>JAZKJV010009087.1:0-672486 GCA_037367405.1 Ottelia alismoides | reverse complement strand
TGCTTTGTAGGCACACTCTCATATGTTGTAGATTCTGAAGCTTTCGGAACTTGAATCATCTAATGGGGACCATATCATTGTTCGAGTGAAAGGTAATCTGTCTACTATTGTAATACACCACTGCTTCGGTTATTCGAAGGAACAACCATCCAAGTATAATCGGGTAGTGTAGAAGTGGAGACATGGTGTCCATATCAAGCACAATGAAGTCCACAGGGAACTGCATTCCTTGATTGGTGGCAATGTCATCCTCCAAAATTCCTCTGGGCCGCTTGATTGAAGTATCTACAAAATGCAGAATCATCATTGTGGACTTGAGCAATCCCAATACATTTTTTTTTCAGTAGTGAAGTATGCATTAGATTTATTGATGATCTGCTGTCAAGGAGAGTTTGTTCAAAGTACAATGAACGAGAGGTGCTCCCATGTCTTTCTTCTTAGACGAGAAATTACTGATTGCATTAACTATTACCGTTGTTAAGATGTGCTTCACATTTCTCTGTCTGGCACAACACAACTACCTCTTAGAAGTACAAGCATCTTTAAGTCCATTCTTGATGTTTGACATGTCCTTAATGGCCTGTAGCAAGGGCATCTCAGGAACAAGATTCTGAATGTTTTGCACAACGTCCGAATTTGACAAAGCAATTTTCAACTTTTAATTTTTTTTAGATTTTTGTAAAGCATATGGAAAAGGAATATGTATAAAAGTAAAAGTAGAAATATTTTCTTATTTACAAAACTAAAATCTTTGCCCACATCAGGTTGAATAGCTAGATGAGAAATAGTAGAGTCCTCATCCATCTAACATGGTGGGCATCCCAAAATAGCAGGTTGTGCTCCTTCAGTTGGCTTCGCGTCAGATGCAAGTGGTATCCTCTACGACGTTGGCTGGCTAGTGCTCTGGCTGTTGTTGTCCTATTATTGGTGTTTATGTTTTTTTTTTCCATTTTTTTCATATTTATGCTAGTGTTTCTCCTTCTTTTTCATCACCCGACCCTTTTGCTGGCTCGGCAAATGCAGAAGAGGATAATGACTCACATGTGGAAGCTTTATTTTATCTTTCATTTTTACAGATGGCTTCAAAGTCCTATCACTCCTGAGAGTAACAACATTAGATAATAAAGGATCCTGTACATATGACTCTTTTGGTTTGGAAAGAACACAAATGATACTTCTCATGGTTTCTAAAATTATTAGGGTTTTCCTCCACTTTTGTCAGAATTGGTGTCTTGTCAGCGTTGAGGTCGTCGATCTTCTAACTTAATTCTGCGATGCTCATGACAAGCAGAGCCAAGCACTCAAGGGCGAGGTTCACTAGAGGAGCCTCTCATGGTTTAGTATACTGGCTACGTTGTGTTTGCAGGTAGTGATGAGGTTGTTGATAGGAATGTTGAGGATGAAATTGAGAAGAAGATTGGTACTATTGGAGATGATGAGAAGTTGTTGTTATGGCATAATTGCATATTGTTAATTCTTCTTGTATTGCTAATATTGCGGTTGTTGGAATTGATTCTGTCTCCCACCCTGCTGAAATGGCTGAGACTACTTGTGGTGAGGCTGGTTGCTCCCTAGGACAAGCCTTCCTCCTTGTTGTTGAGGAAATGGATGAGTGTTATCAGATTGTCCCTACTGAGGTCCGCTTGGGTGGGCCAACTATGCGTCATTGGACCAGACTCCATTCATCTCCTGAATGAGAGCTGGTGGAGGGGAAACATAGATATGTGAGGTTTTGGAGTTCTGACTAGTAAAAAACTAGATGTTGTTGAGAATGTTGGGGCGAAGATGGCTTTGGGGCTTGCACGTAATATAAGTGTTGATCCCCTAGTTGCGGCTGACTCTACTGAGGAGGTTATGGCGATGTTGGTTCCTTCGTCTCAGCCTGAGTGGCGGCAGTTGCGGTTGTTGGAACTGATCAATCTCTAGCCCCATTGAAATGGTTGAGACTGCAGGTGGTGAGGCAGGTTGCTCCCTTGGATAAACCTCCCTCCTTGTTGCAGACGGAATGGACGAGAGTTAGAAGACTGTCCCTGTTGAGGTCCTCTTGGATGGGCCAACTACATGTCAGTAGACCAGACTCCATTCATCTCCTGAACCAGATTCTTAGCACTGGTGAGGTCATCGATCTTCTGACTCAGTTCTACGAGGCTCTTGACAACTTGAGCTAAGTAGTCAAGGGCGGGGTACACTATAGGAGATGATGATGGTTCAACATTCTCGCCACGATGTGATTGCGAGTAGTAATGAGGTTGCTTATAAGAATGTTGAGGATAAAACTAAGATGAAGATTGGTAGAAATGGTGATGAGGAGGAGGGTGCTAGTATGACACAATCGCATACTATTCAATCTTCTGGAATTGACAATATTGTGGTTGCTGGAACTGATTCTTTCTCTAGCCCTGCTGAAATGGTTGAGTGTTGGTGTTGAGGTTGGTATCTCCCTTGGACAAACCTCCCTCCTTATATGTGAGGTAATGGATGGGTGTTAGCAGACTGTCCTTGCTGAGGTCCGCTTGGACGAGCCAACTACACATTATTGGACCAGACTCCATTAATCTACCGAATGAGAGGTGGTGGAGGGGAACATGGATCTGTGAAGAGTCTGGAGTTCTGGCTGGTAAACAACTAGTTGTTCGTGTGAGTACTAGGGAGAAGATGGCTTTGGTGTTGGCACATAATAATCGTGTTGATCTGCTGGTTGGGGCTGACTTTGCTGAGGAGGTTGTGACGATGTGGGTTCCTTCATCTCAAAAGGAGTAGCGGCCGATGCGAACACAAAATTGCAAAAGCTAATTGTACTTACTAGCAACCCTAGCTGCTTGGTAATCTCTTCAAGTTTGTCCAAGTGTTGAGTCATCTGTTCGATCATAGTGAGCTTCTCAAGATCCTATTATTTTTTTTTAGTGATATACACGTTGGACTGGTTGCTGCCAATAATGCTCAAATTTAAGCTTTCATCCCTGTCCTTCTCGTGGGACGATGCCATGTGCACTGCTTTATAATGAACATGTTGTTGACACTAATAAGCACAAAACAATGATAAGGCCGCTTCTCCATCTACCATTTTCTCAAAAGTCTGCCATACCACATCATCATCTGCATTGAAATGAGAACTGCCACAAGAGACAGCGACGAGCTTCTGACTCTCAATTGTTTGTCCTCCTAAGAAATGTTGGACCAAGCTGGTGCACGGGATATCATGGTGTGGACACTTCTCTTGCATATCAGTAAACCTCTCCCAAGATTCATGAATGGATTCGTGGGCAACTTTAGTGAAGTTTGCACTACGGACTCAAATTTGATTCAACCTCCTGAGAGTGTAGAATTTGTGCAGGAAAGCTGAATTGAGTTCCACTCAAGTGATGAAAACCTACCCCAACTGATTTACCCTTGAAGAGTCTTATCCTAAAAGCTAAATAGGAATGTTGTTATTTTAACTAGGCGTAACAAAATGTTAGGGTAATGCGTGGTTCCACAGATATGCCGAAACGATTGGATATGAATGTAGGGTTCTTCGTTCGCATTCCCATGGTAGGTGGGAAGAAAACCCAAGAGTTGAGGCTTCAACTCAAAATGGGCATGCACATCAGGTATCAGAATCCATCCGGTCATCTATCCGACACAGGGGTTGTAAGTCTCCTTGAGGGTCAGCTTCGCTCGCCCTCCTCCTGGGCCATTAGATCCCTCTCTATGGGGTTCATCTACTCTTTCTTAATTTTCTCCTCCTCCTCCTTCTCCTCCTCGGTTCTCTCTTTCCCTTCTATGGTCATTATGCATGTCCTGAAAGCGGATCTGTGCCAAAGCCTAGTCGTTGAGCTGCTGCTGAATTACTTGTATAAAGGTGAGGAGCTGTGCATTAACTGCATTCTAATCCTATTGCGAGCCTTCCTGGGAGCTGCTAGTGCTGAAGTCCCTTTCCCATTCTTATAAGATCCATCACTTTCTCTGAATTGGAATATGAATCTGGCACAATCTGTTACTCCAGATCGGGCTCTAGACATTTATAAGTAATAATGCCCTGATCAGTATGTATGGAAACACCTGATGTAAAAAATCAATTCGTGTTAAGCTCAACACAAAATTTCATTAAGGATGGAGATGTATAAGGAGTGGAATCAATTTCCATCCAAAATGAGAACGACAAGAGTGATCCCAGTTTATTAAAGAAGGCGAGGATTTCAGAGAGCGGTTCACGTAGTCTGAATTTTGATCTCACGAATCACCCTGAATTATTGGATAGGTCAACCATGTGTAATCGATGTTGTCATCGGTGGAGTCCTGACTAAGCCATCCATGGGACACCATCACGATGTTAAAGTGGATATTGATAATGGATGAAAGAAACAGAGATCAACAAGAAACAAAAGGAGTGTAAAAAAGTTGAATGGCTCAAAAGCGAGTGTCTGTCAAATGAGGAATAAAAGAAGAAAAATTAGAATCAAAATTTGCACAAGCGTGTGGGACTTGATCTTAGACATTAATTCTAATCAAACAGACCCCAACAAGTTTAGAATTCACCAATACAACCCATGTGAAGCCATGAGAGTTCGGCTATTTTTTATCTTTCTAATTTTATGGTTGTATAGTAGGAAAGTCTTTTGACAAGTTCTTATGTTAACCATATAAGAGTGTGTGTACTACAAGGAAAGTACCCCGTACTTCTTCCACCTCCTTTTTAACATGTGATCTATGCAGTTTGAGGTCCTTGATATCATGCTTGTGGGGCTACTCCTCCAAAGAAATAGAGAGAGTAAGCAAATAGGTGAAACTAATACTCCCCTCGCATGCGAGGTACTCGGACGTAGGACAATGAGATAGACATCCCCGTGATGGCATGGCCTATGCTCAATACTTTGGAACATGTAGGATTTTCCACACAAGGAAGGAACACCATCATCTACAAGTCCGTACTCGCCCACACACGATAGAAGCGCCATTACTTCACCACCCCAAGTGATAACCAAGGTTGCTGCTGATTGGGATATGGGCTCTAATACTTAGGGATCGCACCATGCCCTGTATGGAATGTATATGAAAATAATAAGGGCTTTATGAACCAAAAATGAGGATGTCCATTACGTATTTTAATTAAGGTAAAATTTTTTTTAACAATCCCCTAGTTTTAGAATTTCTTGGGTTTTCACTTTTTTCGATATTTTTCAAAGCAATCCGCCTAATGATTTTTTTGGATTTTCTTTTGATCCTAAATGTGATACAAACAGAGGGCGAGAATGGAAAAGCAATGGAAGTGGACATGAGAGTGGAAATCTCACTCTCATGTCAAATGATGCATGCAAAGTAAGAATTCTCACAGTGCTTCTCAACGCTCTCTATGCGGATTGCAAGGAAGAATTGAAATACTTATATAATATGGTGATATGCAGGTGATGAAAGCATCCTAAATAAAACATCCTATTATCTTGAATAACAAGATGCAAACTACTACAAAATAGATCATAATTATCTAGTCTTGGGGATTCCTCGACGTCCGCAACAACAAGTTCTGCATGAGCTGTACAAAGTCACTCACGATGCATGTTTCCAAATTCAAATAATTTGCAATTAATTTTTGAATAAGTCCAAATGTATGTCACTCTAGGTATATGCTTCTATTAGGTGCTTGGACCTAGCTACCAAGTCATGTAAGCCAAAATATAGGGGTTTCAATCAAATAAAACAAATGAAACAAAGGGCGGAAAGCCCAAAACATCTGAAACAAAATAAAATAAAGCGAGAAATTATCACCCAGGCAATGGATCTCGTCAGTATTGTAGTGTCCAAGTCCAAAATTATTTCAAATAATTATACAAAAATAAATAAACCACACTCTTCACTAAATAAAATAAAAAACTCCAAGGGAGCTACTATGCTCCTCTCTCTCTATTTCCTTCCTTGCTCTCTCTTAGTCGGCGTGCGAGAGGAAGAGCCCACCTCCTCGCATCTTGGGTGCATCCACATTCAAAAAACTGGTTGTCGCATTGGTCCCTTGTAAGAAAGACAAACAAAGAAAAATGGTCATAACAGATCAAATAATAATAACAAATAGATATCAAGAATAGAAGAGAAATAATATGCACAACACTATACACAAATCTATGTTATCTGTTGCTTCCCGACAACGACGCCATTTGAAAAACTGACATGGCTAAGGAGAGTTGTACGCTTCTCAAAGGGCAGGAACACAGTCTATGTGTTGGCTACTCACGAAGCCTGATGCCAATTCGAACAATTAACCCACAAAATAGATATGAAACAATAAAAACAAATGATGTGGATCGAAATTTACTACAACCCTGCAATATGCATGTATAGTGACAAGTATGGTAGGATTCGAAAATGATAAGTGCACGGCATAGCAGGAATTATTCAATATGCACAAAATCAATCAATGAATATGTGGGTATTAATTAAAAAATAATATTTTTAGTATACTTGTTTGTTTTTAATTTGTAATTTTTTTCCTTCTGATAATTTTGTTATTTTTAATTTCTTTTCATGTTAATATATAATAGCTATATATATTGATATATAAGTAATATGTAGTATTTTGATGATATAAATAAAAATGCATAATAAGCTAAAAAATAGAAAATACCTAAAGAACAATCCTTTTTATTTCCAAAAGATTTTGAAATATTTATAAGGTACATATAATTAATTACAGGTAATATTAATTATATATAACCATATAAAAGTATATTATACAAGATAGAGTATTATAATGATATTTATATCTATATACAATTAAAAATTAAAGAATAGAACTTTTTTATGTTTTTATATTTAGCCATTTTTTGTGATTTTTTACGATTTTTTCTAATTTTGGTATTTTAAAAGTCTAAAATATACAAATCGTGGCTTTTTAGACCGAATTGTATTGAGATTTAAAATTACTAATATGTTCAAACATTTTAAAAACTAATGATTATAGATAGTATATAGCATATATAAAAATATAAAGTAAAACAAACAATTTCGATGTTTTTTGAAGTGTTTTTATAATATTTATAAGAATTTTGGGTTTTTTTATTTTTTTTGTGTTTTCATTTTTTCTATTTTTAGGGATTTTAGTCTTGGGGGAATAAAATACAATAATGAGTATCTACTATTTTTTGGTAATTTTTAAATATAATTTTATATTTTTTTGTATTTTTAAGGCATACAAGGAATAATTGTAAGTATTTTAATAAATATGAAATATACATGAAATGAAAAATAAAATATATATCATGAAGAAGCTATGAGTCATGATTCTCTCTCCTCTATCCCATAACAACTAATGGCATAGTCTGAGGCGTCTGTCATGATCCTAGATGTTAGATCTGGTGGTTGCAGAATAAGGGATTGAGTGATCAGATCTTTTAATTGATTAATAGCATAGAGGACTCTGGCATTAATAATGAAATCAACCTCCTTTCCTAGGAGATCAGTCAGCAGTCAGGAAATCTTGCTGAAATCCTTTATGAATCACAAGTAGAAGCCCATGCACCCAAGGAATGATTGGACTTGCTTCAAATTAGTTGGTGGCTCAAAATTAGAAATGACATCGACCTTTGCAGGATCAACCTCCATGCCACTTTTCAAGACAACATGGGCTAGCACAATCCATTCAGTTACCAAAAATATCTCTTCTCCCAGGAGAGCACCAATTTGACTTTGTAGCAACTTTTCATGACTTGGTCTAACTAAGATAGACACTGATCAAAGTTGACACCATAGACTAAGAATTTTTCCATAAATACCTCAAGAAAACTATTGACCATCTCTGCGAATACTACCAACATGCATCTCTGAAAGTTTACAAGAGCATTGCACAAGCCAGATGGCATCCTACATAAGGCATATCTCCCAAATGGACAAGTGAAGATAGTCTTTTCTGGGTCTTATGGGGTGATAGCAACCTGATTGTACCCAAAGTATCTCCAAGATGTGAAAATACATCTTCGCAACCAATCTCTTAATGATATGGTCAATGAAGGGAAGTAATAAATGGTCCTTCTTGGTCGCTATGTTCAAACATCTGTAGTCAACACAGACACGTCATGATGTTGAAATTTGTTTGCGATCTCCTCTCCTTTGTCGTTCTTTAGTATAGTGATCCTTGACTTTCCACCATGACATGCAAGGGGCTCACCCACTTTCAATCAGAGATGGGATAAATGAAGCTTGCATCACACTATTTCGTGATCTCATTCATATTAACCTCCCGGAGATTCGGATTACTCTTCACTGAAATTGAAAGGATGACTTGCTATCTTCTTCCATGTAAATGTGATGGGAGCAAAGTAAAGGGTTGATCCTTAGAGATTGGAAATTTTCCTGCCAATTGCCATTCGATTTCTTTCTAGAACCTCAAGCAGACGGGATTCTTATTCTTGAGTTAATTGTGAATTGATGATTACAGGAAACATATTCGATTCACTCTCAAGGAAGGAGTACTTCGTGTTTGCTGTAAGCTGCTTGAGCTCTGGAGGAATCTGAATTTTCTCTGGGGTCACCTTTGGATTTATGCACTGCATTGGTGGTGTTAAATATGATAACTGTATATTGTCTACCTTTGACTCTGTACAGGTTGAACCTATAGATGCACAAAGTTTTTAATGATGGAATCTTTCTCTAAGAAGTCTGTAATGATCTATTTTGCCTCTGCTAAAGATAGGTGGCATCAATCAGTTCTTAGGGTAGATCAGCAAGAATCTCATCCTCTAAGACAATAGAGAAGTCGACTGCACTATCCACTCTTTCTTCTGTAGTGAGGAATTCGTAGGTCTTGATTTTGTCCATGAAAAGATTTATGCTCTGATTTCAACAATAAAATCATAGTCTTTTGTATGCTTTGTGGGCACACTCTCATCTACTGTAGATTCTTAAGCTTTGGACACTTGAACCATCTGGGATGGGACCTTATCATCGGGGTTAAAGGTAATCTGTCTACTGTCGTAATACACCACTGCTTCGGTTATTCGAAGGAACTTTCGTCAAAGTATAATCGGGTAGTGTAGAAGAGGAGACATGGTGTCCATATCAAGCACAATGAAATCTACAGGGAACTGCATTCCTTGAATGGTGACAATGTCATCCTCCAAAATTCCTCTGGGCAGCTTGATTAAGTATCTACAAACTGCAGAATGATCCTTGTGGACTTGAGCAATCCCAATACATTTTTTTCAGTAGTGAAGTATGCATTAGATTTATTGATGATCTATTGTCTAGGAGAGTTCGTTCAAAGTACAATGAACGAGAGGCGCTCCCATGTCTTTCTTCTTACACGAGAAATTACTGATTGCATTAACTATTACCATCGTTAGATGTGCTTCACATTTCTCTGTCTGGCACAACACGACTGCCTCTTAGAAGTGCAAGCATCTTTAAGTCCATTCTTGATGTTTGGCATGTACTTAATGGTCTGTAGCAAGGGCATCTCAATAACAAGATTCTGAATTATTTGCACAACGTCTATATCTGACAAAGCTATTTTCAACTTTTCAATTTTTTAAGATTTTTGTAAAGCATATGGAAAAGAAATATGTATAAAATTAAAAGTAGAAATATTTTCTTATTTACAGAACTAAAATCTTTACCCACATCAGGCTGAATAGCTGGATGAGAAAAAGTAGAGTCCTCATCCATCTATCATGGTGGGCATCCCAAAATAGCAGGTTGTGCTCCTTCAGTTGGCTTCGGGTCAGATGTAAGTGGTATCCTCTATGAATGTTGGCTGGCCAGTGCTCTGGCTGTTGTTGTCCTCTTTTTGGTGTTTATGTTTTTTTTTTCATTTTTTCAGATTTTTGCTAGTGCTTCTCCTTCTTCTTTTTCATCACCCAACCCTTTTGCTGGATCGGCTATTGCATAAGAGGATAATCACTCACATGTGGAAGCTTTATTTTTTCCCTTCATTATTACAAATGGCTTCAAAGTCCTATCGCTCCCGAGAGTAAGAACATTAGATAACAAAGAATCATGCACATATGACTCTTTTGGTTTTGCAAGAACACAAATGGTACTTCTCACGCTTTCAGAAATTATTAGGGTTTGCCTCCACTTTTGTCAGAATTGGGGGCTTCTAAGCGGTGAGGTCATCGAGCTTCTAACTTAATACTGCGATGCTCGTAACAAGCTCAGCCAAGCACTCGAGGGTGAGGTTCACTAGAGGAGCCTCTCATGGTTTAGTATGCTGGCTACATTGCGGTTATGGGTAGTGATGAGGTTGTTGATAGGAATGTTGAGGATGAAACTGAGACGAAGATTGGTACTATTGGAGATGTTGAGGAGGTTTTTGTTATGGCATAATTGCATATTGTTGATTCTTCTTGTATTGCTAATATTGTAGTTGTTGGAACTGATTCTGTCTCCCACCCTGTTGAAATGGCTGAGACTACTTGTGGTGAGGCTGGTTGCTCCCTAGGACAAGCCTCCCTCCTTGTTGTTGAGGAAATGGATGAGAGTTATCAGACTGTCCCTATTGAGGCCCGCTTGGGTGGGGCAACTATGAGTCATTGGACTAGACTCCATTCATCTCCTGAATGAGAGCTGGTGGAGGTGAAACATAGATATGTGAGGTTTTGATGTTCTGACTGGTAAAAAACTAGATGTTGTTGTGACTACTGGGGCGAAGATGGCTTTGGGGCTTGCACATAATATACGTGTTGATCCACTAGTTGGGGCTGACTCTACTGAGGAGGTTATGGCGATGTTGGTTCCTTCGTCTCAACGTGAGTGGTGGCAGTTGTGGTTGTTGGAACTGATTCTATCTCTAGCCCCATTGAAATGGTCGAGACTGCTGGTGATGAGGCTGGTTGCTCCCTTGGACAAACCTCCCACCTTGTTGCAGAGGGAATGGACGAGAGTTAGAAGACTGTCCCAGTTGAGGTCCTCTTGGATGGGCAAACTCCACGTCATTAGACCAGACACTGAATCAGGTTCTTAGCAGTGGTGAGGTCATCGATCTTTTGACTCAGTTCTATGAGGCTCGTGACAAGCTGAGCTAAGCAGTCAAGGGCGGGGTACACTACAGTAGCCTATGATGGTTGAACATGCTCGCCACGCTGTGATTGTGAGTAGTGACGAGGTTGCTTGTAAGAATGTTGAGGATAAAACTAAGGAGAAGATTGGTACTACTGGTGATGAGGAGGAGGGTGCTAGTATTGAACAATCACATATTGTTCATTCTTCTAGAATTGACAGTATTGTGGTTGTTGGAACTGATTCTTTCTCCAGCCCTGCTGAAAAGGTTGACTGTTGGTGTTGAGGTTGGTATCTTCCTTGGACAAAGATCCCTCCTTATATGCGAGGTAATGGATGGTTGTTACTAGACTAGCCTTGCTGAGGTCCGCTTGGACGAGCCATCTGCACATTATTGGACCAGACTCCATTGATCTACCGAATGAGAGGTGGTGGAGGAGAACATTGATCTATGAAGAGTCTGGAGTTCTGGCTGGTAAAGAACTAGTTGTTCGTGTGAGTACTGGGGAGAAGATGGCTTTGGTGCTGGCATATAATAAACGTGTTGATCTGCTGGCTGGGGATGACTTTGCTGAAGAGGTTGTGACGATGTGGGTTCCTTCGTCTCAACGGGAGTAGCGGCCGATGCAGAAATAAAATTGCAAAAGCTAAATATACTTACTAGCAACCCTAGTTGCTTGGTAATCTCTTTAAGTTTGCCCAAGTGTTGAGTCGTATATTCGATCATAGTGAGCTTCTCAAGATCCTATGATTGTTTTTTAGTGATATACACCTTGGACCGGTGGCTCCCAATAATGCTCAAATTTGGGCTATCATCCCTGTCCTACTCATGGGACGATACCATGTGCACTACTTTATAATGAACATGTGTTTGTCACTGATAAGCACAAAACAATGATAAGGCAGCTTCTCCATCTACCATTTCCTCAAAAGTCTACCATACCACATCCTCATCTTCGTTGAATTGAGAGCTGCCACAAGAGACATCAACGAGCTTCTGACTCTCAATTGTTTGTCCTCCTAAGAAAAGTTGGACCAAGCTGGTGCACGGGATATCACGATGTGGACACTTCTCTTTCATATCAGTAAACCTCTCCCAAGATTCATGAATGGATTCGTGGGCAACTTTAGTGAAGTTAGCACTACGGGCTTGTAGTTGATTCAACCTCCTGAGAGTGTAGAATTTGTGCAGGAAAGCTGAATTAAGTTCCACTCAAGTGATGAAAACCTACCCCAACTGATTTACCCTTGAAGAGCCTTGTCCTAAAAGCTAAATAAGAATGTTTTTATTTTAACTACGGATAACAAAATGTCAGGGTAGTGCGTGGTTCCACAGATATGCCCAAACGATTGGATATGAATGTTGGGTTCTTCATTCGCATTCCCGTGGAAGGTGGGAAGAAAACCCAAGAGTTGAGGCTTCAACTCAAAATGGGCATGCACATCAGGTATCTAAATCCATTCGGTCATCTATCCGACACAGGGGTTGTAAGTCAACTTGAGGGTCGGCTTGGCTTGCCCTCCTCCTGGGCCATTAGATCCCCCTCTATGAGGTTCATCTTCTCTTTCTTAATCTTCTCCTCCTCCTTCATCTCCTCCTCGGTTATCACTTTCCCTTCTATGGTCATTAAACATGACCTGAAAGCATATCTTAACCAATGCCTAGTCATTGAGCTGTTGTTGAATTACTTGTATAAAGGTGAGGAGCTGTGCATTAACCGCATTCTGATCTGATTGCGAGCCTGCATGAGGCTGCTGGTGCTGAAGTCCCTTTCCCATTCTTATAAGAGCCATCACTTTCTATGAATTGGAATATGAATCTAACACAATCTGTTGCTCCAGATCGGGCTCTAGACATTCATAAGTAATGATGCCCTGATCAGCTTGTATGGAAACACCTGATGTAAAAAATCGATTTGTGTTAATCTCATCACAAAATTTCTTTAAGAATTTAGATGTATAAGGAGTGAAATCAATTTCCATCCAAAATGGGCACATTTCGGGACAAGAGTGATCCCTGTTTCTTAAAGAACGCGGGGATTTCGGAGAGTGGTTCGTGGAGTCCGAATTTTGATCTCACGAATCACCCTGAAATATTGGACATGTCAACCACGTGTAATCGATGTTGTCATTGGTGGAGTCCCGACTAAGCCATCCATGGGATGCCATCTCGAAGTTAAAGTGGATATTGATAACGGATGAAATATACAGAGATCAACAAGAAACAAAAGGAGTGTAAAAAAGTAGAATGGCTCAAAAGCGAGGGGTTGTCAAATGAGGAATAAAAGAAGTAAAAATGAGAATCAAAATTTGCACGATCGTATGGGACCTTATCTTTGACATTAATTCTAATCAAACAGACACCAAAAAGTTTTGAATTCACCAATACAACCCATGTGAAGCCATGAGAGTTCAGCTATTTTTTATCTTTCTACTTTTATGGTTGTATAGTAGGAAAATCTTTTAACAATTCCTTATGATAACCATATAAGAGTGTGTGTACTACAAGGAAAGTACCTCGTACTTCTTCCACCTTCTTTTTAACATGTGATCTATGCAGTTTGAGGTCCTTGATATCATGCTTTCGGGGCTATTCCGCCAAGGAAATAGAGAGAGTAAGCAAATAGGTGAAACTAATACTCCCCTCGCATGTGAGGTACTCGGATGTAGGACAATGAGATAGACATCCCCGTGAGGGCATGGCCTATGCTCAATACTTCTGACCAAGTAGGATTTTCCACACAACGAAGGAACACCCTCATCTACAAGGCCCTACTCTCCCACACACGATAGAAGAGCCAATACTTCACCACCCCAAGTGATAACAAAGGTTGCTGCTGATTGGGATATTTGCTCTAATACTTAGGGATCGCACCTTGCCCTGTATGGAAT
Organism: Ottelia alismoides; assembly: GCA_037367405.1. Classification (NCBI taxonomy): domain Eukaryota; kingdom Viridiplantae; phylum Streptophyta; class Magnoliopsida; order Alismatales; family Hydrocharitaceae; genus Ottelia; species Ottelia alismoides. The sequence goes on along the minus strand of JAZKJV010009087.1, from coordinate 658,632 downwards.
GTATCTAAAAATAATGAGGGCTTCATGAACCAAAAACAAGGATGTCCATTACATATTGTAATTAAGGTAAAATTTTATTTAACAATCCACTAGTTTTAGAATTTCTTGGGTTTTCACTTTTTTAGGTATTTTTCAAAGCAGTCCTCCTAATGATTTTTTTGGATTTTCTTTTGATCCTAAATGCGATACAAAACAGAGGGCGAGAATGGAAAAGCAATGCAAGTGGACATGAGAGTGAAAATCTCACTCTCATGTCAAATGATGCATGCAAAGTAAGAATTCTCAAAGTGCTTCTCAACGCTCTCTATGCGGATTGCAAGGAAGAATTGAAATACTTATATAATATGGTGATATGCAGGTGATGAAAGCATCCTAAATAAAACTTCCTATTATCTGGAAAAACAAGATACAAAGTACTAAAAATGGATCCTAAGTATCCGGTCTTGGGGATTCCTCGATGCCCGTAACAACAAGTTCTACAAGAGCTGTACAAAGTCATTCACGACACACGTTTCCAAATTCAAGTAATTTGCAATTAATTTTTGAATAAGTCCTAATGTATGTCACTCTAGGTATATGCTTCTATTAGGTGCCTGGACCTAGCTACCAAGTCATGTGAGCCAAAATATAGGGGCTTCAATCACATAAAACAAATGAAACAAAGGGCGGAAAGCCCAAAACATGTGAAAAAAAATAAAATAAAGCGAGAAATTATCACCCAGGCAATGGATCTCTGACGGGTCGCTAAATACGATATTTAAGTTGGTCACGTTGTAATACGTGTACTTACCGATTCGGTCAGAACCGAGAGAAGATCGCCGTGAAGAGTGTCTCGGCTTTAATTTATATCCCGGGCAAGTCCGGGGTCGAACTCAGGGAGGCAAAGGAACAACTTGGGATTTAATTCGAAAATTTAGATCTAGATTATCCAATGCGGTTTTTTTTTAGATTTTTTACGCAAAAAGAAATACCAATGCAAGATGCGGGTGAATTAAAACACTAAGAAAACACACAACAAGGCCAAATTAATTTTAATGTCAAATTAGTCCAATTTAGCCAAATTATATTTTTCCTAGCATCCTAATCCAGTGATGAATACAAAACACATTTTTTTAGAATTTTAGGGGTTAAAATGCAACAATGAAAAATGCACATTTTTTATGGGTTTTTTTGCAATTTATCACACAAACAGAAAGCAAAAATTATGAAAAAATTACTGAAACTAAAACATGATGCAAGGAGACTACAGTAATTTTTTTAGAATTTTTTGATAAGTTATGAACTTTTTATGTATTTTTTAGTGGAAACAGAGTGATAGTGAGTAAATAATTCCTAATAAATCCAGTTATCAAATTAATAAGAGTGCGATTTATCTCAGAAAGATATTTAGATGTGTCATACATGAGACTTTAAATTTTGCAAAAAGGATGTTCGTGGATTTAATTAAAAATCAAATACTAGAAACACTCTACAATTTATTTTGGGCACAAGACATATCCATTTTTGATGAAATTTGGATAGTAAGTTCATCACTTATCAAGGCATCATATATAATTTTTGTGGATTTTTTGGAGCAACCGTGTGTGAGGTATAATTTTAAGAGTCCAGATTGGGTAAAATATGCAATATTTCAGTTAACCATTTTTAGTTAATTACCCAACTACCATAAAAATACAAATAAATACTCACATGACAGAGGATAAGTCGCTCAACATAAAAACATTTTTTATTGCATAAAATAATGCAAAAGAAAGGTCCAAATTAAAGTGCAAACATAGGGGTGTCTTTGCAAATTCAAAAAATAAGAATACAACTTGAACTTATGCACAGGGACTAAACTACAATTACAAAAACTAGAGAAATAACAAATGTAATTTTTACAAATAAAAATTGAAAAGCACCTTCTTCCTCCCTGCTTACCCAATGGAAGAACCCAAATGAGGGGTTGGTCAGCGGCGGCCGCGCGCGGCCGCGAGGATGAGGCGGCGCCGCGCGGAGATCGGCGGACGGCGAGGGGGGGCTGGTGAAGAGGCGCGGGGGCCGGAGGGGAACGATGGCCGGAGGAGAGGCGGAGCTTTCGCGGCGGGGGCGGAGAGGTTGGTGCGGGTCGCTGGTCGACCGGGGGCGGGCGGCGGCGGTCCTGGGTGCACGGTGGGCGGTGGCCGCGCGCAAGCGCGGTGGAGAATTCGGGCGGGCGGCGGCGGCGTCGCCTGGTGTTGAGGAGAAGGTGCGGCGGCGGTGGGTGTTCCCCCCACCGATGCTGCGGAGTATTATTTTTTTTAATTTTTTTTATTTTTTTTTGCTGTAACAAATGAAACTTCTTTTTTTTTGGTTTTAATTTGTTTTATATTTTTTTAAATTTTCTTTAAACAGGAGATAAAATGAATATAAAAGAAAAAAAAATGATGATGGTGATGAAGATGATAAGTTAAACAAATGGGAGAAAGAAAAATGGTGTGATGGTGGTGGTAATGAAAGAAACTTTTTTTTGTTTTAAATTTTTTATATTTTTTTAATTTTGTTAAAACAGGGAATGAACATGATGGGGGAAAAAATATGATGATGGTAATGTGATGGAGTAGACGATCTGGAACAAATGAAGACGTAATGATGGCGATATGATATGTTAAAAAAAAATCACAAGACGATCAAAGTGAAACGAAATATACCTACGATGATACGGTCGCCTATGGAGTGCTCATGCAAGCATGGTCTTCGCTCAAATCGCCGGCGTGCGATGAGCTCGAGCAGCGCGCGGTTGCGGCTGCGATGTTGGCCAAAAAGCCAACGGATCACACCGGAGAGAGGGCCGTCGTCGCTCGACCGCGGTTGCGTCGCTGTCACCGATTCAACTCAGGGAACTAGGCTCTCCTCACATAAAGATGGATCAAAGGCAAAAGTGAGGAGAATGACATGTATATAAAGAGAATGGGATGAGAGGTTATTAAAGTGGTGGAGTTGAATGGGAAGTTGATTTATTAATGGGGTTGAATGGGAAGTTGAGAAAAAATGGTGAAATAATGGAGTTGAATTGGTGGTTATTGTAGAGAATGAAAATTATATAATAAATAAATAAATAAATAAAGTTGGCTACTTTAAATACAATAAAATAAAAAGAGAAGAGAAATAGTGGAGAATTTACAAGGGAAGACAAACAACATGTACACAATTTTTTTTTACTTTTCTAATATGTAATTTTTTTTGTCTTTTTAATAAGAGATATTTACAACAAAAATATATAATAAAATAGTACAATTAAAATACAACACAAGTATGATTTTTTTTATTTATAGTAATTAAGAAAGATACAATAAAAATTAAAGAAAGAATTAATATATGCATGGTATATAATGTACATCTAGGTCCCAAAACCCAACTTTTGCAAACGAGCTCCGATTTTAATGAAACCACTTCCGTTTGATAGATAATTTTCTAACTTGAACTTTAAAAGTGAGTTTGGTGAATTTGGAGTTCATACGGAGCGGGAATTTAGCTTGGAAGTTGGACTTTACGACTTTTTCTCTTTGGGATCTAGGAGCATTTATTTGAGGTGAAATTTGTTTTGTATTTTTGTATTTTTATAAACATTTTTATAAACAAGTTAGAGAAAGAATTAGGTAAAAAGGAGTTGAAATGAAATTATTAAAAATATATGAAGTTTTAGGCTATTTACAGGTATAAAACTCCTTTATTTTTGCGGCTTTTTATGTGTAATTTATTTTGTACAATCTAATATACAATAATTAGTGTGTTTTATTTACAAGAGATATTTTGTTAGTTTATTGATTTTATTGACATTTATATGGGATTTTACTCGGGGATTTTGCTAAGATCAAGATATTAAGATGATGAATCGCAGATTCATCACCCCCCTATACTTAAACTTTGCTAGTCCTCGAGCAAATAAAGAATGAATAAGTTGGGTTAACCCCTGACCGTGCATGTGAATACAAGACTTGATCCGTTCAAGAACTCTCGGTTTTAGAGATCCTAAAATTCTAAGCTGAACCGAGCTCTAGTCAAAAGGTACCCAATTCCCCTAATTATCAGACTCTCTTTGTATACGTATATATAAGGGATATGACTTTAAGTGCGGACTGCAGTTATAAGAGTAGAGTCGCAACGTCACCCATGGTTCCAGTCCAAGGGACTCTTCTAAGGACCCGATCCTCAACACTAGGGAATAAACCATTTCTTGCATCAAATCCACCGTCTCTTTAGTTGTCAGACTTAAAAGTGTAGATGGAAGGCCAGTTGATGGAGGGCATAGGATTGTGTCATTTCTTCTCTTACTCTCATTGGAACAAGGATCCTCTCGAGTGCCTTATTACGCAACGCATTTTTTTTTGGTGTTGATCAGTACGTCCGTCAAGAGAAGTTGGAGCCGTCTGCACTTGTTTTCCTGGGAGTACACCGAGGTGTGCCTTTTTTGAGTACCTATCATACCTTCTACACCCAGACATGTAGCATTTACGATGCAGATCCCTTTTTTGGTGCAAGCGCGACTCCTGGTCCTAATAGCGGTGGTCCAAGTGGACACTTTGAAATGGTTGGGAGCGCTCGCCTTTGGTGGAAGCTATTTTGATAATTGACTTTGTGGAATGAGAGCTTTTCTTTGACATTTCATTGCTTTGTAGTATTTGTGGCTAGCTCCACTTCTTTTACCAAGAGTTGGCGCACACTGATCAACATTTTTTTTATTTTATCACACCCTGGCACATAGGTAAATATCAAGAGATAGTACAAGAACCATGTTCTCATACTGGCTAAATGTGCTGACACTCAGGTTTCATGAAGCCTTCATTTATTTTATCCCATCCTCGAGCATCATTAAATCAAGTCCAAACTCAAATCCCTCATCCCAGTTCCTCAAGTGAAATTACAACTCATCTCATCATAACTACAGTCGTGTATGTGAGGTGCTGATCATATTCTTTAAGGTAGAGACTAAGCATGCAATATAGCACACAAATCTTTCAAACTAGGGAAATGTGAATAATTAAGGCAAGGACCCTAATGACTAATGCTGGTTAACTCAAAATCTCAAGACCTCATAAACCAAGTGTTCTTGAACATCACTAGTCTTGTGTGGAAGTGAATTGTGTCAGGGATTAAACCAACTTATTAGTTAGTGTTTTTTTTTAGTTTTTTTTATGAAAGTATTAGAAGAAGTTTTTTTTTCAAAATTTTTTTTTTTGACAAACAAAGGCAAAGAAGTTTTTTTAGAAAAGTTTTGCTTTATTTTTTCAAGAGTTTTTTTTTGAAAAAGATAGGTAAATAAGAAAAGATTCTTTTTTTTTGAAAAAGTTTTTTTTATATAAAAAAGGATTTTTTTTTGAAAAGTTTTTTTCTTAGCAAATAAGGAAAAAGAGTTTTTTTTAGGCAAATAAGGAAAAAGAGTTTTTTTTAGGAAAAAGTTTTTTTATTTATTTTTTTTGTTGGTTTTTTTTACCCACCCCATAATTATTGTATAATATATACAAAAATACGTGAAAGTACGAGCTATGGGTAAAGTATATATGTAATATATACACGCCCCCCTATACTTAGCTTGTGCTATGTCCTCATGGCACTAGGTGACAAAAAGACATAGCTCGTACTAAGCATAGGAAAGCTAAAATAATAAAAAGTATAGAAGTCGATCCGCCCCCCTATACTTAGGCTCTGGATAGCCTAAGTGTAGAAGAAGAGCAAAAATGGGGCGGACGAGGTCAAGAGGAGAAATGATGAGTAAATACACATGGCGGGCATCGGTCCCCCCTATACTTAGGCTTTGGTCAGCCTAAGTATAGGACACGAGTAAGTGTGAGAACCGATGTGATCTCGAGAATATACAAAGAAGGGAGAATATGTACAAGAGTGATTGAATCTTCTAAGATGTTGAATCTTGATGCTGCATCTTCATGAAGAGTAATAAGATGTATGTGCTCTGTGCTCACTCTGTATGAAGTTGATGACCTTGACTTGGACTAACTGCTCTTTGGAATCAACAAAATGCTTCAACAGTTGTCCATTCACCACATGAGATTGTGCACCATCTGTGAGATCAGCTATCTCTACACTTCCATTCTCGTGCACTTTCTTAACCACAAAGGGACCCATCCATTTTGATTTGAGCTTCCCATGAAACATCTTCAACCTGGCATTGAACAACCATACCTTTTGTCCAGGGACAAAGTCTTTGCACCTAATGTGCTGATCATGCCATCTCTTTACTTTGTCCTTATAAATCAAACTGTTGTCATATGCCCTGTTTCGGATTTCCACGAGCTCGTTCAAGTTCAAGTCTCGGCAAAGATTCCCTAGGTGACAACTCCAATTAATCTTCTTAATTGCCCATTCGGATTTATGAATCAATTCTGGGGGCAAATGGCATGGCTTGCCATAGATCATTCTAAATGGTGAAGTACCCAATGGTGTCTTATAGGCTGTCCTATAGGCCCACAGAACTTGGACCAAAAGTTAAGACCAGTTCTTCCTATCGGGACGAACCAATTTCTGCAAAATATTCTTCACCTCTCTGTTCGAAACCTCTGCCATGCCGTTGGACTGTGGGTGGTAAGGACTAGTAACTCTATGCTCAAATCCATAGTCCTTAGCTAAGATATCATATCTCGATTCACAAAGTGGCTACCCCCATCAGATATCAAAACTTTTGGCACCCCGAAACTAGCAATAATATGGTCTCTCACAAACTTACAGACAGTCTTGCTGTCTGCGGTTTGGGTTGGGATAGCCTCCACCCACCTAGATAGATAGTCAACCGCCAACAATATGTACTCATGTCCATGGCTGTTGGGAAAGGGACCCATAAAATCTATGCCCCATGCATCAAAAACATCACAAATAATCATCGGTTGCATGGGCATCTCATCTCTCTGTCCAACTGTCCCTCCCATCCTTTGACAAATCGGGCACGACCGTACAAAATCAATGGCATCTCTAAACAAGGTCGGCCAATATAATCCACATTGAAGTACTTTGTGAGCGGTTCTCTTCCCCGAATGGTGTCCTCCAGCCTCAAGTGAATGACAATATGTGAGGACACTCTGGTATTCCTCCTGAGGAATACACCTTCTCTAAACACAATCCGGTCCTTCGAAGAAAAGGAAAGGATCGTCCCAGTGGTATCTCCTCGAATCCGACTTCAATCGATCAATGCTGCTCCTAGTCCAACCATGGGGAACCTGCTTGGAGACAAGATAGTTCACCATGTTGGCATACCACGGGAGTGAGTCAATAACACAAATTGACTCATCTGGGAAGGTCTCTCTAATCCGCTCATGATCAGGAGAATCCTTAAATTCAATCCGAGAAAGGTGATCAGCCACAACATTCTTCACTCAGGTTTATCTTTAATCTCTCCAAATAAAATTCCTGTAGGAGTAAAATCCACCTAAGAAGACGTGCCTTCGCGTCCTTCTTTTCCATTAAGTATCGAATGGATGTGTGATCAGTATAAATTGTCACCTTAGAGCCCAAAATATATGATCTGAACTTCTCGAGGGCCCATACTACTACGAGCATTTCCTTTTCAGTCACTGTATAATTTTTCTGTGTAGGATCTAATACTTTGCTCGCATAGTGAATCGCAAACGGAATCCCCTCTCGCCATTGTCCTAACACAGCTCCTATAGCGAAATCTGAAGCGTCAGTTATGATTTCAAAGGGGAGAGACTAGTCAGGAGCTTGTAGGATAGGCGAGGCACAAATCTTCCTCTTCAAGAGCTCAAAGGCTACCAGACACCTGTGATCTACAACGAACTCTGTGTCTTTCCTAAGAGCTCAGTCAGTGGGCGGGCGATCTTTGAAAATCCTGAATGAATCTTCCTATAGAATCCAACAGGCCCTAAGAATGACTGCACTGACTTTACGTTGGTAGGTGGATCGAGTTTCTTGATCAACTCCACCTTGGCAGGGTCAACCTCCATTCCCCTTTTGGAGATGACAGCCCCAACACAGTACCCCCGTCACCATAAAGTGACTCTTCTCCCAGGAGAGTACCAGATTTACCTCTCTACACTCATGAGGACTCGATCCAAGTGCGCTAAACATGTATCAAAAGAATCACCATGAACCAAGAAAGTCATCCATGAACACATCCAGGAAATCTCCACCATTTCGGCAAATATGGCTATCATGCACCGCTGAAATGTGCCCGGGCATTGCAGAGCCCGAATGGCATCGCCTGAAAGCATAAGTGCCGAATGACATGTGAATGTGGTCTTTTCCTGGTCCTCAGGGGCTATGGCCACCTGGTTGTAGCCTGAGTACCCGTCAAGAAAACAGAAGAACTCTTTCCCTGCGAGTCTCTCCAAGATCTGATCAATAAAAGGTAAGGGAAAGTGATCTTTCTTGGTCGCAGCATTCAGGAGCCTGTAGTCGACATAGACGCGCCACGACGTGGGTACTCGTGTCGTGATCTCTACCCCCTCCTCGTTGGTGACCATCTGAATTCCCGACTTCTTCGGGATAGCATGAAGTGGGGCCACCCCTTGGAGTCAGAAATAGGGTATATTAACCATGCCTTGCACCATTTCTCAATTTCATTCTTCACCACTTCCCGTAGATTGGGGTTAAGTCTCCTCTGAAACTCACTGAAGGTCTCACATTATCCTCAGTAAAAATGTGGTGCGAGCAGAGAGCGGGGTTGATGCCCACGAGATCCGACATTTGTCCAGGCCTATTGCATTGCGTTCCTCTCTAAGACCTCTAACAACCTAGACTTATGTTCTAAAGTCAAGTCTGAGCTAATGATGACAGGATATCTCTCTTTGGTTCCCGCAAGAAAGGCATACTTAAGTGTAGGAGGTAGTGATTTCAGTTCTGGCAATGTGGTATCATCTAGCAGATCTGGTGAACTGAATCTGAATCTGGTTCCGTGCTGCATGAAGGTGGGCTAGGCTGAGTAATACTCACCACCAAATCAGGAGTATCGGGAGTCGGATCGTCAAAAGTATCCAAACAATCGGCAAAAGCCACGTCCGACTCGTCATCTATGTCCCATGATTATTCCCGAAGAGGATGGAACTGACAGATCCGGATGGATCTCTAAGTCATCATGAGAATAGGTTGATGCATCTCTAGCAAGATCAGACAACACCGGGCAAACTGTGTCATGCACTATATCCTCTCCAGATGAAAGGGTCTCGCTCTGTCCTGAAGGAATCTGTTTCCAAATCCCAACTGTTCTAATCAAACTGCAGTCCTGCCCTCTGAAGATGAGTACTCTGTGCTACTCTCTGAATCGGGTCGATGACACTTGGTTTGCTTCATCTCAAGGTTCACTTCTCCGGCTGGAGAACGGAACTTCATCATTCCCGTACCATAATCGAAAGCTGCGCCTGCGGTCCTAAGGAAGGGTCGCCCGAGAATGATCTAAGATTCTCTCCAATGATTGGGGGTCTCCATGTCCAAGACTGTGAAGTCCACCTGATAGTTCTGCCCCTCAATGTGGATATACCTACTTTCTTCACTTCTCCCTTTAGGTCTCTTCACTGAACGATCTGCGAATTGGAGTAAAGCTCTAGATTGCGAAGTGGTCCCAACTCCAATTTCTGATATAAGCTAAGGGAAGTAAGTTGATCGAAGAACCATTAACTAAGAGTGTGCGTGCAAACGCAATGTCGTCAAGTACGACTCTCCACATAGTGAGCACCCATGTCTCTCTTTTTCTTTGGCAAAGTCTGATTCTTGAGACAATAGGTTGTGGCTACTGATAAGACATGTGTCTTTATATTTCGGTTATCTTTCTTCCTACTAACCCCTTGTAGGTGTGCATCTCACCTTAAGGTATTTTTGGAAGCAGGATGGTTAGCCACATATTCATCAAATGGCACCTTAACTGTGATGTTTTCTTTACAAAACCGTGCCATATCGGGGTCATCTTTCTGAATCTTTGATGCGCTTTCCTGTTGTAAGAGCACAGGGGAAAGGGATTGAAGCTAAGGAAACAGAGGATGAAGAATCTGAATCATGAACTGAAAGATCATTCTTTGCATTAACGGAACAGAGTTCTTCATACAAGAAACTTTTTGATGGCAACATGGAATCGATATCAAAACTATCTACTAAAGGTTGTGGAATGGAAGCTGGAGTGGTATCCGCCACAACCGGAGATGCAAGGTCCTCCGTAGACTCAGAAGAATATCCATGCTGACGATGCTGCATACGTGCTCTCCTCCTCCTCTCGGCTCCCTGAGTGGAAATCCTTGAATGGTGCTGATGGGGCTCTGAAATATGATGCCTCTCTTCTCGTCCTCTGAAGACTCCTCAGGTAGAGCCCCAGAGATGCCCCTCCTCGTGTCCCTCGCCCGGTCAGGTACGACCACGGTCCTTCCGCTCCTGAGTGACATGTGGTTAGCCTCATCAACACGAAAGAATCTCATGTTTAGATTTAGGAGATGCTAAATAGTAATACTTGACCAAGTGCTGCTGAGAACTAGAACGGTTCAGGCTATTGGGGGTTAGACTGAACTTGGGCTGGGATCGAGGTAGAGGGTGCAGTCTGCTCGTCTCGCCATCTTGACAGGCGGTTGACATCCACCCGTAAGTCCTGAACCTCGTTCCTGTAGGACCGTAGCTCATCGAGTATCTGCTGCTGAATATCCACAGACTAGACGATGAAGGAAGTGGATAAGATTGAGAAGAGAACAGGAAGACTGGCCATGCTGGCCAGTGTACTGCCTCTCTCTGCTGGAGCTGCGGGTTACGGGCCCTGCTGGCCCGTCTGGTAATGGCCTTGTCGGCCATACTGCTGGTACGCTGCCTCTGCTGCTGGGTGGGTAGGAATCCAGGGCTCTGCTGTGACGGGAGGTGGTGCAGAGGTGAATGCGGTGTTGTGAAAGGTCGGCGACGCTGATAGGTCTGTCGGTCTCTCGTACTTCCCTGCCTGGCAGGGTCCTGAGTATACCCATTATCCCATTCCCTCCCAAACTGGTGGAGGCTCTCCCTGACTGTCTCTGCTACTGGAGGTGGCTGCTGGAAAGAGTGGGTGTAGGATTGGTCCTGCTCCCACCGGCTGGGGTTGCCTGACACCAACTGCTCCTGAACATGGTGAACTCGGTAAATGGGAGCAGCGGGTGCAGTCACGGCAGGTATCTTTATCTTAGATACCTTCTCAGTCAACTCCTCCATCTGTTTTGGAAGTTTGGAGACGCTCCCTCGCATCCTCCGGTCGATCCTCTCGACTACAGTAAGCTTGTCAGCCAGAAGTCCCATGCTAGGGATCACGTCCTGAGAGAGATCGACTACAGCTGATTTCCCCCTCCAGATGAGAGTGAACTGGGGGATGGTGGTATAGCCCTGCTGGCCATCTGTGAGCGGCTAGTTTCAGCCATCTGCTCGAATACCCTCTAGACGGTATCCGCTCCTCGTGATGTATAGCTGCCTCCACAGGCAGCGCTCACTAAACCCTGCATCTCAGGTTGAGAACAGTGAAAAATGATTGAACCAAGATGTTATCATTTAGTCCATGGCAGGGACACTTCTGCAGGATGTTCTTGAATCTTTCCCAAGCATCACAAAAAGCTTCATGGGGGTAATTGGGAAAAACTCGTAATGCGCGTCCTCATCATGTTAGTTCTACTCAAAGGGGTAGAACTTCTTCAAAAATAGGTCCTTGAACTGGGCATATGTGGTGACGGCGATCCCAAGATTCTTTACCAATAATCAGCTTTGCTACCCAAGGCAAATGGAAGGGCTTTGAGCCTAATATAATCCTGGCTAACATTATTATGTTTGAGGTTAGCACAGATGAGCTCAAAGTCCCTTAGGAATGCATATGGCTCCTCAGAAGCATTCCCATCAAAATGTGGCAGCAGGTTCAGAAAGTGCGGCTTCAACTCAAAGTCAACAGTGGGTTTGGCCGGACTCAGTAGTTATGAATTTGATATTGTCCGGGGTTATAAGCCACATCCATTGGTAGTTGGACCCCAACATTTAACTGTCCCAACTGAGCTCTCAGTATGCTTGTTGCTGCTCAGATGCAGCTAATCGGGCAAGTATCATTTTCATTGGGTCTTCATGGTTCTCTTCTTCCTCTTCTTTCTTCTTTGGCATTTTACTCGAATCTTCTTATGCCCTGAATCAGCAAAAGTTTTCTTGATTAGAAGAGGATTTATGAATCATGATATTCTCACCAAGGCGATGGTCTTCCTCGTGAGGTGGAAGAGAGAAATGGAATGGTTTGAGGGTAACCATCCCGAGAGTGAGTGGATCCTGGCTCAGAGGGTCATGAGACCAGGTTGGTCCAAGTTGCCTTGGACATTTGAAGACGTACTTTTTGAAGGGTTCAACGAGAGATTCGCAAAGTCTGAATAAATATCCCCCCAAATCAGTCATCTTCGATGTCAAAAGAATCCGATTTTATCACGATAGTCAATGAGGCACTAGTTCTACGGTGCACGTAAATGTGCGGAGTGAACTCACAAATACAAACACAATTCAAACCCCCAATTTCACCAACTCAACACGTGATGGCGGTAAGAGTTCGGCCGATTTATCTGGTCAATTTTAGTTGGTGAGAATACAATTTTGGAAAGATTAACGAGCTGTTAGGTGACCTGTATTTTCTACAGACTGGCCCGATTCTTACGACTAGTTTGACCTACTTTCAGCCAGTATAGGAGTAAGTACGGACCGTATAAATACAGGCTACCCGTTCCTTGAGACTAAGGCGTCCTCTAAACTCCCACTCTGCTAAGGAAGTCTGGCCGTCTACCGGCTACCCGTATTCCTCACTGAAAAGTAGCTAATCGCCTAAAAAGAAAGAACCAGTAGTAAGTAAGAAATCCAGACTTGGCTCTTTCCTAGGGTCGTCTCTCTCTCACTTGCAATTAAAACAAACAATGGAGGCTTTATGCACCCGCGAACATGGGTTCTTTTTATTCCAATTATTTTGATCGACCTGCTCATTCAGTCCCAATTTTAGAGTTAGGCTATCACTTGAATTTTATGTGAACACACAAGCACGTCTATCGTTCAGTCCCAATTTCCTTTTGACCTTAAGTTGTAAAACAAGAGGGGAATCGGAAATAAGATTGCAAATGAGAAACTAGATGCATGCTCAGGAGAAGGTATACTTACAGTGATACCCAGCACTCTTCATGCATTATGCAGAACAGAATTTATAAATATTACACTAAATGCATGCAGATCGAGAAAACCACACCTAAACAGTATACTATTAGAGGGGAAGAATTGATTGAATTTGAGATAAGTAGTACGTGTCTATGTGCGTCTCATTATGAATCTTATCAGATAAGTGAATCTTCTAAGATATGTGTGGCCTAAATTACGATGGGCACAAACAAATTTGGATTCTATACTACCGTGTCCTAATCCTAAATTTCGCCACTCAAGTCGAGCCCCACCCTCTCCGGAGAGTGAAAACCAGGCTCGACACACCACAAAATAATGTCTAAGTTTTTTTTACACACGCGAGCTCTCAAACAAGAGCCGCTATAAAGAGCAAGCTAAATAATTACAATAATTAACAAAAGCTCTCTCAAAAATAAATTGCTTTATCTGCACTTCAGCAGTCGGCGCTCCTCGCGTCCGTCGACCTCCGATGCACTCCAAGTCCACCGGGCCCTCCGCAAGGAAAATGAGATTTATATTAGAGAGATAAACAACAAGATATATACAAAAATATGAAGAGAAATAATTGCAAAAAAAAATGAAATAAATACAAGTGGCTCGGGGGTCAGACTACCCGAGTAAAGAAAATCTAAATCCAAATTTTTAAACTAATCCCTAAGCCGTTGGCCTCCCCGGCAACGGCGCCATCTGACGTGTCGCTAAAATACGATATTTAATTTGGTCATGTTGTAATACGTGTACTTACCGATTCGGTCAGAACCGAGAGAAGATCTCCGTGAAGAGTGTCTCGGCTTTAATTTATATCCCGGCAAGTCTGGGGTAGAACTCAGGGAGGCAAAGGAACAACTTGGTTTTAATTCGAAAATTTAGATCTAGATTATCCAATGCGGTTATTGTTTTTTAGATTTTTACGCAAAAAGAATAACCAATGCAAGATGCGGTGAATTAAAAACACTAAGGAAAACACACAAACAAAGGCCAAATTAATTTTAATGTCAAATTAGTTCAATTTAGCGAAATTATATTTTTCTTAGCATCCTATCCAGTGATGAATACAAACACATTTTTTTCAAATTTTAGGGTTAAAATGCAACAATGAAAAATGCACACTTTCTATGGGTTTTTTCGCAATTTATCACACAAACAGAAAGCAAAAATTATGAAAAAAATATTGAAACTAAACATGATGCAAGAGACAACAGTAATTTTTAGAATTTTTTGACAAGGTATGATTTTTTTATGTATTTTTTAGTGGAAACAGAGTGACAGTGAGTAAATAATTCCTAATAAATCCACGTTATCAAATTAATCAGAGTGCAATTTATCCTAGAAAGATATTTAGATGTGTCATAATGAGACTTTTAATTCGCAAAAAGGATGTTCCTGGATTTAATAAAAATCAAATACTAGAAACACTCTACAATTTATTTTGGGCACAAGACATATCCCATTTTTGATGAAATTTGGATAGTAAGTTCATCACATATCAAAGCATCATATATACTTTTTGTGGATTTTTTGGAGCAACCGTGTGTGAGGTATAATTTTAAGTGTCCAGATTGGGTAAAATTATGCAATATTTCAGTTAACCATTTTTAATTAATTACCCAACTAGCATAAAAATACAAATAAATACTCACATGACAGAGGATAAGTTGCTCAACATAAAAACATTTTTTATTGCATAAAATGATGCAAAAGAGAGGTCCAAATTAAAGTGCAAACATAGGGGTGTCTTTGCAAATTCAGAAAATAAGAATAGAACTTGAACTTATGCACAAGGACCAAAACTGCAATTACAAAACTAGAGAAATAACAAATGTAAATTTTACAAATAAAAAATTGGAAAGCACCTTCTTCCTCCCTGCTTACCCGATGGAAGAACCCAAATAAGGGGTTGGTCGGCGGCGGCCGCGCGCGGCCGCGAGGATGAGGCGGCGCCATGCGGAGGTCGGCGGACGGCGAGGGGGGGGCTGGTGAAGAGGCGCGGGGGCCGGAGGGGAACAATGGCCGGAGGAGAGGCGGAGCTTTCGCGGCAGGGGCGGAGAGGTTGGTGCGGGTCGCTGGTCGGCCGGGGGCAGGCGGCGGCGGTCCTGGCTACACGGTGAGCGGTGGCCGCGCGCAGGCGCGGTGGAGAATAGGGGCGGGCGACGGCGGCGCCGCCTGGTGTTGAGGAGAAGGTGCGGCGGTGGTGGGTGTTCCTCCCACCGCTGCTGAGGATATTATATTTTTTAATTTTTTTAATTTTTTTAAATTTTTTTTTTATTTTTTTTGCTGTAACAAAGAAACTTCTTTTTTTGGTTTTAATTTGTTTTATATTTTTTAAATTTTCTTTAAACAGGAGATAAAATGAATAGAAAAGAAAAAAATGATGATGGTGATGAAGATGATAAGGTAAACAAATGGGAGAAAGAAAAATGGTGTGATAGTGGTGGTAATGAAAGAAACTTTTTTTTTGTTTTAATTTTTTTATATTTTTTTTAAATTTTGTTAAAACTGGGAATGAACATGATGGGGAAAAAATATGATGATGGTAATGTGATGGAGTAGACGATGTGGAACAAATGAAGACGTATGATTGGCGATATGATATGTTAAAAAATCACAAGATGATCAAAGTGAAACAAAATATACCTACGATGATACGGTCTGGCTATGGGAGTGCTCACGCGAGCACGGTCTTCGCTCAAATCGCCGGCGTGCGATGAGCTCGAGCAGCGTACGGTTGCGGCTGCGATGTTGGCCAAAAAGCCAACGGATCACACCGGAGAGAGGCCGTCGTCGCTCGACTGCGTTTGCGTCGCTGTCACCGATTCAACTCAGGGAACTAGGCTCTCCTCACATAAAGATGGATCAAAGGCAAAAATGAGGAGAATGACATGTATATAAAGAGAATGGGATGAGAGGTTATTAAAGTGGTGGAGTTGAATGGGAAGTTGATTTATTAATGGGGTTGAATGGGAAGTTGAGAAAAAATGGTGGAATAATGAGTTGAATTGGTGGTTATTATAGAGAATGAAAATTAAATAATAAATAAATAAATAAATAAAGTTGGCTACTTTAAATATAATAAAATAAAAAGAGAAGAGGAATAGTGGAGAATTTACAAGTGAGACAAAAACATGTACACAATTTTTTTACTTTTCTAATATGTATTTTTTTGTCTTTTTAATAAGAGATATTTACAACAAAAATAAATAATAAAATAGTACAATTAAAATACAACACAAGTATGATTTTTTTATTTTTAGTAATTAAGAAAGATACAATAAAATTAAAGAAAGAATTAATATATGCATGGTATACAATGTACATCTAGGTCCAAAACCCAACTTTTGCAAACGAGCTCCGATTTTAATGAAACCACTTCGTTTGATAGATAATTTTCTAACTTGAACTTTAAAGTGAGTTTGGTGAATTTGGAGTTCATACGGAGCGGGAATTTAGCTTGGAAGTTGGACTTTACGGCTTTTTCTCTTTGGGATCTAGGAGCATTTATTGAGGTGAAATTTGTTTTGTATTTTTGTATTTTTATATACATTTTTATAAACAAGTTAGAGAAAGAATTAGGTAAAAAGGAGTTGAAATGAAATTATTAAAAATATATGAAGTTTAGGCAATTTACAGGTATAAAACTCCTTTATTTTTGCGGCTTTTTATGTGTAATTTATTTTGTACAATCTAATATACAATAATTAGTGTGTTTTATTTACAAGAGATATTTTGTTAGTTTATTGATTTTATTGACATTTATATGGGATTTTACTCGGGGATTTTGCTAAGATCAAGATATTAAGATGATGAATCGCAGATTCCATCAATCTCGTCGTTGTTGTAGTGTTCAAGTCCTAAAATTATTTAAAATAATTATACACAAATAATAAAGCACTCTCTTTACTAGATAAAACAAAAAACTCTAAGGGAGCTACTTTGCTCCTCTCTCTCTCTCTCTATTTCATTCCTTGCTCTCTCTTGGTCTTCCTGCGAGAGGAAGAGTCCACCTCCTTGCATCTTGGGTGCGTCCACATTCAAAATCTGGTTGCCGCATTGGTCCCTTATAAGAAAGACAAACAAAGAAAAGTGGTCAGAACTGATCAAATAATAATAATAAATAGATATCAAGAATAGAAGAGAAATAATATGCACAACACTATACAAATGTATGCTATCAGTTGCTCCCTGACAACGACGCCATTTGAAAAACTGACCTGGCTAAGGAGAGTCATACGCTTCTCAAAGGGCAGGAACACAATCTATGTGTCGACTACTCACAAAGCCCGATGCCAATTCGAACAATCAACCCAAAAAATAGATAATAAAGCAATAAAAACAATGATGTGGATCGAAATTTATTTACAACCCAAAAATATGCATGTATAGTGACAAGTATGGTAGGAGTCGAACATGAGAAGTGCATGTCATAACAAGTATTATTCAAATGAATAAAAAAAGAAAGTGTATACAAGTATGCACAAAATCAATCAATGAATATATGGGTTTCAATTGAAAATAATATTTTTAATATATTTATTTGTTTTTAATTTGTAATTTTTATCTCCTTCTGATAATTTTGTTATTTTTAATTTATTTTCATGTTAATATATAATAACTATATATATTGATATATAAGTAATATGTAGTATTTCTATGATATAAATAAAAATGGATAATAAGTATAAAAAATATAAAAATACCTAAAGAACAATCCTTTTTATTTCCAAAAGATTTTGAAATATTTTAAAGGTATTTATAATAATACAAGTAATATTAATTATACAGAACTATATAAATGTATATTATACAAGATAGAGTATAATAATTATAAATATATCTAATAAAATAAAAAATTAAAGTATAAAATATTTTTATGTTTTTTATTTAGCCATTTTTGGGATTTTTTAAGATTTTTTGTAATTTACAGTATTTTGAAAGTCTAAATATACAAAATCGAGGCTTTTTAGACTGAATTGTTTTGAGATTTAAATGTACTAAATATGTTCAAACATTTTTAAAAATAATTTTTATATATAGTATATAGCATATATATAAAATATAAAGTAAAAACAAAGAATTTCGATGTTTTTGAAGTGTTTTTATAATATTTTATAAGAATTTGGAGTTTTTTTGTCATTTCATTTTTCTATTTTTAGGGATTTTAGTCTTGGGGGAGCAAATATGATAATAAGTAACACTATTTTTTTGGAAATTTTGAAATATAATTTTATATTTTTATATATTTTAAGGCATACAGGGAATAATTGTAAGTATTTTAAGAAATAGGAAATATATATGAAATGAAAAATAAAATATATATCATGAAGGAGCTATGAGTCATGACATTGTCCTAAGTTTCCTTAATTTTGGAAACACGGATGTTGTTTTTAGAAAATAGAAAATATATACAAAAATTATTTGAACTAGTACAGATATTTTTGCAACTAAAATAAAAGTCAGGGAGACAATGCAATCTAATCGGAAATAATGAAATGTAACTTGATTTTAATAGACTAAATACAAAGTACAAAATAGACGTGCCTCATTGCAAAATGTCCACCCATGTGGCAATCCAAGGGAGTGTGATGTAGCACTAGACCCTAAGGTGCAATATTAAAAATATTATGAAAGGCATACATGCTAATTGTCCCAAAGTTTACTACTTATTTAAATATGGTATTTTTACCCTGACATAACCCTATAAATCTTTTGAAATTACCTATACGACCTTTGAAACATTGATATTCCCGCCTCGAACCCGTAAAACTTGTTGCATCTTACCATATAGACCCTACCGTTAATTTGAGACTTTTTAAGTTAACTTGCTAGGGATTAAGTTGAATTAATCTAACCCTAGCAAATCCAATAGTAGTTTTTCTTCCACTCACCCTCCTTTCTTCTTCCTCTCGCCCAGCTTCCTCTTCCACTGTCTCTCCTTCCTTATTCAATCTTGTTGGACGAAGCTGGGGTGCAGGGGCGAGGGGCGCTGGGAGTGAGGGGTGTAGGGGGCAAGGGGCAAAGGGCGGGAGGGCCACAGGTGGAGGGCAGGGAGAGCCAGGGGAAGAGGGAGGGAGGGCAGTCGGAGCAGGGGCAAGGCGCGGAGGGGGCGAGGGGCGAAAGGGAGAGGGGCGGAGCGAGAGAGGGGTACAGGGGGTGAGGAGCGAGGGGGCGAGGGGCACAAGGGGTGAGGGGTGGGAGGGCGAGGGCCAGAGGGGGCAAGGTGTGCTTGGGGAGAGGGGCGGAGGGTGGGAGTGCAGGGCTGGAGGGCAGGTAGGGCCAGGGGCAGAGGGCGGGAGGGTAGGGGGCGCATAGTGTGAGGGACCGAGGGGCGTAGGGCACGAGGGCTGAGGGCGGGAGGGTGCGAGGCAAAGGGTAGGGAGGGCCAGGGGTGGAGGGAGAGAGGGCGAAGGGTGGGAGGCGGACGACGGGGAGGGCCATGGCCGAGGGTGAGGAGGGTAGGAAACAGAGATAAGGAGGAGAGAGGGGGGGGGAAAATTGCATTGAATGTAAAATTAATAAACAAAATGGGTAAATGAAAAAGAACAAAACATAATCTGGTTAGTTTTAATAGGTAAATGGATGGGGGGTTAACCACAAGGTCTGTAGGGTAAGGGTTAGCAAGTTTATGGGGTCGAGAGAGGAATGTCGATGTTTCAAAGGTTGTAGGGGTACTTTAGAAAAGATTATAGGGTCTGCCGGGTAAAATTCCCATTAAATACTTACTGAACTCTTTAGAAAATACTAAAATGACAGGGGTGAACTGTGCAAAGATACCACTAAAGCACCAGGATCAAACAACTGCAGATGCTCCATGTGGCTGATCATACGCTTGAGATCATGTACCATTCACTGGAACTGGACGGATCAGATTAGACTTGGGCTTGGGTCCTGTGGATGATCTGACATCTATGGTGTAGGGAGGAAGATCACGCAAGAACATTTTGTCTCCCTTCCCCTTATCGACGTTTACTCAGTTGTCTAGTGGTGGATTGTTGCTAATGGATCCAACAGTTCGCTGAAGGTCCTCTACGTGGTATAAAGGGTTCCAAGGATAGCGAGAGAGCTTAGGGTGCTCATACAAGGTCCAACACCTAGAGCTTTTCCAAGTGATAGATGGGTCTTAGGAGTCACAAACTGCATCAAAACAATCCCTGGCCCGATTGCTACTTCCTAGGCCAAGGAGTTTAGAAAAAAGGGTCATCATGTGCGATAAGGGTGAAGCTATTGCGAGAGCCAGTAGACAAGGGCTTGACTCCCAGATCCACTATGGATCCGGGGTGGAAATGATGGGGGATCGATGAATAATACATCGAGGAATGAGATGGTCTGGTAATCAAATGGATTGAACAGTCAAATCACGATGTATAAGTCCTAGAGCTCGAGCTCCAAGAAATTAAAGATTTTTGAAATTACGGCTAAATATGCATTTAAAAGGAAAATTAGAGACTAGAAATGGAAGTTACTCTATAGAGTTTCCTAAGAAGAAGAATAAACGGCCTCGGCTAGGTCCTAGACCACAAGAAGAAAACCAGTCAATGGTGCTCCGGCGATGGGGTTGTGGATGACTCTACCGCACCTCCTCCTCATTGCAAAATCCCCAAAACTTGAGCTGTCATCACGAGGAACTAATTGTGAAGTCTTTGAGGGTATAAGAGGGAATAGGGAAGGATCAACTTTGGAATGGTGGTCGTAGGACTTTATTTATAGGCTGCAAAAATGGTGAACTTCGATCGAGGGTTGTGGTCTATTCAATGAAGATCGAATGGACTTTTAGCCCTCACAGGATTTAGGGATATGAGATCATCAGATCTTGTTTTTATTAGAGGGCCAAACATTAGTGGATTTAGCGGTAAAAAGGATGAAAGTCTTGGTTTGACACACCCACCGCTTGAGGAGGAGAGAAGAGGGTCAGTTGACCTGGGGTCAATGGGCCAAGATCTCTAGTTGGTCTACATTGACCACCGTGAAAAATCATAGAAAGAAAAAGATTGGTAAAATTGATAATAAATAGAAATTGAATTTATTAGACTTTTAATAAAAATTGAAAAGTATTAATAATTTAATGTAGTATTTTTTACTTATTTTTATTTTTTTAACAAGGCTTTTAAATACAAGTTAATATCTACATGTAAAATAAAGGTATAAATATTTGTGATTTTGGTATTTTATTTTTTATTTTGCATTTTAAATATTATTATTTCATATATATGTTATATAGTTTTGATCTATTCTTATACACATTTACATATATTTATTGTATTTTTCTGAATTGATTATACACTTAATTAATTAGGTATACATACATTTGAGGTATATACAAGTATGTTTCACCTATGTATTTACATGTATTATTTATTTTATGTTTTTATTTATTTTATTTATATAAATTTGTTTAAAAAATATTTACAATTTTATAAAATAAATAGTTTGAAAATTACGAAGAATAAATATATTGAATAAAATATACATGTAAATTACACAATATGGGTCCAAAACTTAACTCTCACTTATTACCTCCAAAATTAAATTAAACTACCTTCATTAGATATCTTATTAAAGGTTATATACAATTAAAGGTTATTTTGGAACATTTTATACATTATGGAGAACAAACAGGTATGTGATGTTTTTATTATGAGTTTTTACTTTGTGTGTCCCGGCTACGTTGTGCATTATTTCTCTATAAACTCAAATTCGTAGTTTTCTTTACATTTTTATATTCGATACATATGTACAAAGTTTATTCATTTTAAATATAAATAATAAATAATAAAGTATGTCCCAAAAAATTGCTTATAGAAGAAGTAAAAACTAGGGTTTTCATGTAGTTTCTGTACAATTTATTGAGCCTATCACCCCTTACTTTATTCCTTGTAGACCGAGTCATCATGATGACTGGGTCTCAGGGTCTAGGGTCACTCATCACCTATGGTGTCTCATTTCTTTTTCTTTTTTTTCCTTTATTCTTTAATTGTGGAATTAAATAAAAAATATAGTATTTATACAATATTTTCTACAATCAATTAGATGTTTATATTGACAAATGAATGATATATACATGCATTAAGCTAGGGATATAAGGCCAAAATGACAGAAATAAAGGTGATGAAATGGAAATTTATCAACAGAACGATCCGATGATTTGTTTATTCCCCCCCTCGACCCTCCATGTATGTTTAATACAATCTTATATACTTAGAATAAATTGATCCTTAATATAGGGGGGATGGTCGTTTCTCATTCATTGTTCTTTAGTTGTTGTAGTATATACTTTCCTCTAGTTAGCATGAAGTTTTGACTTCTTTTTTCTCTCTTACCTATGAGGATATAGCACAAGCTAAGTATAGCAGGGTCTTATATATGTTGTATATGCTTTAGCCATAACTCGTACTCTTTTATTTTATAATATAGCTACTTTATAAAAAAATAAAATATACAACAAAATTCTTTCTGCTTACGGTAAATAAACTGGTTAAAAATGCTTCGCAAAATTTTTGAAAAAATTGTTGGAAAATTCATTGAAAAATCTTTTGAAAAGCATTTGAAAAATACATTGTAAAATGTTTTCAAACCATTGTAAAAATTTTTTTATTGTAAGAATTTTATTTTGTTTGCTTGAATAAAAGTTTTGAAAATCTATTTGCAAATGGTTTGGAAAATGGGTGCAAAAACACTTTCAAATATATATATATATACTGTTTGAAAAATATTTACAAAGTCAATTTCAAAATATTAGAAATGGTACAATTTTTTTTTTGAATTTCGTCAAAAATAAAGTTTTCAAAATGTTTGACATGATTTTTTCAAATTATTTTGAGAACCTTGTACATATTCAAGAAAATAAAAAATCTTTACTCTATTTAAAAACATGTGAACAACCACTAACCTAATCCATGTTAATACCTAGTGTAAATCTTTTTACCTAATAATTCCTTCACTAACTCTTTTGTTCTGTAAAAATCCCTAAAAATGTGTAAAACCAACAAGCCATAAAAATTGTAAAATGATTTCAAAAATTGCATAAAAATTTGGACAAGTTTTCCAAAAAATTATGTATAAAGTTCAAAATCAGAAAGTTTCTTCACAAAAATATTTTCATGCATAGCATTTCCATTTTCATAATAATCAATGCAATTGAACAAGTCAAAGTAAAGTCTGATGATTGGAGCTTTAGATGCCATGAGACTATGTTCGTGAGTCGATTCAATGTGTCCAAATAGAATCTTCATATCATTTGTATCACTCTTGAGATAGTAGCTGGATCAGAAACCCTACACATAACACTTAGCTCAACACAAATGGATTGTTCAAAAATCTTGGAGTCTAAGTCAGGACGATGCTAGGCTACTTTGTTAAGGTTGGCTCTGGAACCATTCTTGGGGGTTTCTGAAACCGATACTCTAACCCACATCTTTTGGGAACAATGATATTTAAAGACTGGAGATGGATTGAGACAATGCTTTGGATGAGGAATGGTCTGTTGGCATAATGTTTTCTAAGGCCCCAAAATATTGGTGGACCAAAATATGTTATATCCACCAAGGCACAAGCAAGAATGCAGAGCAATGTAATGTCAAAGAAAATATCCAAAGAACAAGCCTCTACCAAAAATTCCATCAAAATTTGAGCTTCAGAAAAAGCATGGTTTTGGTGAAGACTCGGTTACATTGACCAGTCTTTACAAGGGAATGTAGACTACACTGGTCCATTCCCACTTCTTTTCCCTTTATTCTAGGTCTCTCCCCATTCAGTTGTAATGACCTGTCGCACCTAACCTTATAAGGGAATATCTGTCTCCATGAGCATGAGTTACCACAAGAGTGGATTTCTTTTTGGTTCCGGTAGTTTGTCTGGGAAGAGCTGAAAAATTCACGCATATTGTTTAATCATATCATGGTAGCGAGAGTATGCAACTATGACGATAGTTCTGACTAGACTGCGAGTAGAGGTGTATGCTAGAATTATGGAATCTAAGGGTTGTTGTGTCACACTTCTTAACATTGTTGTAGTTGTAAACAAACAAATGATCGAAATGTCTTATTTGAGCTCTAAACTTTAACTTTATTAAGATAAGTTTGAAACTCGAAAATTATTCAAAGTTAATTCTTTTTCTTTTGTTTATTTTCCTGCACTTATAGGCATAAGTGTTTTCTAGGGACTAGGAAAGGAAAGTATGGGGTGGTGAAAAATCCTCATTTCATCACCGTTATTCTTTCATTTTGGCCTTAACTCCCTAGTTAAATGCATGTATATGTTACTAATTTGTCAAAAGCAAACACTCTATAGATAATACAAAATATTATATGAAATATTTTATAATTAATGTATTTGAATCCCTGAAAAATAATAAAGCAAAGGACATAAAGAATTAAATGCCAAAGACATTGAGTGTCCCTAGACCTCGAGACCAGTCTTCATCGATAAGGAATACAGTAGGGGGAGATAGGATACATAAGTTTTATATAAAAAACACAAAAATCTTAGTTTATATTCATCATAATTGCATTTTGGGACCCATTTTTTTATTATTTTTACACCTCAAATAATAAAACACCCAACATCAATATTGTACATAAACATACAAGGAAAATAAAAAATTGATTTCACTAAAAAAATAAATCACTATGTGCCCGGGACCACAAAAAATAAAAAAGTCACAAAGAAAACTTTGCAGACATGTATCTTCTCCATACATATTAAAAATGACCAAACTCGCCTTTATTGTTCATAAAAATAAATAAGCTCTTTAATGAGGTTGTCCCATTCAATTAGGAGTTAACATGCAAAAATTAGGTTTGTGGCCCCCATTGTGCAGTATATATGTGTATTATATTCTATACAGTTATTATTTTTAATTTTTCACTTTATTTTATGTTTATAATTATGTAAATACTATTAAAAAAATATGTGTATAATTAAAATAAAATAAAACTCCCAAAAATAAAAAAAACAATAAGCTACTTGAATATATAGATAAATTATACATATATATTCCTATATTATACATATATATACTTATTTAAGTACATAAATAAACTCATAAAATTCAAAAAAATGTCTAAAAGTATTTTTAAAAATATAAATATACTATTTATGTGTATAAAAAAAAATTATACAATTAAAAGTAAATTACCAAAATATAGTTAAATTTACCTATATAAATTTACAACCGTTTTTTTGTTTTCACCAGAAACTAATAATGTCATTTGTTATTTTGTACTTATTTAATAAGGCATTTCTGCCTCGGTTTTTTCTGGAAGTCCTTATGGAGCAACCGGAAGGAACCCCTAATTGACTTGGGTCAACTGCACCCTCTCGCCTTCTCGAGCTCTGGACTTGTCAGACCCAATTTCCTCCTATTTTCCTGCTCAAACCAATCAATCTATGGCTTGGTGTGCTAAGTGAATTGTGGATATCTAATCTCCTTAATTCTCTCCCATGAGATAACACCGATCTTCATAGATCCATGAGATTTTTTGGCCACAACTTTTTCCCTTATTTTTCTATAAAAAGACCCCTTCCGCGATTTTTTGAGCTTGATAATCCTTAGCCATTCTCAGTCCCTTAATTATTGTGTGCTTCATCTCCTTGGTGACAACAAGAAGATATGCACAACTACAACGAGGAGGATCAAATTTGGTGGTCAATCCAACTTCATCACCGGAGTGCCGTCGACAGTTCTACTTCTTCGACCTCCAGTCAAAGCAAGGTTGTTTTCTCATCTTTATTAGGTAACTTTAGGGCCTAGATTTTATTTCATGCCTTTAATTTCAAGTTTTAACCAATAGATTGGGATAATTTAGGAATCCCCATTTGACCTAGAGCTTGAGGTCCATGCCAACTTCCATCATTTCATTTAGTGCTTCGCCTCGATTTCCATCCCATTTCCATCCAGGACACATACCCTCTCTTCTTTCACTTCTGACCCCCCTTGATTCTACACAAATCGAGGATCCGAGCTCTATCTCTAACACCATCGACAGGAACTCCTCGACTCATCCATTTTCTCCCATTTTTGTCATTTTACAGCTTGAAAGCCTTTGCTTGCACACCCCCAAGATTCCTATGTAGAAAGCACAGTGAAAGGACCTCATCTAGTGGTCAGTCGGACTCATGGAGCAGCTCCAGGTCTTCGTCAAAACAACATAGCTCTGGGACCCAATATGAGGGTCCCAGACACATCTAACGATCTAGGAGGCTACGAAGGAGTAGCCGGAGCTGGAGTAGCATCTCAACAAAGCCTTAGGTGGTTAGAGAGCCTAAGAATATTGAATCCAAACTCGCTCGAGTTGAGTTCTTTTGTAGTTCTTTCATACCTCATGTCGACCATCAAATCGAGAACACATCACTAGGAGATTCAAGCATCGTTTCATCTAACCCTTGAATGCCCATTAGATCTTTAATATGAATTTTTTATCAGACGATGGATAATAAGCGTTATGGAGTGCCATGGACCGTTGGATGCATCTTAAGTGGGACACATGGAGTGCCACCACCCACATGATGAACTGCGTTAAGTGGGTAAATAAAATAAAACCCATATAAACTTTTTATATTGTATTAATGGTCCTGTTAAATTTTAATTAGGCTTATATTTTGTGGAAAATTTGCATTGATGCCTCTGTAACTTTTGGATAGCAAGTGGGTCCAGTTAACCTCACATGGTCCTCCATAAGAGTAGACATTATGTTCTTATACTACTCCAGGTTTCATAATTGCTATTTAGTATTTAAAAATCAAATTTTCAAAAGTTCTAGGTATTTTGCATGTAACTCCTGTCATTTACTTTATATTGCAAATATGCCACTACTAGCATATTTATTTTTATTTAAGCATTTCTATTTTCTATAAATAGTTGCTATGCTCTAAAATTGATCCAAAATATGGATAAATGCTTGATTAAATGCTCATTCATGCCATGTATTTCTGTTAGCATTTTATCAGCATTTTCTATTATTAAAAATAAAAAAGAGCACTTGTATACCAAGTATGACTTAAAAAGTACAAAAAATTATGAAACCTCTCTTAAAAATGCCAAAAAAATACCTAATGTTTATTACTATATTTTATCACTCTATATCAAAAATCACAGAAATGTTTCAATAGAAAACCCTTCCTAATCATAAAAAATTAAAAAGTAATTTCAAAAACTCCAAAAAAATAGCTTTATGTGCCATATTTTTATTTATAACAACTACTATATAATAAAAATAGTTTTGAGAAACTTTGTCTTATTTTATAATTTTAGATTTTTACACAATTTGGCCTATTTAAATATTCCATGTTTGGGACTATTTTTTAATAATAGAAAGAAAGTAAAAACCAGATAAAATTCACAACATAGAAGAATATTTAAAAACACATAAATATTTTCTTTTGTCATTTTTGACTATATGTAGCTATATTTATAAAGAGAATACCCTATATAGCTTATATACACATATATATTATTATATATACCTATTATTATTGATGTTTATTATTCTAAATAATATAAGCATATTTAAATCCTTTAAAAAATGTTTTTATTTGTATATTCTAACTTTTATATGTTTATTAAATGTAATAAACATATATACCCTATATTATATATTGTATTACA
Organism: Ottelia alismoides; assembly: GCA_037367405.1. Taxonomy (NCBI): domain Eukaryota; kingdom Viridiplantae; phylum Streptophyta; class Magnoliopsida; order Alismatales; family Hydrocharitaceae; genus Ottelia; species Ottelia alismoides. The sequence goes on along the minus strand of JAZKJV010009087.1, from coordinate 630,935 downwards.
TATAGTGATTTATATCTTTATTATGTAATAAAAGAAAAAAATTAAATTCAAAAAAATATCAGAAGAAATAATATAATGTAAAAACTAAAACATATATATCAAAAAATCAAAATTAAATAATTAAAAAACCACAAAATCCTTAAGTAAATGATGTATAAATATATATAACTATACATTATTATTTAATAATAAATAATAAACATGTTACGCCCCATTATTCACTTTGTTCGACACCCTACATCTACTTTCACACTATACAAACTTGTTTCCAGGATTTTTAATAAATTTTGAAGGAATTTGCATTGACTGGTTTATTATTACTTGCAGGTTATTTGTAGAGAGATTTCGTCGGGTCTCACATTCGGTCACCTCAACGATTATGGTCCGGCCTTGTGTGGACCCACATGACCACTTCTCTGGATCAGTTGGCTCTTTCTTTCCCCTTACCTAAAAATTCCACAAAAAATCCCTTAAAGACCTGAAATCTCACTTTTCTACACTAATTTTAGTTTACATAAAAAAATTCATCTTCTAATCTAAAAAATACAAAATCAATATTTTTCACAGTTTGAAATTTAAAAATACATAAAAATTTTGAATATTGTTTGAAAATTTATAAAATAATTCATGTAGCATCATTTTACTATAATTTATCACATACTTTAAAATCACATACAAAAAAATAAATAGCCTAAAAATATAAATATATGTAAATTTATAATAATTAAAAAAAACGAACAAAAATCAGAAAATTATGTGCTTTATCTTGTTTTAAAATTTAATAAGAATTCGTTTGCATAAATATTATTTCCAGAACTTTTGTCTTTATTTTTTATTTTGAAATTACCAAAAACAATAATTTATATTCCTTTCTAGATATTTTTCAACTTTAAATAAATAGAAAGTCCATAAAAATATAAAATTAACACAGAAATCACTAAAAATGAGAAAAATATTTAAAACACAAAAACATTTCATTTTATATTATGATTTTACTTAACATCTTCTAAAAAACTAAAAAGGCATTTTGTCATGTTTTAAATCTATTCTTTATTAAAGATTTGTTTTGGAAATTTAAAATATATAAATGTTTACAAAATTAAACATTAATTTAGAATTTAAAATATAAAAATATTAAACATATAAAATTATTTCAAAAATCATTAAAAATCCTAAAAAATTAGTACAAATCATTTTGAAGTCCCTAAAATATGTAGAAAATCCAAAATTAAATAATCAAGCACACACATAGTTGAAAGTTTGCCCCCCTGAGTTTGGCACACTCTACACTTGGCACTAAATATCTATTAGGATTATAAATAAAAAAGAAAAAGATATCCACTTCTTTTTCTTAGTGACTGTTTTGGTTTCAACATTGATATTGCTCTATTTGTAGAGTTGTAGAACAAAATCCTTTGTTCATCAATTAGGCTCTATTATTAAATTCCTAATTCCACGCTCAATGCAATAGCTTTGTAATTCATGAGAAGTGCCCTCTCCTTTATTATCAATGCGTAGATGTTTAAACAATTTTCTCCTCATGTGCTCTATCGTGGCATGAAAACTTTTTAAGCAATTAAAAACTTTGTCCTTCAACTTCTACGTATAAGCCCACACCATCATTGATGTGTGCTCTATGAATGATAGACTATACTTGTTCCCTCCTAAAGAAGCTTCCTCCATGGGACCACTAACATCAGAATGTACCAACTGTAGTAGTTTTCACCTTTAACTTGGTTGTAAAATGTGTTCTCTTGCTCTTACCACACAAAAATCATACGGTGCTAGTGCGACGTCTTTGCTAAGTGGATGAAATTAGTTTTTGCTAAGAATATGCAACCCCATATAACACGTGCACCAAATGATGATGCCACACTCAGAAGTATTAGTATCACTAGCATGCACAAAACCATCCATGACCTTCACTTAGGTCTAGTAAAGTGTGCAACATAACTTCCTCTTGGCCATGATGAGAGAACCCATACATATCTCGCATTTGCTGTCATCGAATTTTATATGGTAGTCTTCCTATCCAGTTAAGAACGTGATATGAGGCTAAGACTCAAGTTTGGAACATGTCTCACATCACATCAAATTATCATGCACACCATATCAGTCTTGATTGTGGCGATGCCTATGCCAAAAATCTTGGGGTAATTGTTGTTCCCGTCTTTACCTATCTGGAGTCAAATGGTAATAAGAATCGGTATCACCTGCCTACTTTGAGTCTTCACTATATGCTTGTAGGAATTTCTCTTACGTGGTAAGAGACACATCATCCTTATTGACAATAGAAACAATTGCAGCTATAATCCCATCTTCATTCTTTTTGATATTCTTCTTGTCTTCAGCTTGTTCTCTTTTCTAGATCCAAAAATATTTTTTCCAATGCATGGTTTCTTGTAAAGATGACACTTTCCTCTAGTTTTTGACTTGCCCTTAGATTTATGCCTCTCATGTATTCTATCTATGATATGATATACTTCCTTTCTCTAAACTGTATAAACATGCGAGGAAGAGGAAGAGGCCTCCAGAGAATCGGAATATGATCTCCTTATTAAGGAGGCTGCTCTTGATCATGGACATAACCTGCTTCCTATCCATAGCAGAGTTTTTGACAGTGACAACCAAGGTATCCTAGCAGTCTAGCAGAGGTACCAATAGAAGAAGATCTTGGAGCTCATCATCTAATTCCATTCTAATGGAAGTCAACTAGTTTATGAGGCTTTGGAGCTCATTCAAGTGTTCTTCAACATTGGTTCCATCCTCGTACACGACATTTATCAACTTACTTGTCAAGAATGCTTTGTTTATGGAAGTCTTCTTCTCATAAAGCTCCATTAGCCTCTCACATTGATATTTAGCATATGTCTCCTTTGTAATATGGTGGATCATAGAGAAGTCCAACCATTTCCTAAAAGTGCTGACATCTTTCCTTTTTAGCTTCATCCATTATGTAGCAGATATATCTTGTGTGTTAGTTTCGTCAACCTCCACCAGATAAAGTAGATCCTTGCACTACAAGATGTCCTCCATATTGGCTTCTAAATTTTCCAGTTGCTACTTGTCTACTTTATCATCATTCATCGTATTTACCCATCTCGCCTTCTTAATGGCTATGATACCATTTGTTAAAGGTAAGAACACTAGATCCACTACATGGGAAAGTGCGTGGGACTGATAAGTCATTTATTTATCATAATTAATTTCATTTCTTATTACTTTCGATTCGAATAAGAACTACATAACTCAAATTGACAACTAACCCTTTGTAATTAGTAAACCCTAATTATTGTACATAAATAATTTTATCATTATGTCTAATATTTTATGTCATTTCTTATTGTTAAAAATAAAATAAAAATTTGATTAATAATTTATATATTAAATTTAACATTATTCGTAATTTAAAAATATGAAAATGAGGAAAATAAAAATAAGATAAATGTTTTAAATTACTTAAAAATGCATGCAAAAATATATCTATGTATATATAATTTATCTTGATTTCTGGTTCTATGTGTAAATCATGGATCCCAAAAAGATCTACATCTTTCATGTTGAATACTTTTTAATTTGACTTTATTTGACATTTCATTTTAATTTTACATTTATTTTTTTTTCTATTTTTGTGATTGGGCTTCGTGGCCCGATGACCTTCCACGTGGTTGTCTCTTTATAAGAGCCTGTCTCCTTACAGAGTAGTATGATCATTTAATGAGATAGACATGATTGATCCATCCCGCCTCTCTACAGACCGCTTAATCATTTGATCAAGAGGTTATAGATCATCCATTCACACCCAAATTGTGGCCAGTAGATCTCCATCCAATAGCTCTTATACTGTCTTCTTCTCCGTCGGTTTCCTTTGAGAATAGTTGCAACTCTTTGCTAGGGTAACTACAGTATTTTCTCTACGTCAACCTACATGTCCAACCTCGTCAATTGTAGTTCCATTCTGTAGCTTTAACATCCCTTATTCACGCTTTAACCTCCATTGTTGCCCCTCTCCTCACGTGAGCTTTCAGAGAGATGGTTGAAACTATTTTATTCCAACCACATGGAGTGCACCCACCATCCCTTCAAAACTCCATCTCTGCCTGCGTAATCACCTATTCAACATTCTTACAAGATACGTCTGAGCTTCCTCCTATTTTGTGATAGTAAGAGAGAGAGATAGAGAGAGAGAAGATAGAGGTTTACTCAAGCAAGATCCTCTACCAATGTTGGACGTGTTAAATGGCTATTCGTGTATGATTGAGCTTCCACAAAACCAGAGTTGTGAAGCAAAGACCATAGAAGCTTCAAAGCTTCTTATAGGGCCAAGATTAGACCTCTAATTTCATCGTCTTCTTCCTTCAATTTCCATGTAATCTTTCTCTTTCTTCTTCTTCATTTCTTCTTAGTTTCTTGTCATTATCTATACAAACACATACACCTATCTACTCATTTGAGATTACATCTACCCTCGACAACAATCCATCACCTTTGCTCCAACCATAAACATCACGATCCACCTCCAGATCACTCAATCTCCCTCGATCCACAACCTTTGTCTACAAGATGATGGACCCACTAAGGCCAAACTTGGATCACCAAATTCATATCCTCCATCTCATCATAAGACTACCCTAATTGCTCCCCCATCTTTGTTAGATTAGGTTCTAATCATGCAAGTACTAAGACGAATTCAATGGTCAGAGCTACACCAGAGCTTTTTTGAGTTCTTCCACCTCCGACGAGTGGTGGTTGAATCGCCTATCTTGAATCGTCTCGCATCTCATCAACCATCAAGCTTCATTGCAAGGATAATAGGAAGTCCTGTAAGCTTCAACATTTGTAGAGAATCAAGGAGGAGCAAGAAGGGGATCATCGGAGACCCACCTTCATGCCACCACTCGTGGCAGAGTGAATAAGAAAGCATATAATTACCGTTTGATTAATGTAATTGTACGGTTCCAGAGCCTTGCCACTTATCCCTCCAGACCAGTCACATCAAGTTCCATCGAGCCTGATCCGAACTACGAGTGTTTGCCACGTAGCTCCCAGCCTAGGCCATGTGATTCGACTCGTGTGCTCTGGGAATTTGTACGTACCAATCTCCACGCTTTCCGGTATTTGCATGTATACCCCCACATAGGTGTTCCTTTGAAAGATAAGTGAAATTTTTGTTATTCACATTTTAGTCATAGTGTTTACTATTTTGTAAGGATTTGTTGAGTTTTTAAGTATATTTTATTTGCAATTGTACCCTTGATTTCAGATATAAATATCTTGATCATAATGATGTTAATTTTAATGAAATTGGACTCTTTGTAAAAGTAATTTCATGTTCTTAAAATAATGTATTAAATTTTATTGTTTTTATTCATAAATCACAAATTAAAATTAAGAGAACTTGTTGATGTATTAAATGTTTATTTTACATCATTTCTTCTTCATAAATTGAATTATTGATCTTATTTAATTTATGATTTGCTTGGTAGATTAAGAATTGAATCAATTAATTAATCTCTTGATACCATATCATTAAATCTTACTTGATTGCTTAATTTTAATGAAATAAATTAGGAATTGAGTTAATTATATTGTCCCTAGTGCTTTATATGTAATTTGAGCATAAATAAATCCTTGTTCGATCAATTAATTGAATTAATTTTAAGTTTAAGTTAGGAGATATATTGTGTCTTGTTGTGTGTATTATTTTATATTATGCATATTATTATTATTTTTTGTTGCATACTTTATGTTTGCATTGAAAAATCTTTAAAAAGAGCATGCATTCTTAGTTTGCATATTTTACCTAGGTTGTACATTAGATTAACTTAATTGACATATGTGGACTCTATTTCAATAAACTATTAAGCGTGTGTCCTTGTGTTCGACCTTGGACGTATCCATGTATTTTTAGTCGAGCCACACTTTATAGAGATATCCGCTCGATTTGGATAAATTGATAAGCGACTATTAGTGACTCGTCGATTCGCTAAAATAATTTGCTCTCATTGTGGCCAATCAACAATGACTCAAAATCAAGTCAAATATCTCTGCAAAGTGCACATGGCTTAAATTTATACCTGGGTAAGTCCATGGTTGAACACAGGGACACGATCTTTTAATATAATAAATTCATCATAAATATAATTTTATGTAATGAATAAATTATCTAGGTCAAAAGAAGCATGATGCAATGCATCACAAGATAACATAGTATACAAGAATGGATGAATTCACATCTAGAGTAATCTGAAGAAGCTAACTTATTAACAATATGATACAAGTTGAAACTTAGTACTCACATGCATATAATTGAAAACTTAAGGCTCATAAATTACTTCTAAAATCAAGTAATTATTGAAACTAGAAACAGAGTTCAATTGAGGATTTATTTAAAGCATATGTTATTTTAATATGAAGAATATAACATGTGTATTCAATGTAATAAACAGATAAATAATTAAAGGTTAGGTCAGAAATTCAAACAAGCTATAATGTATACCACAAATTAAGCTTCATAATGAAACTCAAATCAACTCAAAAGGACATCGTACACTCGAGTTATTTAACATGCAAGCCAAGGGCCTAAGTCTAAATAAACAAAACATAATATGTTACAAATAGGTCAATATAAGGACTAAAGTGTAAATAAGATAACCCGCTTGCTGAAATTATTGAAAACCCCCTTGCAGATGCATTTCTGTAATTTTACATAACATACGAGTTGGCATTGCAATTTTCCCAAGCTGTATGCGGATGACACGTGCAACTCAGGATCGGGTTGGAGGCTCGTGGCTTGGTACAAGTGCCAAGGGCCTGTGCTCCGGCAGAAGGTCGGTGTGTCGGAGGCTACAGACTTGGAGTTTGTCGACATTGTTGAATGTGGGCCATTAGATTATCGCAAAATGGTTTTAGTCGGATGGAACCTATGTGTTGCATGCTCCTTCCTCCTCTCGAGCGCGTCAGAGTATCTTGGGTTCTAGTGATCCATGCCCATATCCTCCGTGCTCCAGCTGATCACCTCATGAAGGCGACTCGATGCTTATGAAGGCGAGATGATGATCAATGAGTATGTCACCATGGATTAGACGAAGACGATATAGTAGATCAACGAACCTTTGCGATTTCCGATCACTTATGGACATAAGTATGTTTAGGAGTTAGACAACCAACATCAAAACAAAATGAAGTGTGTGTGCGATCGATGAGGCGAAATGAAGGGCTGAACAAGTTTAGAAGATGAATCCCTAATGGGTTCCTTCCATCTTGAACGAGCAAGGTGAGTCAAAGTGGAAGCAACGCTAAAATAAGAATCACAGTGAACGAGACCTCCAACATGGATGGTCGATCCACGGTGAAGGTCGAGAACCTCTTCGATAGAAGGTTGGGGTTTGTCTATAATGATATAAAACTCAAAGAAAACAAAAATAATAATAAAATCTATATACTCGAAGAATGAATAACGACGCTCATGTGAAGGATAGACATGGGCTTAAGCTTCAAAGAAGCTTGGGTCTTTTCTTATCGTCTTTGGCCGGAGAGGAAACTCAAACAACCGTCATCGAGACACTATGTCATGGCAACACTCCATGGTTCGCACCACAAGAAAAGGCTCTGTGATCGCTCTTTAAAAAACCAATTTACTATAACGAAGAGGGTAGAAGGCTAGGGCTTCCTTCATTCAAGGGTGAACATGGAATTTTCGCGCAAGTGAAGGTGTTTTTAAAGAAGGGGCTCACGGCTATAGGTGGGTGACAAGGTCGTTTCAACCGCATGTAAGTTGGTAGATGTTGATCGGAGATGGGGGTTAAGGTTCGGGTGGAGAAAAGGGTAGTTGGGGGCAATGTTTGGCGATGGTAGTTTATCAGGAAGACAACTGAGCGCGATAGAAAAATAAGGAGGATTTAGGGTGGTCTGGTGGTTTGCATCTACTATGAGAAGAAGGCTTGAGGTTGAGTATAATATCCAAACCGTTCGATGGCCTTAATGTAGGGGTAAAGTCTGGAGCGGGAATATATTGTTCTGATCACTTTATTAGATAAATCAAATGGCCATTGGTAGGGCACTAATGAACGGCTAAGTTGGAACCGATCGAAAACATCTGACGGCTGGGAGAGGAGCGGGTGACAATGTGGGAAGTGGACCACGTGGCTGTAGCGGGTTGTACCACATGGTCCAATTAGATTTTAGAGAAATGAAAAAGGATGTAAGAGATAAAAAAATAAATTGTTAAGACTAAAATCAGAAATAGTGGTTAACATGAAAGTTTTACATCCATATGAGATATACAACTTTCATGTAAAACTCAAAGAGAAAATAAGTTATATACACATAATAAATATTTTTGCAATTAAATTAGGATATTAAATTATTTAATCTTAATTCTTTTCTTAGTACTTTTTTTTGAGTTTTTTTATTAATTATGTCAAATTAATTATGTCCAATTTTAAGAATATTTATTGGATTTTAAAAAATTAATAAACACATAAAATAATAGAACAATATTAGGGATAATAATACTAAAAAATATAGGCTAATGTCTACAATGCATTATTAATTAGTTAGTGTTAGTCGTTAGTGAATTTTATTGATTTTCTTAAGCAAGAGAGTTAATAAAAAAGAATAATGTAGACGAATATGGGATTCATCACCCCCTATATTTAATCTTGTATCGTTCCCGAGCTAATAAACAAAGAAAAAAATAGAGAGTTAGAATAATTAGTAAATTCCCTAACTTGTGCTTATGAGTAGGCAATACTTAAGAAAACCAGAACACTTGAATTTAGAGTTCCTAAGACTATGAGTTCAACCCATATTTAAACAAAAGGAATTCAACTCCTCTAATCATCAAACTCTCAATATATAAATTCATATAAGAGACATGGCATTAATATGTTGCATGCATTCACAAGAGTATAGTCAAGATGTCACCTTACGTTCCAATACATGATATCCTCATAAAGACTCAATCATAAACACTAGGGATTAAATCTAGCCATGCTTAAATCCACCATGTCTTTAGTTAGTTAGACTTCAAAGTGTGGATGATAGGCCAGATGATGGAGGAAATATGATGTTGTCATTTATTCTCTTACTCTCATTGAAACAAGGTATCTCTTACGTGCCTTATTAACTCAACATAATATATTTTTGTTGATAATTATTGTTCCCGTTAAAAGAGGTTGAGTCATCTATACTTGTTTTCATGTTATTACTTAGGGGTGTGTCTCTTTTGAGTATATAATATACCTTATACACCCAAACTTGCATCGCTTACGATACAAACCCCTTTTTGAGGTACTAGCCCGACTTATAAAAAGCCTAATATTCTAGTACACTGGACTCTTAAAGGTTGGGTCACTCGCCTTTCGTGTAAGCTCATATGATTGTATCTTTGTAGTGTTTTGAGATTTTCTTTTCATCATCATCGTTTTTTGGCTAGCTCCACTACTTTTACGAAGGATGGCACATATTGATCAACAATTTAATTAATTGATAATACACCCTAGCGCTTGGGTTTTGACAAAGAGATTAGTATGAAAACCATGTCCCATACTTGCTAATATGTTGACACTCAGGTTTCGTGAAGCCTTCATTAATCTTATGCCAACCTCGAGTATCATAAAATAAGATCCAAACATGAATCTCAAATCATGGTTCCTCAAGTGAAATCTCAACTAATCTCAATCGTGAATGCGGTCGTGCATGTGAATGATGGTCATATTTATAAAGGAAGAGATTAAGCAAGCAATATAGCACACAAAACTTCTAACTAGGGAAGTTTGAATTAATAAGTCTCAGACCCTAATGACTAAGAATTGTTAACGTTAAGTCTTTGGACCTCATAAGCCATGTGTTAAAGATCTCAACAATCCTAGAGTGCAAGTGAAAATGACATGGAAAAACACTAAATTTATGAGGTAATATTTGTGTGAATTTTATTTGATATAGTTTTTTTAGCATCTTTAGAGGAATAATGACAGGCTGAAACTCGTATGACTATTTGCATCTACTTTCAACCATTATGGATGTAAGTACGTACTGTCAAATGGCTACCCACGTTGCTTCAAGATGGTTCTATACGCATTGTCTTTTAACCACCCACTCTGCGAAGGGAGATCGTAGTTCCCTTACTGAGAAGTAGCTAATCATTTTTAAATCTACTAGATAGAATCCATACTAAATAAATTTTAATTTTTCTATTTTTTATCTGTTTTTTAATATAGTTAGAAAGTTAGGCTTAATTACAAAACAAATATTTAATCTCAATTTACACCTTTAAAGTTGAAATTAATTTGAAGAACTTTCTACAAACCTTGCCACACAATTATAGTTTTTCCAAACATTTCACAAAAATATTCAAAAACAAGTAAAACCCCATATTTAAATCCTAAGTAAAACAATTTTAAAGACAATGTCAAATAGATATAGTCTTTCCACAAAATTTTACAAATGATTTCCCAAAACATGTAAAATTGTATCTTTACAAACCACGGGAAACAATTTTGAAAACCATGTCAAATAGGTATATAAAATTTTCCAAATCATTTTCAAATCGATTTTTTACAGAAAACATTTCCAAATAATACAATACTTATAGCCCGAAAACTTTTGACAATTTCAAAATATGAGCTATGGCTAAATTATATATGAAATATATTTGATACACTCTCTATACTTAGCAGGTGCTATGTCCTCGTAGCACAAAGTGATACGAAGCCATATCTCTTACTAATTATGAGGATTTATAGAAAAACTGAATCAAGAAGATAGGGTGTATGAATGAAAATAAATTAATTAGTAGAATATAGGGACTCCGGTCCCTTATAGTTAAGCTGAGAATTATCTCAAGTAAGAATAAATAATACAAAAAATAAGGATCTCGAGATGAACAATCAGAGACAATTTGGTGCCCCTATATTTAGGCTAAAAAGTAGCCTAAGTATAAGAATGTAGAACTAAATCGAGGGAATCGGGGCTTAATTTTGGTTAGCTGAATCTTATTAGATTATGAATCGAAGGTGGTGTGAAAAGTAGTTCGAAGGATTTTGGGAGAGGTAAATAGAATAACAACCAAGTGCAAGCAAACCCAATTAATTCACCAACACACACACGAAGACCAAAAATTATGGTCAAATTGTCTTGTATCTTTTGTTTGTGATAATACAAAATTTGAGTCCATTACAAGAAGGTTTAAGTAGGATTCAGGTACTATCCTATGGATGCATCCTCACCTCACAATAGGCAAGATATACTTTCAGTTGATGTGGGGGTTGCCCTCCCAAAACATGTGGATTTTAAATCCATTTTAATTAAGTCAACTTGCATTAATAGTCCCAGATTTAGAGCTTAGGTTATCTTTGAATAATTATATGAGCACATAAATCATCGTCTACAAGCAAGCCCCATTTCCTTTACATCGCGAGTTATAAAACATGAGATAGTAATATGGAAAAAGCCATTGAAACGTAAAAATCATGATGCATGCTTATGTTCATAGATACTTACCGTCATTCCAGCTCTCTACATGCACATGTGAGACTAAATACAAACTTAATAACTAAATGTATGCAAGTCGTTGAAAATCCTCATCCTAAGCATAAGTTCTATTAGTGGGATGGAATTTGATTAAATTTGGCTAAGTAAAATGTAGCTCAAGTGCATCTCATGAATCTTAGAGATGAGTGGATCTCTTAAGATAAGTTAGTGTCCTAACTTACAATTTGAGAATAAAGAATAATATGTTGAAAATAGCACTGAGAGCCTTGTGCCTCAATCCTAGGTCGAGTACTCAAGTTGAGTCTCACCCAAAAAAAGGGTGAAACAGACTCAACACATAAAATGATAATGTCCAAGTCCATATAAAATTAATATACAACATAACAACATTGATAAAACAACTTGATAAACTTCATGGTCTAGAAGGGATATCTTTGTCTCCTCACAGCTGGACATCAACTTGAGAACTAGCCTCCATAGGTCTCTAAGTGGCCTCGATTCTACGAGCTCTAATACATAAGAGAAATGGTAAAAATGAGATCAATGAATTATCAAGATAACCTACTTCAAAATTATCAAATAAAAAACAATGCATCAAAACAGTATAAACAACTTTGACCTAAATAATAAATAATCAACTTAACACAAATATTAAATCAAAATTAATCCTATTAAGGAAGCAGTGTCCTCGGTAGTGGCACCATCTGATTGTTTGACAATCAACTAAAATATATGATCTCATTCTAGCATGGGCCAATCAATAGTCACTCAGAACCAAGTCAAATATATCTACAAAGTGAACTTAGATTAAATGTCCACCTTAGTAAACCCAACGTCAAACACATGGACAGAAATTTTAATATAATAAATTAATCATCGATATCAATGATAAGTGATGAGTAAATTATCTAGGTCAAAAGAATCATGATGCAATGCATCGTAAGATAACATAGTACGAATGAATGGATGAGTTCACATCTAAAATAATCTATTCAAGTTAACTTTTTAATAATATGCTACAAAATAAAACTATGTACTCATATGCATATAAGTATATACTTAAAGCCCTTAAATTACTTGCCAAACTCAAGTAATTATTGAAACCAAGTTCAAAGTCGAATTGACGATATATTTGAATCATATGTTCATTTAATATGAAGAATATAACATGTGTTTTATCTCTAATAAATATATCAATAATTGAAGGTTAGATCAGAGATTCAAATATGATATCATGTAGATCGCAAATTAAGATTCACAATGAAACTGAAATGAACTCAAAAGGACATCGTACGCTCTAGTTATTAAATATGCAAGACAGGGGCATAGGTGAAAATAAATATAACATAATACGTTACAAATATGTCCCTACATGGATTAACTGAAAATAAAAAAAATCCGCTTCTGAAATTATTAAAAAACCCCTAGCGAGGGCATTTCTGTAGTTATGTATAACTAGCGGGTTGGCACTACAATTTGCCCAAGCTACATACGGATGACATGGGAGGCTCAAGTTCTGGATGGAGGCTTGTGGCTTGGGCCACGTGGCAAGTGCTTGTGCTTCGGCAAAAGCTCAGTTTCTCTGAGGCTGCAGATAAGGAGTTCGTCGACGCGGTTGAATATGGATCATTAGATTATCCCGAAATGGGTTTAATCGAACGACACATGTGTGATGCATTCTCATTCCTCCTCTCGAGTGCAGCATAGTAGCTTGGTTTTCGATGAACCCCACCCATCTCCTCAATGCTCTAGATGATCGCTTAAAGGTCATGGAAAATGTCTAACAACCTCGCAATGGAGGTTAGATGCTGATTAAGGTGAGTTAGTGATAGATGGAGTATGTCATCATGGATTCGATGAAGAGAACATAGAAAATAGGAGAACCTTTGTGATTTTCGTCCATTGACGGACTTTCATTCATGCAAGAAGCAGAGGACCAAAGCCAAAACAAATTGAAGTGTGTGCATGTGAAAGTGAGGTGAAACGAATGTCTGAATGAGTGTAGAAGGTGAAGCCCTGATGGGTTCATTCCACCATTAACAGGGAAGGTGAATCCAAGTGTAAGCAGTGCTAGAACAAGAATCACAGTGAGAGAGACCTCCCGCATGGATGGCCAATCCACAACAAAGGTCGAGAACCTCTTTGATCGAAGATTTGGGTTTGTCTTAAAGGCAATAAAAATAAATGAAACATGAAGAAAAATAAAATCTATGTACTTGGAGATTGAAGAACAACGCTCATGTGAAGGATGGGCCTAGGCTTAAGCTTCGAAGCAGCTTGGGATTTTTCTTAACCTCTTTGGTCGGAGAGGAATCTCAAAGAGACGTCGTCGGGATGTTGTGTCATGGAAACTCAACATGGGTCTCATCATAAAAAAATGCTCCATGATCGCTCATCAAAAACCCAATTTTCTGTCATGAAGAGGGTTGAAGGCTAGGGCTTCCTTCATTTGAGGGTGGACCCAGAACTTTGGCACAGGGGAAGGTGTATTTGAAGAAGGGGCTTGTGGCTACAAGTGGGTGACCAGGCTCTTTCAATGCACGTAATTAGTTTGTAGAAGTTGATAGGAGATGGATGTTAAGGATAGGGCATAGAAGAGGGTAGTTGTGGGCAAGAGGTTGGTGATGGTAGTTTATCAGAAAGGAACTGAGCATGTTAGGAAAATGAGGATGTAGGGTGGTTTGCAGGTTTGCGTCCTGATGAAACCATGTTTCATGCTCTTAATTCACAGAAATTAACCCCCTATCTTAGATTAAGTGTTAATAAAAACCAGACAAATCCCTGTAATTATCAAAGTCATTGAATAAATAAAAAATACAAAAAATAGCACAATTAAAATCCGTAGTGTTTTTAGCCTTATAAACTCTCAAAAATATTTCCTGTCTTTGTTTGATCTCATCTCTGTTTTTGGTCAAAATGAAACATGCAGATCTCATCGAGTTCTACAACTTTTATGTTTTGAGTTTTTCCAAATTTGGTATTCTGTGCCCTCGTAATTCACTTTATTTCTCTGAATAATGTGATTGGGCCACGTGGTGCTTGCTGGTTGCACCATGTGGCACTCTCCTTTACATGCCATGCGCTTGCACTTCCCACCGTTAGATCACCTCAATCATCTTAAGATCAAATTTGTTCCTTCCCGCAATAAATTCCCACCCTTCGATCAAGATCTGTAGTCCATCTCAATCGCTCACCTCTGCCTGCACCTAATCACGCCCCATGGCAGCTTCTGCGCCCTTAGATCCCGCCTTCACCATTTATCCTCACCGCTCGTCATCCTAGCTGATCTCCACCGCCCGATCTACCCACTGATCTCATCAGACCCTTCATTGTCACCTGCTTCGTAGCCTTTGGATCGCGAGATCCAACGGCCACAAGATCTTCTCTTACTTCCCGCATCTCTCTTTCCCACGATCTCCACCTCGCACAACCACCCTCCCCTTCCTTTTTCCTATGAGCCCTCGTCCAACATCTCTACTCGCCACCAACCACACTACGTAGCCTATTCTTCCATAGTCTTCGCGACCACCTAATTGCTCCATATTTTCATCCCCTACGTCTCGAGTTCTCCACATTACCCACTCCCATCACCATCAATACCACCACCTTCGATCTTCAAATACCTCGTCTCCAGCCACATGTAGGGTTGTCCACCTTTATGTGGGGAGTCTCCCTACAAACCTCCGCCCCCCGGTGACAGCGAGGGGGCGGTATGCAGCGCGAAGACGATGATCTCCTCCGTTGAGACCCACCGCCTTCCATGGTCGCGTCGCGGAGCTACGCTTCCGCTCGAGCTGCCCCACCTGGCTGAGTGGGTCCAGCAAAGACCCGAGGTTCACATCAAACCCCAAGCTGAAGCCTCTGACCACCTTTATTTCCCAGGTAAGTTCCCTCGATATCCCTTGTTTAATTCTTCTTCCTTCTCTAAATTAATTAGCTCGCTACACACACCTTCACTCTCCATTGATCACTTCGTCGGCATCACCACACCACCCCCATTTACGCGCTCATCTCTGATCAATATTCTTGCCTTCCATAACCTCGAACCACCCCGACCCCCCTTCTCTGAGCTCGCCGAAGAAGGTCGTAGGATGCCACATTCTTCATCCCCCTCACGGCCGACCATCTCACGCACATCACCCTCCCTCGCACGAAGCTTCGGCTATTGTTCCACTAACAATTGCAAGACACCCTTCAATGGTCGAAGATCTCACCAGCATAACTTCATGAGCTTCCTCTCCTTTGAACCAACATCGACCGCAACTCCTAGGAATACTCGCTGCCCCGTCGAGCTTATACCTTCATCGATGAACGTCAAGGATGCTCTGGTTAGTTCCACCGTGTTCAGGCAAGCGAGGCGGAGCTCGGAGCCCTTCGCCGGATATCTATCTTTGCCGCAAGTCATGGAGGAGGTGGAAGCTACAACCGCCGTTGGATCTACCTCCCTGGTGCTAATCCAACGGCTCTCACTTGGCCACGTCATTTCCTCAGCCCGCTACAGCGGCCGTCAGATGTTGAAGATCGGAGGGACGAAGCCATGCGACGTCAACTCATTTGCGATCTTCCACCACCTTACGATCATTGTGATCTGACAGACCTCTAGCCTCCACGTGTCTTCGCAAAAGCCAGTCCGAGCCTCAGCACCAGACCACCAAGCTTGGGTACCCCAAGCTAGTGTCGATGCTCGTCCGAGCCCAAGCCAATCACCGAGCCTGCATCGAGCCTTCGTCGCTCGTCGAGCCTAGCCGAAGCAGTTCCGAGCCTCCCCCGAGCCTCAGAGTCATCCGAGCCTAGGACTACGTGCTTCTCATGTGTGTCTAGGAAAATTGCAGGGAGACCCTCATAAGTTTCTACATTTGCAGACATGTCATGGAGTCACGTGTTTACCACGTGCGCCTAGGGTATTTTGCACTTATACCCTCACGGGTTTTAATAATTGCACCCCCCGCGCGTGTGGGTTATTTACGGGGAAGGTCCCAAACTTTGTTTTATTTGCATTTTAGTCCCTCCCAGAACTTGTTTGTTATTTATCTTTCATATTTACTTGCATTTATGCCCTAATCTTCTTTTATGCATATCTTGAGCATCGTATCTCTGTTTCAATTGATTTCAGATTCATTTCAAAGCTTGTTTGATGCACTTTTTTATGGCATAATTTGTTTCATGTTTTAATACTGTGATTTTAATGTCTTATTTTAAATAGCTATGTGTTTATTAAGTGGTACGCTTATGCCTTGCCTAAATTCTTCAACAAGTTTCTTTCACGATTTGAGCCCAAAATTAACGATTGTTTAAATTGCTCTTTATTTTATTCTGACTTAGGGCATACTTGCATGGCATTTAATTGCATCCATTCGCATGATTAAAAATCAAGTAAAAAAATACAAGTTTCATGTTTACTTAATGCATATTGTTGTCTTGTCTAAGTGCATTTCATCGACCTACGATTATTAATCTAACACTTAGATAAATTAATTTTAGTCCAAATATTATGAGAGAGGCTCATGTCCCATAGTTCGACCTTGGGCTTGCCCAAGTAAAATATAAATGGACCATTTGATGTAGTAGATTAAATTAATTAAATGGTACTTTGATGAATCTGATCTGGCCAACTACAACGCTTTAAAACGATTTACTAAGAGGTCGATTTTGTGGTTCGTCAAATGGCGCCGTTATTGGGGACACAACTCATCTTTTGTCTTGTTTGGATTTTTATTTATTTAATTAAGTGTTTCTTTTACGTAGGTCAATTTGTTCATTTGTCTTGCATCATAAAAAATTTTCTTTCTAGTTGATACTTAACCTTTGCTTTTGTGGCAGGGCCCTTGATGTTCAAGGAGGCAAGGAGCATGAACTTCCCTACTGCAAGGAGTCACAGAGCAATTTTGGAGATGATTCGATCGGAAGAAAAAAAATAATGTGTCTCGCCTTTTATTTCATTTCATATGCATGTAATAATCATCTTTACAACGGTCTTCGATAGAAGACTCATGATTGTAAATGAACGAATTATATGTGAATGTGTGGGGATTGTCCCCACTTGAATATCGACAAAGGACTAGGCACGCGGCTCTTCGAGCTTCTTTCACCGTTTCATTTTTTACGTGCTTGCTCATATGTATGACATACTTTAAACAAAGATGCACATAGCATCGCTTCACTTAGCCAAATTTACAAGATGTTCTTCCTTGCTAATAGAAGCATGTTAGGTGCGGTTTTCAATTGACTTGCATATATATGATTCTGGTTTTCAATTCAGTCTGAGTTTTCACCTATTTTTTTGCTAAGGCATTGCATGTTTTCTCGCTTAGCCTAGATCATGGTTTTTATCGATTGCATGGCTTTTCTCGATTTCCCCTCCTAGCTTGATCACCTAGGTTAATGGAAAAAGGGAATGAACTGTAGATGATGATTGCCCGATTTATCTGTTCACCTTAATTCTGTAATAATCTTAAGCAGAATTAATTGAGACTGTTAATTACAAGTCAACCTAAAAATGGAGTAAAATATTATTTTGGGAGAGCAACACCGGTGTTTACGCAGTTGGTTCTATTTGACATTTTTCCGCGTAAACTAGAATGTTTTAATAACCAATAAAACTTACAAGATAATCTACCAACATTTGTTGGTTTCATGTGCGAGTTGGTGAAATAAAAGTGGTGTTGCATGCTTGTTTGAGCCATGAGTGATCTGAAACCCTCCCTTAGTCCCTAGGTACTCCATTTATGTCAGAAGATTCATCCGTTCATCTGTGTATTCATCTGACTTCTTCTTTCACCTCGAGTCTCTCCAAGCATCAAATCTCAGTCTTTGTAGTTAGGCTACTCTCAACCTATGTATAGGGGGGACTCGAGTCCCCGTGATTTTTCTACTCATCTTTCCTTGTCTCAATACTTAGGTTATTTCTAACCTAAGTATGGGGGAGCCACCTCACTTCCCGCATTTTTTTATATTTAAATGGACCTATAGACTTGTATCATCTAGTTCTATGAGGACATAGCAAAGTTTAATTATAGGGGGGTATACCGTATATACAGTATATGTACTTTAGCTATATTTTGAAAAAAAATGAAATTTTTTAAAACTTTTTTGCTAAAGTAAAAGCCATTGAACTGAGTGGACAAAATGATTTTCAAGACCTTTTCTATATTATGTTACATTATTTCAAGAAAAATATTTTCAAAAATGATTTAAAAATGAGTTTTTCATGTTTTCAAAAATCTTTTTAAAATGTTTGGAAAATCTTTATTTGTATGACATGGTTTGGAAATTGATTTTCTTTCAAGTAATATGAGTCTAACATGTGTTCTAACCTTAAACAAAAGATAAAAAAATTTCAAAAATCCTTTAAGAGTCGCGTTCAGTGAGGGTTCACCCTTAGCAGTGTAGGTGGTTTAAAGGACATCGTGTAAGGCTCCGTCCTCAAGCAACGAGCTCCGGCATGTGCTTACACCTATACTGGCTGAACGCAGATGCATCTACTCATTTGAGTTTAGACAGACATAATGTCTTTTAAAGTTTAAAAAAATTGAAAAAAATAACAAAATTAAAAATTATTGAAGGAGTTGGATTAATTCCCCTACCTTTTCACTCCCACCCAGGATCAGAAATGTTCAAGAAAACTTGATTTATGAGGTCTTGAGATTTTAGGTTAACCAGCCTTAACCATCAGGATCTTAGACTAAATCATCCACATTTCCCTAGGTTTCTAGATTTGCGTGCTATATTGCATGCTTAGTCTCCGACCATAAGCATATGATCAGCACATCACATGCACGACTGCGGTTTCGATGATATGAGTTGACTCTTCACTTGAGGGACTGGGATGAGGGATTCGAGTCTGGACTTGATCTAATGATGCTCGAGGATGGGATAAAATCTTTGAAGGCTTCATGAAACTTGAGTGTAAGCATCTTTAGCCAGAATGAGAACTTGGTTCTTATACTAATCTCTTGATATTGACCTAAGTGTCTGGGTGTGAAATAAATAAAAATGCTGATCAGTGTGCGCCAACACTTGGTAAAAGCAGCGGAGCTAGCCAAAAATATTACAAAGTAATGAAATGTCAAAGAAACACTCTCATTCCATACAAAGTTAAATTTCAACAAGAGCTTCCACCAAAGGCGAGCGCTCCCAACCATTTTTTCAAAACGTCAACTTGGACCACCGCTATTAGGACCAGGAGTCAGGCTTGCACCACAAAAGGGCTATGCATCGTAAATGCTACAAGTCTAGGTGTAGAAGGTATGATAGGTACTCATAAAGGCACACCTCGGTGTATTCTTATGAAAACAAGTGCAGACGGCTCCAACTTATCTTAACGAACGCACTGATCAACACCAAAAATATGTGTTGCGTAATAAGGCACTAGAGACAATCCTTGTTCCAATGAGAGGGAGAGAAGAAATGACACAATCCTAAATCCCTCCATCATCTAGCCTGCCATATACACTTCTGAGTCTGACAACTAAAGAGACGGTGGATTGGATGCAATATGTGATTTATTCCCTAGAGTTGAGGATTGGGTCCATAGGAGAATTCCCTGGACCAAGACCTTGGGTGACGTTTTGACTCTACTCTCACGAACACAAACACTAAATGTCATATCCTTAGTTTATATGTACATCAGAGAGAGTCCGGATAACTAGAGGAATTGGATGCCTCTTGATTAAGGATGGGTTGAGCTCTAAAAGTTTGGACCTCTAAAATTGAGAGAACTTGAACAAATCAGATCCTATATGCACATGCACAAGGTAGTTAATCCAGTCCATTCATTTTATTTGATGCTCGGGGACGAGCATAGTTTAAGTATAGGGGGTTGATGAAACCATGTTTCATGCTTTTAATTCACTGAAATTAACCCCTATCTTAGACTAAGCGTAAATAATAACCTGACAAATCCTTGTAAATATCAGAGTCATTGAATGAATTAAAAATACAAATAATAGTACAATTAAAATTCATAGTGTTTTTAGCCTTAAAAACACTCTCAAAAATATTTTCTACCTTTGTTTGATCTCATCTCCCTTTTAGGACAATATGGAACATGTAGATCTCATCGAGATCTACAACTTCCATGTTTCGAGTTTTTCCAAATTCGGTCTTCTTTGCCCTCATAATTCACTTTATTTCTCTGAATATTTGTGATTGGGCCATGTGGCGCTTGCTGGTTGCACCACGTGGCCCGCTCCTTCACACGCCACGCGCCTGCACTTCCCATAGTTAGATCACCTCAATCATCTTTAGATCAGAGTTGTTCCTTCCTGCAATAAATTCCCACCCTTCGATCAAGATTTGGAGTCCATCTCAACCGCTCACCTCCGCATGCACCAAATCACGCCACGTAGCATTTTCTGCGCCCTTCAATCAAACCTTCACCACTTATCCTCACCGCTCATCGTCCCAGCTGATCTCCACCGCCCATCTACCCACTGATCTCATCAGACCCTTCATTGCCACTCGCTTTGTAGTAGTTGGATTGCGAGATACAACGGCCACAAGATCTTCTCCTACCTCCCGCTTCTCTCTTTCCCACGATCTCCAGCTCGCACAACCACCTGCCCCTTCCTTTTTCCTCTGAGTCCTCGTCCACCATCTCCACTCGCCACCAACCCCACTACATAGCCTATTCTTTCGTAGTCCTCACGGCCACGAAATCACTCCATATTTTCATCTCCTTTGTCCCACGTTCTCCACGAAACCCACTCCCATCACCATCTAATCTGCCACCTTCGATTTTCAATTACCTCATCTCCAGCCACATGCATGGTTGTCCACTTTAATGTGGGGAGTTTCCCAGCGAACCTCCGCCCCCCGATGACAGCGTGGGGGCGGCATGGAGCGCAAAGACGACAGGTTCCTCCGGCGAGACCCGCCGCCTTCCATGGCCGTGTCGTAGAGCTACGATTCCGCTCGAGCTGCCCCATCTAGTTGAGGGGTTCCAGTGAAGAGCCGAGGTTCACATCGAACTGCAAGCCCAAGCCTCCGATGATAACCGTTCTGAATGACTAAGGTAAAGGTATAGAAATGGTCGTTGCAACCTCAGTCACTCAGACTAGTGTATCAAGAAAAAATCAGACCACTCGAGCAAATAAATCAATCAAGCACAAAAGAAAGCGGCCTAGCTATGAGATTAACCTGGTATAGCACCCAAGGTCGAACACAAGGAGCATGGGTTGGCCAGAGGCCTACGAAGTAGTAAAAATAAAATAAAATAAAATACAAGGATTTTTAGTTGTTTTTAATAATTTTTATATTTTTTTGGATTTTTAATATAATGAGAAAATAAAAGAAAGCAAATGAAAGCACACTTGAGCAATTTATTTAAAGCACCAAAAATCAAGCAAAAATTCAAGAAAAATTGTTTTTATGTTTTTTAGGTTTTTAAGTGTTTTTGGTGAATTTTTGGGATTTTTATAAGGTGTATTTTATTTCCTAAAAATCAAACAGTGCTAAAAAGGCAAGGTACTGTCCAGCCAGGCCCAAAATCCAAAAATAAAATATTTAAGGATCTCAAAGGAACCTGGAGGTAATTTTCCTGTATACTAAAGAAAACAAGGAAAATTTGGGCACCAAAATTATTGTTTTTGGGTTTTTAGATTATTTACTATAATTTTTATGAGTTTTTAGGTGTTTTTAGATTTTTAGGGGTTTTAAGCAATGAAAAATAGCCAAAATGGGCTAGAAAATCAAGAAACACACAAAGAACAGGAACTAATTTTTTTAGAATTTTTGGGGGTGTTTTTATATTTTTTTGGGATTTTTAAACCTAGACAGTAGCTAAAATAGATGTTTTTGAATTTTTAAAAATAGCAAATAAAATAAAAAATGTCCTCAAAAATTCTCAAAAATTCTACAACATGGCAGGAGCCATGTGTCAAATTTTCATCGAATTTGGAGGTGGTTTGATATTTTATTCAAAAGTCAAAAGGAGGCACTGTGCATAGGGACTTAAGTGCAAATACCCGAAGATCTGGGGGTCCAGGTGTAATTTTCCCAGCATGTCGCGCGTGGCGCGTGCCTGGGGCACTCAGGGACCTTCTGGTAATAAAAACTAGTCCTAGGACCTTTTGGTAACTCGTACCAAAAAGTCCAGGGGCTGTTATGCAATTAACCCACTAAAAGGCGCACATGCGGAATAAAAACACTCACAGGGGCATATATGCAATTACCAAAAAGTTTCTATTCAATCATTAACCTCCAGAACTACAGGACAAGAGTTGCAAATAACCCAGACAAAGCACGTGACGAAGCACGTGGCTCACATACACAGGGGCATAAGTGCAAATATAAATAAGCACGAGGTCCAATGTGTAATTTACCCTACGTAAACAAAATGCATAAAATAATTACAGGACTGACACGTAAAACAGAAACTAAAAGGGGGCCTAAGGTAATTTACCCCTTATTACGTCGACGGTTGGATGCGCGCCACGTAGCTGATCGGACGGTCCTGGGATGCTGGCGCTTCTCTCCTTCCGCACGTGGGCCGATCGACGGCGCAGAACGAGACACGTGGAGGATCTAACGGTGCTCAGGTGCTGGTGCCTCTCCCTCTGCGCTAACGGTCCAGATCTACCCTCGAAAGGATCGGACGGTGGCTGCTCCTTGATGAATGGACGGCGATGATTGGAACTGGAGCTCTGAGGACGATCGGACGGTGGTGGAGGATACTGGAAGAACACTGAGCCGGCGAGCTTCGCCGGCCTCGTGCGCGTACTGTGGTCCTCCTCAGCTGCCTCCGAAGATCGGAGAAGGTCGGCGATGTCGTCCCGCAA
Source organism: Ottelia alismoides (assembly GCA_037367405.1). Lineage (NCBI taxonomy): Eukaryota > Viridiplantae > Streptophyta > Magnoliopsida > Alismatales > Hydrocharitaceae > Ottelia > Ottelia alismoides. The sequence continues at coordinate 607,662 of JAZKJV010009087.1, read as the reverse complement.
CTGGTGGTGGCCTCCGATGGCCCAGCCGAGCCCTGGAGGGGCTCCGGCTAGGTCGACGGAGGGGAGCTCCTGGCCTGGATGTGAGGGGGCCTCAGATGGCCTCCTCTTGACCTGCAAAATAGCCCAGAAGCTTCGCGGGTCGAGGGCAAAGTGCCTCGACCCGATGAAGCGGCGTGAAGGTGAACTGTGGGTCGGGGCGAGCGAGCTCCGGCGAGCGGAGGATGGTGGAGCTCGAACCCCAGCTCCTGTGCGAGCTGGGTTGAATGAATGGGCGAAGAATGTGCGCGGAGGGATGGCGATGGTGACTGGGTGTTCCGATGATCGAAAAGGTACACGATATGGCCGGAATCAACGGAATACGTCGGAGCTACGAATTGGGGGAAACTAGAAATTACGCTAAATAGGCGAGCTAGGATGCTACCTGGGTGGAGTGGAAGGCTGTGCTGAAGCTTAGGCAGCTCCTGGTCGTTGCCTCGAAGGTCGCCAAGGCCTGAGGCTCGAGCTCCTGCTCTGGGCGGAGCACGGCGGCGCAACGTCGCCGGATCAGTGGTCCGGCCACCTCCTCCTCGCTGCGACAAGGGCAATCGCGAGCTGTCACCTCGGGGATCGCTATGGAGGTCACGGGAGTGAGAGTGGAGAGCCAAAGATGGAAATGAAGTGTGGCGGAGCTCAGGTTATATACCACTAGGGGTCCGGCTAGATGGGAGTCGGGTGTGAAGCTCGGAGCGCGGATCCCCATGCAAACCTCCGGGCGTGGATCAGGGAAGATCAGGCTCAGATTAGCGCCCGGGCTTAGCGGATTCGGGAGTCGGATCAAGCGGGTACAAATTCGAGAAGTCGGGTCCAAATGCAGATCCGCAATCCTGTGGTCCAAGGGGGGAGTTGACCGGGGGGTCAACATCCCCCGTGGACCAATCGGAGAAGGCCACATCATAAATGTTTTAAAAATTCAAAATAAAATAGGAAATGGCCGATTTATTAAAAACTCAAAACATGAAATATTTTTGTTTTAATTTTTTCTATTTTTTGGTGATTTTTAATTAATTTTTGGAAATAAAAATAAGGTATTCACATAGTATAGCTATACATAGGTATATATACAATATAGGGTTCTTAATTTTGATTTTTAATTAGTTATTTTTATACATTTTTATTCCTATTTTATATTTTATTTATTTATAGAATAAAATAAGGAATAAAAGGCTATTTTTATTTTATTTTTATTATTTATATACATAGGTCGAATAAATAGTTATATACATCTATATACATGGCATATACAATATATTTTTGTATTTTTTTTAATTTTTGTTATTTTTATTTGATTTTTGTTTTAATTCTTTTTATTTATTTTATTTACAATATATAACGTAGAATATTTACAAAAAGTTCTGCAAATAATTTTGTTTATTTATAAGGTTAAATAAATAAAGAAGGTGGTCTATGCACATGGTGAAGGGATATTTTTGGTCTTTTTGATTTTTAAATTTTATTAGTATTTTCTAAATATATACACAATATATACAAGCATATTTTTGGGTGAGGAAAATATAATTTTTATTTATTTACAAAATTATATACACATGAGCCCCTATCTCCCTCTACTTGGCTTTTATGCGGTCAGGCCCATGCTGAGCCCTCCCTAGGGTTAGGTTGCTCAATATTTATTCTAAATATTTCCCTCTTTTTCTTTTTAATCTTTATTCTTTTATTTTTGCACAAAAACATGCTAATTATAAGTATTTACAAACATGCATGCTTTTGCTAATTATTCCTATTTACACATATCTATATGCATTTGCATAGGTTTTTGTAGCTAAAATATAAGAATAAAGAGTGATGAATGGGTATTCATCACCCCCCTATACTATACTTTGCTAGTCCCTTAGCAAACACTTATTTGAAAAAGAAGTGAAAAAGAAAGAAAGAAAAAGAAAAAGAGAATGTACATGGATCAAGGTTGATTATTAAACTTGCCTTTATTAAATTGAGGTATGGAGCTCAATCAGATCTTTGGATTATTAATGTGTCGGAACCTTATTTAGACTTAAGCTTAAAACCTAACAGCCTCTAAGTTCCACCGATCTATAACCAAGACTCCTCAATGCTCCAGATCAGAACAAGTCATCAATCACAAACCCTGAAGACCATGAATCTTTTCTTGTCCTGTGAAAGTGAGGTCTAAGCTCTCCACTTCAGAAATGGCAACTTGAAAACCCTCCCCAACAAGGTAACTCTATGACCTCAATCTGGCCACTCTTTCCTCGAGGAGCGGGGTATTCCCTTCTAAGTTCAAGTACAACCGGCTCAAGAAGAGGGGGAAGAAGAGAATGGGTCAAGGCCAGTGTAGCCAAGTACCCTTGGGAGCTTGACCAGTGTAGCAAAGTCTCCCTGCTGCAAGCTACAACAGGTGGATCATGAAACCAAGCTTTGCTTATTGCACTTATATACATACTCCGGTGGGATTATCATTTTCTCTCAGACCCACCACTTTTTTGGAGTTCTTTTCTTTTTGCACATTTTTTTTTCGAGTGCATCTATACAACATGTACATGTGCAGCATATATACAAGGAGTTTTTCCTCTTGAGCCAGTAGACTATCCCTCTTTTGAAGCTTTATTGCAACCCACAACTCCCGTCGTTAGACCTCATGGCGACCAGATCAAGTTGAGACGCACTTCCTTCACTATAAGAAGAAGAGAGGTTCCGCCTAGAAGTACTACCCTCATATGCTACCCCAAGTCAAGGAAGACTGCCTCCTCACCACCTCATCCGTAGAGAGCTCGGTGCATAGTGCGGTTGTTCAAGTAAAGCCATAATCTATATGAGTCATGTGTTGTTGTTAAGTGCTCTACTTAGGCTCATTGAGATGACATGTGATCATAGCCTAGTGGACTCAAAGAATTAAGTCACCATGGACCTGAAAAGCCTTAAACCTAAGCCCTATAAGGTTCCTCATAGAATTAGGTGGATTAAGATCTTAATCAAGCTCCATATCTCAATTTGATTCCAGGCTAGTTTAAATGTCAACTATCATCCAAGAAAAACTATATACATATGTATAAAAAGATGCATATTTACACAATATTTACAATCATGCAAAATTTTTGAAAAATGTTTTGAAATCATGAATGATGATGCATGAAGTGCAAGTTTTGCAAAAAGATATTTACACACATTTACACGAGATTTTTGCAAACTTTTGATTTTCAAAACATTTTGGAAAAATTTTGTACTATATACATAATTTTGATACCAAAAATATTTACACAAGCTTTACACAAAAGATTTTTGAAATCATTTTTACAAAAATAATTTGTACACTAGCTATGTATGTGCAAATAAAAGAAGATTATGTACATGAAAATTTTTAATTTTTGTGGTTTTTAGCCATTTTTATTTATTAACACACTCACACAAAGTACGAGTTATGGCTAAAGTATATATGAAATATATACACACCCCCCTATACTTAGCTCGAACGATGTCCTCAGAGTCAAGAGCGATGAAGAAGACATAACTCGTGCTATGTATAGGGAAGTGAAAAGGAAGGCTATACAAAAGAGAATGAAAAGTGAAGAGGGTCTCGGGTCTTCCCCCTATACTTAGGATCAAGTAATCCTAAGTATAGCAGGCTGTCTACGAAGGGAAAACCGAGCAGAGAATGTACAGGGTCTATCCCCCCTATACTTAGGGTGAAATGCCCCTAAGTATAGGCAGCAAAACTGGGGTAGACAGAAACAAAAGAAATACCCGAAATGTCTCACATCCCCCCTATACTTAGGGTAAAGTGCACCCTAAGTATAGCATAATCACAAGATGGAGAAAGGGATGTGGGACTAAAGAATGTGGTGATATGGACATCTGGATCTATTTACAGCGGGAGATCAGTAAAGCTCAGGCGTGAGATGCATTAGATGTGAGTCAAAGACCACATCTCACGCAAAATGAATAGGGGCAACATCAACTACCCGCGGCTCATGATCTAAAAATGGTTTGAGCCGCTGGCCGTTCACTCGGAAGGTACTCTCAGAAGACAACTCAGATATGTCGATGCTACCGTTGTCGTGTACCTTCCGAACCAGATAAGGTCCTTTCCATTTGCTCTGTAGCATCCCTAGAAATAATCTAAGCCTCGCATCAAACAGCCATACTCTCTGTCCAATCTCAAAATGTTTGTGGCTGATATGAGAATCATGCCACTCCTTGACTTTCTCCTTATAATGTAGGCTGCTTGAGAACGCTGCATCTCTAAGCTCCTCCAGGGCAGCAAGCTCTGCCCTCCTCTGGTCTCCTATACCATCTGAATCCATAAGTATGTCTGTGACTGCCCAAAGTGACTTGTGCCTCAGCTCAACAGGTAAATGGCATGGCTTGCCATATACGAGGCGAAAGGGAGATGTGCCCAAAGGTGTCTTGAAAGACGTCCTATATGCCCACAAGACCGAGTCCAAAAGCTGTGACCAATCCTTTCGGTCAGGGCGGACGACTTTCTGCAGAATATTCTTGATCTCCCTATTCGACACTTCGGCTAGACCATTCGTCTGTGGATGGTACGGTGTAGCAACACGATGATCTATGCCGAACTCGCTAGCGAGTGCCTTCACCTGGTCGTTGATGAAGTGAGATCCCCCATCAGAAATGAGAACTCGTGGAACCCCGAACCGCGTGATGATATGTTTCCTCAAAAATCTGCAAACTATCCTCGCATCAGCGGCTCGGGCGGGGATAGCCTCCACCCAACGACTCACATAATCCACGGCCAACAGATTGTACTCAAATCCCTGACTCTTAGGGAATGGACCCATGAAATCGATGCCCCATGCGTCGAAAACCTCACAGAAGTGAATGGGCTGCATCGGCATCATATCACGCTGTCCACAAGTGCCCATCCTCTGACAGTCAGTACACTTCTTCACAAACTCATCTGAGTCCTTGAAGAGGGTAGGCCACCACAAGCCGGATTGGAGCACTTTCTGTGCCGTTCTCCTCCCAGAATGATGTCCTCCTGCCTCAAGCTTGTGGCAGTAAGTGAGGACACTATGGTGTTCCTCCTGAGGAATACACCGACGCCAGACGCTATCCCCTCCTTCGTGGTAAAGGATGGGATCCTCCCAATGGTAAGACTTGGCCTTCGCTAGGAAGGTCTCAAGCCTCTGCCTGGGCCAATCTTGTGGTACCTTCCCAGCAACGAGAAAGTTCACAATATCGGCGTACCATGGGAGTGAGGCGATAGCAAGGATCGCCTCATCTGGGAAGGTATCTCTAATAGGATCAATCTGCTCAGACTCCTCAGGCTGCTCTAATCGGGAGAGATGATCCGCCACCACATTTTTGACTCCAGGCTTATCCTTAATCTCAATGTCGAACTCCTGGAGTAGAAGGATCCATCTAGTCAGTCTGGCCTTGGCATCCTTCTTTGCCATGAGGTACCTGATGGCGGTGTGATCTGTAAACAAAGTCACTCTAGATCCGATGATATATGATCTGAACTTATCCAGGGCAAACACTACGGCTAGCATCTCCTTCTCTGTGACCGTGTAATTCCGCTGGGCAGAATCCAATGTGCGGCTAGCATAGTGTATAGCAAATGGCACTCCATCCCTCCTCTGTCCCAGCACTGCCCCTACGGCAAAATCGGAGGCGTCCGTCATGATCTCGAATGGGAGAGACCAATCAGGCGGCTGGAGGATAGGAGCCTCAATCACACACTGCTGGAGAGTAGCAAACGACGAAAGACACTTGTCATCGACAAGGAACTCGGTGTCTTTCGTCAGGAGATCAGTCAATGGTCGGGTGATCCTGCTGAAATCCTGAATGAATCTCCTATAAAATCCAACGTGCCCCAGAAATGACCGTAACTGCCTCAGATTGGACGCGGTGCGAGTTTTCTAATGACATCAACCTTGGCCGGATCAACCTCCATGCCCCTGTTGGAGATGATGTGGCCAAGCACCGTCCCTTGAGTCACCATGAAGTGACTCTTTTCCCAAGATAGCACCAAGTGATACTCAATACATCGCTGAAGTACTCGATCTAGGCAGTCAAGACAAGAATCAAATCCGTCGCCGTAGATCGAGAAATCATCCATGAAGACCTCCAAGCATTCCCCTACCATGTCCGAGAAGATCGATAGCATGCACCTCTGAAAAGTCGCAGGGGCATTGCATAGCCCAAATGGCATGCGTCGAAAAGCATATGTGCCGAAAGGACAGGTAAAGGTGGTCTTCTCCTGGTCCTCAGGAGCGATGGCCACTTGGTTGTAGCCCGAGTACCCATCCAGGAAGCAATAATGGCTCTTCCCTGCCAGTCTCTCAATGATCTGGTCAATAAAAGGCAGGGGGAAATGGTCCTTCTTGGTGGCTTGGTTGAGTCTCCTATAGTCAACACAAACCCTCCAAGAGGTGGGTACTCGTGTAGCGATCTCCTCTCCCGACTCACTGATCACAGTCGTGATGCCCGTCTTCTTGGGCACCACATGCAAGGGGCTGACCTACTTGGAGTCGGAAATGGGATAAATAAAACCTGCACCCCACCACTTTGATATTTCCTTCATCACAACCTCTCTCAGGTTGGGGTTCAGACGCCGCTGGAACTCACGCGACGGCTTCGCCCCTTCCTCGAGATAGATATGGTGGGAGCACACTGATGGACTAATCCCATGGAGATCTGCTACGCTCCATCCGATCGCCTTGCGGTTCTTTTCAAGAACCCCCATCAAACGGGATTCCTGCTCTCCAGTCAACTCGGCTGAGATGATGACTGGGTACATCTCTGGCTCGCCCGCAAGGAATCGATACTTCAGCGAAGTAGGGAGCGGCTTCAGCTCTGGAATGCTGGGTGCCGGCAAATCTGGCTGTAAAAGAAACTGAGTGAAAGCTGCAAGGTCGGCCAAATCTGCCTGGGAAAGTGAAAGCACACTCTCGCAAACTGGATCGGGAGAAGGCGGCTCAACTGTACTGTCTCTGCTCGGCTCTGCATCTACCTCCTCCTCATCAATAGGCTCAGATGGACTCAGGTCTGGCATCTGATCATAGCAATCGGCCCAATCAGACTCTGAATCCGAGGGATCTGCATCAGAAACGGTGGCATCAGTACCACCGGAAAACAAGGTGGCTTCAACACCACCATCACTAATCATCGTGTTGCGATCAAGGACCGGCTCTGCTGCCTCAATGGTATCCTGAACCAGGTCTGTGCTCTCCAGACTCTCCTCTGCTGTCATCTCTGCATCAGCTGTGTCTGAAAGTGAGAGGGTGGTCTGTGTCTCAAGGTCTGCCCAAGCTGCCTCATCATCTGTGATCACAAAATCACAGTCCTGGTGGATGTCTGGCTCTGCGTCTGTCAGCTGCTCTAAGTCTGTACTCGCATCTGAGCGGGATCTGAATCTGGCTCTATAGTCCTCGACCGTCTCTATTTGTATACTCTCGCCCTGGACGCGAAAGCACACCTTCCCGCTATCATGATCAGTCACCGCCTTGGCTGTGGCCAAGAACGGACGACCAAGGATGATGGGGGTATCGGCCACTGACTCAGGGATCTCCATGTCCAACACTACGAAGTCCACAGGGAATTGCAGGCCCTGAATCGTGACGATAACGTCTCGTAATAACCCCTTCGGCCTCTTGACAGATCGATCGGCGAACAGAAGGACTGTCCTGCTCTGTCGAAGAGTGCCCAACTCGAAGCGGTCCAGAAGGGCTGCCGGAAGAAGGTTAATCGACGATCCGCTATCTAGAAGAGTACGGTCGAACCACTGCTCACTAATCTGGCATCTGACATACGGGGCCCCTGAATCTGGCCTCTTGGCTGGCAGTCGGTTCTGGATCGCAAAGCACGTAGCTTTCGTCAGCACATTTATCTCTGAAGTGTGGTTCCTCCTCCTCCTCCTGACTGTAGTCCTCTCTCTCAAAGAACGCTGGAGAAGGGGGATGTGCTGCAAAGCCTCCTGGAGGGTCAGCTGGATATGGAATCGGTCAATCATGCTCTGGCTGAACTCCTCAAGCTCTCTCTTTTTTGGATCATTTTTCTTCCCCTTCCCCATTTGAAGGGCTCTAGGGAAGGGGATCACTGGGTCCTTTTCAGATGAAGGACTAGGAAAAGGTCTAGACGGTTCAGGGACCGGATCCACACATACATCATGCACCACAGTGGGACCAGAAGAAAGTAAACCTTTTCCTTTATTCATAGCAGAGTTCCGAGATACATGAACACGAGGAAAAACAACATCACTGTCTCTACAAACACCGGTGGCCTCAGTACCACCACGGGCTGGCTGCTCTGCTGCTGCTGAAGGTAGACGTCGTGCGGCATCAGTACCGCTGGCTGGCTTGGCTGAATGGGTGGCATCAGTACCACCTCCTAGATCTGGTGAAGCGGCGGCCTCAGTACCGCCGGTGGGATCAGCATCCTTGGTGGCCTCAGTACCACCGTCATCATCTGGAGTGGCCTCAGTACCGCTCTCCTCCTCCTCCTGTGGCGCCTCGGGATTGTGCTCAGATGAGGCGCCGCCGCCTGCTGGGGTCCTACCGCTCCTAAGTGTGACAAAATCAGCATCAAATAGATCCGAAGAAGTAACATCAAATGGGTCACTAGGCGTGGCTAACTCAGTAGGTACTACCTGCTCAGACTTCCTCTTGAGGCTGTTCGGATTGGGCTCTATCTGGGTTGGTATGGCGGCCTTCCTTCTCACCAGGTCCCGCATCTCCTGGCGGAACTCGTCCATCTCCCGTCGGAATGTGGCCTGCTGATCCGTGAGGAGGCGGGCGATGTCATCCAAGGCGGGGCTCTCGTGGGAGCCCGACGGGTGGCCTCTCTGTGGGTGAGGCTGCTGGAACTGCTGTGGGTAAGAGGGGTAGGATGGAGGGTGCTGCTGGTATCCCTGGTGAGCCTGCTGCTCACGTCTCCAAGACTGTCCCTGCTGCTGATAGGGACGAGGACCGTAGGATGACTGCTGGTGATATGCTGGGGGCTGCTGCTGCGGCTGGTGCTGGTCTCTCTGCTGGGAGTACTGCCCTCCCTGTCCTGACGGCTGCTGCTGGGGCTGGGCACCACCACCACTCCCCCACCTGAATCTGGGATGGTCTCGTCGGATCCCAGGCTGGGGACGGTCGTACCAAATCCCGTTGACATCCATCAACGGCTCGGCATCAAAGGGGGCTGGCGGAAGTACTGCCAGAGGCTGGTCCGGCTGGTAGACCACCATCTGCATCTCTGGAGATGGTGGAGACTGGTAGGTGGGCTGCGGCTGCTGGTACGGCTCCGCCTGTACAAGATGAACCTGTCTAGGCTGCACGGGGGTGTTGGAGCGCTGGGACGAGCTGCTGCTGCTGCCGGCGTCGCCTCGCGACTGAAGACGGGGCTGAGAAGCCGTCTGTGCCTCCTGGAGACACATGAGCTGTGTCTTCATGTCTCTTAAGACCTGTGCCATCTGCTCCATCTGCGTGATACTCTGGCACTGCTTCTTCTCAATCAGCTCCATGCGGTCCAACTTCTCGCTAATGATACCCATGTCTGCAGCTGATGACCCTGCCTGTGCTGCTGCTGATGCAGACGAACTGGATGGACCTGCGTCTACCCGTGCTATCCGCTGGTACTGCACGGGTCCTGGCTGATGTGGCTGGGTCTTCTGAGTGTAGAGCCGGGTCTGGGACATCACCATGTAATTCTCTGCCATCTCCTCAAAAATGGTCCAGACCTGGTTGTGGTCCTTGGCGAAGTAGGACCCGCCACAAGAAGCATTCACCAGGCCCTGTAGCTCTGGTGACAACCCACTGAAGAAGCTCTGAACTAGGTTCGGCTTCGTGATGTCGTGGTGCGGGCATCTGTCCAGGAGCTCTCTGAACCTCTCCCAAGCCTCGTGAAACTGCTCGTTGGGGAACATGGAGAAGTTGCTGATCAGGGCCCTCGCTGCATTCGTCCGCCCGAGTGGATAGTACTTATTCAAGTACTCGGTGCGGAGCTGCTCCCAGGTGTAGACAAATCTCCCCAAATGTTTCAGCCAGGTGGCTGCTCTGTCTGCCAGTGAAAAGGGGAAGGCGATCATCCTGATCGTGTCCTGGTCCACATGTCTGTCGTGGACAGTGCTGCATATCATCAAAAACTCCTGGAGGTGGAGGTGGGGCTCCTCTGTAGCAAGTCCATGGAACCGAGGAAGCATCTGCAAGGTGTTCGGGGGGAACTTGAAGTCCCCCACGATAGCCGGAACCACAACCCAATGGTGCATCAGTGTAGATCCGGGGTTGTGCAACTCCCGCATCGGTCTAGGTGGTCCTGCTCCTCCCGCGGCTGCTGCCGCTGCAGCGGCGGCCGCGGCTGCTGCTGCTGCTGCGGCTCGTGCCTGTGCATCTGCATCTGGGATCTCCTCGGGCTCGCTCTGCTGGTCTCTCTCTGCTCAGAGCCTCTCCAACTTTCTCCTCATCTCCATCATGAATGCTCCCTGATCGCGGAGCTGCTGCTGGACTGTATCGAGTGATGCGATCAGGGTGGAGTTGATCGCTCCCTGGTCTAATATAATGTGCTCTGGTCGACGGGAGTGATCATCAGAACTGCCTGCTCCGGCCATCTCGACGTCTGCAAAATCAAACGAGCCCAACTCAGGTGCTGTCAAATGTATCAATCTCTCCTCGGGCTTGTGTCTCTCGGGTAGATCAGAAAGGGGATCGAGGGGGAACAGGGTGGAGTCGTACTCGGGCTCGAAGAGCGGGTCTGAGCTCTCGCGAGCCAACCTAGATGATGAGGTAGACACGCCCGAAAGCGGTGCAGCCATAGGTTGCCTAAGAGACCGTCTACCCATCATCTTGATCTGGCGAGTAGGGCGGATGAGATCTGGAAAAATTATGATCTAAAAACAAACCCCCGGTTCACCAACGCAACGCGAGCTGAAGACCGTGAAAGTTCGGTCAAATTATCTTGTCAATTTTATTTTGGTGAACACTCAAGATATCAGAGCGCTTACGTGACCTGTTGGGATATCCGCTGCTAACCCCAACCGACTGGCCCGCACGGAAGAGTCGGTAATCAGTCAGGTTTAGCAACGGGGGGCTCTACCTAGTGTGCGGGTCACTCTCTCGCGCATACAAACCAAGCAATGAGGGGGTTGCTCTCCCCAAGACAAAATTTTTAGGGTGAGCGGGTTTTAAGGTCAATAATCTTAGCAGTCCCAATTTTATGGTTTCACATTTTAGGTATTTTTCAAAGCAAACAGAACGCCTAACAAAATTTTCAATTCTCCTGATTATTAAGTCCAAAACAAGGGGGAGAAGTCGAAAAAGCCGATGCACGAGAAATCAATGATGCATGCAAAGTCAGAAATGCGTACCTGCCTCCAGCTCTCTACATGCAATATGATCCGCGCATAAAATAAAAGACAGAAATAAAACTAAGCTAAATGATGCAGCGGGAAGCCGAGTCCTAGACGAGCAACTTCTAGCGAAGAACCGTCTAACCGGTCACCGACCTCCAAGCCAAAGGGTCCGGTCTTGGCCCGTCCCTCCCCTGCCCGACAAATCGGGGGTAGGAGTAAGCGCTTTACAGGACGGGCTACGGCACGTAGGCTACGGAGGCTAGCGAGTCGATTATTTTTATTATTTATTTTAAGCAGGTCCAATTACGGTCTATAAGAACAGATAAGTCATTAAGGTGTGTGGATCCTACTTAATTACGTCACAATCATCAGAAAGTCCTAAATCTAGGGGCTCGAGCAAAAACCGCGAAGAAAACCGGAAAATGACAGTAAGAAAGAAAAAGAAAAGCCGCGAAAAACCGCGAAAAACCGCGAGGTCCTAATGGGTCCCCCGAGCACACCGGTGCTCGGCGAAACAGACCCGCTACGGTCACAAGTCCAAACAGTGTCCAAGAGTTCAAGTCCCTGTATTATTACAATAAGAATAATAAATGAAATAAAGTCCTAAGCTATCCTCACCCACTCAACTCTCTCTCTCTCGCTCTCTCCTGTGGCTTCGTAGAGAAAGAAGCCGCCTCCAAGTTCCTCGGCTGCTCAGGCTCCTCGAAAGTCGCCTCCGCGGTCCTCGGGCCCTCGCAAGACAGAGAAAAGAGTGGTCAGACCAGTAAAAATAATCAAATGAAAAGAAAAAGAAATAAAGATACAAGTCAGGGTATATATGCAAAAATGAAAAATAAAATAAACACACAATATAAAACAAAAATAAAAGAAAATCAAAATAAAACCAAATAAAACAAAAAGAAGCTAGATACAAAAGCCGCGAAAAGCCGCGGACTCCGAAGAGCCGCGAAAAACCGCGAAACGAAAAACGAAAAATAAAGACACAAATACTACTAAGCCGTGCTCCCTGGCAACGGCGCCATTCTGATAACCGTTCTGAATGACTAAGGTAAAGGTATAGAAATGGTCGTTGCGACCTCAGTCACTCAGACTAGTGTATCAAGAAAAAATCAGACCACTCGAGCAAATAAATCAATCAAGCACAAAAGAAAGCGGCCTAGCTATGAGATTAACCTGGTATAGCACCCAGGGTCGAACACAAGGAGCACGGGTTGGCCAGAGGCCTACGAAGTAGTAAAAATAAAATAAAATAAAATACAAGGATTTTTAGTTGTTTTTAATAATTTTTATATTTTTTTGGATTTTTAATATAATGAGAAAATAAAAGAAAGCAAATGAAAGCACACTTGAGCAATTTATTTAAAGCACCAAAAATCAAGCAAAAATTCAAGAAAAATTGTTTTTATGTTTTTTAGGTTTTAAGTGTTTTTGGTGAATTTTTGGGATTTTTATAAGATGTATTTTATTTCCTAAAAATCAAACAGTGCTAAAAAGGCAAGGTACTGTCCAGCCAGGACCAAAATCCAAAAATAAAATATTTAAGGATCTCAAAGGAACCTGGAGGTAATTTTCCTGTATACTAGAGAAAACAAGGAAAATTTGGGCACCAAAATTATTGTTTTTGGGTTTTTAGATTATTTACTATAATTTTTATGAGTTTTTAGGTGTTTTTAGATTTTTAGGGTTTTTAAGCAATGAAAAATAGCCAAAATGGGCTAGAAAATCAAGAAACACACAAAGAACAATAACTAATTTTTTTAGAATTTTTGGGGGTGTTTTTATATTTTTTTGGGATTTTTAAACCTAGACAGTAGCTAAAATAGATGTTTCTGAATTTTTAAAAATATCAAATAAAATCAAAAATGTCCTCAAAAATTCTCAAAAATTCTACAACATGGCAGGAGCCATGTGTCAAATTTTCATCGAATTTGGAGGTGGTTTGATATTTTATTCAAAAGTCAAAAGGGGACACTGTGCACAGGGACTTAAGTGCAAATACCCGAAGATCTGGGGGTCCAGGTGCAATTTTCCCAGCAAGTCACGCGCGTGGCGCGTGCCTGGGGCACTCAGGGACCTTCTGGTAATAAAAACTAGTCTTAGGACCTTTTGGTAACTCGTACCAAAAAGTCCAGGGGCTGTTATGCAATTAACCCACTAAAAGGCGCACATGCGGAATAAAAACACTCACAGGGGCATATATGCAATTACCAAAAAGTTTCTATTCAATCATTAACCTCCAGAACTACAGGATAAGAGTTGCAAATAACCGAGACAAAGCACGTGACGAAGCACGTGGCTCACATACACAGGGGCATAAGTGCAAATATAAACAAGCACGAGGTCCAATGTGCAATTTACCCTACGTAAACAAAATGCATAAAATATTTACAGGACTGACACGTAAAACAGAAACTAAAAGGGGGCCTAAGGTAATTTACCCCTTATTACGTCGACGGCTGGATGCGCGCCACGTAGCTGATCGGACGGTCCTGGGATGCTGGCGCTTCTCTCCTTCCGCACGTGGGCCGATCGACGGCGCAGAACGAGACACGTGGAGGATCTAACGGTGCTCAGGTGCTGGTGCCTCTCCCTCTGCGCTAACGGTCCAGATCTACCCTCGAAAGGATCGGACGGTGGCTGCTCCTTGATGAATGGACGGCGATGATTGGAACTGGAGCTCTGAGGACGATCGGACGGTGGTGGAGGATACTGGAAGAACACTCAGCCGGCGAGCTTCGCCGGCCTCGTGCGCGTACTGTGGTCCTCCTCAGCTGCCTCCGAAGATCGGAGAAGGTCGGCGATGTCGTCCCGCAGCTGGTGGTGGCCTCCGATGGCCCAGCCGAGCCCTGGAGGGGCTCCGGCGAGGTCGACGGAGGGGAGCTCCTGGCCTGGATGTGAGGGGGCCTCAGATGGCCTCCTCTTGACCTGCAAAATAGCCCAGAAGCTTCGCGGGTCGAGGGAAAAGTGCCTCGACCCGATGAAGCAGCGTGAAGGTGAACTGTGGGTCGGGGCGAGCGAGCTCCGGCGAGCGGAGGATGGTGGAGCTCGAACCCCAGCTCCTGTACGAGCTGGGTTGAATGAATGGGTGAAGAATGTGCGCGGAGGGATGGCGATGGTGACTGGGTGTTCCGATGATCGAAAAGGTACACGATATGGCCGGAATAAACGGAATACGTCGGAGCTACGAATTGGGGGAAACTAGAAATTACGCTAAATAGGCAAGCTAGGATGCTACCTGGGTGGAGTGGAAGGCTGTGCTGAAGCTTAGGCAGCTCCTGGTCGTTGCCTCGAAGGTCGCCAAGGCCTGAGGCTCGAGCTCCTGCTCTGGGCGGAGCACGACGGCGCAACGTCGCCGGATCAGTGGTCCGGCCACCTCCTCCTCGCTGCGACAAGGGCAATCGCGAGCTGTCACCTCGGGGATCGCTATGGAGGTCACGGGAGTGAGAGTGGAGAGCCAAAGTTGGAAATGAAGTGCGGCGGAGCTCAGGTTATATACCACTAGGGGTGCGGCTAGATGGGAGTCGGGTGTGAAGCTCGGAGCGCGGATCCCCATGCAAACCTCCGGGCGTGGATCAGGGAAGATCAGGCTCGGATTAGCGCCCGGGCTTAGCGGATTCGGGAGTCGGATCAAGCGGGTACAAATTCGAGAAGTCGGGTCCAAATGCAGATCCGCAATCCTGTGGTCCAAGGGGGGGAGTTGACCGGGGGGTCAACATCCCCCGTGGACCAATCGGAGAAGGCCACGTCATAAATGTTTTAAAAATTCAAAATAAAATAGGAAATGGACGATTTATTAAAAACTCAAAACATGAAATATTTTTGTTTTAATTTTTTCTATTTTTTGGTGATTTTTAATTAATTTTTGGAAATAAAAATAAGGTATTCACATAGTATAGCTATACATAGGTATATATACAATATAGGGTTCTTAATTTTGATTTTTAATTAGTTATTTTTATACATTTTTATTCCTATTTTATATTTTATTTATTTATAGAATAAAATAAGGAATAAAAGGCTATTTTTATTTTATTTTTATTATTTATATACATAGGTCGAATAAATAGTTATATACATCTATATACATGGCATATACAATATATTTTTGTATTTTTTTTAATTTTTGTTATTTTTATTTGATTTTTGTTTTAATTCTTTTTATTTTTTTTATTTACAATATATAACGTAGAATATTTACAAAAAGTTCTGCAAATAATTTTGTTTATTTATAAGGTTAAATAAATAAAGAAGGTGGTCTATGCACATGGTGAAGGGATATTTTTGGTCTTTTTGATTTTTAAATTTTATTAGTATTTTCTAAATATATACACAATATATACAAGCATATTTTTGGGTGAGGAAAATATAATTTTTATTTATTTACAAAAATATATACACATGAGCCCCTATCTCCCTCTACTTGGCTTTTATGTGGTCAGGCCCATGCTGAGCCCTCCCTTGGGTTAGGTTGCTCAATATTTATTCTAAATATTTCCCTCTTTTTCTTTTTAATCTTTATTCTTTTATTTTTGCACAAAAACATGCTAATTATAAGTATTTACAAACATGCATGCTTTTGCTAATTATTCCTATTTACACATATCTACATGCATTTGCATAGGTTTTTGTAGCTAAAATATAAGAATAAAGAGTGATGAATGGGTATTCATCATCCGACCACCTTTATTTCCCAGGTAAGTTCCCTCGATCTCCCTTGTTTATTCTTCTTCCATCTCTTAATTAATTAGCTCGTTGTACACACCTTCGCTCTCCATTAATCACATTGCGCTCATATCCGATCACTCTTCTTGCCTTCGATAACCTCGAACTACCCCGACCCCCCTTCGTCGAGCTTGCCGGAGAAGATCGCCGGCCGCCGCCTTCTTCATTCCCCTCACGGCCGACCATCTCACGCACGTCACCCTCCCTCGCATGAACTTCGGCTATTGTTTCACTGACAATTGAAGGATACCCTTCACTGGTCGGAGATGTCACCGGCGTAACTTTACAAGCTTCCTCCCTGACGAATGAACACCAACCGCAACTTCCACGAATACCCGCTGCCCCGTCGAGCTTACAACTTCATTGAAGAACATGAACGATGCTCCGAGGAGTTCCATCGTGTCTGGGAAAGCGAGGCGGAGATTGAAGCCCTTTGCCGGAGATTTATCTTCACCGCCAGTCATGGAGGAGGAGGAAGCTACAACTGCCGTTGGATGTATCTCCCCGGTGCTAATCCAACAACTCTTACATGGCCATGTCATTTCCTCAACCAGCTACAACAGCTGTCAGATGTTGAAGATGGGAGGGTCGAAGCCATGCCACGCTAACTCATTTGCAAGATTCCACCACCTTATGATCATTGTGATCTGACGGACCTCAAGCCTCCACGTGTCTTCACAAAATCCATTCCGAGCCTCTGCACCAGACCACTAGGCTTGGGTACCCCGAGCCAGTGCCGATCCTCGTCTGAGCCCGAGCCTAACACCGAGCATGTATCGAGTCTTCAACGCCCGCCGCACCTAGCCGAAGCAGTTCCGAGCCTCCCTCGAGCCTCAGAGTCATCCAAGCTAGGACCACGTGCTCCTCATGTACGTCTGGGCAAATTGCAGGGAGGCCCTCGGAAGTTTCTACATTTACAGATAGGTCCAAGAGTCGCGTGCTTTCCACGTGCGCCTGAGGTATATTGCAGTTATACCCTCATGGGTTTTAACAATTGCAAAAATACCCTTGCACGTGTGGGTTATTCACAGGGAAGGTCTGAAACTTTGTTTTATTTGCATTTTAGTCCCTCCCAGGGACCTGTTTGCTATTTATCTTACACGTTTTCATGAATTTTTGCTCTTGTCTTCTTTTATGCATATTTTAAGCACCGTAGCTCTGTTTCAGTTGATTTCAGTTTCATTTCAAAGCTTGTTTGATGAACTTCTTAATGTCTTGATTTGTTTCCTGTTTTTACGCTGTAATTTTAGTGTCTTGATTTAAATAGCTAAGTGTATATAATGTGGAACGCTTATGCTTTGCCTAAATTCTTCAAGAAGTTTGTTTCATGATTTGAGGCTGAAATTAACGATTGTTTAAATTGATCACTATGTTATTATGACTTAGGGCATACTTGCATTGCATTTAATTACATCTATCCACATGATTAAAAATCAAGTAAAAAATGCATGTTTCATGCTTACTCAATGCATATTGTTGTCTTGTCTTAGTACATTTCATCGAGCTACGATTATTAATCTAACACTTAATTAAATAAATTTCAATCCAAATATTACGAAAGAGGCTCGTGTCCCTGAGTTTGACCTTGGACTTGCCCAAGTAAAATACCAATGGACCATTTGATTTAGTTGATTATATTAATTAAATGGTTCCTTGACGAATCCGATTTGGCCAACTACAAAGCTTTAAAATGATTTATTAAGAGTCCGATTTTGTGGTTCGTCACGCCCACTGAAGGAAGAAGGCTCGAGGTTGAGGAAAATGTCACAACCATCTGATGGCCTTGATCTAAGGGTAAAGGTTTAAGTAGGAATAGATGGTTCTGATCCCTTTATCACAAGAATCAAATGGCCATAGGCATAGCACCATTGAAGACGATCGAAAACATCTAACGACTGGGAGAGGAGCGAGTGCTTAAGTGGAAGCGGGTCTTGTGGCTACGTCAGGTTGTCCTTGGACTTGCCCAAGTAAAATACACATTGACCATTTGATTTAGTCGATTATATTAATTAAATGGTTCTTTGACGAATCCGATCTGGCCAACTACAACACTTTAAAATGATTTATTAAGAGTCCGATTTTGTGGTTCGTCACGCCCATTGAAGGAAGAAGGCTCGAGGTTGAGGAAAATGTCACAACCATCTGATGGCCTTGATCTAAGGGTAAAGGTTTAAGTAGGAATAGATGGTTATGATCCCTTTATGACAAGAATCAAATGGCCATAGGCATAGCACCATTGAAGACGATCGAAAACATCTAACGGCTGGGAGAGGAGCGAGTGCCTATGTGGAAGCGGGCCTTGTGGCTACGTCAGGTTGTTCCATGTGGACCTATTAGATTTTAGAGAAATGGAAAAAGATGTAAAAAAATAAAAAATATATAGATAAGAGTAAAATTAGAAAAAGTATCAAACTTGAAAGTTTTAGATCTCTATGAGATCTACATCTTTCATGTAGAATACAAAGAGAAAACAAGTCATATATACGTAATAAATATTTCTGTAAGTAATTTAAGATATTAAATTTCTTAATTGTATTTGTCTTCTTCTTCTTATTTTTTGGAGTTTTATTTTATGAATTATGTCTAAAATGATTATGTACAATATATTATTATTTTCTATTGGGTTTTAAATAAATAATAAATGCATAAAATAAGAGCACAATAATAGGGACAATAACACACAATAATTATAGGTTATTATTGAGAACACATTATTAAGTAATTAGTGTTATTTTTTAGTGAATTTTATTAGTTTTCTTAAGCAAGAGATATGATAAAAGAGAATAATGTAGATGAATATGGGATTCATCAACCGTATAACAACGAGTATGAATTAAATTGGTTGTTTACTCATTCCTTAGATGGTGTCAATACTGAGGATGAATTTACACAACCTATATTCTGCATAACTAGCCTACCCATCTACAAATTTTTTGTATGACAACTAAAGATACAGTGAATTGAAGCAAGAGTAGATTTATTCCCTAATGTCGAGGACTGGGTCCTAAGGAAGATTTTCCAAACTTGATCATTTGATGAAGCCTTGACTATACACATGTATATGTATTCTACACTTAATGTCATACCTCTTATATATTTGTTTACTTACAAAGAGTTTAAAAACTATGAAAGTTTAGTTTTTTTTGACCAAAACTTGGTTCAAACATGGAGTTTAAGTGCGACATTTTAAACATATATCCTAAAATATAAAGTTTTGTATTTCATATGCAAAGTCAAGGATTAAACTATTTATTCATTCTTTATTTGCTTTAGGATGAGAAAAGTTTAAGTATAGAGGGTGATAAATCTCTGATTTATCGTCGCTATTTTCATTTGTTATCACTCTAGCTTGAATAATTCAATTCAACCAAGATTTTATTAACTGAAATTAGTTACTAATTCTTTGTAGATAATAACCTTAATTATTGTACATAAATAGTTCTATTACTGTGTCTATTATATGGGTTTCCTTATTATCAAAATTAAAAAAATATATTACTAATGTGTATGTTAAAATTGACATCATTCATTATTAAAAAATAAAAAAACCACTAGATCATTTGATCAAGTGGTAATGGATCATCCACTCGTGTCAAAACTGGGGTCGTTGGATCTCAATCCAACAACTAATTTACCATCATCTTCCACTACATGTTGTCATTGCAAAGAGTTGCAACTCTTCGCTAGGGCAACTTGCCTATTTTCTCGACATCAACCTACGTGTCAAACCTCCTTGACTCCAGTTCCATTTGGTAGCCCAAACATCCCTTATTGACCCACTAACCACCTTTGTTGTCCCTTCCTCACGTGATATTCAAGGATGTGGTTGAAACCACCGCATTCCAACCACCTGGAGTGCAACCATCACCACATCAAAACTCCATCTCCACCTCTATAACCTCCTATATGTCAATTTTATAATAAATCCTGAAGCATATCCTCCTTATTTTTTACAATTAGAGAGAGAGAATACGGAGGTCTTCTCAAGCGAGATCCTATGCAAAAGTAGGACGTATTTTTGTTGTTGTTCGTGGATGATCAAGATTCCACTCAACCGATGTTGTGAAGCAAAGACCTTAAAATCTTCAAATCTTCTTTCTCAGGAGAAAATTCAACCTTCAGTTTCATCATCTTCCTCCATCAATTTACATCTAAAACCCCTCTTTATCCTTTTTCGTTTCTTCATGGTTTCCAATCATTATCTCCATGCACACATACACCTATCTGCTCACTAGAGATCACCTCCATCATCACCATCACAACCAACCATAAATCTCATGATCCATCTCTAGATACCTCCATCTCCCTCGATTCACAACCTTCGTCTACAAGAAAAAGGACCCACTAGAGCCATACTTTCATCACTTCATTTAGGCCCTCCATTTCATCATCAATTTACCCTAATCGGACCCTCTTCTATGTTGGATTGAGTTCAAACTATACATGTTCTAAGAAGCATTCAATGATTAGTGAAACCCTGATTCTCTTTTGAGTTCCTCCTCATCCAATGAGTGGTGGTTGAATCACCTATCTAAAACCATCCAACATTTCCTCAACCATTGAGCTTCGTCGTCATGATCTTAGGAAGGTCTTGAAAGCTTCACCTTACACAAAGGAGTAAGGAGGAGCAAGAAGAGCATCGTTGGAGACTTGCCTTCGTGACACCACTCGTGGCGGTGTGAATAAGAAGAATGAGTACAATTACTGACGGATTAATCTATTTCTATGGTTCTGGAGCCTCATAGATCAATCCTACATACCAACCGCATCAGGTTCCATCTTGCCTAATCTGAAGTTTGAGGGTTCCCCATGTCACTTCGATCCTCCACCAGTGTTTGAGCTTTGTAACATGTGATTCGACTCATGTGGTTTGGAATTTTTTGTGTGCAATCCCCCCCACTTACCCGTATTTGCAAGTATACCCCTGTGTAGAGGGTTCCTCTAAAAGGTAATACAGTTTTTATCATTTGCATTTTAGTACCTGTGTGGACTGTTTTGTAAGGATTTTTTGAGTTTTTAAGTAGATTTTATTTGCAATTACATCTCATACATTCATATCTTGGTCATATGATTTCCATTTTTAATGAAATTGGACTCGTTGGAAAGGTAATTTCATGCTCTTTAATATGATGTATTGAATTCTCTATTTTGGTTCATTTGCAAATTAAAGATCAGATAACTTTTTTATTTAAACATATTGTTTTTAGCACCATTTCTTCTTTATGAATTGAATTATTGATATTATTTAATCCCCGATTTCTCGGTAGATTAAGAATTGGATCTCTAGTCAGATTATTATTAAATCTTGATTGGGTTCTAAACTTTAATGAAATAAATTGGGAATTGAGTCAATATAATTTCCCTGGTGCATTATATGTAATTAGATCATAAATAAATATGTGTATGGTCAATTAATTTAGTTGACTTATATTTAAGTTTATGTCATGAGCTATATTGTGTCTTGTTTTGTGCATTGTTTTATATCGTGCATCTCATTATTATTTTTATTGCATCTTATATATTTTCATTGAAAAATTTATAAAAAACATGCATTCCTGGTTTGCATATTTGATCTTGATTTTGCTTTAGAATAATTTAATTGACATATTTGACTTTAATTAAATAGACTAGTAAGCTTGTGTCCTTGTGTTCTATCGTAGATTATCCAGGTAATTTTAGCTGAGCGACTCTTCATAAAGATATCTGCTCGATTCTGATAAATTGATAAGCATCCATATTAAAACGAGACTAAACTAAATTAGTCATTTACTCATTCATTAGATGGCGCAGTCGTCGGGGAGAGAGGAATGAGTAAACGACAAATTTAATTCAGTCATGTTGTAATACAACCACTTATTAATTTATCATGAGAATATATCGTTGTGATTAGTTGCTCGATTAAAAATAACTAGATAAGTCCAAGGTCGAACACGAAAACATTAACTTACTTGTCTATTTAATTAGAGTCCAGATATGCCAATTAAGTTTATCTAAAGTCAACCTACATCAAGTATGCAAAACAAGAATGCGCGTATTTTTTATAGATTTGTCCATGCAAATATATAAGATGCAACAATAATAATAATGATATGCACAATATAAAACAAAGCACACAACAAGACACAATATAGCTCATGAGTTAAACTTAAAATTAATTCAATTAAATCAATAGATCCTCCAAACATTTATTTATGCTCTAATTACAAAATAATTCAACAAGGAAAATTCAAATTGACTCATTCCTAATTGATTTCACTAAGATTAAGAAATAAATAAAGATTTAATGATAAGGTATGAGGAGATTAATTAATTGATTCAGTTCTTAATCTACCGAGCAAATCACGGATAACAAAATCAATGGTTCAATTTATGAAGAAGAAATGGAGCTATAATTAATATGTTATATATCAACAAGTTCTCTAATTATTTATTTGCAAATTATGAACCTAAACAAAAATTTCAAAACTTTATATTGAAGAGAATGAAATCACCTTTCCAATGTGTCAAATTTTAATAGAAATAAACATCATATAATCAACATATTAATTTATGAAGTCAGGGATACAATTAGAAATAAAATATACTTAAAAACTCAACAAATACATACAATGTAGCAAAATCCATCTTCATTTTATCCATTATTCTGCATCATTAGCATTCATGCATGCATAAATAATAATTGCAGTTTATCATTTATTATTGCATAAAATAAGAAGCCAAAAATCATGGCCAAATTGACTAGTAAATAAGCTAACATGCATGATTTTTATCTAATTCATGCTAACTCAAAATAACCTGAAACCACATACATTGTGTACATATTACTAGCAATAATAAAGGAAAAATACAAAAAAATCATTAATAAAAATAATTGAGAAATAAACCCAAACCCAAATTCCAGTATTTCGGGACTAAAATGCTGATATCTTCCTCATACATTGTCTGATTTGATTCTACTAACTTTTGAACTAATGGATATTCAATTACCTTCAAACCAAGACCAAATTCAAGTGAATCAAAGCTCATATGTGGGATTTGGGCCTCTTTTGTATATTTCGTATTTTAGTCGTTTTTGACCAAAGTTTTATGTATAATTAACTTATTTTATTTCATCTCTTTTCCATTTATTTTCTTTGATAAATATTCTATTTAAATGCACAAAAATCCAAATCCAGAATGAGTTTGAAATCAAAGAAATTAGCTGAGTTTGAGTCTTCATTAACAGTCTGTATAAAAGTTGTCGTTTTCGTATTTTATTTTACTTATTATTTTTCTTAGTTAACAAAAATAAAAAATAGATTAATGTGTATATATTTATCTTTGATTTTATCATAATTTTTTTCGATTTTTATCTTACTTGAAAAATAATAAAAAAGTTAGAGAAACCAAAAATCAAGGTATTCTTTGTACATGGAGTACGCCAAAAATTTTACTTTTTGCAAATGATCGATTTTGGTCTTGGTCTCTTTATAAATGTTGCAGATCTCATCGAGACGAGCAAATTTCGTTAAGAAAAGTTTTTTATCCGAGGTCATTTGCTATTGCTTTTTTATATTTCTGACATTTTTATTTTTCGATTTTTCTGGGGCTGACTCAAGGCTGATCTTGGAGCCGCCACATGCCCCCCATTATTGGGGGAATTTTTCATTCATTTTATTAAAATAAATAAATAAAAACTCACACGTGCTGCGCCCGTGTCCCCAACGCACGCGCATAATACGTGCCCTTATGTCTTCTCCACCAATTCTCACTATCGTCGTCAATCTGCCACCTCCATACGATTTCGCAGCCACCGCTCCTCATCAATCAAATGCCTAAATCGCCTTCCTCTTACATCTTCTCGCCCCCAATAGAATCCCCCAAATTCCGTCACCGATTTCAATCTCTGAATCTCCTTTGATTCCCAATCAATCAACCCTAGTCAAATCTCCGATCTCGATCACCTTCCATAGCCGGTCCTCCTCTGCTATTTAATTCATAGCTGTCACCCTCTCCATACTCATCCGCCTATTAGCACTAATTCATAAAGAATCTTGGTGGTGACAGCCCGAGCTCCTCCCCCATTTATCCGGCGAGATCCAAAACCAAAAGCTCATTGTAGCTCCATCGTTCGATGTCGTAGCCACTGCTCCGACCTTGCTTTTGACCGTCGAGCATTGTATCTTAGAGATCGCCTTCCACATCGGAGCCACTTCTCCTCAAGGCGGCAGCCCGTCTTCGTAGCTCCAGACATTTCATCAACCACCAATGCGCCTCTCTGTATTGAAGCCACCTCCTGCACAACTCCAAGAGATTCATCCGTAGTCGCTCCTCCTCCATGCCCATGCACCACCACGTCGCGCAGCCCAACCACCAGTTCTCCTCTACTCTAGAGGCCACCACCCCCCTCTGATGCATGTTGAATGTGTGATTCATCACTCTAAAATTTGAAAATAGAGCTTTGTTTCCAAGTAATTAGTTGCATTTCATCACTTATATTGCATAATTAACATTCATGCATGTGTAAATAATATCTACATTTTAGCATTCATATTTGCATTAAATTTGGATCCAAATTCACTTGTAAATATTCACTTATGTATTAGCTTAAACACCATATTTATATCTATTTTATACTAACTCCAATTTCAATATATTCAACTCCATAGTGCATATATTACTAACACTAATAAAGGAAAAATATCAAAAAATACCAACTTGTAAAATTGTCTAATAAAACCTAAATCTAAGTTTAAGACTATGAAACTTAAAATGTGCATATCTCTCTCATATAGTGTCCGATTTAGGTCTACTCACTTTTAAAATAATATCCATTCAAAGATCTTCAAAACAAGACTAATTTCATAAAAATCGGATATCGTATGTGAAACTTAGGTTTTGGGACTCCATTGTATATCGTCGATATTGACCAAAATACCCTATATTTTATCCTTTTATTTTATTAATTATTAAAAAATAAAAAAATAGATTTAAGTGTAAATATTCCTTTCATATTTTCTCTATTTTTATTTTTATCTTTCTCTTATTTAAAAATTAACAAAAAAACTTCAAAAGATAAAAATGCAGTATTTTGTATCAATAAGGTACCACCCAAAAATACACTTTTTACATATGGCTTATTTTGATTTTCATTCCTTCACGAAAGTTGTAGATCTCGTCGACATGAACAACTTTTATGTTTACCAGTTTTTGATTTGTCTCCTTTTGTTAATTAGTTTTTTATTTTCATTTACATTTAATTTTTGAATTTTCTAGGAGCGACACGTATCACCCTATTATTTATTTATTTGTTTACTTATTTCGTATTTTATTTATTATTTATTATATTATATAATATCATTTATTTTAATTAATTAATTAATTATATTTGTTTATGCATTTTTTCTTTTATTACTTTTCTCTTCATTATTTTTAGTTGCTTACATATTATATTTATTTTTTTTATTTTTTCCCTCTCCCTTTACTTTTTCCCCGCTCCAAGTCTCCTCCACTCCTCCACTACCTCCACCATTCTCTCCATTTTTTCCACCTCTTTTCTTTCTTCTTCTCCTCCTTTTTATTCTCTTCTCCTCCATCATTTTTCATCATCCGTATTCTACGGGTGAGAGATGTTCTAGCCCTATTGAAGATGCGAGGTGACGATTCCTTCTTCGACGTTGAGCGATGACGAGCCAAAGGAGAGATCCGGTGGTCCGCACCACTGTTATGAGTTTCACAACGCTAGTTGAGCTTCGGAGCACAGGCTTTCTCAGTGAAGCAACGACCGGAGTTGCAGTATAGCTCCTCCACAATCCAAGCGACTACACAGGTAAATCTTCTTTCTTCCTCTCATTTTTTATTATTATCTAACATTTTTTGTCTTGTTCAACATCACCACATTTTTTAATCACCACGTTATTTTCTTCTCCACCAAACAACACCACCAATCATTATAATCATCACTGCCATCCTCATTCACCACCTCATAATAATTTTTTTTCATTTTTATTTTTACATCATCATTAATCATCACAACGTCACTACCTTTTCATTTCTACATATTTTTATTTCTTGTTTACAAAAAAATACAAAAAAATCAAAACAACATTAAAATAATAATAATAATAAGATGCAACCAATAAGATGCAGGTTGCACGGTAGACATCCTCCACCGCCACCACCTTCACGCATCCGCAGCCATTGCGCTCTCTCCAGCTTCCCATCCCACCCCCCCACACGCGTCGTCGTTGCCCCCACGGCCGCCCGTGGCCCATGACCCAACCGCCTCCGTCGTGACCGCAGCGTCGCTGCCACGTGCCCCCGTGCGACCATGATGCCTCCAACGCCTAGCTCCTCCTCACGTGGCCTCATCACCACCAGCCCATCGTGGCTCTGTGTCGCTCGCCTTCCTCCGTCATGCGTGCGACGCTCCATCCCTCATTTACGATCGCTCTAGCAGCATGCTGCGGTCGATCGATGCGCTGCCCCACGTCGGTTGCAGCCGTGAAGGCTGTCTGCCGCCGCTCCCTCCAGTTGCCCAGGTGTGCAATCGGTGGGTTCCTTTCTTAGAACCCACGAAGGACTTCTTTTATTTTATTTTATTTTTTTGGAAATTTGCAAACTTAGACCGTCATTTTTCTTTATTTTCAAAATGGTCCATGTTTACATTTTAATTAGTTTTTTTGAATTTCTATATTGAAAAACACCTTGACTTTGCATGATAACTTGGACATCTTTCTTGCATCATTTCTTTTAATGGAAAGTAGCATGTTATTGAGCAACTAATTCTTTATCATTTGGATATTTATTTGCATTTTTGTGAGCAATGGGTAATTTATTAAAATTCTTTTGGTAAAAAAATTTATATTTTACCCATTTCGTGGTCTGTAATTCATATTTCATAAAATATTGGCCCAAAAATTGTGAAAAAAATTGTATATTATACTTCTAGTCATCCTTTAATTTGTTTCCAAATTTCATTGAAATCAGAGGTGGTATTTGCATAAAATAAATTATTGAGTGATTTTTTTAATTGTTTTTAATTAAATCCATGAATATCAATTTTGTGAAATTTTATGTCTACTGGATTGCTCATTTAAATATCTATTTGAGATACATCGCTATCGGGATAATTTGATTTTGTGGATTTATTATAAATTAAATACTCACAGTAACTCTATTCTCTCTGAAAAGATCATAATAAATCATAAATTGTCAAAACAAAGTCCAAAATATTACAGTAGCTTCAATTCATCATGTTTAACTTCCAATAAAATTTTCATATTTTTTTCATATCATCTGCAAGAAGAAATGTATAAAAACCCCATAAAAGTTTGCAATTTTTATTTTTGCATTTTAAATCCAAAAATTAAAAAAAATAGATTTTGCATTCATCATTGGGTAAGATTTATTACAAAAATATAACTTGTCTAAATTGGATTAATTTCACATTAAAATCAAGTTGGTTAAGTTGCTTGTTTCCTTAATAACCTAGTTCAATCACATTTGCGTATTTGCGTTTTTGTTGCATAAAAAAATACAAAAAACATTCACTTGAAAAATCATAAACTAATTTGTTTAAATTGATCCGAAGTTGTTCCTTTGCCTCCTTGAGTTTACCCAGGGCTTGCTCAGGAGAAAATATATCAAATTGTGCATACATTAATTCATCAATTCATCGATTCATGCGATTATTTTTTTGATTGATCCTGATTGCCTGACTACAACAATTCAACATACATTAAATTAAATAGGGAGACTCAGCGATCCGTCAAATTGAGGCATTGCCGGGGAGGTAAATGGCTTAGGATCATTTTAGAAAATTAGAATTAGTTTTTTTCCTTCATTCAGGTAGTCTGGCCCCCGAACCCACTTGTAATTATTCGATTTTCTACTATTTTCTTTTTATTTCTTTTTTTTGATATCTTTCTCTGACATATTTTTTATCTTGTTGTGCGAGGGCTCGATGGCCTTGGAGTAGCTTTCTTGAAGTCTACGCATCTTGAAGTGAATCGGAGGCCGACGATTCATGGTCGGCTGTTGAGATGCCAAAAAATATTTTTATTTATGTTAATTTGTAATAACTGCATTTAAAGAGGTTCCTGTTTGTGTTCTCGCATGTGTAACCGAGTAAAAAGACTCTTAGTGTTGTGTGGTTGCTTGCCGTAGAATAGATCCTGCACTCGCGGTTCTTAGACTTCCTAGGACCGTTTGTGCTCATAATTTCTAGGTCCACACTTCACCATTTAAAGACACACTTAGACCGTAGGACATTAGCCAAATTAAAATTCATACTTCACTTGCTAATAGAACTGCTTGTCTAGGAGCAGCTTTTCATCGCTTGCATTCATTTAGTGTAAAACTTCAATTCAGTATTGCATCCTGCATTGTGGAGAGCTGGAGGCACTGTAAGTCTTCTTACTCAAGCATTCATCATTGTTTTCTCGATCGCATTGGCTTTTTCCTATTCTCTCTCTCAGTTTTTCTAACTTAGGATAAGGGAATTAGGACTACACGTTAGACGTGATTGCTTGTATGGATTAACTAAAGTGACATATAATCTCTAAAATCGGGATTGCTAATTAAATTGTACCCCTTAAAATTGACTAAAATTTACTCTTTTTTGTAGGAGAGTAACCCCATCCATGATTTAAGGCTGAGTGAGGATACAAAGAGTGTGTGTGTGTACACATTAAGATAGAGCCCAAATCCCCGCCTTCCATATCAACGTACCCTACACTTAGTAATTATCACAGGATAAAATATTCGAAGTTGAAATGACCAGCACCAAGTAGCCTATGCATGCGTCGGCAAGTAGATAGGGGTGAAGCAGGGTGCACCGCGACAAGTTGCTAGTAACCCTTCGGGGTGAAGTTATAAGCCTTGTCAGCCTCCGCCTACTTCGGTAGGTAGATAGAGGCATGCCCCTAAACCTTATCGATATTAACCGAGTACGCCAGTGATAGGAGCTAAGAGAGGAAGGGCATTGCCATCTTAGGAGACATGTTAAATAGGGAAGACACATCCGACATTGAGCTAATTTTCCTATAGTCCATCACGTAATCCTTACTAATTTGCTTGAAAATCACACTTAAAATCAACCAGATTAATCGGACCCATCTTTGGGTCCTTCACCATGTTGAGTGTGAACTCAGGGTTTGCTCTTACATTTGTCTTTGTGTTTATCTGTGTGCGTTATCCTGTTTAATTGCACGTTTTCTATCTTGACCTGCTTATATTCATCCTTTCCTCTTAAAGATGTGATATTGGTCCCCATACCCAGAGACCTCTGGTCATTCCTCCTCGACCATATATCATTCATATTTGCCTTCTCCTTCTTCCATGTATCCGCCGCCATCCATGGGAAACTCTTACCCGTGGTTGGTTCCACCTTGCCCCGATTATAAGATCATAACTTCGACGGACTTCTCCACTTCTTTGCATTTCTCACCTACTCCATATTCTAACACTCCGGATCCACTTCCATATTTGGCTGATTGTCCTTATTCTCGAGAGCTTGCTTGAATTAATGAATTGAATGAAGAGCAAACTACTGCTGAGATAGATGAATGGAAGAATTACCCACCCAAACATTCTTCATTTCCACATCATATGAATGATGGGACAAGTCAACAAATCATGCATACACTTCCTGACTTGACTTTAGGGTACAACTTGGTTGATCGAACAACACGAATGGAGAGGCCTGCACATCATGATTTCCCATACTTGGTTGACTATAGTGATAAAGCTTACATTAACCAGCTCTCAAACTAGCCATGCAGAGAGCCTAAACATTCACATGATTGGACTCATGAGTTAGACTTACCAATCCCCCATTCATTGGCTCCATTGCATGAGGCTCCGACCAATATCTGTCACACAACTGATCCATACTCGGCCCAGAATTACATGCTAGAGTCTAGGTATGTTGAGTATGAGACCCCAAGTTATCAACAGTATCCTCTAATTGAACAAACTTCTCCCTTGATTTGTCATGAGAACTTTATGGAGGATGACATTTCGAGACTTATTAAGAAAAAATGAATCATTTAGTAATGAATTGAGTAATGTCACTCAAATATTGCACTCAATTTCTGCCAGCCTGGGTATGAAAGTGGGGAACACCATGAGTAGATTTGATGTTGAAAATCGAGCAAACATTAGGGAATCCACATACTTTGTACAACTGGAGTCTATTCTACCTTCCTCTTCTACTAACCACTTACCCTACAATCTAGAGTATGACTATTCGTCCATCAAAAAAACTAAAAAATTGATAATCTTAAAAATACAAAAAAATTGAAAAACCAGAAAATCTCATAAAAATAGAAAATGAAATAGATCTAAAAAACTGGAGCCTGTCCTAAAAGAAGCACTCGACGAAGAATTTATTTTTAAGCGTCACTTAATAAAGGTCATAGATCACTTCCCCGACCTCAAATGATTTGTGAGAAGTAAATTGATACCCAAGAGGTCGGGCAATAAGAGGACAATGATTGAGAGACACATAGTGTCTATGGCCACCTCCTTGGTGATTGGGAGAAAGACCAAGAGCTGCTGAGTGAATCGATTGCCTCGAGTTGAGTGTGAAATCAAAGGCACCATTTTTACCCATGCGAGAATCGATGACGACTCATCAATAAATATCCTCCCGACCGCCATGTTTGACAAGCTGAAACTCAGATCACATAGGAAGTCAGATGATTATTCAGCTGGCTGATCGATCCATAAAACATACGATAGGAATCATTTTAATCATTATCACTTTCCTAGGTGCTCTACTCTAGGTGGACTTCATGTCATTGTCATTGAGCACCAAGGAGAGATTACCTAGTCTCCGATTATTTTCTAGAAGCTGTTCCTAGCCTTGGCTAAGGTGACTAAGGTTTATGAGACTAGGAATATCGATTTTACAGCATTGGGAGCACTCCGACCTAACCTATTCTTTGACACCCTTTACTCTAAGATGACCCACATATCCGTAGACAGTCATTACCACCGAGAGATAGAGGAGTCTCGTCTATCTACTATACATGAGTTACCAACTCTCCAGACAACCGTTGATTCACAAACTCCCCACACCTCTAGTTCATCAATTGCTTGCACCACCACCGTGACAGCTTGTAAGGAGGACTCATGACCCGAAGCTATCATTGAGTCGGACATGACTTTTGCTAATTACCTTGACCATTTTGATAATCTGACACAAGAGCCCACTAATGTCAAGCCAAATGAGATCACTAGCACCTCCCCGAGGTGTATGCTCACCCTTTAGGAATATTACAATCTATATGGTGACTCTCTGATGAGAAACCCATGGTCAACACCGCACCACATCCCAGACATTCAAAGGAAACAACCAAGACTAAATTGACCCCATACAAAAACACGGTTGCTTCGTCCTCTAGTCATTATCTAGTAAGAGGAAGTCGAGAAATGATTCCTCGAGGAGTTTCCCCAAACACCTCAAGGCGTGTCGCTCTCCACTCCCACTCAATGATTCAGGTTCTAGAAAACTGACTAAGAAAGTTTCCTTCAACATACTAGAGAAGGAATATTCAGAGGAATCCTCATCGGGTTCGGATGAGGTGATTTATATGAGTGAGCGCAGTTCGGCTGTTCTGAAGCCCTATTTGAGAATGCAAGCGTGTGTTGACCCTCATTGGACGATCTCTTCACTCACTCTTATTCATCCAAGGATGATTCTGACAGCACATATGTATATTATCCACCACCTCGCTCACGCAGGGAGGTTCGCCACAAACCTTCTTGATCCTTGTATATTCTCACTCCTTATATATATTTTCTTTCCCTCCCTTCCATGTGATTCGAATCACTCGCCCTGTCTCCATATCGTTTCATTTTATGGCTTTACCTAGGATGACCATATCCTAAGAACAGGGGAGAGAGTGACCCGAGTCTCTACGTCATTCTTTGTACATTCTCAAGATCTCATTGGTCCTCACACCCAATCCTGTCATATACTTAGGCTGACCAGAGCCTATGTAAAGGGTTGACCGATGCTCACTTGGTATATATACTCATCCACTTCCCCTCTTAACCTCGCCTGCCCCATTATTATCTTCTTCTACACATAGGCTGCCAGAGCCTAAGTATAGGGGGCAGAGCAACTTCTATACTTTTTGTTATTTTAGCTCTCCTATGCTTAGCACGAGCTACGTCTTTTTCCTCGCTTCTCATGCTTTGAGGACATAATGTACACTAAGTATAGGGGGTGTATATATTACATATATAACTTACACATTGCTCATACTTTTCGTATTTTTGTATGTATTATGCAATAATTACGGGGTGGGTAAAAATTGGAATTTTATAATATGTATATTGTATAACATTTGTATAATTTATATAATACTTATAAAATTCTGTAAAATAGGAGGTATACAAAAAATATAGGCTTCTTATTTACTCTTGCATATCATCTTACATTAAACAAATTGTCTTGCATTCCATTCATGTAAATTGCATGTCATCTACATTCCATCTTCATATCTAGCATATGCAAAGTGAAAAGTTAGTGGGTTCTGAACCAAGTTATGAATAATGTCGAGGGTGGAATTGATTTGACCTTAATCTACCTAATTTCAGAGGAACCTTACAGGAACTGAAGTTAAGATTTTTCAGGTCGAATAACTTAATTCTTTGAGTCTGTAAGTCTATGTTCACTTGTCACCTGGATTGATCTAAGTAGAATATTTCATACACACGCACAATTCTCTTAGATAATGACCTAACTTGGACAAGCACCATGAACGTAGCTCTTCATTGATGAGGCAGTGAGGAGGTAGAATCCTTTGTCTTGGAGTAGCACACAGGTGGAAACATATGTCCTCCTCTAGGGAGGGTAGTACATCTCAACCTTTACTAGTTGTGTTGATGTCTAAGGATGGGATGTTGTGGGTTGCATTAATGCTTCAAAAGAGGGATAGTCTACTAGATCCAGAAGAAAAACTCTCAATATACGTGTTTCACCTTGTATATATGTCAAAAAAAGAAAAAGAAAGAAAGAAAAAATGCAGAATCTCCAAAAGTGGGCAGTTCTGATTAAAAAGTGAAATGCCTGCTGGATTGTATATACAAGTAATAAAGAAGAGATTCAAAGCTTAAAGTTGGATGAGTTGGCTGCATTGGTCAAGCATCCTAGGATAGGTAGCTACACAGGCTACTGTCCGTTCTTCTCTCCACCCCCTCTTCTTTAGCTGGTTGCACTTGAACTTAGAAGGGAATAACCCACTCCTAGAGGAAAGAGTTACTGGACCGGGGAATTAGAGTTACCTTATTAGAGGAGGCTGTTTTCTTGCTATTTCTTATGTGGAGAAATGTATTTCACTTACACGGTACAAGTAAGATTCATAGTCATCTGAATTTGCGTATGAGGATCTATTCAGACCTGACTGTTGAGAGGACTTAAATAAGAGACTTATGGAACTTAAAGGCTGTTACGTCTTAAATTCAGATACTAATGTGGTTCTGCCACATTATTAATCCAAAGGTCGAGTCAAGCTCCATTTTCACCTTTTGTTCAAGAACATGGTATGGAACCCAAAATCATTTCACTTTTGGATTTCTTTTTAGTTGCTCAGGGACGAGTAATGTTTAAGGATAGGGGGTTGATGAATCTATGATTCATCACTCTAAAAGTTGAAAATAGAGATTTATTCCCCAATAATATGTTTTATTTCATCACTTATATTGCTAATTAACATTCATTCTTGTGTAAATAATATCTGCATTTTAGCATTCATATTTGCATTAAATTAGGAGACAAATTCACTTGTAAATACTCACTTGTACATTAGCTAAAATGACATATTTCTATCTATTTTATACTAACTCCAAATCCAATAAATTCAACTCCATAGTGTATATATTACTAACACCAATTAACGAAACATATCCAAAAAAATACTAACTAGTAAAATTGTCTAATAAAACCCAAATCCAAGTTTGAGACTATGAACCTTAAAATGTGCATATCTCTCTCATATAGTGTTCTGCTTAGGTTTACTCACTTTTAAAGTAATATACATTCAAAGACCTTCAAAAAGAAGGCCGATTCCATAAAAACCGGATATCGTATGAGAATCTTGGGTTTTAGGCCCCTATTGTATATTGTACATATCGACCAAAATACCCTTTATTTATCCTTTTATTTTCTTACTTATTAAAAATCCAAAAAAAATAGATTAAATTGTAAATATTCCTTTCATAATTTCTATTTTTTTATTTTGATTTTTATCTTCTTTAAAAATTAACAAAAAATATGCAAAAGGTAAAAATGTGGTATGTTATATCTATAAGATACCAACCAAAAATACACTTTATACATATCACGTATTTGGTTCTCGCTCCTTCTCGAAAGTTGTAGATCTCGTCAAGTCCAGTAACTTTTGTGTTAACCACTCTTTGATTTGTCCTGTTTTGTTATTTCTTTTTTATTTTATTTACATTTAATTTTTGAATTTTCTGGGAGCGACACGTGGCGGCTCCTGGAGCCGCCACATGTCCCCTTTTTTTTATTACTTATTTATTTATTTCGTATTTTATTTATTATTTTATTTATATTTATGTATTATTTTCTTTTATTACTTTTATCTTCATTATTTTTAGTAGCATACATATTATATTTATTTTTTTTATTTTTTCCCTCTCATTTTATTTGTTTCCCCACTCCAAATCTCCACCACTCCTCCACTTCCTCCACCATTCTCTCCATTTTCTCCACCTCTTTTTTAACTTCTCCTCCTCCTTTTTATTCTCTTATCCTCCATCATTTTTCATCATCCGCCATTCTACGAGTGAGAGAGGGTCTAGACCCATTGAAGCTGTGAGGGACGGCTCCTTCTTCGACGTCGAGCGATGACGAGCTGAAGGCGAGATCCGGTGGTCCGCACCACTGTCATGAGTTTCACAATGTTAGTTGAGCTTCGAAGTACATGCTTTCTCCTTGAAGTGACGACCGGAGCTGCAATATAGCTCCTCCACAATCTAGGAGACTACACGTAAATATTCTATCTTCCTCTCATTAGTTTATAATTATCTAACATTTTTTTGTCTTGTTTAACATCACCAAATTTTTTTAATCATCACGTTATTTTCTTCTTCACCAAACAACACCACCAATCATCATAATCATCACTACCATCCTCATTCACCACCTCATAATCATTTTTTATTTATTTTTACATCATCATCAATCATCACCACATCACAATCTTTTCATTTATACATATTATTATTTTCTGCTTACAACAAAATATACAAATAAATGTAAAAAAAATAAAAAAATTAATAATAAAAAGAAGCAGGCGGCACGGTCGACGTCCTCCACCGCCACTTCCTTCACGCATCCGCAGCCACCGCGCACCCTCCAACTTCCCGTCCCAGCCGCCCACACGCCTCACCGCTGCTCCCACGGCTGCCCACCTTCCGCGGCCCAGTCGCCTCCGTTGCAGTAGCAATGCCGCCGCCACATGCCCCCGTGTGACCCTGACACCTCCAGCGCTCAGCTCTTGCTCATGCGCCCATCGTGGCCTCCACGCCACCATGCCGTCACGGCTCTGCGTCGCTCACCTTCCTTTACGTGCGTGTGGCGCTCCATCCCTTAGTTGCGGCTGCTCTAGTAGCACGCAGTTGTCGACTGTCATGCTGCCCCGAATCGGCTGCAGCCGTGAAGGCCGCCCACTCCCACTAGTTGCCCTAGCGTGCAAACGTGGGTTCCTTTCTTTGAACCCATGAAGGTCTTTTTTTTTTAAATTTTTTTTGGGAAATATGGATATCTAGCTCGTCATTTTTCTTTATTTGAAAAATGATCCCTATTTACATTTCAGTTAAATTTTTTAAATTTCTGTATTGCAAAAGCACCCCTGACTTTGCATGATAATTTATACATCTTTCTTGCATCATTTCTTTAGTTGAAAAATTGCTCATTAGTGAGCAACTGATTCTTTATCATTTGGATATTTATTTGCATTTTTGTGTATATTGGGTAATTTATTAAAATTCATTTGGTAAAAAAATGATATTTTACCAAATATGTGGTCTGTAATACATATTTAATTAAATATTGCTCCAAAAATAGTGAAAGAAATTATAGATGATGCTTCTAATTGTCCTTTAATTTGTATCCAAATTTCATTGAAATTTGAGGTGGTGTTTGCCTAAAATAAATTATTGAGTGATTTCTGTAATTGATTTTTAATTAAATCCAAATATCATTTTTGTGAAATTGTGTATTTATTAAAAATAAAATCATCATAGTCACTCAATTTTCTTTAAAAAATAATAAAAATTCATAAATTGTCAAAAAAATCCAAAAATATTATTGTAGCTTTAATTCACCATGTTTAACATTGAGTAAATTTTTCATAATTTTTGAGTATCGTTTGCACGAAAATATTGAATAAAAGCACCAAAAAAATTGCATTTTTTTAAATCCAAAAATTCCAAAAAAATACATTTCGCATTCGTCATTGGATTAGATTTCCTGGAACAGTAGAGCTTGGCTAATTTGGTTTAATTTCACATAAATCAATTTGGTTAAGTTACTTAATTCCTTAATAACCTAGTTCAATCACATTTGCATATTTGCATTCTTATTGCATAAACAAAATACAAAAACAAAATCTCACATAGAAAATCGTCAACTGATTCATATAAATTGATCCGAAGTTGTTGTTTTGCCACCTTAAGTCGACCCTGGGGATTGCCCAGGTGAAAATTACATCAAACTGCACATCCATTAATTCATCGATTCATCAATTCGTGCGGTTATTTTTTGATCTATCCGGATTGCCCAACTAAAACAATAACGGCACTTTCTTTAAATTAAAAGGGCATTTGCGATCATCACTCCATTGTAGGGTGAGAGGCCCAAGGCCCTCCCTAGGTGAGTGACATGTGACGGGAGGGATTTTTTTACAAGAGTCCTCCCCATCTTCAGTCGTACTACAGACTTCCCCCTCCACGTGATACGCACGTGGCGAGGGACATTTTTGTTGAGAAGAGCTCGGTTCCCCACACTATTTCCAGCAAGCCCCCGCATCTCCAAGGGTAACGTGCTTGCAACGTGACTGCTTGAGTTTTCACAGAAATCCCCTTAAGGTTATAAGTGATAACAGTTTATCCCAGTTCTACATTTTCTGCATTATTTAATCATTGTAATTTTGCATTGCAACCCTTGTGTTTCCCCTTTATTTTGAACCTCTACATTGCTTCTTTTTATTATTTAAAAAATAACATGATGTTCTACAATTAATTCTCCACAATAAGGCATGCTTGTGATGTCTTTATTCTCTTTGGTTAATTAATAGTTAATATTCTTGCAAAAATATGCATATTTTGCCAATCATGTGCTTGAAATTAATAAGTAATTAATTATATCTCTAAAATTGCCAAAAATCATGGATTAGATGATTAATTGTATTTAACATTGTGCCCGAAACGAATTGCATTTGCATGCATGGTTTGCTCTATAAAACCAGTTTCTAGATTTCAATCATTAATTTTTAGTAGGTATTAAATCCTTGAATTTTCAAGGTTTTAGGATTTTTTTTGAGATCAATCATCTAGTGATAGAGCTTGGATATTTTATCCTTGAAAATAAATAGGTTTAATAATTATTATAAATATGTATTGAAATTCACAACATTGCATTCATAAATTTATTATTTATTCATATTGCATCAAAAAATTCCAAAAAAACATTGTTGTTTTCCTTTCATCATTATTCACATCTCGATCAAGTTTTGTAATTTTTAGACATCGTTTGATTAAAATAGCATTTTAGTCCCTATAATTGGCCAAATTTGCATTTTGCATTCCGAAAATTGCCTTAAAAAATACAAAAAAAATACTACCTCGAAATCCGTGTACGAACTTTGATAGACATAGTTCTATGTTTTTCCTTTACCTCTTGAGTTTGACCTTGGAACTTGCCTAAGTAAAATAAATATAAAACCACATCGATTAAAAATTGAATAGATTAATTGTGGTTCGACATTTTAAAAGATAATTCACGCAAATTAATGTAGGGTTTTCGCGGCTCATCAAATGGTGCCATTGTTGGGATGCAAACGGCTTATATTTTTTTCAAAAAATTAGTGCTCTGTTTTCCACACATTTTGGGTAGTCTGACCCCCGAACGTGCCACTATACATTTTTCATTTATATTTCAGCATTTATTTTCTGTCTTTATTTTTAATTTTTGAGTCACTTTCTTACACACTCTATCTTATTTTCCTGTGTGTTACCCGACGTGTGTGGAGCAATTTTTGAGAACTGACGCATCTTCACCAACTTCCAAAAAAGCTGCAATAAAATTAAGATCGAGTCGAGTCGTGAGAGAGCGTAGAGTCTATGATTTAATTTTCTACAATTTTAATTTTTGTAATTAATCGCTCTTTTATAGAGGTGTCCGTTTGGACCCTCGTGTGTGTAACAAGACCTTGAACTTTATATGTGGTGTGTCGTGACCTGTTTCACTCTCCGGTGAGGGTGGGGTCCGACTTAAGTGGATCGAAGGATAGACCTGCACATATGGCTATAAGAGTTTCTAGCATTTAATTAATTGTGCTTGTAGAACCTAGGACCACACTTCACATTAATTGAGAGGCATGTTATATTAGTCAAAATTTTAACTCAATTCTTCATGACTAATAGAACTTTCTGCTTGATGCAGTTTTGTCGGTTTGCATTCATTTAGAATAAATTTCAAATTGTTGTGAGGAATCACCGTAAGTCTTCTATCTCAGCATCCATCATTGTTTCACGTGTATCGGCTTTTCTCCCTCCTATTTTGTCACGTAAATTTTAAAGGAAATTTGGACTGGACAGTAGACGTGCATTTGTGCTCACCTAATTTTTTGGTGACCATCTAATTAAAATTTGGACTACTAATCAAAGCTGACTAAATTAACTCATAAAATCAAGAATTTTTGCGGAAGAGCAACCCTGACCATGGATTTATTTATCTGTCAGGAGTGAGCAAGAGACAACACTTAAGGCCTAGAGTCCAGCTCTAGAATCTTCGTTCAGACTACAGATTCTATAAAAACTATTAGCTACTTCTCAATGAGGAGATACAAGTAGCTG
Organism: Ottelia alismoides; assembly: GCA_037367405.1. Taxonomy (NCBI): domain Eukaryota; kingdom Viridiplantae; phylum Streptophyta; class Magnoliopsida; order Alismatales; family Hydrocharitaceae; genus Ottelia; species Ottelia alismoides. The sequence continues at coordinate 568,541 of JAZKJV010009087.1, read as the reverse complement.
GTAAACGGTCCAGATTTTCTTAGTAGAGTGGGTGGTTTAAAGGACACTGTGTAAGGATCCCTCCTTAAGTAACGGGTAGTCATTTCTGCGGTCTGTACTTACCCCCATACTGGTTGAAAGTAGATGCAACTACTCATTACAATTCAGGTCAGTCTTTAAGAAAATTTCTGACAACTAATAGCTTGCTAATTATTTTTTCAAGATTGATTTATCACCGACTAAATTTGAAAATATAATTATCGAACTCTTGTAGCTTCATTGATTTAATTACGAAATTGGGGTATGTATTGCATTTTCATTGGTGTGCGCGAATCAAATTCAAAGATAAAAAACCGTACACTTCTGTCATCACTCTTCGTGATTAAAAAAATTCTTCTTGATAGTATCATGTGCACTTGCACCGAGATCAATCATGTCGATTCATCATCATCCACCTTTGACAAAGATGGGACAATGGTCCGAGTACCAATCTGATCTATAATGTGAAAATGAATTTTTCTCGATCAGACCCAGAGCATCTAAACCCTCTTCTGTCATGAATCCTCCAACATTTGTGAGAGACTTTGACCCTCGGATGAATCCAATCCAATCTTCAAATTCAAACCCATATTACCCTGATCTTTTAATTGGTTTATCTACCTCTACATATATCCCATCTCCCCCGATCTTTCTTACATGTGAACCACTTCCATCTTGGGATGACCCGACTTATGCCAAATTTCTTCCTAGAACCCAAGAACAATTTCAAGAGCAAAACAATAAAACAAACAACTGGCATCAATATCAACCCCAACCAACTTCAATTTTTTCCTCACATTTTGGTTGGGACAGGTCAAACACTACACAAATCCATATCTTTCCTTGACCGTAGGGATTAATATGGAAACCATATTACAACAGATGGAGAGTCCCACACCTAATGATCATCAGTGTTGGATTAACCTTGACGATCATATCCACATTGATAACCTCGAATACCGCTCGTTTGGATAACCCACACATAGAGAGGACCAAACTAATGATATAGACACATATGAACCCTGTATGACTCCATTGTTTGGGGATACAATCAATCATGACCATGGAAGTAGACTCTACTCAAACCAACATTGCATGCATAAGTCACGGTATGCTGAGTATGAGACCTACAGATTCCAACAAGATCCTCCATTGAGTATACTCCTTCCATGATTTTTGAAAGAAAAATTTCAGAAAATAATGATCATATATTTGATATTCTAAGATAAACTTCTCCCATATCATGCATGAAAATAGAAGATGAAATGATTGGACCACAAATTGAATTTAAAGAAAACTCAAGAGTCCACACAAACTGCTCCCAAGATTGATTATAGAAAGCTTCTGGAGGATGACATTTCGAGGATTTCTAAGAGATATGAATTAATTGAGGATAAATTTAGAAAATTCCACCAACCGAATAATTTCATTCTATGGTATCTCGGATATAAAAATGGATGATGAAAGGATTGGATCCTCTGTTGAAAGCCCTGGAGATATTCAGAAACTCATAGACTATGTTCACCCATGGGACAACTCTGATAGTGACATCTCAACATATTACTCCCCTAAGGATTACTTTGATTCATACTCTTACTCGACGAATAAAAACCCCTCATCATCTACGGAAAGCAGGACATCTACACACTACATATAAAATACCATAAAATTTGAAATATTCAAAAACACTAAAAATAGAAAAAAACAGAAAAATATATAAAAACTGAAAGTGAAGAGGATTTGAAGACTTTGGATCATGCTCTAAGGGAAGCACTAGAGAAAAGATTGATTTTTGAACTTCCCTTGATACAAGCCATTGAACACTTCTCCGACCTTAAATGATTTGTAATGAGAAAAGTAATTATAAAGAAGTTAGGCAGGATGAGAACAAAGACTACCAGATATATCTTGTCAATGTCCACCTTCTTGGTGTTGAGGAGAAAAATCAAGAGATGCACAGTGAAGTGGTTGCCTATATTTGATTGTGGAATCAAATACATAATATTTACTCGTGCTCGAATTGATGACGACTCACCAATAAATATCCTCCCTACCTCTGTATTTGACAAGGTCAAACTCGAACCTATCAGGAAGATAAGATAGATCGTTCAATTCGTTGATCGATCTATAAATCGGCTGAGAGGAAAAATTTCAGTCATCGTTACATTCCAAGGTTCTCCGCTCATAGTGGACTTCATGATCATTGATATTAAGCATCAAGGAGAATTCACCCAATCCATGATTATTCACAGAAAGCCATTCTTGGCATTGATTGAGGCAATTATTGAGTGCGAGACTCGGGAAATCAATTTTACAGCATTGAGAGCACTACGATCTCAACCAGTCTTTGAGGAACCACGCTTTTACGAGGCAACCCATGAAGCCGTCGACAGTTGTACCCACCAAGCAGTAGACGAGCCCTGCACCGCTGCTACACCTGAGATAACGGCTCTTGAAGTGACAATTGGTTTAGAGACTCATTCCATTGTTCCATTTCCCGCTACTCTCACCATGGAAAATGACTTCTTATATGATCTTGAGACATATGCATGGGTGCATCCTAAGTCGGCTGAAATCTCATCTGACCACTTTGATCAAATCAACCAAACACAGGAATGCAACAACATCATGTCAATTGAGAACAAATATGTGGAACGTGCACCAGCCACTGGTTCATAGATTCTCCCCTTTGTACCATTTCTCGCTGCTCTCACCATGGAAAATTGAATATATGACTTCTTCTATGATCCTGAAACATATGCTTGGGCTCACCCTAAGTCAGACATGATCTTTTATGAACACTTGACCAAATCGATCAGACTCAAAAGTGCACCAACGTTAAGATAACTATGAACAAATACATGGGATGTACATCGACCAGGGAGAAAAATTTCAATGGTTATTCATATGGAGACTATATTATCAACACCTCACTCCCTGGATTATCACCTTTACATACAACATGAAACAAAATGGCTGCTCCTTCATCTAAAAAGAATGTCGTCTTTGACATGCTGAAGAAGGAATCGTCTAATGATTCCTCATCAGGTCCGAACAAGGTAATCTACATGAGTGAGGTATGTTCAGCAGTTCTAAAAACCTATCTACGTAAGGATCCAAACATCACACCTGTTGGACGACTCCTACCCCTCACTAATACTCCTCAAAAGCCGATTCTCTAGTATTATTAAATTATACGAAATAATCTCTTATGCCCATCCGAGGACGAATTTCTTGATCCCAAAAAGGAAGAAATTCCAACAAAACAATTAAAGCAACTAAAGAACAGGAATATGTGTAGACCTCCACTTTCAAATACTATTCCCCTTAGGATAACTCCAATTATGGTGGATATCATCTGATTCATATGGTTCATCTACTCTCCAGCATTTTTTTATGAGGATAACACTGATGTTGGTTGGAACTCCTATGCTTCATCTTCTTCTTATCATTATGATCTCCCACCACATGCTTACTAAAAGATCGGCCGAAAACCGCCTTAATCATTGGTTACCCTACCGACACCATCAGTCTCCTTATAAATCTTCTTCCTCTACTTAGGCGAAGGCCTATGTATGGGGGGGACTCATGCCATATGTATATACCATTCTCTTCATTAACTCCTTCTCATGATCACCCCATTTCTAATGTTCTTCCATACCTAGGCTGACGATAGCCAAACTATAGGGGGAACTAATGCCCATCTGTATATACTCTCCTCATTCACATCTCCTGACCGACTCATTTTCGCTCTTCTTCAATACTTAGATTGTTCACAACCTAACTATAGGGGGTGGGCCGATCTTTGTTTTTCTTTTTCACTCTCTTAAACTTAGCCCGAGCAAATTATTCTCTACGTTTCTTGTGCTCTGAGGACACAACACTCGCTACGTATAAGGGGTGTGTATACGTACTGTGTATATATTTTTATCCATAGATCGCACTTTCGCATAAGTGTATATGTATTTAAAGGGTGGGTAACTAACTTGAAAAAAAACAAAACAAAAACAAAAAAAACAAAAATAAGGGAAGTTTTGCTACTAACACTGACTTTGTCCAACCAAAAATTTTGAAAAATGGCTTCTTATCATTTTTTCATAAAAAATCTTTGCACTAAAAAATATATATCTCTCAAATAAAAAAATCATAAAAGTACAAAAAATTATGTCTGCATTTCATGCACTTGCACTTCATCATGCATTACATGCATTTGCATTTGTGAAAAAGCCATTGGGTTCTTAGTAGGAGTTATGAGCAGAAAACCGAGAGTGGTTGTTGAGCTATTTATGTGGTTTTCAAATATATATGAAAATAAATGCGCAGTGGTCGTTGCAACACAAATATCTTGCAACAAACAAATAATTTTTTTTCTTCTCAAGCAAATAATTAATAACAAGAATAATGAAGTGAGAAATTTTTGCTAATTATTTACATGTATATCTAACAGGATCGAACTTAGGGAGGATATAATTCCCGAGGGTATTTCAAATAAATGAAAATCGATTAAAAGAAAAAGGGAATCTCAAATATAAACTATCATATTTTTTTGTGAAAATTTTTACCTTTTTATAATTTTTATAATTTTTTTAATTTTAATTTTTTTAATTTCTGATTTTTTATAATTTTATGGATTTAAATTTTGCATCTTTTTTAATTTTCAATAATATGATTTTCAAAGCAAATTCATGCACAAAAGAAATACAATTTATGGATTTTTCAAATATAACAAAAATGGTAGAAAATGTTCAAATAAATTTACTTATGTTTTTATGATTTTTACTATTTCTGTATTTTTTTTATAAATTTTTAGATTTTTTAAGAATTTTAAACATGAATAAAAACATGGAAAATGCAAAAAGTGAGCAAGCAGGATTTTTTTTCAATTTAATAATACCAAAAGGAAATCCACAATTGATGAAACTATTTTTCCTAAAACTAGAATGCATTATTTACAAATCGGAACTAAAATCATTTTTTTATTTTTTCTATAATTTTTATTGATTTTTTTATATTTTTATTATTTTGCTATTTTTTGGGTTTTATAATCAATTAATGCACGGGATTTGCGTAGAAGTTAAAACATAATAAAAGAAAATCAATCTAATATTTTTGGAATTTTTTTAAGCAATTTTCGAATTTTTTAGCAATTTTTCAAAGTTTAAACAGGGAAAATGACATATTTTTTAATAATCACAAAAGATGATAAAATGTAATGAAAAAAATATACAATGAGCATGCACATAACATTAGTATACACACTTTTTTGTAAAATTTTCAAACTAAAAAAAGAATGTGCAATTTTAAAGTTTGGAAATGGAGGACAGAAATGTACTTTTGCTCAAAGTTTTATGAAAATGATAACAATAAATAAACTAGAGGAAGAAAATGCAAATTACCTATGGGAGGCATGCAGCACACTTGACTGAAGGTTGGTAGGGGCTTTTCTGTAATTTCAAAATCTTTGGGGGGGGGGGGGGGGCGATTACAATTTGCCCAAAATTTTTTTAATACACCTAGGGTTCTTTTCGCTCCTTCTTCTCACCACGCACATGAAAGCGCAACCTCCTTTCTTACCTTCTCCTCCAAGACAAGCGGCGATGTCAGTCGATGGTGGTGTTGGCCACGACGCTGTGACAGAGTGTATATCGTGTGTGAATATGGACGTGGACAAAGTGATGCATGTTGATGGTGGGCTCGATGATAGTCTGAGGATACGCGGGCGCAGGTGGCGTGGCATGAGGGGAGGGTGGTTGGAGTGCAAGAGGTCTTCTCCTCCTGGTGGGCGGAGGTCGGTTGCGTTCAGTGGGACTCTGATCGGCGGTGGATGCGGGGATTGGTGGGTGATGATCAAAATTGGGTTGCTGCAGGTCGGCGGGGGCTAGTGCGATGTGATATGGAGGAACTCGCACAGGGGCACGGAGGTCTTTCCTGGTTGGATACTGAAGGAGCTGAATAAGTAGTTAGAGGTTGACGGGCTTCCACGTCGAGGTGGTGCCGATCGAATGGTGCGCCGTAATCGGTGCTAGAGGGGGCGGATGTAGCAGACGATCCGTTGGCTTTTTTTAATTTATTTTATTTATTTTTTTTAAATCTTTTTTTTTTACAATTAAAAAAACTTTTTCTATTTTTTTTATTTCCTGCAAACAAATGTTAAAGAGAAATATATATATATATATATATATGATTTTTTTAGTTTTTAATTTTTAAATTTTTTTCTTTTGAAAAAGAAGAGGAATCCAACACGATGCATCTATCTCTGCTTATTTAAATAAATAATGAAAATATTGAAAAGAATGTGAATGGTGATCCGAAAAAATGGAAGAATAAAAATCTGAGTCTCCGGCCACCGTGGTGGTTGGAGTTGAGAGATCGTTGGGGATAGAATGAGAACGTGGGAGAGATTGAGAAATGAGATGAAATATCAGGATCGAAGGTGGATCAAATCGTGATGGGTATTCTAAGATCTATGAAAAAAAAACGAAATAAAATAAAAGAAAAAATGCAAAAATTTATACTAAAGTTAACCAGGACTAAAAACAAGAGAACTGGATCTCACCTTAGGAGCAAAAAAAGACCGTGATTGCCTCAGTCAAGGCCGACTCGTTATCACTTAATGGCTAGAGGCTAGGCACTTCTCTAAGACAAGATGACTTTTAGAGAATAGTCTCCTCTCACCAAAGATTGATCAAGTGATAATGAGGGAGGAAGAGCCAATTAAATAGAGGATTAATTGAATTTGAATTCGAATTTAAAAATTGAATGGAGATAAAGCGTTATGGAAAGAAAATTGAAATGAGATAAAAGATAAATATATTTATAAAAGTATTTTTTTTGTATTTTCGTTACTTTATTAAATTGAATAATAAATGCTAAAATAAATGAATGAAGATGACGAATGCATATTCATTATCCCCCTATGCTTTACCTTTGCTAGTCCCTTAGCAAAACACTTATTTTAAAGAATAAGTGAGTAAAAGAGAAACGAAAAATAAAGGAAAAATAAAGAAAGTAGGACAATATTGAGTATTAAACTTATCTTCATAAAGTTGTAGTATGGAGCTCTGTCAGACCTTTGGAATAGTGTGGTAGAACCTTATTGGGAAATGGATTTAAAACCTAACAACCTTTAAGTTCCTCATGACTCCTATTCAAGTCTCCTCTACAGTCAGGGCAGAACAAGTCTACATACACAAATTCTTATGACTATGAATCTTTACTTGTACGGTGTAAGTGAAGTATAGCTCCCCATCTCAAAAGTAGCAAGGAAACAACCTCCCTCATCCAGGTAACTCTAGTACCCTGATCTAGCAACTCTTTCCTCGAGGAGCGGGGATATTCCCTTCTATGTTCAAGTACAACCAGTTCAAGAAGAGAGATGTAGAAAGAATGGATGGTAACAAGTGTATCTACCTATCATTGGATGCATGACTAGTGTAGCCAAGCCATCCAGTTGCAAGCTTTCAAAAATTTAACTTTGAATCTCTTATTACATATAATTTTTTTATCCTTGTATACACACTATGGTAGGAATTTCACTTTTCAATCAGGCCTGTCCACTTTTGGAGATTCTACATATTTTTCTCTTCTCTTTTTTTTTTAATATATACAAGGCTGCGGGATGTACATAGGGAGTTTTTCTCTTGAGCTAGTAGATAATCCCTCTTTTGAAGCATTATTGCAACCCCACAGCATCATGTCTTTAGACCTAAATGCTCCTAGATTAGGTTGAGATGCACAATCCTCCCTTAGAGGGAAGACGAGAGGTTCCACTTAGAAGTACTACCATCATATGCCTACACCAAGCCAAAATATCCTGCCTCCTCACTACCTCTCTATGAAGAGCTACGTATAGAGTGCTTTTCCAAGATAAGCCACGGCCTGAAGAATCATGTGTGTGTTGTTAATTGTTCTACCTAGACCTAAACAAGATGACATGTGAATATAGTCTTATAGACTCAAAGAATTAAGTCGCTAGGACCTGAAAAGTCAACTCAGTTCTTTTGAGGTTACTATGAAATTAAGTGGATTAGGGCCCAACTAAGCTCCACTCTTCAATTTTATTCCGGACATAATTTAAATGTCAATCCTATCCTGAAAATGAACGCGGAAATGCAAGAAATATGTACAATGAAAAAAGAAATATTTTTTTTGAAACAATTTCTAATTTTGAACTTTTTTATGGATCTTTGGAAAGAAAGAGAGGAAAAAAATGATGCGCATGTAAAAAGAGTTTTTTTAAGCAACTTTTTATATATTTTTGGTTTTGTAGTTTTTTTAAGTTTTTCTTTTCAAAGAGGAAAAAAGGTTAGTAAAATATATACACGTATATACAAGGATTTTTGTTTTGGACTTAGTTTTTGTTTTTTTGTTTGTTTTTTTTGAAATATGATGAGTCTATATACAAACATGTGGATTTACGAATTTATATCCAAAATAATCATATTTAAATGTACGAGTTATGTCTAAAGTATATCTACAATATATACGACACCCCCTATACTTATGCTCAAACTATGTCCTCATAGTTATCAGAGAATGGCAAAGGAAGACATAACTCGTGCTAAGTATAGAAAAGTGAAAAGACTCCTATTCTACAATGACTCAAAGAGAATATGAAAAGAATATAAGTCAGTGATCCCCCTATAGATAGGATCAAGTAATCCTAAGTATAGAAGACCGTATAAGAGGGAAAACTGATGGAGAGAATGTACAGACTCAACAAAAACACAATAAATGAACAACATTACCCCCCTATACTAAGGGTAGAGGATCCCTAAGTATAGGCAACAAGAAGAGTGATGAACAAGATGAATATGAACAACACAATCATTCACCGTGTATACTTAGGATAAAGCACATCCTAAGTATAGCATATACACACACGGAAAAGGGGTGCATGATAAAATGGAAGAAGAAAGAATGAAATGAAAAGAACATACAAAAGGTTGTCAGCTCATGTATCAAATGCTGAAGATGGAATCAAAAGATCATCGTCTGATACCATAGATACAAAATCAACAATGGACATGAATGTGTCCTGATCTAGATATGGCTTCGGCAGATGTCCATTCACAACAAATGGCTAAGCGTCGGATGACAACCCAGATATAACAATACTCCCATTGTTACGTAGAACTCTCAGGTGAACAGTCCTGACCATTTTCTTTTCAATTTTCCTGTAAACAACTTCAACTTAGCATCAAATAACAAAACTTTATGATCAGGAGATAAAGTCTTCCTTCGAATGTATTTATCGTGCCAGCGCTTGACTATCTCCTTATACACGAGTGAGTTATCATATGCAAAGTCTCGGAGTTCCAGTAATCTATTCAAATACAACTTCATGTTCTTTCTTGCCTTCTCATAATCAAGATTGCATACATGGAGTGCACATAAAGATTTGTGAATTAATTCCACTATTTGGTGGCAAGGCTTTTCCATACACAATATGTAGGGAGACAAACCCAAAGGAGACTTGTACGCTGTCCAATAAGCCTGTATAACCAAATCAAGCATCTAAGACCAGTTCTTCCTATCAGGACGTACAAGTTTTTGCAATATCGTCTTGAAACTCCCTATTTAAAATTTCTGCCAAGCCATTAGTCTGAGAGTGGTAAGGAGACACACTCTGTGCTCAATGGCGTATTCCTTCACAAGCTTCTTTACTTCTTAATTAATGAAATGGCTTCCCCCATCTGATATCAGTATTTAGGAATCTTGAACTGCACAATAATGTGGTCCTTGAGAAATGAACACACTGTACGAATATCTGCGGCTCGGGTGGGGATAGACTCCACTCATAGACTAACATAATCCATGGTGAGTATGATGTACTGAAATCCCTGACTGACAGGAAATTGCCCATGAAGTCTATGCCCCAAGCATAAAAAACATCAGAAATCTGTATGTATCTTAATGGCATGGTATCTTTGGAACCAGTTTTTCCTCCCATTTTCTGACAATCGGTACAACCTCGAACATACTATGTAGCATCCTTAAATAATGTAGGCCACCATAGGTCACTCTGTAAAACATTTGCAGCTATGTGTTTCCCCGAATGATACCCACCAGATTCTGGTTTGTGAAAGTGCTCAAGTACACTGGTGTGTTCCTCCTGAGTAATGCACCTTCTCCAGATAAAATCCGCACCCTCACAAAATAGGTACGGATACTCCCGCTGTTAATAATGAATCTCTGACAGAAATCTGTCTACCTTGTACTTCGTCCAATCTTGTGGAACTTTCTTGTAGATGAGATAGTTCACAATATCAGCATGCCATGGGAGTGAGTCCACAGACAAAATGGCCACATCTGGAAAGGTTTCAGAAATAGGGATCATGTTCTGCTCAGAGGTCTCTGCATCTGTGATACAGGAATGGTGATCTGCCACAAAATTTTTTACTCCAGGTTTATCTCGAATCTCTAAATCAAATTCCTGAATAAGAAGGATCCATATGATAAGGCATGGTTTGGCATCCTTCTTTGCCTGCAAGTATCGTATGGTAGTGTGATCTGTGTACACAATGACGTGTGAACCGATGAGGTATGATCTGAATTTCTCTTGCCCAAACACAACTGCTAACATCTCCTTCTTTGTAATTGTATAATTTTGTTGTGCTTCATCCAGAGTCTTGCAAGCGTTGTATATAGAAAATGGTGTCCCATCCCTTCTCTATACTAAAACAGATCCAACTGAGAAATCTGAGGCCATCCGTCATGATCTCGAAAGGAAGAGACCAATCAGGTGGTTGTAAGACAGGAGCACTAGTAACCGTTTCTTTCAAACTGATTTAATGCAAGGAGGACTTTCTCATATAAACAATAAACTCACTCTCCTTACACAGAAGCTCAATCAAAGGTCTGGCGATCTTGTTGATGTCCGTTATGAATCACCTATAGAATCCTACGTGTTCTAGAAATGACATCAACTTTCTCAAATACTGCGGTGGATCTAACTTGGAAAATCACATCAATCATAGTCTGGTCAACCTTCATACCATCTTTGGAGATGGCATGGCACAATACAATTCTATTAGTCACCATAAAGTGACTCTTCTCAAACGAGAGCACTTGATTTACCTCACAACAATGTTAAAGAACTCGGTATAAATGAGAAATATGTGTAAAAAATATCACCCATAGACTGAGAAATCATCCATGAAACCCTCAAGGAAACTACCCACCATGTCGGCAAAAACGGTTAACATACACATTTGGAATGTAGCAGGGGTGTTACACAATCCAAAGGGCATCCGTCTAAAGGTGTAGGTGCCAAACGGACAAGTGAAAGTAGTTTTCTCCTGATCCTCAGGAGTGATAGAAACTTGGTTATATCCTGAGTACACATTCATGAAGCAAAAGAACTCTTTCCCTGCCAACCTCTCAATAATCTGATCAATAAAGGGCAGTGGAAAGTGATCCTTCATGCTAACTGAGTTCATGTGTCAGTAATCTACACAGACACACCATGATGTCGGTACCCGGGTCAAAATCTCATCACCACGATCATTCTTTACGATAGTAATCCCAGATTTCCTTTGGGACCACATGTAACGGGATGACCCACTTGGAATTTGAAATGGGATATATTAAGCCAACATAACACCAATTTCTGATCTCCTTCATGACAACCTGCCATAAATTTAAATTTAGATAGTGCTGACATTCACGGGAGGGATTACAGTCATCCTCTAGGTACATATGATGCGAGCAGAATGCCGGATTAATCCCACAGAGATCTGAGATATTTAATCTTATGGCCTTACAGTTTCTATCAAGAACCTCTAGCATACGAAATTCTTGTTCGCAGTCAACTACGAGCTGAGGATGGACATGTAACATTTTTTTTTGGGGGGGGGGGGGGGCAAGGAAAACATATTTCAACATTGATGGTAAAACCTTGATCTCATGTGGGGTCTGAATTGGCTCTACAAATAACCTCTGCTACTGTACTGGTAGATGGTATATGATCTATAGTCTATGGGCTGTCCACCTTGGCTACTAACGGGTCAGCAAATAGAATATCTGATAGATCTGCAATGAATGATCTCTGCTAAGAAAGGAGGGGTTCATCAGGATGTTCAACATTCTTATCTACTAATGGTTCAGATATCTCAGCAATAATCTCAGAAAGATGTCTCTCATTTGTGCATAAATAAAGAAATTCAACAAATGGCTCAAATATCTAGACCTCAGAACTCTCAAAAGGAGGCATATCATCAGTAATCTCAAAAAAGTGTGTCAAAGGAATATCAGAAGGTGCCTCTAGAAACTTTGATTGATCCCCATAAATCAACTCAAACTACCCTTCTGCAACTAACTCAATTGGACCACTAAGGGAACTCATGTCGACTATGCTTTCCATAGAGTCCTCTTGGGAAAGGTACTCCTGGGTATCTATAAAATCAGTGAAAAGATCAATCTCTTTGAATTCAACAAGAAAATTACTTTCATCTGGCTCCGATATAATTTTCTCTATATCATCTGTAGTTGGTGGTAGTGATGGTCTAGGATCAGAGATCGTCTCAATTTTCACCTTGTCACTATGAGAGTGAAAGATGATCTCTCCAGTACCATAATCAAATGCTGCTTCGGTCGTTCGGAGGAACAGTCGAGCTAGTATGATTGGGGTATGGAGTAATGGTGCAGGTGTGTCCATATCAATGACAACAAAATCAAAAGGTAATTTCATTCCATGCACCATCCTCTAAAATTCCTCTTGATATCTTAATCGATCTATCAGCATATTGAAGGGTCATCGTGGTTGTTTTAAGAAGCCCTAACCAAAATTCAGTTAGTAAGGAGCAAGGCGTGAGATTAATGGAGGAACTGTTATCGAGAACAGTATGATCAAATTCTTAATCAATGATATGGTAACAGATGTGAGGTGCTCCCTTGTCTTTATTTTTATGCTGGTGGCTACTGATGGAAAGAACTTTGACTATGGTCAAGATGTGTTTCTCTTTTTCCTTTAGTCTGTTCTGCCTTGGTTGATGCTTTTGTGTACATGCCTCTTTCATTCCCTTTTTTATTGTAGGAATGTATTCCATGGCCTTAAGGAGTGGCATCTTTAAAAAGACGTTCTTTAAGATCTCAACCACTCCAGGATCATATAGGTCTATTTTCAATTTTTGAATTTTTCATAGTTGAGAGTAGAAGGAAATGGCACAGAATCAGAATAAACATGCAAATGTTCATTTACATTATTCAAAGTAGAATCCTCATGTATAAAAGGACAACCAGAATCAATCTGTACAGTGTTGTCCAAACTAGGTGAAGGAAAAACAAAATCTAAAATAGAACGGGATGCTGCTACTGGTGAAGAGGAAGAATCTACGACTAGTATATTCTCCTTTGTTGATGGTGATCTACATCTGCCACGTGAAGCTGGTGAAACACCAAACTTTGGTGCTGCTACACTAATCCTCCCGAATGTTGGTGAAGGAGATTATGTGGAAGATGATGCTTTCTCAGTGGTTCGATCTCCCAACCCCAGCTGGTGCATAGGCGGTTGCAATCTCCTTCCTCTACTGACATGAATGGTGTCAGATAAACATCTAAAATCAAGGGACATACTTGTCTCAGGGTTGTGTGGGCTTTTGGCTACATGCTCCTTGTGTCTAGAGTTGTTGGGGTTGGCATCGACCTGTGATGGAATCAGTGTCTTTGTTGTGGTCAGTTCGTCTAGCCGCTGAGTTAGTTCGTTCATGTTCTTTATGAGCAATGCAAGTTAGTCCAGTGCTGAGTTAACTAAAGGGGCCTCAAGTTTCTCATTGAGTGGTTATCGCTGAGGATGATAGTACGGAGTCTGTGGGTAACCATACAGACTTTGATAATGAGGAGGAGGAGGGTATTGTCCACGATATGCAGTACGTTGCTGGTTAAGATGAGGAAAATACATAGACTGTTGTTGTGGTTGGCCTTGTCTCTAGTTTTGGAACTGTGGTGGATACTGTTAGTGAGGCTGGAACTGCTGGTGTTGGTACTGCTGTTGTCCGCCTCCTTAAAACTGGTGGCAGGTCTCTGACCCTACTGTGAACCTAACTATCCTTGCCCTAATGGACGGGGCTGGTTTCGCTCACGGTTGTTCACCTCCTGAATGACATGTGGAGGTGGAGACTGCTACTCAGTAATGTAGGCTACTTCCTGTTGATAAGGAACATTCTGATGTGAATGTTGCTGAACCTGATCAGGTATCTGCTTCTAGTAGACATGATGAACTGCGGATGGTCCTCCCCTGCTCTGCTGGGTGGAAGAAGTATGCTCCCTAGTAATGATATCGGTTGTTGCACTCACACTGTGAACTACACTAATCTTACTCACAAGAAGCTCCAGGTGCTTTATTATCTCATCCAGCTTATCCAACTTTTTCATCCTCTGCTCGATCACTTGAAGCATCTCAAGCTCCTTAGATCGTTTCTCAATAATGTCCACTTTGGATTGGTGATTTCCAATGATGGCCAGGTCATCACTATCCACCTTATCCACTTCATGTGATGCCATCATATTGATAACCTTGTGGGGTACTACAGGGGAGGTGACAGGGTGCTTCTGAAATGCACGTGAAGAAGAAAGAGCTGCTGAATTCTCTGCCATCTTCTGAAAAATTTGATAAAGGACATCCTCATCCTTGTTGATGTGTCTCCCCCCACAAGCGGCATCTACCAGCTTCTGATTCTCTACGCTTAAACACCCAAAGTAATTTTCACAAGGCTTGTCTTTGGAATATAATTATGGGGGCACTTCTCCGTCAGATCGTTGAGTCTATCACATGCCTCGTAAATATGCTCTTAGGGCATCTGGGAGAAATTAGCAATCAAGGAGCACATTAGGTTGAGTCGTCCGAGCGGGTAATATTTGTTCAAAAATGTGGACCTCGACTCTTCCAAAGATGTGACGACCGTCCCCAAGTGATTCAACCAATATAAAGCTTTGACTATCAGACTGAATGGGAAGGCGGTCATCTACACTACGTCTAATGGGACATTTGGGTAGTGTACTGTTTCTTAAATGCGATTGAACTGCTTGTGGTGTATATAAGGTTCTTCATCAATATTTTTATGGAATATTGGGAGAAGAGGGAAAATAGTGGGCTTAGGCTCGAAATGCCCATGAATCGCTGGGATTTGTATCCAAGAATTTGTATGTCCTGCCCCTGTATTATAGGCTTTTAGGCATAGCCCCAGTTTCCATGTTAGTGTCTTCTCCCCCATTCCCACCTCCAGGTTGTTTCTATCCTCCTCTCTCATATCTTCTCTTTGATGTCACATCTCAAGAATCATATCTCTCAATGTGGTTTGAAAATTAGCCTGCTCTATTAATTGTGCTTGAATTGACTGAATGGAGGCTAACACGGTGTTGTTGATCTCGCTCTACTCCGACATATCTCCCTTTCCCTTTTGTGGCATCAAGTGTCCTGTGTCTGACTATGAAAATGTGCATGACATTCGATTAGTGTTCATAATTGATGAGTCTCAGATATTAACTCGAGATTAAAGCCAATCTCAAATAGTGGGTTGATCGATATTGTGAAAGAGGAATATTCAGTAAGTGAGTCTCCCCGAATAGAAGGTGAACGGCTCGGAGTGTAGAATGGGTTCGCAATGTCCGAATGAGAAATACTCTGGTCTGGCATCCTCGAAATCAATAGGCAGGATGCAAGAGCACCAATGTCGATGCAAGAGTGAAACTGAATGGAGGTGTAAATTGCACAGAAGGATCTCTATCACTAGCAATCAAACACAGTACAAACCCCCAGTTCACCAGCTCAATAAAATGTGAAGACCATGAAGGTTCGATCAATTATCTTGTCAATTTTTAGAGTTTGATGAGAATACAATCTAAAAGAGTGGTTAAAGCGAGCTATTAGGAACCTAATGCTCCCAGTAGACTATCCCAATCTCACAATTAGTTTTTCCCAGCCAGTATGGGTGCGTACCGTTTACCGGCTACCCGATTTGCCAACTCTGCTAAGGAAATCTTGGACCGATTATCAGCTACCCAATGAAGTCCTCGTTGGAGAACAACTAATCACAACATAGTAGTCTGAAGAGAGTTCGGGCGTGGCTCAATACTGTATGTGGGTCGCTCCCTCGCTGCAGATAAATCAAACAAGGCGGGGGTTACTCTCCCCAAAACATTTATTTTTCCTTACGTTTATTTTAGGGTCGAGTTTTCTTTTGCAATCCCAAATTTTAGATAATTATCACTTGGTTTGAATGCTTTCAATGAATCACCTACCAAGTGTCCAATTTCCTTTTTAACATATGTGAGTGAAAACAAGGAAGGAGATAGGAAATGCCAATGCACGATTAAAAACAATAATGCATGCATGAGTTAGAGATGCGTACCTTGTCACCAGCACTCTACATGTTGGGGCATTTGCACAAAAAATAAATACAGAAAATAAAGCTGACCTATATGCAAATGCAAGTGAACCAGTACGGAAATTCTTGTTTAGGGTGTTTGGACCTAATTAATTACCTGGCTCATGCAAATTAATTAAAGTAATCAATAGGTAGCTTACAAAATCCGCGTGAAACAAAGAAAAATAAGGCGATGAAAGCAAAACCGGTGAGGTCCCCCAAGTGCACCGTCACTTGGCGAAACAGACCCACAACAAATGAATGTTTGTTTACAAGAGTTCAAATGTTATAAATAAAAAAAACAAAGTCTATTTTTTTTGTTGGTCTCCTTCATTTCTTTTTCTCCTCCTCTCACGCTATCCTGCGACTCGGTGAAGAATAAAGCTGCCTCCGCTTCGCTTGGGGCTTCGGCTCTCCTAGGATCGCCTCCTTCGCTCCGTGAGCCCTCGCATGAAAAAGGAATGAAAGAATGTGTACGAAACATAATTATCAAGTATGAGCAAGAAAAATGAAATAATGAAGTGAATATGAACAATGGAGTTAATGTGTGAAAAAAATAAAAACAAATATGTACAACCAAGAATAGCAGGTCAAAAGAGAAACCTTATTGCCCTCATCGTGCCTCCCTAGCAACGGTGCCATTTTGTTAAGCGGTATTTTTGGGGTTTTAATTATTGATGAAAATTATTGCAACCCAAATATCCTACAACAAATAAATAACTTTTTTCTTCTCAAGATAATAATTAATTACAATAATAATGAAGCGAGAGAAATTGTTGCTACTTATTTACTTGTATAGATAATAGGATCAAACTCTGGGAGATTATAATTCCTGAGGGTTATTCAAAAAATCAAAAATCAATTAAAAAAAGTGAATCTCAAATGCAAATTATTTTTATTTTTTGTGAACTTTTTGTCTTTATGTTTTTTTAAAAAAAGTTCCATTTTTTATTTTCTAATTTTTCAAATTTTTAATGATTTTAATTTTACAATTTTTTAATTTTCAATAAATATGATTTTTATAGCAAATTCATGCACAAAAGAATATTTTGGACTTTTTAAATATAACAAAAATACTCATAAATGTTCAAAAGATTTTTTTTGATTTTTTTTATTATTTCTATAATTTTTCAGAGAATTTTAGATTTTTTAGGAATTTTAAAAATCAATAAAAATAGGGAAACATGCAAATATAGTGAGCAAGCATGATTATTTTTCAAATTAGGAATACCAAAAGAAATCTGAAATTACTGCAACTATTTTTTCCATAAAACTAGAATGCATTATTTACAAATAGAAACTGAAATCACGTTTTTTGGATTTTTCAATATTTTTTATAGATTTTTTAAATATTTGTAATATTTTAAATTTTTTTGGGTTTTATAAATTAATGGATGAAATTTGCAAATAAATAAAAATAAAGAAAATAATTCTAATTTTTTGGGATTTTTTTAAGCAATTTTTGAATTTTTAGGAATTTTCAAAGTTGAAACAGGGAAAAATGACATGTTTTTGATTTTTTTTAATGACAAATTATGATAAAATGGAAGAAAAAAATATAGTGATCATGCACGTAACATAGTATACATAATTATTTGTAGAAATTTTAGAGCAAATACCACTTTTATTTCTATGAAAAGAATGTGCAATTTTAAAGTTTGGAAATTAAGGATTGAAATGTAATTTTGCTCAAAGTTTTAAGAAATTTATGACAATAAATAAATGAGAGGAAGAAAGTGCAAATTACCCACGGGGGCATGCTGCACAATGACTAAAGGTCGGTAGTGGCTTTTCTGTAATTTCAAAAACTTTAGGGGGCAGATTGCAATTTGCCCAATTTTTTTTATTATCCTTAGGTTCTTTTTGTTCCTTCATCTCACATGCATAGGAGAGCGTCACCTCCTTTCTTGCCTTCTCCTCCAAGCCTGACGACGACATTGGTCAATGTGGGTGCTCGCGTGATGCTGCGTTGGAGCATAGATCCTGCATGAAGATGGTAATGGAGGAAGTGATGCGTGTTGGTGGTGGGCACAATGACGGTCTGAGGATGCGTGGCCGCATGTGGTACAACTTGAGCAGCGGGCGGTTGTGTTCGATGGGAATCCGATCGGCGGTGGAAGCGGGTCTAGCGGATGGCAATCAATATCGGGTTGTTGCAGGTCGGCGAGGGCTCGCACGATGTGGTATGGAGGATCTCGTGCAAGGGCGTGGAGGTCTTGCCCAGTCGGATACTGAAGGAGCTGATAGGTAGTGGATGTTGACAGTCTTCCATTGTGAGGCAGCGTCGATCGATGGTGAGTTGCGGTTGGTGCTGGATGGGTGGATGCAGCGGACAATTCACTGGCCTTTTTTATTTTATTTTTTATCTTTTTTTATCTTTTTTAATTTTGTAAAAGTAGAATAGAGAAAAAAAATATTTTATTTTATTTTATTTTATTTTTATTTTGTGCAAAACAAAAGTTAAAGAGAAATATATATATATATGATTTCTTTAATATTTTATTTTTTTCTTTTGAAATAGAAGACGACTCAAACACGTTGCATCATCTCTATTTATTTAAATAAATAATAAAAAAATTGAAAAATATGTGAATGGGGATCCAACGAAATGGAAGAATCGAATCCGAGTCTCCGGTCACCTTGCGTGGTCGAAGTTGAGAGATCGTGGGGGATTGAATGTGAACATGGAGAGATTGAGAAATGAGATGAAAAATTGGAATCGAAGGTGGATCAAATCATGATGGGGATTATAAGATCTATATAGAAAACAACGAAAATAAAATGAAATTAAAAAATGGGAAAAAAATTAAACTTAGATTAACCTATACTAAAAATAAGTGAAAATGGATCTCACCTGAGGACCGGAAAAGATCGTGATCGCCTCGACGAAGGCCAACTCGTTGTCCCCGAACAGCTTAGAGGCTAGGGACCTGTCTGCGATAAGATGACTCGCGAAGAATTGTCTCCTCTCACTCTCACAAAAGATTGATCAACTGAGAATGAGGGAGGAGGAGCCAATTAAATAGAGGATTATTTGATTTTGAATTTGAAATCAATTTTAAAAATTGAATGGAGATAAAGAGATAAAGAAATAAATTGAAATGATATAAAGTTAAAAAAATTTACAATTTTTTTTTTGTATTTTCATCACTTTATTAAATTGAATAATAAATGTTAATTTTTTTATTTTTTATGGTGGTTATTCAAGAATAGCAATTCTATACATATATCATATACATATGGTACATTATATACATAGTTAAATAAGGAATTTAGTTTTTTTGTTTTAAATTTTTATTTTTTAAATTTTATTTTACATAATTAATAAAAATATTTACAAATACAATATGTACCAATAAATGGTAAAATTGCAAACCACCCTAGAAAATTGACTTTTTAACTATAACTCCAAAAATTATGAAAACATAGCCATTTTAAAGATAATTTAATTTAGAATACAATGGAAGTGAGTTTGATTCAATTTGAGTTCATATGGAGCCAGAATTGGTGTTTCAATTATCGCTTAATGGCTTTTTCTGGATGTGGTTACTTTTATTCTGTACATGATTTTATTTCGTGAAAATTTTTATTATTTAGGAAACATGCTTATTTACAACTTTTGTTTTGAAAATTGTTTATATTAAGGTCAATATATGTGTAAATAAAATAGTGTAAGTATACAAATATACATAACACATTTTTTTATTTTCATATTAAGGACATTGTCTTCCCCTACTTTATTCCTGGTCGATCAGGTCAAGTCTTGACATGCTATCGTGGTTCGGGTCAGCCTATATCAATTACATATATGCAATCTCTCTTTTTTCTTTTCTTCATTTTTCCTTTATTTATTCATTTATTTATTTTTAGGTTAAAATAGTGTTAAGTGTATAATACTTACAAACATATGCAAGTTAGTTAGAATATGGAGTTAGTATTATATACAGGTGTTTTATAAGAGATTTTAGCTAAAATAAATTAATAAAGGTTATGAAATGTAGATTCATATGTGATATGGAGTTCACCTTAATCCACCTAATTCTCTGAGGAACTTAACCAAGAAAAAGGATTTTAGAAGATTCAGGTCTATGACTTAATTCTTCGAGTTCTACATTACAATGTGTAGCATTTGACTCTTAGTTTCTAACATGGTCTCTTCATTCTCGGTACGACTCTGGATTACGGAATTAATTTGTACTCTCGCACTATGCACTTAGCTCAACTCAGATGGGATGTTGGAAGACTGTATGAGTTACTTTTCTGGTAGCGTGGACATTTAAAGATGGAGTACGGGTTGAAATAAAGCTTCGGAAATGGTATGGACGGCTGGGAACAATTTTTTCTAAGACCCCAAAACATGCATGGAAAGAAAGATTCTATATCTGTAGGGGCATAATAAGATCCATGCAGAGCAACAAAAAATCCAAATATAAAGAAGTCTACTACCAAATAAATATTTGACCAAAAAAGGTACATGCTTCAAGAGAACCTGCAGATCTTGGTGGAGATTTTCTTAACTGGCCGGCTTCACAAGGAGAGGAGATTACACTGGTCACCCTCAAGTTCTTTTCTCCTTCTTCTAATTTATCCCTCTCTTCGATTGTGAACATAGCGTGACAGACCGTAGAAGGAAATACTCGACTCCCCGATGATGACTTATTGGGGGAGAGGTTTGCATGGTACTCCAGCATTCTGCATGGGAAGAGCTAAAATCTTTCACACACATGAGTCGATTGTTCAATGTTCTTGGGGTATGCTATGGGTGGAGGATTGATCTAAAATGACTTCTGAGCAAAAATTGTGACAATGATGTGTAGAACTTAGAGCCTGTTGATTTTAAAACCTTAATCCTCACGTGAGTTCCACCAAACTAATAACCAAAGGTCAGGTCTAGCTCTATTTTCATCTTCTATTCATGGTATGGGTATGGAACCCAATCTCATTTCACCTCATTGCATTTCTTTAGATGCTTAGGGACGAGCAGGTTTAAGTTAGGGGGATGATGAATCTCAGATTCATTACTCTAAAAGACATGAATTAATCTTAAATCCCCAAAATTCATCTGCATTTTATCCATTATTCTTCATAATTAGCATTCATGCATGTATAGATAATAATTGCATTTTATCATTCATTATTGCATATAATAAGAAGCCAAAAATCACAGCCAAATTAACCCGTAAATAAGCTAACTCCATTGATTTTTAACTAATTCATGCTAACTCCAAAAAACCTGAAACCAATCCACTGTGTACATATTACTAAGAAGAATAAATGAAAAATACAAAAATCTCGCTGACATAAATAATGCAGAAATAAACCCAAACCCTATTCCATGATTTCTGGAGTAAAACGTCAATATCTTCCTAATACGGTGTCTTATTTGATTCTACTTACTTATGAACTGATGTACATTCAATTACCTTCAAAACAAGACCAAGTTCAAGTAAATCAGAACTCATGTGTAAGTTGGATTTTGAGCCTTTTTTGTACATTTTGTATTTTAGCAATTTTTGACCTAACATTTTATGTGCATAATTAACTGATTTTATTTTATTTACTATTCTTTTTTTATACAAGTTTTAATAAAATGCACAAAATTGCAAATCCAAAATGAGCTTGAAATCAAAGAAATTAACTAAGTCCGACTACTGACTAACAGTCTGTACAAAAGTTGTCGTTTTCGTATTTTAATTTATTTCTTCGTTTTCTTACTTATTAAAAATATAAAAAATAGATTAATGTGTAAATATTTATATTTTATTTTATCATATTTTTTCTTATTTTTATCTTACCTAAAAATAGTAAACAAAATTAGAAAACCTGAAAATCAAGGTATTCTATGTATAAGGAGTACGCCAAAAATATCACTTTGTGCAAATAATCGATTTTGGTCTTGGTCTCCTGTGAAAATTGTAGATCTCATCAAGATGAGAAACTTTCGTGAAGAAATATTTTCGATCTGAGGTCATTTGCTATTTCTTTTTTACTTTTCTTTCCTTTTAATTTTTCGATTTTTCTAGGGCTGACACATGGCAGCTCGTGGAGCCGCCACCTTTCACCCATTTTTGGAGGTATTTATCATTTGTTTTATTAAAAATATATAAAAATAATAAAAAAGCTCACACGTGAACCTTAACGCACGCGCACAGCAAGTGCCCTTCTGTCTTCTCCCCCAATTCTCGTCGTTGTCAATCCGCTACCTCCCTGCGATTTCGCAGTCGCCGCCCCTCATCAATCAAACACCTATACCTCCTTCCTCTTGCATCACCTCTGCCCCAATTGAATGCCCCAAATCTCATCACCAATTTCTATCTTTGAATCCCCTTCGATTCCCAATCAATAAGCCTCACTCAAATCTTCCATCTCGATCACCTTTCATAGCTGGTCCTCCTCTGCTATTTAACCCATAGCCACTACCCTCTCCAAACTCATCTGTCGTTAGCACTACTTCACAAAGAAGCTCGGTGGTGACAGACTGAGCTACTCCCTCTTGTATACAACGAGATCCGAGGTTAAAAGCTTCGTTGCAGCACCGTCGTTCGACGCCGCAGCCTCTGCTCCGGTCTTGCTTTTAACCGTCGAGCTCCATATCTTACAGACCGCCTTTAACATCGGAGCCACTTCTCTACCAAGCCAGCAGCTCGTCTCCGTCATTCCAGACACTTTATCAACCACCAACGAGTCTCTCTGCCTCGAAGCCACCTCCTGCACAACCAATTGGAGCATCATCCACAACTGCTCCTCCGCCATGCCTGAGCACCACCACGCCGCGCAGACCACCCACCATTTTGCCTTTGACTCCAGAGTCCACCACCCCCCTCCGCTCCACCGCTGGGCATAAGGCCCGAGGACCTCCGCATGCGCGGCACGTGACGTGCGGGATCATTTACAAGAGTCCTCACCATCTTCTGTCGTACTCTAGACCACCCCCCGCACGTGATACGTACGTGGGGTTGGATATTTTGCGGAGTAGACCCTAGGACCCCAAACTATTTCCAGCTAGCCCTTGCCTCTCCAAGGGTCGCGTACTTGGCACATGACAGCTTGGGTTCTTGCAGAAATTCCCTTGAGGTTTACATAATAACATTTTAGCCCCAGTTCTACATTTTATGCATTATTTAATTTTTATAATTTTGCATTTAGACCCCTGTATTCCCCTTTTATTTTGAACCTATACATCACATCTTTTTTATTATTGAAATATTAGCATGGTGTTATACAATTAGTTATCAACAATATGCCATACTTCTGATATCTTTACTCTATGTGGGTAATTAATAAATAATATTGTTGCATTAAATTGCATATTTACATATTTTGTGCTTCAAAATTAACTAAATAATCATAGATCAAAAAATTAGCAAAAATTCACGGATTAGAGGATTAATTGTATTTAGCATCATGCCAAAAAAGAATTGCATTTACATGAATGGTTTGCTCTATAAAAATCATTTGTAAATTTCAATCATTATATATTAATATATATTAAATCTCGTATTTTCAATGTTTATGATTTTTTTGAATCAATCACCTAGTAATAGATATTGGATAAATTTATCCTTTTAAAATAAATAGGTTTAATATTTCTTATAATAAAATATTGAAACTCACACCATTTGCATCCATAAATTTATTATTTATTCACCTTACATCAAAAAATTCCAAAACAATTACAGTATTTTCATTTCATCATTTTTCACATCTCGACCAAGTTTCATAATTTTTGGACATCATTTAATTGAAATTACATTTAGTCCCTAAAATTGGCCACATTTGCATTTTGCATTCTAAAATTGCTTTAAAAATACCAAAAAATGCCTCGAAAACCATGACTGAACTTTGATGGGCATAATTTTAGGTTGTTCCTTTGCCTCCTTGAGTTCGACCGTGGGACTTGCCCAAGTAAGATAAACATAAAACCACATCGATTAAAAGTTAAGTATATTAATTGTGGTTATTTTCTTGATAGATTCTGAATACCCATCTACAACGAAATGATAGTTTAAACGATAATCATGCGAGTTAACATAGGGTTTTCACGGACCATCAGTCTACCATCCATTATGGTGCGAATGTCAAAGCGGGTCAACTACTATGACTCCAGAGACAGATCTGCTGTAGCTTGGATGCCATAGTTGGTCACTTATTGAGCTTTCAAAGAACCTCCAGTTGTAGTTTCTTCTACTGTGAGCCCGGCCTGCTATAGAACGAGCTTTTGTTCTACCCCACCTACCATAGCAATAGCTTATGTTCAAACCCATCTACTATGACCAAGGCCACCTGTCGTGGAAACAACTTCACTTGTTGTGCATCAATGCACATGGGATGGATACATAGTAGTTCTCCTACTACCAATAATAGGTTCATATATTTGTTTATGATGATGTTGGAGATTTTC
The DNA here is from genome assembly GCA_037367405.1 of Ottelia alismoides. Classification (NCBI taxonomy): domain Eukaryota; kingdom Viridiplantae; phylum Streptophyta; class Magnoliopsida; order Alismatales; family Hydrocharitaceae; genus Ottelia; species Ottelia alismoides. The sequence goes on along the minus strand of JAZKJV010009087.1, from coordinate 543,758 downwards.
TTTTAATATTTAAATACTATGCGAAGAGTAATATTTTGTAGTCAACTTAATTATGTGGGCACAGATCGGCTGTTATTACTGCATACTCAGTTGTAACAGTAGAGTTGCTCAACCACAATCGAAAAATGCACACGAAAAGGGCACACCCAAGCTCGAAAACTATGTGCACTGCTCTATCAATATTGTGCATCTCTATTGCTACGACATATCTGTTATGGTAGATATGCTATTAAAGCAAACAATCCAATCCCTAATTATATTGGACGGGAGTCACCTTCTCTGTGTAAAGATTTTCTTATACGTTATCTTAGAAGGAATAAGTAAGTTATGCATGTATCGACCTTGAATGTAAGCAAGGGTAAGGAGAGTGAGAACAATAAATTAGGAATAATTAATTGACATTTGAATAGGAAGGATTGGATCGAGTGTCGTGCCATTTTTATTATATAGTTCTTTTTTTAAGTGATTAAGATCAACTAATTTATTAAGGGCTGGTGGCCCGTAAAGTTTGGTTAGAAGAAAATTTCCCTTATATTTACATTTAGAGAGGCTTACTGCATAAGTTGAGTGCAAAATAGAAGGCAACTTAACATAATATTCTGATTTAACAAAAATTGGATATGTAAGATCTCACAAAAAATGAAATAGAAATGATGATATGGATGACCAATGGATTCAACCAATCTGATTTAGCATGGACGATCTGACGACGCGTTCGTGGGCGAGATCCCGAACTTCTTGTGGTCTATGATGTGCAAAAACAAGAATATACCTGAAAATGTTTGTAATGTTTCAAACAACAAAACTATAATCTAAAACATAAGTCAATCGGAGTTTTTTAAGTCAGATCACTCTTCATGCAATTGGAGAAGAATAGACCACCCCGAGCAACTTTGAGAATCATGTGAGTGGCATGCCATCCTTGTTTTCATTTGTCAATTTGAGGCTGAATTCAAGATACTATATGGAATACTGGCATTTTTAAAAAAGTTCTGGTATGAAATTCTACAATTTTCAAGGTTTAAAATAGACCTATCTTGTGGTACTTTTTGATAATGTAATCATCAAATATGCATTCATGATTTTTAGCATTTTGTGTACAAGGTGACAACACTTTTCCCAACCCAAATTCAAAGTTGGTATCTTGTATACTCAAATTATTTTGCCTCATAAACTAAATAAATATGATTTTGGATGGATTGACAAAAACTTCTCATGTATTTTGGTCCCAAGATTGCCAATATGCTCATTTTATTCCCTTCCATGTTGCATAATTTGGTTAGCGTTGTCTACTCGTCCCTTATTAAGAGGTGAGAGGTGGTTTTCCAAGGATGTAACATTATGTTGTTGTCCAACTATGGTTCGTGCTATAATAGTCTTTAGCTGGTTATTTTTTGGAGAGATACTTACACATCCTTGGCCTAGAGTAGAATTTTGTTTATTTATAAGGGAGCTCCAAATAGATGGAAACCTCTCCTTAAGAGTCCATTCCCCATTTATGAGGTCATTCCAAAGTAAAATTTGTTTACCTAATTTAATTATTTTATTACTACCTTCTCTAAAGTCCATAGTTCCGTTATTAATCACTTAAAAATTGGTGTCATTGAATTATTTAGCAATTTTATCTTGATAACTAGGCTTTTGAAGTTTGAAGCCCCTGCGAATTTTTTAGGAGAACTCACGTATTTTAAAAGATAATTATTTAATGAAAAAAATATATGAACAAGTGTAGTGACGCTTCAACCCACAAATTCCCAAATAAAAAAATTGTTATTCTAGCAATGAGAACATATACTATTATTTAACATGTAAAGAAAATTGGGATCGAACTAAGGGAGTCTATAATATCATAGGGTTACTTAATTATAACTAATAAAAAGGAATGTTTTTCTTTTCTTTTCTTTATATATTTTCATGAATTTTTATGGATTTTTTATGTATTTGTAATATTTTTTGTATTACCTAATATCTGATTTTTTTTAGTTTTAAATTTTCCAAATTTCATATTTTATTTTTTTAAAGAAAAACTTAAAAGATATATACATAGAAGAATAAAATAAAATATTTTCATCATTATAAAATATTGCAAAAATAACTAAAAAAACATAATAAATGTATTTTTTATTTTATACAATTTTCTACTTTTTTTATGATTTTTGTATACTTTTTGGATTTTTTAAATATTTTTTAACGAATAAAAACAATTAACATTTAATAAAGCAAAATTGAGATTTTTTTTATTTTTAAATATAAAACAAAAGGAATTAATTTGGAAACTGACTCATAAAACATGAGATTTTTTAAACTTTAAAACAATCCAATTTATGATTTTTTCCTCAATTAATATTACTTTAAAGGATTTTCTATATTTTCACTTTTTATAGTTTTATGAAAGTATGATTGAGTAAACTTTTACATGTGATAAAATATTATGAAAGATAACTTATGTAATTTTTTTAGAATGTTTAAATTTTTTTTAATATTTTTCTAACTTTTTAAATTCCTACAGATAATTTTTTTTGCATTTTGAGTTTAAAAAAAAAATAAAACAAACTATCTGGAGCTCATCCTATTTTTAGGGATTATTTACAGTTATTTAGCTATTTCGTTAAGGAAATTAATGAGCAAAATAAACTAATGTCGATTCGAGACTGAAAAGCATATATTAATTGTTTATGGACTGATTGATAACATATAAAAGAATGCCATGGCTAAAAGCACAAATTCACCAGAAATTCACAACCCTATGCACATGAATCAAGCAGACAAGGACATGTTTGCAATTATTTTAACTTCTGGATAACTTAATAATAACAAAAGCAAATATACTTTTCGCAGTTTTTCCAAACAACACGTGACAATGCATGATATTTCAGATATGAAGGACTGAAATGCTTAACAATAAGACTATAAGGTGGTTATTGATGAATATATACAATTTATGTTTATTTTATGGATTTTTTAAAGATTAATTGTCCTATCTCCACCTACTTTATTCCTTATCGATTAGGTCAACTCTTGAACAACTCTCGGGGTCAAGATCAACCTGTATTTATATCATATAAATAGTCCTTTTTTTCTCATATTTTTTATTTTATTGATTTTTTAGGGTTAAAATAATGATAATTATACACTACTTACGTAGAATAAGGATTATTAAAAAGTGAGAATTAATGTTACTTACAAATGTTTTCTTAAGGATTTGAAGCCAACATAGTTGGATAAATATGATGAATTATTTATTCATCATTCCCCTATATTTTATCTTTCTCGGTCCCCTAGCAAACGCTTATTTGAAGAATAAGTGACTAAAAAGAAAATGAACAATTAAAAAGAAAGAACTTAGAATTATTTTGATTTTAAACTAATCTTAATAAAATCAAAGTATGGAACTCGATCGGACCTTTAGATTATTAGTTTGGTGGAACCTTATTGGGAATATGATTTACGACTCAACAACCTTTATGTTCCACAAGATTCTAAGCAGTTCGCCTCGACAATTAGGTCAGAAAAAGTCTTCATTTGAAAATTTTAATGACTATGAATCTTATTTGTACTGTTAGTGTGATATATAATTCCCTAAATCTGAAATGAGAAAGAACAACCTTCTATAGCAAGGTGGCCCTAATTCCCGAGTATGGCTACTCTTTACTCGAGGAGTGGGGTATTCTATTTTAAGTTCAGGTATGTGTTGTGTCCACAATTGAATGGGGGAGAAGATAGAAGAATAAGAAAAGAATTGGAGTGCGACCAATGTAGCCACATCTCCTTGTGAAGACGACCGGTGTAGCCAAGTCTCCACTAAGATATGCAGGTTCCGTGAAGCTTAGACCATTGTGGTCATGTATGTATATTTGGCTTAAGGATTCTTTTTGGTAGAAAATATTGTTGCACTACATTGATCTTTTTGTTCCCCAATGGATATAGAAACTTTTTTCGAGCCATGTTTTGGGGTCTTAGAAAAAACTATGCAAGTAGACCCTCCCTCATTCGAAGCTCTATTCATCTCACAACATCATGTCTATAAACATCCATGACACTAGACTTGATTTGGGTGCAGTGGCCATGAGAAGCTACTGTTTATGTTTCCATTTGTGTTCGTCTTAACCTAGTGGTATATGCCCCTCACCACCTCATCTATGTTGAGCTACACGCAATGTGCTAATCCAAATAAGGTCATTGTCTAAAAGAATCATGCATGTATATAAAGATATTCTACATAGAACAATCAAGATGACATGTGAATATGGTCTTATGGACCCAAAGAATTAAGTTGCTCGACCTGAAAAGTCCAACTCCAGTTTCTATTAGGTTCCATTAAAATTAAGTGGACTAAGGTCTTAACCAAGCTCCATTCTTCAGACTTTATTACAGACTAGTTTATTAATCAATATCATTATGAAAAATGCTAATGTAAATGCAAGAATTTTATATCGAAATGAATTTTCTGATTTATCATTCTTATGTGGTATTTAGAGTTCTTTTGCATTTTTTTATGAATTTTATCTTTTTCAATTTTTATGAGTTTTTGATAAAGATAAAGATTAAATATATTTACAAGTATTAAAAGGTATTTTACACACATTAATAAAAGAATTTTATACAAAGATATATACAAGAATTATAAAATTTTTATACAAAATTTTATTTAAATTTGAATTATATTTATGTATTTTATTAAAGAATTTTGTATACAAGTTTTAAATATATCATTTATACAAAAAAATTATTAATAAAATAATTTTATATGCATATTTTACATGTTATTTCAAGCTTTACTTAAAAGATTATTACAACAAGTTTGCACACATACTTTACACAACTTTATTTATATACTAGGTTGGAAATTTTTTTACAATGCTAGTATACAAAAGATTTTTTTCCTAACAATTTTACAATAACCTTTATAAAATAATTTATAATTTTTTTACAACAATTTTACAAAAAAAATACAAAATAATTTACAAACCATTTTTTCAAATATTTTATTTTAGAACATTCAACAAATAATTTATATGCTAATAAATTTGTAAAACAAATAATTTTATAAAAAATTTGCAAACAAAGTGATTTTTACAAACATTTTACAATATGTTGTACCAAAAATACTTTTACAAAGATGTTTATAAAAAGTTAACAAAAATTTTACAAAAATAATTTACAAATATTTACAAAATAGTTTTCAAAGAATTTTTACAAACTTTTTACAAAACAATTTTATTCCAATTTTATTGGTCATATTATTAAACACACAATAGTACAAGATATGGCTATATATAAAATATATACGACGCCTCTTATACTTAGCTCAAACATAACTCGTGCTAAGTATAGATAGGTGAAAAGAATCTCATACTACAATGAATCAAAGAATAAGGAATAAAATGAATAGAAGTTTGCCATCCCCCTTATACTTAGGATCAAATAATCCTAAGTATAAAAGACTGTATAAAAGCAGAAAACCGAGTAAACGAATGCACACACTCAACGACTCGACCTGTCCCCCTTATACTTTGTGTAAAAGATCCGTATGTATAAACAAGTTGAGGGATATGTGAGAGAACAAAAGTAAATAAAATGATAATAAAGAAGAATGCAAAAGAACGACATCACTCTCTCTATAAGGTTAAAGGATCCCTTAGTATAAGCAACAACATGAGTGATGAAACCGAACGAAAATAGAACAACTTAAGTCATTCACCTCCCCTATGCATAAGGTATATTCATCCTAGGTATAGCACACACACATAGAAAAGATGTGTATGATAACAATAGAAGAAAGAAAGAATAAAACGAAATGAATATATACAAGAAAAAAATCAACTCATGTAACAGATGTAAAAGAAATCGAAGAATCATCATCTGATACCACATGAAAGGAATCAACAATGGACAGGAATGTGTCATACTCTATGGATTTAGCAATTGTTCGTTAACAATAAACTATTGTGTGTCAGATGACAACCTAAAATGACAATGCTACCGTTATCACACACATATCTCACTAGAAACATTCCTGACCATTATCTCTTGAGTTTACCTTGGAATAAATTTTACATTTCACCAAACAACCACACCTTTTGATTACGATTGGAAGTCTTTATCCTAATGTGCCTGTAATGTCATCACTTGACTTTCTCCATATACATCAAGTTGTTGTTAAAAACATAGTCTTGAAATTCCATCAATCTATTTAGATCTACTTTCTTGCTCTAGCCTGCTCTCTTGGAATCCAAATTGCATACACTAATCACCAACAAATATTTGTGAATTATATCTACTAGCAAGTGGCAAGGCTTTCCATATACTGAGCGATAAGGGGACATATACAAAGGAGACTTGTAAGTCGTACGATAGGCCCATTAAATCGAGTCAAGAATCTACGACCAGTTCTTCCTATCCAGACAATAAGTTTCTGAAGAATACTCCTACACTCCCTATTCAAAATCTCAACCAAGTCGTTTGTATGTCGATGGTAAGAAGACACGACATGATGCTTAATGTCATACTCCTTAACTAGCTTCTTGACCCCATCTGAAATAAGAATCTTGAGAATCCCAAACCACGAGATAATGTTGTTCTTGATGAACTGACAAATAGCGTGACTATCAGTGGCTGGGTGGGGATAGCCTCCACCCAGCAAATAACATAGTCCACGACAATCAGATACTCATATCCCTGACTGTTAGGGAATGGGCCCATGAAGTCAATGACCCAAGTGTCAAAAACATCTGAATTCTTGATATACTTAAGGGACATTGTATCTTTGGAACCGATGGTTGCTCCCATTCTTCGACAATCTGTACAACCCTACACATAAGATATAGCATCCTTAAACATAGTTTGCCATCAGAGGCCACATTATAGAACCTTAGATGACATGCGCTTCCTCAAATAGTGTGCACCTGCTTCTAATCTATGATAATGGTCTAAGACACCGGTGTCTTCCTCCTAAGGAAGGCACCTCCTCCATATACAATCTTCACCCTCATGAAATAGGTACAGATCCTCCCACTAATATAAATCTCAAAGAAACACTTGTCTACCTTTAACGTAGGGCAATCTTGTGGAAATTTCTTCGAGACAAGATTGTTCACAATAACAGCGTACCCTAGGAGTGAGGAAACATATACGATTGCCTCATCTTGGAAAGTATACGTTATAGAAAGTAGTAACTGCTCAGGAGTCACTGCATTTGCAATCCAATAAAGGTAATTTGCCACCACATTCTTGACTCCAGGTTTATTACAAATCTCCAAATCAAACTTCTGGAGTAGAAGGATCAATCTGAGTAGACATGGCTTGGTGTACTTCTTATCTTGTAAATACCTAATGTCATAATGATTAGTGAAAACAATTACCTTTGAACCAAGCAAGTGTGATCTAAATTTCTCCAGTGCAAGCACAACTGCTAAAATTCAACTCATCTAAAAATATTTGTTTTGGGAGATTCCCCCCCGCATTGGTTGGTTTGTATGTAGCGAGAGAGTGACCCACACACTAGGCTAGATCCATACCTGAACTTCCTTCAGACTACTGGTCTTGTGTTTAGTCTTTCTCCAGTGGGGATTTCACCGGGGAGCCGGTAATCGGTTTGTGACTTCCTTAGCACATTGGGCAGATTGGGTAACCGGTAATTGGTCTGCACCCATACTAGCTGGGAAAAATCTAATTGTGGGATTGGGCCAGTCTCTTGGGAGCATCGGGTTCCTAACAACTTTCTTAATCGCTCTTACAGACTGATTGATCACCTAAAATAAAATTTATAAAAGTAATGACCGAACCTTTACTTTCATCAGCTCGTGTTGAGTAGGTGAATTGGGGGTTTGACTACTTATCATATTTGCATTCCAGTTCTCATCCGCACTTATCCCTACATCACGATGATGGGAAGGAGGTCCTTTAGGCTGCCTTTGACATCACCGCTATCTAGCACTCCTTTCCATTCATCTAGGGAAGTTTCGGAGAGCCCAAACCCGCTCTCGGAACTTGAGTTCGCTACCACCCTGTTCCCCCTCAACCACCCTTCTTGCACCAGTCCTGAGTTGCCCGAGCAGAGGCCAACACAGATTTATGTTCACTTAACGACACCTGAGTTGGGGTCTTTTTCCTTTTGCAGAGACCCGCGAGATGGCGAGCAACGATGGACATACCGATTAGCAGCCCCAGGGTTCTACTTATGTTCTTGATCAGGGCGCCATCAACAACACACTCCTAGCCTCCCTGGAGATGATGTAGAGACAGATTTGAGATCAGGGAGCATTTATGGTAGAGGTGCGTAGAGAGTTAGCGCAGATGTGAGACGACAGAGGAGAGCCACAGCGACAAGCTGGTGGAGAGATACTAGCAAATGCTAGAGGAGCATACATACACTCAGAGGATCAGCAAGAGCCAGTTAGACAACCATGACCGTTGAGACAATTTCACAACCCTGGGCAACTCTCACTCATTGACGGATTCAGCTCCCTGAGATTCTTGATGACTTCAAGCTCGACCCCTAGACGATCCAGTTACTCCCCAAATTCCATGGGCTAGCCACCGAGGAGCCGCATCTGCACCTGCAAGAATTTAAGATGATCTGCAGTACAGTCCACGACAGATTCGTGGATGAGTACAGAGTAACCTACTAGCTGAAACATTTGAGGAGATATGTTACTACTTGGGAGCAGCTTTAGACCGAGTGCTTGAACAAGTACTATCCACTTGGTTGGACCAATGCAGCTAGAGCTATGATCAACAACTTCACCATGATCAACAATGATCAGTTTCATGAGGCGTGGGATCAATTTCGTGAGATCATCAATCGGTGTCCATACCATGAGATTTCCAAGCCCAACATAGTGAAGAGTTTCTTTTGTGGCTAGCAACGGAGCTGCAGGGGATTGTCAATGTCTCATGAGGAGGGTCTTATTTCGTCAAGGATGTGGACCAGGTCTGGGCCATCTATGAGGAGATGGCAGAGAACTACACGGAGATGTCCCAGACCTGTGTCTACACATAAGGGAAGCCCCTTCCACAGGATGTGTCCTATCAAATGATATCACGGGTCGATGCAGGTCCATCTACTTCGTTAGCAAGAACAGTGTAAGCAGAGTCTTCAATAATTCACATGGGGATTATTAGTGAGAAGTTGGATGGCAAAAAGATCATAGAGAAGAAGTAGTGCTAGGGCATGACATAGATAGATAAGTTGGCACATGTGATGCACGTCTTCTTAGGCACCACATGTTATGGACTAACACACATGGAGTCTGAGATGGGGTAGATAAAATCAACACTCCACCATTTTGATATCTCTTTCATAACCACTTCTCGAAGATTCGAGTTTAGCCATTGCTAGAAACCACGTGATGGCTCAGCGTCCTCTTTGACATAGATATGGTGGGAGTACAGGGCCGGACTTATCCCATGGAGATCAGCTACGCTCCATCCTATCACCTTGCATTTTCTTTCAAGAACCTCCATCAAATGAGATTCTTGCTCTCTAGTCAAATCTGTTGAGATAATGACTGGGTACATCTCATGCTCTCCCACAAGTAATCTATCTGTTGAGATAATGACTGGGTACATCTCATGCTCTCCCACAAGTAATCTATACTTTAGCGACTGTTGTAAGGGCTTCAACTCTAGACAACTGGGAGCTAGAAAATTTGCTTTCTGGAATATCTGGGTGAATGCAACCAGATCTGAATGTGAGAACTCTCACTGATCATGAAAATCTGGTAAAGACGGCTCCACTAGTGTGTCTGTAATCGATGTTCTCTCAATATCCACCGTTGTTGTCGGCTTTGTAGGAATCAGACAAGGTAATAACCAATCAAACTCAACCAAATCTATGTCTGAATACGAGGGATATGAATAAGAATCATAATAAACATAATATGCTTCGCTCTCCGTAATGCGATTGTCAGCTTGTAGAGTCAGTTGGATCTGGAAGCGCATTGCTTGTGGGAAGTGGATAGCTAGGCCCTCCTTAGATAGAGGGCTTGGAAGAGGTTCCTTCTCCTTCTTTTTTATTTCCCTCCCCCAAGCACATTGCTTGAGGGAAGGGGATAGCTAGGCCCTCCTCAAATAGAGGGCTTGGAAGAGGTTTATGTGCTTGTGAGGGAATGTGGTCCATAACAAGATCACATATGGGCTTGAACAAGATAAAGAAACATTTCCTTTATTACTTTCTTTGGTTTTTTTTCAAAATTGTCCTGAGATATAATAACAGGGGGAAACACAAATGGAGTAGAAATGGTGGCATCAGCACCACCTACAGCTTCGGTCTTTGCAGCATCAACACTGCACTTTGGCTCAAAATCAAGTGAAATGGTGGCATCAGTACCACTGACTGCATCTAGAGAGATGACGACATCAGTACCATTGGCTGGATCAACGTCCTTGGTGGCATCAACACCACTGTCATCAACATCATTAGGTGCATCAGCACCGCTATACTCCTCGTCTGGCGCTCCTGGATCATCATGTAGTCGTCGCTCAGACAAGGCACTGTCGGTTGGCATCATACTACTCTTAAGTGTCCCAAAATCAGCATCAAATATGTAAGAAGAAATATAATCCAAGGAATCACTAGGAGTGGTGGCCTCTATGAACTATATATGCTCAGACTTTCTCTTCAGATTATTCGGATTGGGCTTGATCTGAGTGGGTATAGCCGACTTGCCCTCGATGATATCCCTCATTTACTGTCGAAACCCGTATATCTCCTGCCGGAAGGATGCATGTTGGTCTGAGAGTAGGCAGGCGAGATCGTTAAGGGTTGGGTTCTCATAGATGGATCTAGGAGAACCAGACGGGTTGCCTCGCTGGAAATGAGGCTGGCTCTGCTGGTACTAGTGTGGAGGATGTCGAGTGTACTATTGAGGATGTTGCTGCCTCCACTTTTATCCTTGATGGTTCGGACGAGGACCCGACTGGTAATACTGCGATGGATGGGTGTACTGGGGCTGCTGCTACTGAGGCTGGCTACTCTGTCTGCCCTAAGCAAGAGGCTACTACTAGGATGAAGTGCCTCCGGTAGACCACCTGAATCTAGGATGATTACGATAGATCCCAGGCTGTTGCCGGTCATACCAGATTTCGTTGACTTCCATCAACGGCTCCTGCTCGTCAGTGTAAGGGGTAAGAACTACCAGGGGCTGATCCGACTGATACACGACCATTTGATTGTCTAAAAATGGTAGTAGCTGTAAGTAATGCTGCAAAGGCAGAACCGGCTCTGCCTGCATATGGTCAACCTGGTGGTACTAGGCAGGTGGCTGGGAAAAGCCGCTGCTGTTGTGATCAACCCATGACTTGAGACGGGGCTGAGAAGCCGTGAGGAGATCGCTACTTGGGTACCCACTTCATGGAGGGTATAGCATCTGGTATCGGTGCATTCTTCAGGACAAGCGCCATAGAGTCCTCACATGCTACCACAAGCTTGAGGCAGGAGGACATCATTCTGGGAGGAGAACAATGCAGAAAGTGCTCCAATCTGGAGTATGGTGGACTACCCTCTTCAAGGATTCTGATGACATCATGAAGAGGTGTACTAACTTTCAGAGGATGGGCTCTTGTGGACAGCATGACATGATACCTTTGCAGCTCGTTCACTTCTATGAGGTTTTTGATGCATGGGGCATTAATTTCATGGGTCCATTCCCTAAGAGCCAGGGATTTGAGTACATTTTGTTGGCTATTGATTATGTGAGTCGTTGGGTTGAGGCCATTCCCGCCCGAACTGCAGATGCTAAGACTGTTTGCTGATTTTTGAGGAAAAATATCATTTCACTATTCGAGGTGCCTAGAGTTTTCATATTTAACGGAGGGTCTCATTTTATCAATGACAAGGTAAAGGGCCTTTCTAACGAGTTCAGCATAAACCATCTAGTATCTACTCCTTATCATCCTCAGATCAATGGTCTTGCTGAAGTATCGAATAGGGAGATCATGACGTAATGCAGAAGGTCATCTGCCCAGACCGGAAGGATTGGTCACATCTTTTGGACTCGGTCTTGTGGGCATATCAGACCTCCTTCAAGACACCTTTGGGTACGTCTCCCTTTCGTCTCATTTATGATAAGCCATGACATTTACCTATGGAGATTAAGCACAAGTCACTATGGGTTGTCACTGAGATATTATTGGATCCAGAGAGCATAGGACATCTGAGGATGGCAGAGTTGGCAGCCCTGGAGGAGTTTAGAGATACAACCTTTTCTAGTATCCTACAATATAAGGAGCAAGTAAGATATGGCATGATTCTAATGTCAGCCATAAGCAGTTTGAGCTAAACCAATGAGTATGTCTATTTGATTCCAGGTTGAGAATATTTTCAGGGAAGTTGTAGAGCAAGTGGAAGGGAACATACATGGTCGCAAGGGAGCACGACAATGGCAACATTGACGTATATGAGATATCGTCGGATTCCACCTTTTGAGTTAACGGTCAGCACCTGAAGCCATATCTAGATCGTGATCCCCTGATTGTTGACATTGCCCCTATTCATTTTACATGAGATGTGTGGTCTTTGACACACATAATTTGCATCTCATGCCTGATTGTCACTTTCTCCCGCAGCTGTATAGATCCAGTTGTCCACATCGCACATTCTTTGATCTAACACCACATTTTCATCTTCTCATTATGCTATACTTTGGGTGCACTTTACCCTATGTACAAGGGGGTGTCAGACTTGTGATTATCTATTTGTTTCTTTTTACCACTGTTTGGCTGCCAAAACTTGGGAATATTTCACCCTAAGTATAGGGGAGGTAGACCCTATACATTCTAACCCTCGATTTTCCCTATGTATACAGATGTTGTACGTAGGATCACTTGATCCTGAGTATAGGTGGATCACCGACTTCTATTGATTTTATTCTTTCATTCATCGTTGTAGTATAGCCTTTATTTTTACTTCCCAAAACTCAGCATGAGTTATGTCTTCTTCATCGCTCTTTGATCACTCTGATGACATCATTCGAGCTAAGTAAAGGGGTGCCATATATATTGTATATATACTGTAGACATAACTTGTACTTTGTGTGAGTGTTTTATTAAATAAAATGGCTAAAAACCACATAGCTCAAAATCACAAAATTTTTTAAAAAATTTCCTGCACATAAAATTCTTTCTTGCACATACATGTTCGTAAATATCTATTTGTTAAACTATTTTTGTACAAATGTTTGCAAACATGTTTTGATTGTAGAAACTTTGTAAATACTTTTATATCAAAGTTATGTATATAGTACTTTTTTTTTAAAAAAAAGTTTAAAAAAAATAAAAAGTTTGCAAAAACAAGTTTGTAAATGTTTGTAAATAGTTTGCAAAATTTCTTCCTCCTTGCATCCAAACATTTTCAAAAAATGTGCATATTTTGAAAGTTGCATCATAAAGAGTTTTGTACATATTTTTTTTATATTCTTCTGAATCTTAGTTGACATTTAAACTAGTCTAGAATTAAATTGGAAAATGGAGTTTGGTTAAGACCTTAATCCACCCAACTCTTAGAGGAACCTTATAGGATTTGCGGTTAAGACTTTTCAGGTCCATTTTTGACTTAATTCTTATAGTCCACCAGGATATGTTCACATGTCATTTTGATGAGCCTAAGAAGAACACTTAACAACGCACGCATGACTCTCACAGACAATGGATTTACTTAGACCATCACCTTACTCATAGCTCTCCATGGATGAGGTGATGAGGAGGTTGTTTTCTTTGGCTTGGTGTAGCATACAAGGGTAGTACGTCTAGGCGGAACCTCTTGTCTTCCTTTAGGGAGGGATGTGCATCTCAACTTGATCCAGTAGCATTGAGGTCTAAAGACAGGAGTTGTGGGTTGCAATAATGCTTCAATAAAGGGATAGTCTACTGGGTATGGAAGAAAAAGTCCTTATGTATATGCTACACCATGTCTATATGTTATACGTATGCACATAAAAAAAGTGTAAAATCAAGAAAAACTCCCAACAAGTTGACAAGCCTGATTGAAAATAAAATGTTTGATGGAGTGTATATAGTCAAATAAAGCAAAGCTTATGTATCCTACATTCTCATCTCATGAAGCTTGCAGCGGGAGACTTAGCCACACTGGTTAGGCTCCAAGGGATACGTGGCAACACTAGCCATGGTCCATTCTCTTCTTTCCCCTCTGCTTGAGCCGATTGTACTTGAACTTAGACGGGAATACCCCTCTCCTCAAGGAAAGAGCTTCCAGACTGAGGAATTAGTGTTACCTTGTTGAGGGAGGCGGGGAGCTACATATCACTTACACAAGGAAAGAAGCATTGTCATTAGAGTTTGTGTATGTAGACTTGTTCTGATCTGGATTATTGAGGAGTCTTGACCATAAAATAAGAGTAGACTTGCGTATATTTCTACATTTTATTCCCATGTATATATTTCTAGAAATAACAATAAAAACAGAATAAAAATCATTAAATAAAAATAAAAATGTAAATAAAATACTCCCTTTATTGTACAAAACACATGTGTACGTATTATGTCCTCTATTTATTATATAATTGTAATCTAATTCACAAAAATAAAACAAAAATTATTTTGTACTCCTAAAAATATGTTGAAAATAAATAAAATCTAAAATTAAGGAATATATGTAAAAATAATAAAACAAAAATACTTGTGCATAAGACATAGGTATATTATACATGTATGCAATACTATATATTATATATAAACTAATTTATTTTTCATAAAAAATAATTAAAAATCACTAAAATTCCTTTAAAAAATAATAAGCAGTTTCTAATATATACACTTTTTAATTTAAATTCATTTATTAATTTTAATTCATTTATCTTTATTTTTCTAACAGTTTTTGTCCTATAGCCTATTTTCGTTGTATCCTAGACCGCTTCTGATTGGGCCAGTGCGGATTTGTTGACCTCGGTAAGCTGGTCCCTGCCAGCCCTCTTTCACCTGAGTCGGGTTTCGCACCGACTTCGCCCATTTCTTTCGACCCGATCCGACCGCAATTCTTCTCGATCTTTTGCTTCGATTCAAGAGCATGGATCCCTAATCCATGCCTGACGCCAATCCTTTGGATCTGCAACTTGGTTCGCGGGCCGCGCCCCCATCTTCTCGGACCTAAGCACCTACATTGCATGTGCCTTCCCCTCCCTTTTTCTTCCCCTTTGGCTCCGCCACCACCTGCTACGTACCTGTCCTTCCTTATCTAGAGTGACAACACGAGAGGGTGAGGGCGAGGAAACCTTTTAGAGCATGAAGAGCCCATAGGTCCGATGAGGTTTCCTCAACTCCGTCATGAGTAGCGTAGCCTCTGGCAGCGCTACCCATTGAGGCCATTACCCCTATGGACCATTGTCTACACTCCCAGGCGCACTCTGACCATCTTAAATACTCCATTTCCGATTCATTTTCAATTTGAATTGATCTGTCCACCACCGAACAGAGCATCTCCGACCACCTGTCAATCCCACATCTCCGTCACACTCCGATCTTCACACTCTAGCTCTGACTTCACTCCGCTTCTACGCGTGTTCCGTAATCCTTCCATCAACTCAAATCGATGGATTGGAGTCTCCTAGCAGGTCGATTCTCCCATTCCACGGAAGACATGTCCCGTCCACGATTCCCCATGGTTTTTGTTACCTTCGGTGCTCTAACACAGGCAGGAGCATCCTCTCCAAGTATATATCTTCTTCGGTAGGGTTTGTGTACCTACATACCTCATCTAGAGGTCTGGGATACTCTCAGGATGCTCCAGGAACGCCATGCCTCCCCAGGACCCTCTCTATGGTCCTAGGCCCTTCTGAGCTCACCCATCGCTGCGAAACACTTTCGCCAACAAGCCTCTCATCTCTGTAGCTCATGACGATGCAGGACCCAACCTCCATCATCGATTAAAACTCGTCGGAGGCGAGTTCATCCATGTTTGTCTAGATATCCTCGCAGCCATTCGATCAAGCATCTCTCCCAGTTCTGATCTTCACCGTCCATCATCAGGAGGCCCACGACTGTCAGATCCATCTAAGGATCTCTTCCCCGCCATCCATCGCCGAAGGGGTACCAGTGCATCTCCACCGTCCATCCATTAGTGGACCGCTTCAGCCGTTGGATCGCCCCATAATAAGGGGTACATTGCTCCTAGGCCCCTCTCTCTTTTATGTTTTGTATTTAGTCTTGTAAATACTTATCCTAGTTTACAATAGTTTGGATATATTGCATGTAGACCCTTGTTATTTTCAATATTTACATTTTAGTCCTGTGTTTGTGAACTCACGTGTTGTATCATGTGATTTTTTGGGTTATTTGCATGTTACATCCTGAACATTTGAGTGCTATGCTTTGAATGTATAGTTTCTGATATTTGCAAATCTACCCCTGTGCATGGTTTATTTCGCATGTGCATTTATTCACTGAATGTTTTACATCTTTGGCCCTAAGATTTTCATCTGCGTTATTATTTGGTCCTTGGACTTTATTATAATTGCAACAAGGTCCTTGTGAACTGTTTGTCTTATTTCTAATTGAATAAATATCAAACTAACCCCGAAAATTTTATAAAAAGTTAATGTTAGCTCCTGCTAACACGTAATATTTATGATAATTTTTGTGATTTAATTTTCCCTTTACTATTGTCTAATCAAAAAACCCTAAAAACGTGTACTGACTATTTTGAAAAATGCATAAAAAATCGAAAAATACTTTAAAAGATCCAAAAAAATTTCTGATTTTGCATTTTTGTGTGCTTTATCTTCGGTACCAGTTTTCCTTTAAAAACCCTCGTAAAACCCTAAATTTTACAAAACTCTTAAAAACTTACAAAAATAAAAAAAATCTAGAAAAGTCAGCAAAATACAATTTTAGTTCTGTTTGTAGATCCTTTCATCTATTTTCTCATAAAATTGCTCCTCAGGACATGGGCCAGTTCAAGCATTTTTAATTTGCAATTTTTTCATGGCTGTGTACTGTTTACATTTTAGTCTTTATTTGATTTTTTTATAAAATCACAAAAACATGAGAAAATTCCCATAAAAATTACAAAAAATAATTGAAAATATCAAAAACCCAAGAATATTTTATCTCAATTTTTTAGCATTTCTAGGTTTAAATAAAAATTCACAATGTTGTGTGCCTTGTTAACTTAGTTGCTTGCTTTTATTCCTTTAAAAAAATTGCAAAACAATAACCGATATGCAATTTATTTTCTGAATTTCGACTACTCCGTAGGATTTCTCATGCTCCTTATATTTGACCCTGGTTACTATACTAGGTTAAAATAAATAGCGGAGACCACTTACATTGTTTTATGTGCTTGATTGATTTATCTTTTTATCTTATTTGAGTTGCTCTCTCTTTTCCTTGTTGAGCTTGGCTTTGTGATCCAGTTCGCAACGACCCCTTTGCTTTTCTGATCTCCTAACCTGTGCCGCTTGGCCGCTCACTAGGGACCACATACAACAATCCCAAAGATTAGGATTTAAGATGACGGTGAAACTCACGATGAGTTGTTGTCATACTTTATGTAGATATCATGCGAGAACAATGTTGGAATAATCCCATGGAGATCCGAAATCTTCCGGCCTATGTCCTTGCAGTTTCTCTCGAGAACCTCTAGCAAGATAGAGTCTTGGTCGTCGGTCAACTGCAAACTAATTATGATCAGAAACATTTGGAGATCACATTTAAGGAAGGCATACTTCATTTTTGATGGTAATAATTTTAGCTTAGGTGGGGTCTTAATTGGCACTATAACGACTTAAAAAATTGCACTGTTGCTAGGTAAATGATCTGTCAACTGTGAACTGTCTACCGTGGCTACAATTGGCTCAGAATGTAATGACTCAATAAGATGTGCAATAAAATCTCTCTTTTGAGATTCGGATGGACTGTCATCAATCAACTCAGTATCAACAGAAAATATCTTAAAAAAATCATCAACAAATGAATCATTGTCATCAACAATGGAGCAAATGTTGATTGTGCTTTCCAAGAATTCCATCCCAGAAAAGAATTCTTGGGTATCAATGTCATCCAAAAATAGTGTGGTGTCTCCGATCTCGAACATAAAATCATAGTCCTCTATATCAAGTGTAATCGATTATCTCTCATCTAATATTGACTCTGACGGCTTCGAATTTGGGGTCGTCTCTTTCTTAACCTTATAAATATGGGAGTGAAAACTTACCTCTTCAGTACCGTAACCTAATATCGCTTGGGCTGCTCAAATAAATGACCGACCAAGTATGATTTGCATATGGTCTAACGGAGTTGAGGTTTCCATGTCTAGTACAATAATGTCCACTAGGAATTGCATTACTTTAACTCTTATGATTAATTCCACAAGAATGCACGTTGACCTCTTTATCGATCTATTAATAAACTGAAGGATCATCCTAGTTTATCTATGAGGCCCTAACCCAAACTCTTTCAATACCATGATTGGAAAAAGATTGATAGAGGATCCGCTATAGAGAAGAGTACGATGAAACCCATGATAAAATGCCTGACATCAATAAGAGATTCTCCCTTGACTTTCATTTTAGGTGGGAGGTTGCTGATGGCATGAATAATGGCCATTTTTAAAATATGTTTCACAGTTTTCTTGCATCTATTTTTCTTGTGTTTATGCTTTGTAGTGCATGCTTCTTTTAATCCTCTTTTCACAATAGGCATGTACTCCATGGTGTTCAGGAGTGGCATCTCAAGAGATTTGTTCTGAAGTATCTCTTCCACTTAAGGATCAGATAGTGTTGTTTTTAGTTTTCGAATATTTTTGCTTTTATTTAATGCATCATGAAAAGGAATAAAACTAAAATCAACTTTCTTTCTATTCACATCGAATCATCATATACATATGGACAACCACACTCATATTGCACAATGTTGTCCGTAACATGTAAATAAAAACAAAAACTATCTTGGGGTGCTCTATCTGCTGAAGAAGAAGAATCTGCAATGGGTGGTTTCTCGTCCAAGGTTGAATTGGTTCTACATCTCCCATTATTATGTTTTTGGGATTTTAATCTTCAATTGTTTGGTATTTAGATGTGGATTGAGCTCCTCTATCTGATGATTTGTTTGATCTTCGCTCACTAGATGAAGATGGTGAAGAAGAAGATGAAGCTCGATCAGTGGCTTTATTAATGAATCCTACTGGTGCTAGCTACAACAACCTCCTACCACTCTTGAGAGTAACAAAATTAGATAGACAATAAGATTCAAATATCATACTTGTCTTGGGAGAGGTTGAATAATGATGTATTTCCCGCTCCTTTATACGGCAGAAATTGTTAAGATTGGCTTCAACCTGGGCTCGTATGATAGTCTTCATGGCTATCAAGTCATCAATCCTCTGGTTGATGTCACTCATTTCTTCATCGATTAGGAAAGATAATCGATTGTGGGATTCACCAAGGGTGCCTCAGGTTGTTCAGCTACTGGTGGTCATTAAGACTAGAAGTGTTGAGGCTACTATTTGTACCCTAAGTAGGAGTAATGTGCTTAATATTTATACTATGGATGAGGAGAATTTGAGTATTGTGCAAGCAGTAAGTAATATGGCTTATATAAGTATGCAAGTTGTGCTTGTTGAAATCTGTGACTCCGTGTTTGGATGTGAGGTAGAGACTGAAAAAAAGGCCGAGGATAGTGTTGGTGTTGATATGTCCTACATCCCTGAAACTAGTGAACCGTCCTACTGTTGTCTTGTGAACCTATCTATGAATACCCTGGCTAATGTGTCTGGTTGTGCTCTAGAACGCTCTGAATTCCATTAACCTCTTGTATATGAGGTGATGGTGGAAACTAAGGCTCTGAAAATATGGAGTCTCTTGGTAATATGAAACATGTATGTTGGAGTCTGTTGTTGTTGAACCTGTTATGGAGTCTGCACTTAGTAAAGTACTGAACAACAGGAGATGTTCTAGTACTCTGCTGAAATGTGGAAGAAGTAGACTCACGTGCAGATGTCCCAGATGTGGCACTTGAGCTTTGACATGTGTGGATAGTACTGACAAGTAACTCCAGGTGCTTTGTATACCATCTAGCTTATCTAGTTGCTTCATCCTCTGCTCGATCACATTACTTTTCATAATTTATTGTGATCTGTTTTCAATTATATCAACTTTGGATAGGTGGTTTCCTATTATGCTCAAATCTTAACTATCCACCCTATCCACATCATGATATGCCATCATGTTGACAATCTTGTGGTGTATAGAAGGCAAAAGATGCTTCTTAAGTGCGCGGGAAGAAGATAGAGTTGCAGAGCTCTCCGCCATTTCTGCAAAAATCTTCCACAATACATCCTCATCCCTAATGAAATTGGAACCCTCACAAAAGACATCTACTAATCTCAATTTTACCTAGTTTAGACTGGAAACAGTTATGCATGCGTCTCCTCTTTGGAATGTCATGATGGGGGTACATCCTCGTCAAGTCTTTGAAATGTTCCCATGCCTCGTGAAATAGGCTCTAGGGACCTCTGGGAGAAGTTTTCTATCAATGATCTCATCTGATTTAATTATCCTAGTGGGTAGTAATTGCATAAGAAAGCTGATCTCAACTCTTCCCATGACGCCACCACCCTTCCTAAATGATTGATCCAATAAAGCATCTTATCCATCAGACTGAAGGGTAAATTTGTCATCTTCACTACCGTTAACGGGATGTTAGGGTAGTGCATAGTACTACATATGTGGTCAAACTATTGGAGGTGTATATATAGTTCCTTATTGATATGTCTATGGAATATGAGGAGAGGTGGAAGTATTGCGCCTTCAGCTTGAAATGCACATGAACTGCAAGAATATGAATAAATGTAGATGTTTGTCCTGCTCCTGGGTTATATGTATCTCTAAGGGTTAGATTGGACTCAACTCGATTCTGTTGTACTACTGATTATGCTCGGTTCTGCTCATTCTCTCCCCCATTCCCACCTCCTCTCTCCTCTCTCTGTTGTTCCCCATCTCTAAGATCTTATCCCTTAATCTTGCGTGTATGTTGTCCAGATTTGTCAATTGAGCCTGGATGCACTAAATGGAGGCCAACATAGCACTGTTGATCTCAGACTTGTCTGCTAAGGGTGCATTCCCTTTTGGTGCCATTGAGTCCTCAAGATCATTCTCTGAAAATGTGCAAGGCATTACATAATTCTAAAAAATGTAGAAGTCTCCAATGAATGCTAAAATTGGGAATCCATCTCGAAAAAGGGAGTTGTTGACAAAAGAAATAGAGTAATAGGAAAAGAAAAGATTTTTGGAAAAGAGTCATACCAAATAGGTGGATATGATCGAACTGGAGTGTATAGAGATAGGTTCGTGGGTTACAAACAAAATGTACTCCAATCCAACATCTTTGATGCAAGCGGAAAATGTGAGAACACGAAGGTCAAATAAGAAGAAGAAAGCGAGAAAAGGTGCGATGTGTGCAGAAGGATATTTATTTTAACAAGCAAACAAAAACCAAATCCTTAATTCAACAACTCAACACAAATGGAGACTGTATGAGTTAGATCTTTTATACTCTAAATTTTAGAGTTTAGTGAGTCACATGGTCGCTTAACATAAACACAAAAGTGGAGTCTCCATATTGCCCAATGTACGTTCTCACACCTCCGCAAATAGTTGAACCATCTGCTCGGGTTGTCAAGTTATATCAGGCCTAAAGAGAAATGCGAGGCAGAGATGACAATCATGATTTTCTAAGGTCAGACGCAAGTTCTTGCCGCTGCGACAGTTTACCGAAGAGTGATAGACATGTGCTTAGGGCCACATCCCCGCCCACTCTGTCTAGAGGTAAGTACCAATGAGCAATGTGGGGGTTACTCTCCCTAATACAAAGTGAATAGTTAAATTTAATTTTATGTTCGAGTAATATTAGCAATCCCAATTTTTATTAGGTTATCACCTTTTTGTGATATTTTAAAAAAATGCCTAATGGTTTTTTTTAAATTTCTTTTTATACAAAGTGTTGAAAAAGGGAAGGAAGTCAGAAAAGTCGACGTGCGTGGAAATCAATGATGCCTTTAGGAGTAAGGAAGCATACTTTTCCCCAATAGTCTACATGTAAAATGATCTGTGTGTGTATAAATAAATTTAACCAATATGAAATGCAAAAACGTGAACCCTCTTTCCAGGAATTTCTATTATTGGGATGAACCAATTTTATTTGACTATGCTCGAGATCAAATGACTATAGGTAAAGGAAAATATTTAGTCCGTAGACCTATTATTTACCTACCTCAACAAAGATAATGAAACCTAAATCTAGGGGCTCAAGCACAAAAAATAAAGAAAATAATAATTGAAAAGCTCAAATATCAGAAAACAATATGATAAAATAGGGAAAATATGGAGGAATTAAACAGAGGAAATGGAGAAAAACAAAACCGCGATGGGATCCCCAAGTGTACTAGCACTTGGTGACACATAACCCTAACAATCACAAAGGTCTAAAGGCTCTGTAGAACACCCAAATGGAGAAAGTGCCAACATATATACAAATTACTACAAGAAAAATGTGACTAAATAAAATGGCCGAAATAAAAACTAAAAATGAAATGCAAAAGTCTTTAGCGGCTTCTGCTCCTCCTCAATCTCTCTCTCTTGATGGTATTTAAAGAATCTCTCAGCCCCTGCCTCGTTCGAGTTTGTCGGCTCTCCTAAGATCGTCACCCTTACTCAACGTGCCCCAATAATAATGAAGAAACAAAAAGTGCATTAGAATAATTATGATAACATATAGAAGAAAAGGAAAGATAGAAAATGAATGAGAATAAACAAGCAAGTAAACAAGTGAACAAGAAAGAAGTAAACCTATCTACACTCATCGTGCCTCCCCGACAACATCACCATTTGATTTTTTAGCATAATACATGGATTTTAAAAACAAGCATATTTATGAAATTTTATTATTTTTGGAATTAATATGAAATGTTTAATGTTTCAGGTATTTTTATTTTTTGTAGTTTTCTGAAAATAAATTTGTATGAAATTTATACAAGTGATAAAATATACTAAAATACAACTCCTATAATTTTTACAAAATTTTCAATTTTTTTCTTCAAAAGTTTATGAATTTTTAAAGTCAACAAAGAAAAATTAAACTATATTTTTATTTCTAAAAGAACAAATAAATAAAATTTGAAAACAAAATTTATTAGTGATAAAACAAAAAATAAGAAACTTGTTCTAATATTTAGGGATTTTTAGAGTTATTTAGCCACTTAATTAAGACAATAAATGAGAAAAATAAATTCATTCAGACTGGACTAAAAAAGAAATTATTTTATGTTTATGGAATAATAAATAAATAATAGAAGAAAGCCAAGTCTAAAAGCATAAATTTTTGAAATTCACGTGCATGCGTATGTGAATCGAGCAAACAAGGAACTGTTTACAATTATTTAAATTTATGGATCAACTAATAACAACAACATGGCATATATTTATTGCAGATTTTATAAAAAAACATGTGACGAGACAAATGTTTTCAAATATAAAGGATTGAAATGCAAAATAAAAAAACTATAAGGTGCAATATGTAATTATTCAATCATTCTAAACAAGAAACATGCTCAAACATGATTTATTTACAAATAAAGTAAAATACAAGGATGAAAGTGCAATATTCAGCACTCAAGCGTGTGTGACACGTGGGCAATGAACGGTTGGGATGTAGCGCATATGGATCCTATCAAATGGTCAATATTTGGGATGGACAGTGTACCTCTGATCTTATCTGAAACAATACATTCTTGATCTGACATCAGTGAAGTACTCTGGAAGAACAGTGAAGAAGGCTACATCTAATGAACTTGGATCAGCTCGTGCTCCTCTGACCAGCCTCTGATTTGATGCTTGATGTGCTTAATACAATCTAGATGGCTATCCATGTCATTTGGATGTGTCGATCAGGTCTAGGTCCCGCTGATTGAAGACTTGGAGATCTAGCTCAAGTGCAGGTGAAACTTGCCTCCAAGGTCTCAAATCCAAGCTCCAAAATAAGCTCTTGTTTCTTGCAAGTTATTAGAAGCTCAGAGTTCATGCTCCATCCACATTTATTAAACAAAAACTAAGGGAAATGATGTGGACGAATTAATCTCTAATAGATGGGATAACTGAGATCTATAACTCAGATACGAAGGGGATATGGGGGCATATTTGGTGCGAGTGAGGGCAAATGGAGAGGGATTGATATGGCGTGATTTGAACATCTCGAATCACAAATATGACTTCATATCTAGTTGATCGAAGGTTGAGTTAAGATCTACTGATATGAATTAGAAGTAAATGAAACTTGCTGAAATTAAATGTGACAATGGAAATAGATTTAACCTATGATGACTTACGATGAAGATGTGCGGGCTATGACCTTGTTTCAGTTGCATGAGGTCATAGAATATGATATTTTTAAAGATTCTCCGGCAGTGAGCGGATCACGGATTTGGTTGATCCTCACTCACTCTCGGTCTTGGAGGTTAGCTCGACCAAGAGTTTGGGTTGGGGCCTTTTAGATCCACTAGGATGATCCTTCTTTTTATTGAAACATCTACCAAGAGGCCAAGGGGCATCTTAGAGAACATTATCATAACGATACAAGGAATGCAATTCCCATTGGACTTCATTGTCTTGGACATCGACATCGCGACACTTTTATTTTGTCCCCCCAAACATACTTGGTCAGCCGCTCCTACTATCCATCGCATCGGTAATAGATTATCGTACTGGAGAGATAACCTTTCACTCCACGGTGAAAAGGTTAAGATAGAGGTAATCCAGGATCCGAAGCCATCTTAGCGAGCATTAGATGAGGGGGAGAGCATGTTGCACATGAGTTAGAGCATTGTAATTTTCTAGATGAGATCATAGATATATATTTGTTTACATATTACAATGACACCGAGGATATCCTTTCTTGAAATGAAATCCTTGAGAGCACAATCGAGATTTGCTCCGTTGTTGATGATTCTGAGTTGTATGCTGATGGATAATATGAGTTTTTTTGAATTAACAGAGTTTGCTGAGATTTCTGATGAGCCGTCCCATTCTAAGCTTATAGAGTTTACTGCAGATCTATTTGAGACACTACATGTTGAGACTATTATAGCCACGATGGATACTTGACAGATGGTGAATAATTCACCTTCCCCCAATACAGTTTATGAGGTTGTTATAGAACATATTCAGACACAACATGAGCTCAAAATTTTACCGTCAACACTGAAGTATGCCTTTCTTGCGGGTGCACCCCAAATGTTTCCGATCATCATCAGTTCGCAATTGACCAATGACGAGGAATCTTGCTTGTTGTAGGTTCTTGAGAGAAACCATAAGGCCGAAGGCTGGAATATTTTGGACCTCTGTGGGATCAATACAACATTATGCTCACATCATATCTTGTTAGAGGATGACAATGAGTTAACCTGCGTGTTTCAGCGTCATCTGAATCCTAATCTATGGTATGTTGTCATGAAAGAGATCATGAAGTGGTGCGACACTGGATTTATTTATCCAATTTCCAATTCCAAGTAGGTTTTCATGTTACATATGGTCCCAAAGAAATCCGGGATTACAATCGTGATGAATGACCATGGTGAGGAGATTTCAACCCATGTACCCACCTCGTCACGTATCTGTGTAGATTACCAGCGCCTAAACTCAATAACCAAGAAAGATAACTTTATGCTACTCTTTAAAGACCAGATCGCCAAAAGTGTGGGAGGGAAAGAGTTCTTCTATTTCTTGGATGGATACTCAGAGTATAATTGGATTGTAATTGTTCATGAAGATCCTGAGAAAAGACTAATATTACTTGTACATTTGACACCTATGCCTTTAGACGGATGCCCTTTAGAATGTGTATTGTACTAGATACATTCCCGAGGTGTATGTTTGTTGTTTTTGTCAACTTGGCAGGTAGTTTTCTTGAGGTTTTTATGAATGATTTATCGCTTTATGGAGATAGCTTTGACACATGTTTGGATTATTTAGACCGAGTGCTTCAGCATTGTTGTGGGGTAAGTTTAGTGCTTTCTGGGTAAAGAGTCACTTTATGGTGACTAATGTGATTTTATTAGGACACTTCAGCTCCAAGCATGGCATGGAGGTTGACCCAACCGATGTTTATGTGATCTCCAAGTTAGACCTGCCAATGAATTTGAAGTTGTTGAGGTCATTACTTGGACATGTTGGATTCTATATGCGATTAATTAAGGACTTCAGCAAGATCGTCAGACCATTAACTGAGCTACTATGCATGGAGAGTGAGTTTATTGTTTATGAGAAAGTCCTCTATGCATTTTATCTTATGAAAGACTTGGATACTAGTGCTCCTATCCTATAACCACCTGATCAGCTCTTCCTTTTTGTGATCATAGTATACAAATCGTATTATGTAGTTGTAGTCATTTTAGGACATGGAAGGGATGGAGTACCATTTGCTACATACTATACAATTAAAACTCTCAATGAGGCACAAAGAAACTACACAATTTACATAGAAGGAGATGGTAGCTATGGTGTTTGCCTTAGAGAAATTTAGCTCGCACCTACTGGTTTTAGAGTGATTGTTTACACTAATCATACTGCCATACGATGTTTATAGGCTACGAAGGATGTCAAACCTTGCCTTATTAGATGGATCCTTCTTCTTCAGGAGTTCGATTTAGAAATTCAAGATAAACCTGGAGTAAAGAATGTTGTGGCAAATCACCTTTCTTGGAACATTGATGCAAAGTCCCATAAGCAGCTACTACTTCCTATTACAAACTTTTCCAGATGAGGAAATTTTGTCCGTTGCCTCGCTCCCATGGTACACTGATATTGCGAACTATCTCCTCTCCAAAAATGTTCCATGAGATTTCTCCAAGCTGAAGGTAGAATGATTTTTGTCAGATTCATTTTTATTAGTGTAGGATCCGTACCTATTTCGTGAGGGTGCGGATTACATCTAGAGGAGGTGCATTCCTTGTGAGGAATATCATTGTGTTTGAGAATTGTCATAGATTAGAGTTTGGTGGGGATCATTTTGGGAAGCGCACGGCAACAAAGGTTCTACATTGTGGCTAACAGTGGCCAACTCTATTTAAGGATGCTACATATTATGTAAAGTGTTGTATTGATTTCCAGAGAATGGAATGAACCATTGGTTCCAAAGATACAATGCCCCTTATGTATATCCAGATTTTAGATGTTTTTGACGCTTGGGTCATTGACTTCATGGTCCCATTGCCTATCAATCAAGGATGTCAGTACATCTTGCTTGCCGTGGATTATGTTAGTCACTGGGTGGACGCTATCCCCATTCAAACCGCTGATAATCGTACAGTTTGTCACTTTCTCAAGGACAACATTATTGCGTGGTTTGAGATTCCCAACATTCTTATTTCAGATTGGGGAAGCCATTTTATCATTAGAGAGGTCAAGAAATTAGTCAAGGAGTACGACATTGAGCATCGTATCACATCTCCTTACCACACACAGACTAACAACTTGGTTGAGATTTCAAATAGGGAGATCAAGACTATTATTCAGAAAGCTGTACGTCCAGATACGAAGAACTGGTCGCAGATGTTTGACACGATTCTATGGGCTTATCGTATGACGTGCATGTCTCCATAGGGTAATGTCTCCCAACAAATTGGTTTATGGAAAGTCTTGCCACTTGCTAGTTTAGTTAATTCATATTTATTTATGGGCAATCCGTGTACACAACTTGGACAATGAGAGAGCAGGACATAGTAGGATAGTGGATATGAACAAATTGCTGGAATTCTGAGATTTAGCTTATGATAGCAACCTGATGTATAAGGAGAAAGTCAAGAGATGGCATGATAGATGCATTAGTAGAAAGACCTTTAAGCCTAATAAGAAGATATGGTTGTTTGATACAAAGTTGAAGTTATTTCCAATAAAACATAAAAGTAAATGGTCAGGATCATTCATAGTGAGAGATGTACGCGACAATGGTAGTATTGGCCTTTCTAGGTTGTCATCTAACACACAACCATTTGTGGTGAACATACAGTTGTTGAAGACATATCTATATCATAATACATTTGAGCCCGTTGTGGATTCTATTTATGTGGTATCAGATGATGATTCTTTGACTACTTTTGTGTCTAATACATGAATTGATTTTCTCTTTTATATAATCCTTTCATTTTATTCTTTCTTTCTTCCAATTTTATTATTCGCCTCTTTTCCATTTGTGTATGCTATACTTAAGATGTAATCTTTCCTAAGTATATGGGAGGTGAATTTCTTGAGATGTTTTATTTTCGTTCTGTTTCATTGCTCCAATTGTTGCTTATACTTAGGAATCCTTTACCCTAAGAATAGGGGGGGGGTAATGTCGTTCATTTCATTCTTCTTTATTTTTCATTTTATTTTCTTATGTTCTCTCGCTTGTCCTTTAATTTGGTGATATTCTTTCTTATACTATGGGATCATTTAACCTAAGTATAGGGGGGGAGAAGTTGAGCCGTTGAGTTTTTACATTCTTTTACTCGATTTTCCCCATTTGTACAGTATTTTGTACTTAGGATATCCTAAGTGTAGGGGGGATCACCAACTTCTATTCATTTTATTCTTTGTTCTTTGACTCATTGTAGTATAGGATTCTTTTCACTTTTCTATACTTAGTACGAGGTATGTCTTCCTTTGTCATTTCTTGTTCACTATGAGGACATAGCTCGAGCTAAGTATACACGGCTGTTGTATATATTTTATATATACTTTAGCCATAACTCATACTTTTGTTTATTAAATAATATGGCTAATAAAACTGAAATAAAAATGTTTTGTAACAAGTTTGTGAAATTTTTTTGTAAAAATTCTTTTATTAAACTCTTAGTAAAAATCTTTGTAAAATTATTTTTGTACATTTTTTTGTAAAATGTGTGTTAAATCATTTTGTTTGTAAAATCTTGTTAAAACTATATGTTGTACAAAATATTATCGGTTAAATTTGTTGTAAATTATTTTAAATAAAGTGGTTATAAAAATGCGTTTGTAAAATATTTTATGAAATAATTTTGTTTAATTTGTTGTACTTTTTTTTAAAATCATTTGTAAACTAGTTTGTAAATTAATTTCTCATGTTTTTACATTTGATATTCTCTTAATAAACACTTATTAGAAGTATATTGACTAAAATAAAAAGAACAAAGGAAGCATAATGAACTTATAACAATGTTGACTTTTAAACTAATCTTCATTAATCAAAGTATGGAGCTTGGTCTGAACATTAGATTATTAGTTTGGTGTAACCTTATTGGAAATGGGATTCAAGACTTAATAACATCTAAGTTTCACATGTCTCTTTTTAGATCGTATCAACAATAATGTCAGAACAAGTTTTCATATGCAAATCCCGATGACTATGAATCTACTTGTATTGTGTAAGTTGATAGATAACTCTCCACATCTGAAATGACAAAGAACAACCTTTTCTTAGCAAAGTGACCCTAATTCCCCAGTCTAGCTACTATTTCCTGGAGGAGCGGTGTATTTCCTTCTATGTTATGGTATGTCTTGTGTCCAAAATTGAATAGGGGATAAGATAGAAGAATAAGAAAAGAATTGGAGTGTGGACAACGTAGCCAGATCTCCTTGTGAAGTCAGCTAGTGTATCCTAGTTTCCACTAAGAAATGCAGGTTCTCTGACACATGGACCATTACGGTTAATGATGTATATTTGGTGTATTTTTGGCTTATTTTTGGTGGAAAATATTGTTGCACTGCATTTATATTTTTTTACCCAACAAATATAGAATATTTGTTTCTGTCCATGTTTTGTGGTCTTAGAAAAAATTATGCCAGCAGACCATCCCTCATCTGAAGCTTTATTTCAACCCACAACATCCTGTCTTTAGACGTCTATACCACTATACTAGGTTGGAATGCATTGGCCACTAGATGTGACTACGTATATTTCCATTCATGTGTGTCTCTTTCTATATGATTCTACCCTTCACCCCTCATCTATGTTGAGCTACGTGCAAGGTTCTTCTCCATGTTAGGTCACTATCTAAAAGAACCATGTATGTGTTTGAAATATTCTACTTAGACCGATCGAGAAGACATTTGATCATAGTATTATGGACCCAAATAACTAAATCACTATGACATGAAAATTCTCCACTCCAGTTCCTAAAAGGCTCCTCTGAAATTAAGTGGATCAAGGTCTTAACCAAGCTCCATTCTTCAGGCTTTATTCAAACTAGTTTTGGCATCAAGATCACACTAAAAAATGCAAATGGATGATTTTTTTATTTGAAGAGAATTATGTTATTTTATTTTTTATGTATTTTTTAGAGATTTTTTTGTAAATTATTATGAATTTTATCTTTTTCAAATTTTCTATTACTTTATTAGGGTTAGAGGTTTAGAAGTATTTACAAGAATTTACAAGAATTTATACAAATTATACAAGGCATTATATATATAATTTATATAGGATTCATACAAGAATTTTAACTACTAAAATATTTTTTATTTATAAGTTTTATCTACAACTTCTATAAAAACATTTTATTTATAAGATAACTTTATATAAATATTTTACTAAAGAACTTTATAAATTAGTTTTAATTACAAGTTTTAAAAAAATATTAAACAAATCTATACCCATATTTTACAAGTTATTACAAGATTTGTATACAAGGTTTTTACAACAAGTTATACATAAAATTATAACACAAATTATTTATAGACAAGGTGAGAAAATAATTTTACAAACTTGTGTACTAAATATTTTACAAAAAAATACAAAACATTTTACAAAAACAATTTACAGAACATTTTACAAAAGTTTACAAAAAAATTACAAACCATTTTTAAAACAATTTTATTTAAAACATTTTACATACTAACAATTTTGGTAGTTGAATAATTTTAAAACCATATTTTACAAAATTTTTAATAAAAAATAATTTACAACATTTTATAAAATAAATGATTTTACACACATTTTATAAAAAAATATAGAAAAATAATTTTACAAAGATTATTACAAAGAGTTTAAAAAAATATTTTACACAAATAATTTACAAACAAATATTTACAAATAATTTTCACAAACTTTTTTACAAATTTTTTTCCCAATTTTATTGGCCATATCATTAAATAAATAAAAACACGAGTTAAGTAAAGTATATATACAATATATATGGCAGTTGTATACACTAAAGACTTCTCTTTCTCTAGGGCATAAAATTATAAAGGGAATAGGCTCTCCCAAACTAAAGTGAATAGAAGAGAGAGTTTCACTCTCCTTTTATACACATCGTATAGACCTATTGAAGAGTCTTCTCTTCATGTAGGCGTGTGTAATGACATCCCTTTGATTGTTGATAAAGGACTCAATACCAAATCCTCGTTTAATAATACAATTATCTCCTTATTTATCTCCACATAATGTAATGAATAAATCATGAAACAAATCAACAAAGACTTAAATCAAGGACTCTTTGTATTGGCGCCATGCTTCAATTTATACACAAATAAATTCCATATATGGAATAATATTTTTGTTAATTTATTAATTGATTAATAAATAAATAATGCAACAATATTAATATCCTTATTCTCTATATGACTCAATATAACGGTGCCATGTGTACAACCATTTTGCACGCCCATCTTGACTAAATATAGTCATGGTTATTGCCTTTTATTTATCAATCAATTATCTTGATAATCACGTTATCATTATCTATGAAATTATGGAAATAATTTCTATAGCTTATGAATCAGATTCACAAGCACACAAAAAATTTAAATCCAATTTACATTTATAAATTATCATGAATAAAAATCCCACACAATTTCATACCTTGAAAAATATTATGCAAATTAAATTTACATATATATATTATTGACATGAATCATATTCATATAAATATTAATTATTGTGTCAACATTCACATTAATTAATGAGATATATATTGTGAATCTAACAAAAAATGCACTTATGAAAAATGTAATAATAACAATTATTACAACAATGACGTCTTTATGTATGACTCCTAATCCAATTAGGACTCATGAGATATAAATGCAATTATTTGGAGATAATGTAATGGAGGTCATACTATCCATGTATAGTGAATCGACATATGGATATCAATCTAATTTCTTGGTTTAAACAATTTTTAGCTTCAAATCATACTCTCTTATCAATCGAGCTAAAGTGGAAGACTTCACACTCTTAATGAGCTCAATGAGAGACAATTTATCTATGTGTTGTCGAGTAAGTATCAGTGAATTGAATCAAGCTTCCTCGGGCATTTCTAATCAAAATCCAAACAATTAGGAACTTTGAAATGAGTTTATGGAGCTTATATATTTCCATTTCCATGACCATTTCTATTTCCAACATTTCGGACATTGAAATTAAATTATAATTGGGATTGGAAATCGATTTCAAATGAATTGAGGTTTATTCCAATTAATTCTCAAATCATCAAGCTAAATGGAGCCACTAAAATCCATCATGGTTTATCCCTCCGAATGGAAGTGTCATGCAGATGATCTACTATGATAGAGTTAACCCTGAGTATTCACATTACTCATCCGTACTTCATATTGGAAACCTTTTATATATCTGAATTTTAAACCCATAGTTTTATTGTCTTCTTCAGAATAAGTCAATAGATTTCTCGCAAAATATTTGGGGTACAATATTAATCATTTACTTTCCAAAATCACATATTAATGTTGAATTCGTATTTTATTTCATAATCAGGACGGCCATGCATGGAATTTATTTTGACCACAAGTTATCTCATGAGTGAGCTTTGTCTCCTGGTTCATCAATTAAGAACATGTATGATTCCTTCGAGAGATCATAAATCTTGTATGTCTTAATATGCTGGCCAACATGCTCATATATGGACCTTGGCTATGTCATGAAACTATTGGTCTATTAAATGTACATACTTGGGCATGTAGACGTATATATATCTTAGGTGGAAAGAAGTGTGCAAGATCGTAACAATTACGATTCGGGTCTTAGTTTATCTCAACCTCCTCAAGTGAACTCTTGGACTTTATTATTCCAACACTTATGAATATCTATTCCTAAGAAGAGGACCTGCATCAAGAAGTCGGTTGGAAATCAGTCTATAGATAGAGATCACCATATCCTTCTCAAAATTGAAATCTATATTAAATATAACTTATTTGAATTCAGTATGCCGTTCTAATTGCATGGTATTCAATATGGCCATGGTACATAACCCTAATTTTATAAAAGGGACCTTAATATATTAGTTAATTCATATTTATTTATTCATTTTATTCAGATAGAAATGCTAAAATAATAACTTTTATTGCATTAACGGGTCGCCATGGGCTACCAATTCCAACAGTTCCCCGCTAGCCTTTAAAGCCATTCATGTACTACTCTCAACCCCATATTAATTTCATATTGGTTGAAGACCTTTTGAAGTCAACATCTTGGTTAGCATATCAGCAATGTTGTCTTCATAGGAAACCTTTATGATCATGATATCACCATGCTTATGAATCTCTCAGACAATATGATATTTCCTCTCCATGTGTTTGCTTCTTTTATGCCACTGGGGTTCCTTTGTTTGTGCTATGGCACCAGTGTTCTTACAGAGTAACAAGATGGGAGATTCTAACAAGGAAACTACCCCAAGTTCCAACATGAACTTACACAACCACACTGACTCTTTAGTAGCATCTGATGTGGCTATGTATTCTACATTGGTTGTTGAATTAGCCGTGGTGTCCTACTTCTCCAGCTCACAACACCACCGCTCAACATGAATAAGAAGCCTGAGGTTGACTTCGTATCATCAATACAGGATTGGAATTCTAATATGTTTACCCTGAGACTTGGAGATCGTAATCTCCATAAACCAAGACGTAGTCTTGAGTTTGTTTAGTACTTGAAAATGCTTTTCACTATATTCCAGTGTTTCTCTCTATAAAATATTGGTAATTTTTTACCACTCCCACTACATGGTAAATATCTAGTAGCGTACCCATCATTACATACATCAGGCTTCCCACAATCAATGTGTAAGGGAAACCGACCATGGCTTTCTGTTCTTCAACTATTTGAGGAGCCATCCATTTGGACAAGTGATTACCACATCTTAAGGGAGTCAAGTCTTTCTTGGACATATCCATACTGAATCTTTCAAAGATGTTCATTATGTGTCCTTGTTGTGATAGTCTCAATATCCTCTTTTCTCAATTTCTTAACAATTTTAGACCCAAGAAGTAAGAAGAGTTTCTAATATCTTCCATCTCAGAGGTATTGGACAACCAAATCTTAACACTATCCATCATACGTATATCATTCCCAGTGATAAGGATGTCATCTATATAAATCACAATGAACACAATGTTACTCCCACCAAGCTTCTTGTACACACATGTATCATCTGAATTCTGCATAAAATCATAAGTCTTTGTAGTTTTACTATATCTGATATTCCAACTATGAGAAGCTTGTTTGAGTCCATAAATGGATTTCTTTAGCTTACACACATTTCCTTTCTCATTCACGAAGCCCTAGGGCTACTCCATATAAATATCCTCTTTGAGGAATCCATTGAGAAAAGCGATCTTGACATCCATCTGCCAGATGCCATAGTCTAGATGGACTACTAGAGAAAGCAATGCCTTACGGATTAAGCAAGGCCTCAGATGAGAATGTCTCATAGTAATCGTTGCCTTCTCTCTGTGTTTAACCCTTGATAATGAGTCGTGCTTTGGAGGTTTCTACCTTCCCGTCGGATCCCCTCTTCTCTTGAACATCCATTAACCACCAATGGCTTTGAGCACTTTACGTGGATCATCAAATGTCCATACATTATTGTTGTGCATGGAGTCTATCTCAGACATCATTGTTAACATCTAGCTATCCCTGTCGTAATCACCCAATGCTTCATCAAATAAAGTTGGATAAATATCAGACTCTTTTGATACATGGAATCCATATATTTCAAGTTAACATACAACCCTAGAACCTTCTCAAATAGGTATGGTTGTGCCATTTTCAATTTTCTCTTAAGTTTCTGGATTAGGAACTTTATCAGCCTCACTAGGTTCGATCAGTTCCTTAACTTCATTATTTTCTTGACATCTAAAGAATTCATCTTCTAGAAATTTGATGTCTTAAGCAACAAATACATTTTGAGTCACATGATCATAAAGTTGATATCTAATACCATTCTTTATGTGTCCATTGAAGTAGCACTCTCTAGTGAGAGTTCGAGCTGGCCTACATCCAACTTCTTAGCATGTAATAAACAACCTCAAATCCTCGAGTGTGGTACACTCGGCCTAGTAACATACAAACCATAAGGGGTTTTAAGTACAGATCTAAATGGAATCTTATTTAGACAAACACTGCATTCTCTACTGCATGTCCCCAAAAACATAGAGGTAAGTTTGCTTTAGTCATCATTGATCTCACCATGTACAACATGATTTTGTTGTGTCTCTCAGCAATTCCTTTGAGTTGAGAAGTACATGGAAGAGTGAGATTGGAAATAGCTCCTATATCTTTAAGGTATTCTTTGAATTCATCTAAGAGGTATTCGCCACCTCGATGAAATGGAATTCGTTTTATTTTCGTTCATGTTTTTTTCTCAATCAAAGACACAAACTATTTGAGTTTTTAGAAGGCTTCATATTTGTGACATATTAAGAAAATAAAACTATATCACGAATGTTCATCAATAAAGCTAAGATAGCACTGATGTCCATTTCGAGTCGTAGTTTGAAAGGTTCCGCGTACAATGGTAAGTACTAGGTCCAATATACCGACTCATCGTTGACCTTTCTTAGTGAAGGGAGCCCTGGATATTTTTCCACGAATACAATGCTCGTACGTTAGTAAATCACAAACTTCTTGAAATCTAAAGGTATGTCCTTTACCAATCTATTGATCCTATCAACATACACATATTCGAGTCTTTGATGCAAGGTCATAGTTGAATGATCTCCATCCCCCCGTTACTGTTTAGGGTTTTTAATACTATTATTAATAAATGTTATCAATTTTATTGATATTCATTATACAATCATGCATGTTAAATTCATAGAGTCCACCTGTTATTAATAAACCATCTGCCACAAATTTAACATAACGACTTATTATAAGTATATTACATAAATGGAATGAATATCCATATCCAACTAATATATATACAGATAAAAGGTTCCTTCTAACATCATGAACATAGAGACATTTTCTAATAATTTGGACTCTTCCACTTGATAACGATAGTCATCATGTCCCCGATAGCGATTGCTGAAACTATTGCATCATATCCCATTTAGATGACTATCTCTCCATCATCAAGACTTCTAGTTCCTTGAAATATATGCAACAAATTTCATACATGAATAAAAGCATCGGAATAAACAAGCCATCTATCTTCTCATCCTACGAGTAAGTTGGTTTGAATGATGAGATAGTTTATGAGTTACTTGTTGGGCATCACCTTTGCCCTTCACAAGGATCTTCATGTACTTCGCCCTTGCGCTTCTAGTGTCCCGACTTTTTGCACTATTGGTAGACATCCCCTTTCTGGGATGTCAGATGTTTAGAAGCATGAGAAGAGGTACCAAATACTTGGCCCTTCTTCATTTTCTTTCTAATTGGACCCTTCTTTGATCCGTATTTCCAATCTCGCTTCCCTTTGACCTGTGAAACTATTGCACTACCATAAGTATTCTCTTTCTTCATGATCTCCTTAGAGGACTTCAATGAAGCAATCAACTTAGCATTTTTCAAATTCAACATATTCATATTATAATAAATTATAAACTTATTAAAATATTTAGGGAGAGATAGTAGTAAGAAATCAGATTGCATATCTGCATACATTTTAGCCCCCAAAGACTCCAATTCATGGATGTTAACTAAGAGTTTTACTACATGTTCCCTATCTAGAGTCCCTTCATGCATTTTGAAATGAAGCATTTCTTTCATAATTTTATAGCACTAGGTATAGTTCACATCGTTGACCTTTCCTTCATATTTTCCAAGATGTCTTGAGTTTATTCGATATCCATATGTTGCTTCTAAAGAACATTGGATAAGGAATTAAGAATGTTGCAATAGGACAATATGTGGTCCTTGTCCCACTTCTTGCTGAAATCTCGGGGAACCTTGGTCTGAGCGTCCTTGCACTTGTTGCTAGAGAGCACATATCTGATGCGCTTAGCTAGAAGTACAAGTTCCAAATTTCGAATCCAATCTGAATAGTTTGGATTAGTCAAGTAATTGACCTCAATCATCTTGTTAAGTGGGTTGAGAGACTTCAACTGAAATTAAAGAATAAAATGCAATATACTTCAATATCTTAATTAAGGATATTAAAAATTGTAATAATTATTAAATTAGGAGTTCTCGTATTTTTTGTACTTTTAATGCTTTTCCCTTATTAGATCACAAAGCATGAGGCATACAAACAAAAGGTCTCATCATGAGATCTAGTCTCCTTTCCATTTTCATTGCACCCCAAAAATATGAGAAAATTCAACTACAATGAAAGAAGCGGGAACTCTTTCCATCTTACAAGTCCAACTTGTATTCTCTATTCGGTCATCAAAAACCACACCCCCACATATATAGAGTTAGCATGTTATTGATTAAACCAACTGTCAATAAGAGAATATCAATTTATGATATGTGCAATCCAATAATGCCCCAATAAAATGGGGAATAAATTTGGGGTCACAATGCATGCACCCGTTTTATTGGAAAAAATGAAGAAATCGATTCCAACGCTATTTGTATTCCAGAGTCAAGACTATGCATGAGTTTCTCCAAAAGTACAACTCGTGGTGATGAAGTTCTTCGCAATTATAGAAGACCATGGATGTCATCATATGACTTAGTCCATAAGTATGTGTGGCGTAGAGTGCCAATTATGTAACCCATTAGCATATTCATGGCGTAAACATCATCATCGATTCAATTCAAGGCAACAAAATCAGTACATATTATACTAAGGAGATTTTTTTAATCTTTTGATTGTGTATGACTCTATAGTAACTCTAAGAAATTTTAGGAAGTTAAAACACTTTTAAATTTCCCGAAATGTCTAGAGAAATTATCTAGATGTTGTTTGAAATTAAAAACTCTTTTCAATTTCAAAAGTTCTAATGCAACAATCTAGATAATTTTCAAATCAAAATAATTATAATTGTGAAAGATATCTAGTGCAACATTCTAGACAATTCGTGAAATGAATTCAACAATTTTTTAATGTATCATAAACATTAAAGGTCACCACTAATCAAGAAAAATATGAAATAAAATTTACATTCTAATTTATTTCATATTTCCAAAAGCAAGCATTGATTTCAAATTCGAATTTGCAAGTTGCGACCATGGCACCTCAAATTATAAAACAACATTCAACTTGGATATAAAATTGTCAAGACCTCAAATATTTCAAAACTATAAGGTCCAAATATTTATGTGAATATATTAAATATATTTCTATCAATTTTGAGTCCTAAAACATGAAAAACAAGTCAGTTAAAACAATCGATTGTTCTTGAACTCTGCCAATGGAGAAATCTAATTCCTCGAGTCCATACACTCGGAATCACGTGAAGATTTTTTGCACTAATTAGATACTTTACTTATGACTTACTAATAAGTATTTATCATGATATATAATTAAAAATAGTAGCTAAAAATTTATAATTTTAACTCTACAATCTTTGGTTGAAATCAGACTCTATAATTCTTTTAACATCAGAATCTTCTCCCGAATGTTAGCAACTGTTGGTGCATCTTTTGGGAAAGAGTCTAGTCATTACAAGCCTCATGTATATCTGAAAAATATGTTTAAAATAGGGGAGAATAGTAGAAACTTTGAAAGTCACTGAATCATTCGAATCATTAAGCTGTCGCAAGATAATGTACCTGATTATCGAGATAATCTAGCCAATTGCTCATTATACTTGGATTCAATGGAAATACTCTAAACTATGTGTCCAATACGAAATAAAGGATGTATTTATGGACTTTCATCATGCAAATGCAGAAAATTAGATAACTATTTACATAAAGCATTATATGTTCACCGTACGAATAAGAAATTTTTGAACATTTGTATATATGAAACCATAATTTAGGAAAATGATTTTTCTAAGAAGGTTTCTAATATTCTAATGAATATTAAGAAGAGATAAGGGTTACCTCTAAAAGCGTGATCCTCTAAAGCAAGAGACCTCATGTAACAAGTCCATTCTACAGTGTCTCTCTTGTAGGCATAGAGATGAAATGTGTTGATTCACAGGAACTTGGATGGTGTCTTCATGAACAAGGCTTCAAGAAGAGGTGTCTATGAGTTCTATACACTCAAGATTCTTCTCTTTTTCTAAGCCACAAACTTCTTAAGGGAATTGGCTCTACGAAACTTAAGTGAATAAAAGAGAGAGGCTCACTCTCCTTTTATAGTCATTATACACACTTATTGAAGACTCTTCTCTTCGAGTAGGCATGTGCAATGATGGCCCTTGGATTGTTGATCAAGGTCTTAATACTAAGTCCTTGTTAAATAATACAATTATCTCCTTATTTATCTCTTATTAGTTTATGTAATAAATCAAGCAACAATCAACAAAGAGTTCTTTTCAAGAACTCTTTGTAGTGGCTCCATGTGTCGATACACATGCCAAACAAATTCCGTCTATGGAATGGGATTGTTGCCAATCTATTAATTGGTTAATTAATAAATACTTAAATATTATTAAGAGCCTTATTCTCAGTAGGACTCCATATAATGACACCATGTGTTCAAACATTGCACATAACCCATCTTGTCTAAATATAGCTAATCTTGATGATCACATTATCATTATTGGAGAAATTATGGAAATAATGCCTATAGCTTCAATCATATTCACACGCACAAAAAAAATTATAAATCAAATTTACATCTATTATTGAGAGTCAAATTCACACATAATTTCATGCCTTGGAAATATCATGCGAATCATATTTACATATATATTACTAACATGAATCATATTCATATAAATATTATATACAATAATCATCATTTACATTAACTAAATGTATTTTGTGAATCAAACACAAAAATGCCTTATGAATAATTTATTAAAAATTATTATTAAAACACTAATGTCTTTAAGTATGACTCCTAATCTAATAAGGACTCATGAGATATAAATGCATAACCTTGGAGTTATTGTTAGGGTGATCATATTATCCATGTATGACTCGAAATGTGGATATCAAACCAATTTCAGGGTCTGTAACATTTTTAGCTTGAAGTTGGTACACTCTTATCAATTGTGCTTAAGTTGAACACTTCACAATCTTAACAGGCTCAACGAAACACAATGCACTCTATATGAGCTCGAGAAAGTATCAGTGAGTTGAATCAAGATTCCTTGAACATTTCTAATCGAAGACCAAACAATTAGAGAATAGAAATGAGCTTATGGAGCTTACATATTTCCATTTCGATGGCCATTTCTATTTCCATCATTTGGACATTGAAATTGGAATTGTTGGGAATTAGATTCAAATGAATTTAGCTTTAATCCAATTAGATTTCAAATCATCATGCTAAATGGAGCCACTAAAATCCATCATGTTTCATTACTCCCTCAGAATTGAAGTGTCATAATAGATGATCTAGTATGATGGAGTTAACCCAGAGTATTTCCAATGCTCCTTCGTCCTTCAAACTAGAAAAAACATTGATATATCTGAAGTTCAAACCCCTAGTTTGACCATCTTCTTTAGAATAAATATATAGATTTCTGATTTAATATTTGGGTGATAATGATAACTATATACTTTCCAAAAGCATATATTAATATCTCGAATTCATGTCTTATTTCATAGACAAGATGACCAGGAATGAATTTATTATGACACCAAATTATCTCATTAGTGAGCTCTGTCTACCACATCTTCAGTTAAGAACATCCATGGTCACTTTGAGATATCACACATCTCATATGTCTTAATGTTCACACCAATGCTTAGGTATGTGGAACATGGCTAGGTCACAAATCTATTGATCTGTCAAATGTGCATACTCATGCATATATATGTATATCTATCTCAGGTCAAAGGATGAATGCTTGATCTTGACAGTTATGATTTAGGTCTCAATTTATCTCAACCTCATAAAGCCAGCTCTTTGTCTTGATTATTCCAATACATCTGAATCTCTATTCCTATGAAGAGGACCTGCATTAAGAAGTCGATTGGAAATCAGTCCATAGAGAAAGATTATCATCCCTTTCTCAGTCTGGAGATCTTTATTGAATATCGCTTATTTGAAGTCAACTATGTCCTCATAGATGCATGGTATTCATCATTGCTATGGTACATAAACCTAATTACACAAAAGGTCCTAAGAAAATGCATTCATTTTCATTTATTCATTTCATTTCAAATGGACATGATAAAACAATACCATTTATAGCATTAATGGGATGCCAAGGGCTTACAAGTCCAACATATGGTTGGTAGGTAAATAGAGGTTCAATCTTGACTATTCACTAGAATTGGATTGACTAGTAAGCATGCAATCTAAGGCTTAACTAATATCGCTTTTCGCGTCCGCTTGATCGAGCCCCAAATTTTGTTATCCTCTGGCATATAGTACTAAGACACCCACAAACATGAGGCATCTAAGACTCCCACTTCAAAGGCATCACAAATATATAGCCAACTAAACAAACAATACATTTCATCAAGAAATTATATATATACATATATTAAAGTCCTTGTTTTAGGTTATGTTGATTATTCTTTTTAGGAATAGGGACTCTTGTATGAAATCGACGATTGTTGTTCTATTCCATCATGTCCATTGGAAGGGTAGATGTGCCAGTCTTGCTTTTTGCCATCTTTTTCACAGAACAAGCACATCTGTCCACCCATTCCTCGCTAACTTGGCTTGATAGTCTCTCTAATCTCGACTATCTTTCTCACAACTTCACCACCTTCGCAAACTCTTAACCTTCATCGCTTCGGCCTCCATCCTAACCTCTGTCATCTAGCTTTTGTTTAAATGAAATGCTAAAATCAAATCTATTCTATGCTAGTATAGCTTCGCTTGTTCACTCCTCTGTCCTCTAAAATAGTTACTCATCTTAG
Organism: Ottelia alismoides; assembly: GCA_037367405.1. Taxonomy (NCBI): domain Eukaryota; kingdom Viridiplantae; phylum Streptophyta; class Magnoliopsida; order Alismatales; family Hydrocharitaceae; genus Ottelia; species Ottelia alismoides. The sequence goes on along the minus strand of JAZKJV010009087.1, from coordinate 501,623 downwards.
TTGGAACTAACCTCCAATTTTCTCGAGTTGCTATTCTTCCTAGAAAGCACTCAATCACTCTGGTCCCTACACAAGAATGGAAAATGTTATCAATATTTGGTATGCAATAGAGATGCAAATAAAATAATAAGGAAAACAAATAAATAAGAAAGAACTTAAATAGACTAAATGTGAAAAACTCGATCTAATTTACCATGCCTCCCGAGTAATGGTACCACTTTGGTACACACTTTTTGTATTTTTATAAAGAGGTCAATTATAGCACATAATGCCCCAAAAAAGTGAACATGACAATAACAAAGCCACTTCATACATTGAGTAGGGTTGGCGTCAAGGATTCTTTGCCTCCATTCAAATCAATCTTGGATCATTCTCGTGTTTAGATTGAAATCATAAAGATCCCTCCGGGTAGTCTCATTCAAACACTTCAAGAGCCTTCCTCGCCTACTCATAGAACGAGTACTCAAAAACAAGAAATAAAGCATTATTAGAAGGTATGTAAATAGCACGCACGCGCGCACAAACACACAGGTCAATACAACCATCCCTATAGATCATCATTTTCGTTCTTTTTGTTCCATATCCAATTTACGGTCGCATCAATTCCATGCAATCAATCCCTTGTTGCTTCCCTCATACCTGGACGTCGGTCGTACCCTATCTTGAATGCCCAATAGAGAGATGTTTTGTCTACATTCACAGGTTGAGGATTCTATTCAGATATGTAGGTAGGATACATTGATTTGGTCTTCTTTCACAAGTATAGAATCGAGGTATAGAAGAGAGATAGTGAGTGAGAATGATAACTGTCTATTAATGAGTGGCATGTATCTTGTATCTCATCCTTCTCATATAGGATCAAATTTGAGAAAAATCCTGAGTGAAGAGACAACCAAATGATAACTACAGGGAATACCTCAATTCCCTCATTCATCACATCCCCCCCGCACCCACCACGCGGTACCTGTAATTATAAAGACAAAAGTCATTCAGATGCACGGATGCCCCCGAAGTTCTTTATACTGATGAATATTTCTTGATGGAATAAGATATCCATAAACTTATATTTTTCTCCACTAAAAAAACTATATAATTGGGATTGACTATCAAAGTTCATAAGTGACTTTCTTGTTTATGGAAGGGAAGTGTCTATAGGAAGGCAGAGCGAGCAACTAGGATATATATATACATATATATATATAGTGGCATGCGAGAATAAGGAGCCATCTCAACATCCCTAATCTCGCATATTCCAACTGGTGCATCGACCAACCTCCTTTCAAATGGTCAAACCATATTAAGCGGTTTTCTCTCATCTTATTCTCTATTAGAGCTAAACATCAACATTCCTTATAATGACATCAGACCAAATCTGATCTTTTCGTGTAGGATCACATATCCACCTTAGCATTTTCAATTGTGCTACTATCATTTTCTGCACAAATATATGGTTTATAGGCTACCATTTAGATCCTTATATCATAGCTGGTCTCATGACTTCATTGTAATAATTTCCTTTGATTTTCAAAGGAATTTTCTTATCACATAGTATAGTAGAGGCTTGTCTCCATTTTAACCAACTTGCATTTATTCTATGAGTAATATCTCAATCGATTTACCCATTATTTTCAAAATAGAACTCAAGTGTCTAAAAGAATCTTTCCTCTAAAAGTTATCATCTCCAATATTCAACTTATTTCCATCACCACTACTCCCTTCAAATGTACACTCCATATATTGAGACTTTACACTACTTGTATGAAACCCTTTAGTTTATAAGGGACATGGTTCTAAACATTAAGATTGTCATTTACTCCATCTTTAGTCTTATCAATAAACACAATATAATCATTGAACAAAATGCACGAAGGTATCATCTTGAATGTAACTACTCAACTCGTTCATAGTCTATGTAAAATGGAAGGGACTAAAAATTGAACCTTGATGCAGATCGATGCTAATGTTAAAATAATAGTCTTTCCGGACTGGATCCCTACACAAGATGATGCCCGTCATACATATATGTTATAAGGTTCATGTATAAGATGGGTATATGTCTCTTCTATAAAACTATCCACAATATCTCCTATAAGACTGAAGTCTCCATACTTTATATGAACTTCATCAAATCCTACACCATTCCTATGTTTAATAACCTTCAAAGCCTCCCCTACTTATTTCCATTGTATTCATCTATAGCTTGCAGAATTCATGGTACTTTCACTAGTAGTTATATCTCTCAAAAATAGAATAATCAAACAAACATTATTAAAAAAACTTCTAGTTAACTCGAAAAGTGCATCATAGGTCAAACGCTTGCACTTTACTCACTTGGTAAGAAAAACGTACACTCGGTTGTACGTTCAATTACTCAGAATCTTTATGTGTTTTATGAATTTAAATATATCTATTTTTATTTTTTAAATATTTAATATTTAAATCCTTTCAGTTTTTTTCTAAAATTTTAATTTTGATTGTAGAAAATGAGTAAAGTAAAAAAATGAGAAAGAAGTTAAAAAATGAAAAAGGAATTGATTTTGATAATACTAATATATGAAAAGAAAGGGAAAAGAGAGGTTTCAAATCAAATAAAATAAAAAATATGATAAATATATAAATAAATTTTTTTTATTTTTCTAATTTTCGACTATTTTTTGTTTTTTTTAAGAAAAATAAAATCAAATGAAAATAATAATTGAAAAGAAAAAGTAGTGTAAATGGTCTCAACTTTGAAGATACATTTTTCATTCAAAAATGGGGACACAAATTCAACGGACATTTTTCATGGAAAATAGGATCAAAGAAGAGTTGAGAACATCTTTTCTTTTTATATTTTGATTTTATTGGATTTTTAGTGATTTTTTAAGGTTTTTATCTTTTTTCTAATATTTAGAGATATACACAATAATTTTATAGTTTTATGTTATGTTGTGAAACTTAGTAAAGGCATCTGACCTAACTTTTTCATATTTTTCTAAGACTTAATGGATTAACTAAAATTGAATTACTACTAGAAGACTAAAATCATCTTTTAACTTTTTTACATATTAATTCAATCTAATTAAACAACATCCTTCATATAGAATGAATCAATGGCTATATGAACATATTTTTGGATTTTCAATATTATGCTAAATAAAACCATAATGAATTTATTCCCCATATCTTGTCAAAACTCTTTGGCCACATATAAATGTTAATGAAACTTAGGGAAAAACTAGGCCATTATTTAAACTAATAAATATCAACAAGTGAATTAAAAAAATGGAGAACACAATGAGTTATGAATTAAAGTGATAGAAGTAACTTTTCGAAGTAGAAGTAACATTTCGACTTTGAAAGTCGTAGTTAATTCGAAACTCATCAAAAAGTTATGAAACCCTATAACATGATAGACATTGGAGTTCTCTTATTAACAAAATTAAATTATAAAAAATAAAGCAGAAGTTAATGATTTATGAAGTATATAGTCCAAGGATATAAATGAAACTATGAATTCAAAATACAATTCAAAAATCCTTTAACAAAAACACTCATCAATATCACAAATATATAACGGTATAAACGTAAAATAGACATAACGTGTGACATGCGTACACTTCTTAAATTAGGATGATGTTGCAAAATAAAAACCTGATGGAAAGTTTGATAACTTCAAAGGATGCCCTTGTAATATACGTGTTCAAGTGTCGGGCGCACGTTTTCGAGGACTTGATCTAATGGTATTTAGGTAAAATAGTGCTTCTCAGTCCTACGGGCGTGTTGATGTCGTCTTCATGTAGGAAATGTGATTAAAGTGATCAAGACCTTTTTTTTTAAATGATTGATGTCAAGGAGGGGCGTAGAATCTAATTCTAGATGTTATCTCCCCTCCCTCTCGTTTTCCTTGCTTGTTTTTGGTTGCATGTAATCAAACAATGACCATCATGACAAGTGGGGGCTCGAGGAGGAACTACACAACTTATAACGGAGTAGTAACAAGTCTTGCAACTAAGAAACCCTATACTTATATTATGTGCTCAACCAAAAAGCCATGGATATGTGCGTGAGTGTGACTAGGTGTTCTCCCATGGTTGTGAGGGAATATGAGTTATGCTCTCTGACCACCATGCATTGTTGGAGTTGATGGGATTGTGTGAGGATGTGGAAAATGAGGGCTAAGAAGAGATACATAGTTGAGGTCAAGGGGTTGCAGTTTGAAGAGGAGCTTATATTTATGTCTCCTGCGTATGTGGGGGGAGAGGGAGAAGATGCTCCTCTCGTCGCAAGTCGACCAGAGGTTGAAGAACTTCAAAGATGATGGTGAAGCAGAAATTGAAGGTGACGATGGAAGGGAAAACATAATGAGGGGATGAAGATGGAAGGTGAACATTTGTTTAAAATGTATGAAGAAAAAAGAAACCGAAAACTACACTAAGAGAAGAAACATTATGAATTAATGTATATGATTGGGATGATCGAACTCCAAGGGGAGTGACCAATCATGGCCAGAAGTTCATGAAGGAAGTAAACAAAATGTTATGAACTTCGCACTATGGAAACACTGAAAAAATAGCAAATAGTTTGCATGTTCGAAGTGTCACCGTATGAACACTAGTTTTAGCATAACAAAAAATTTATGAAAAGCATGACCATATACATTAAGAAAACAATTTCCCAATTTGGTTTCAATTATTCTTATGAAAATTAGGAATAGATCAGGATTACCACTTAAAGCATGAGGCTCTAAAGTAAGAGACCTCTTGAATCAAGTTTTTTATGTTCTTGCTTCTCTCGTATTCATAGAGATGACTCACGTTGCTTCCTACAAACTTTGATGTTGACTTCTTGAAATTTTTCATACAAGGATGATCAAGATCCTGATTTCACCATATGAAATCGATTATATTTTGCATACGAGGAGCCTGAAGAAGGAGATGATATTCTCCTCCACAAAGCCATGCCATTAGAAAGTAGAGTGCTTGATAAGGTGGATGTGTTGGGTCTTGAACAATAGATGTGCATGAGAAGTGAATTCTCAAGAATCTTCTCGACTTTAAATACACAAGGCAAGAGAATATTGGGAGGCAAAAGCATGATTTCAAATAGAGGCAAATCCCTCTCTTTTAAATACAAGATGGACATCCATGAGGACTCTTCTCCTCATGGTGGACATCGAAAATATGGTCCCTTGGATTGAGGATAAATGGTTATAATAAAGTACTTGTTCAACAAGAAATAGAAATTGATTTATATCCTTTTGATTACCAATTAAATCAATTAATAAATTAGGCTACAAATCAACCAACAAATTGAGAGTAGAACTCTCATGGTGGCGTCATGTAACTCTACACCTGCCCCCTTTGTTGCCAAATATGATTTGAATTTGTTCCTTCATTATCATGATAATCTAATTATCATTATTTTTAGTTTTACAAGAAAGGACCTTATGGTTGGACATGCGAGCCCACGGTGAGCCATTATGCAATAAATGTTATTGCAAATATCATTCCCTAATCTGAAATGAAGAATACATAATTTGCATAATAGGTCCCTTACGACAATTAGGGCTATGTACCATGGCCATCTTAATGATCATACAGCTGTTGATTCAATTATTGAATCATAGAGGCAGGTGCTTAGATGAATATCTAATGAGTTAGATTGAGGACTCATCAAGCACCGTCAAATGATTATTAAGAGATGATCCCCAGCCTGAGTTGGAGATGGCAATCCTTTCTCAGTTAGGCTGATATCTGACCGACCTCTTAATGCAGGTCTGATGAACCTCAGTTTCATCATCTTTATTTGTTATAATTAACCCCCTTGCTTAAGGTTTTGTCAATAAATCCCTGTTATTGTCTAATAATTAACAGAGTCCTTAATAAATTAAAAACCACAAAAAAATAACAAAACAAAAATTCGTGGTATTTTTAGACTTAAAGATACCCTCAAAAATATTTCGGGCCTTTGTTTGATTTCATCTCCAGTTTTGGCCAACATGAAACTTGTAGATCTCGTCAATATCTACAACTTTCATGTTTTGAGTTTTCTCGAATTCGGCCATCTTGACCTTCATATTACAACTTGAAGTCTGCAATAATCTGATGGGGCCACGTGGCCCATTCTGGGGGCACCACGTGGCCCCACCTCTCTTGTCCTATCCGCCGCATTTCTGGACCGTTGGATCTTTATCATGATCTAACGGTGGCCCTTTTTCTACGACCCGCCCCAATCTTCAGCCGTTTGATCATCCCCCTCCTCGAATCGTCGCCGCACGTTCGCGCCTCAAGAAGAACGTGCCACGTGGCGCAGTATAATCCGCTTGATCAGGGTCATCTGAGCCGCTCAGACCACTCTCTGTTCCTAACCGCTCGATCAGCTCCATCCTTCAATCATCACCGCCCGTTAGCGCCTAAACCAGAAGCCGCCACGTGTCTCCTCGTGCGCCCTACGATCGCACTTCCAGCCATCCATCTCAGCCGCTAACTCTACATTAGCCATCAGCCGTCTGATCACCTTCTGGATTTCATCTCCACCGATCGTCAACGCCTCGCGCCTAGACCGCCACGTGGCCGCTCAGAAACCCTCCGATCATGTCACCTCCGATCTAATCCTAACCGTTCCTACGCACCCTCACCAGGACCGTTGGATCTCACGATCCAACGGTCCGGACCTCGTCTTCCTCCTCCCGCAAGCTCCGCCCAAGCGTCCCGCCTTCGCAGACCTCCTCCACCCCTCTAATTTTAGCCATAGCCCTGGTCATCCTCGCCATGCTCTAACCACCCCACGGCCGAGCCCATCCTCCCACGATCCTCGCGTGCACGTCCTCCATCCACAACCCTCCTCCAGTCGCTCCATAATCCCCTCGCAATCCTCAGCTCCAAGCACCTGGACCATCACCCCCCTTCCTTTAAATACACCTCCACATCCCTCGTCCATCCTTGTCCATCGACCAAGGGGGAGAGGCCTAGCCCTCCAGCTCATCCCTGTGACAGGGGGAGGAGCTCGGATTGAGCGACAATGGCCTTCTTCCCCGATGAGACCCACCACCGACCACGGCGGTGCTGCGGAGGCGCCAGCCCCGCTCGAGCTCCGAGGAGTAGCCGACCTCGACGTGCGACGACCCGGGCCTCTTCTCCGACGCCCAGCCCAGGCCACGACCTCCATCTCCGGTCAGGTAAGTCCTCTAATCTCCTCTTGTTTTTCTCTTGACTTTTGCCTAATTTTCTACGCCTCTATACAATCTACTCCGCTCCATTGATCACCGATTTAGCGTCGCCATCCGTCCATCCTCTTCGCCGACCCTACCGATCACCCCCTTCTTCTGTCGCAACCTCCTTCACCCCAAGCTTCCTCCTCCGCCGGAGGCGGAGGAAGACCCACTAAGGGCTTCGCCTTCTGCGCTCCACCAGGGCCCTCCGTCCACTTCACCTCGCACACATACACCGCTAACCCTTCTTGCAGGTCTATCAACATCATTGGCCGGACTTCGGGCGGAGCTGAGTTCTAGAGCTCCGCCTCCGACGACCAATCGTCGATCAAGCATTCCAGGTGTCCCCGCGTCTTCTCCGACCTTGGGCCTTCATCGCCAGAGCATCAGCAATCTTCCCCGAGCTTCACCGAGCGCAGCGAGGCGCGGCGGAGCTCCATGCCTCGCGCCAGAGCTCCAATCGCGCCGCCACCCGACGAAGGAGAAGATGGAGCAGATACCGTTGGATCTCGCCCCCGGCGGAGATCCAACGGCCCTGGAGCGGCCACGTCGACTACTCCGGAGCACGGAGGTTCGGTGGAACCGAGCCTCGCCCGAGTCAACCTCGAGCCACCACATGGCCCGAGCCACCTGCTACGGCCACCCGAAGCAAGCGCCGACCCTCGCCCCCATCCGAGCCTGAGATCACGTGCTTCACGCACGTGGCTTTGGGCTTTTTGCATCGGCGCCCTCGCACCTTCCACAAATTGCATCCAGGGCCTCATACACGTGGCACAACCAGAGACCATGCCGAGCCTGATCGCCGCCAAGCCTGGAGGCTCGGGTATCCCGAGCCAACCCGAAGCAGCAGCGAACCTCTGCCAAGCCCGAACCGCCCTCCGAGCCTGGATAGCGCGTGCAGGGCACGTGCTTTCTGGGTTATTTGCAGAGACGCCCTCGAACCTTCCATAAACTACAAACAGGTCCTGAGCACGTGCAGCCCTTGCGCGCCTGGGGTTATTTGCACTCATACCCTTTTGAGTTTCAATAATTGCAAATATGCCCCCGCGCGTATGGTTTATTTACAGGGAAGTCCTCCACACTTATTTTTATTGCATTTGAGTCCTTCCCAGGGACTGGTTTGTAGATACTTTTCACGTTTTTATTTCATTTATGCCCCTGCACTCTTCTATGCATATCTTGAGCATCTTGTTTCCGTTTCAGTTGATTTCAGTCTCATTTGAAAGCTTGTTTGATGTACTTCTTAATGGCATGTTAAGTTTTGCATCTTGGACACTTGAATTTTTATGCATTATTGTATTTGCCATGTGTCCCATATTAGTACTTATGCCTTGTTAATATTATCGATCAAGCTTGACATTTTAAGCAAATCTGAAATTGACTCATATTTACTTTTGCTCATCATTATTAACCTAGGGCATATTTTTACTACATTTTAATCGCTTTGCATGTCCATTTATTTGCATGATAAAAATGTTGAAAAATGCAAGTTTGTTTTTAATGCATTATCTTGTCATGTCTGCATAATTTTGACCTATATGCCTTTACATTCAACACTTAATTAAATACACTTAAATCCGATTAATACGAGAGAGGCTCGTGTCCCTGAGTTCGACCTTGGTTTCTTGCCAAGTAAAAATAAATTCACGATCACCTCATTTTGGACTTATCTTCGCGTTCCTTTAAATGAGGGGATCTCTTTTGATGACCAAAATCGGCCCGACTACGATGACGATTCCATGTGCTAAAAACACATTATTAAAGGGCCGATTTTGCGGCTCATCAAATGGCGCCGTTGCCGGGGACACGGCTCATTTCTTTTATTTTTTGGATTTTTGTGTGTTTAATTTAGTGTTTCTTTTTATAGGTCAAATGATCATATATTTGCATATAAAATTTTTCTTTCCTTTATGATATCTAACTATTGCTTTTGTGGCAGGGCCCTTGATGGATCAAGGAGGCGAGGAGCAGGAAGTTCCCCGCTGCGAGGAGCCGCAGGAGCATGCTTGGAGCAAAAGAGGAAGAAAAGAAAAAAATTGTGTCTCGCATTTTTGCATTATATTGTTAATAATTCGTCTTTTACAGCGGTCTTCGATCGAAGACTCGCGTATGTAATCGAACGATTGTGGTTGTGTGGGGATCGTCCCCACTTGAGTGTCGACCTAGGACTTAGGCACGCGGCTCTCTGAGCTCAATTTTCATATTCTCTTGTGCTTGATCGTAGGTTAGGTCACACTTAAAATATAGACGCACTTAATCTCGCTTCACTTAGCTAAAATTAATGAAGATCAAACACCGCTAATAGATGCATGATTAGGTGCGGCTTTTTCGACTTGCATACATGTTTGATTTTGGTTTTCAAAACAGCCCCAGATTTTTCGCGGCTTTTATCGTCAAATCTCTGCATGATTTCTCGCTTAGCCTCGATCGCGTTTTTCTTCATCATATACATGTTTTTCTCGGCTTTCATTTTTCTAGATTGATCACCTAGGATAAATGGAAAATGGAATGAACGGTAGACGATGATTTTCTGATTGATGTGCTAACCATAATTCAGTGATAACCTAAAATAAAATTAGGACTGTTAATTGCAAGTCAACCAAAAATGGAGTAAAATTCGGTTTTGGGAGAGCAATACCCTCGCTTACGCAATAATTTTCCTTCACATCTTTTCTTTGCGTAAAAATATAACGTTTTATCACCAATAAAACCGACAAGATAATTGACCAACCTTGGTTGGTCTCATGTGTGAGTTGGTGAAATTAAGGGTTTGCTTGCTTGATTGAGCCGTAAATTTTGCGACACACAACCCCAAATCCGTAGTCACTCCATTTCATCTACAAGATTCAAAATCGCTCACTTGTATATTCATTCCTCTTCTTCGTACACCTTGGGTCCCTCCCGACATCAAATTCCATCTTTATACTTAGGCTAATCTCAGCCTAAGTATAGGGGGGACCCAAGTCCCTGTGATTTCTCTACTCATCTTTTCTTGCCTTTATACTTAGGTTATTTCTAACCTAAGTATAGGGGGAGCCCTCTTAGTCCCGTATATTCTTCTATATTTAAATGGACCTATGTTCTTGTAACATCTAGTGCTATGAGGACATAGCAAAGTTTAAGTATAGGGGGGTATACCGTATATACCGTATATTTACTTTAGCTATAATCTGAAAAATTTGAAAAATTAAAAACTTTTTGGCTAAGGTAAAAGTCATTGGACTAAGAAAACTCAAAGGATTTCGCGGTTTTTCGATATTATGTTACACTATTTTATAGAAATATTTTCGAAAATGATTTTTGAAAATGTTCTGAAAATTTTTATTTTGTATGACACGGGTTTTGAAAAAAATCGCCATCTCTTTTCAAGAAAGGTTGAGTCTAACTTGTGTTTTAACTTTATTAAAATCCATTAAAAATGAGAAAAACCCCAAAAACCTTTAGGAGCTATTAATGACTAACTAAGCCCAATTAAGTCAGCCGCGTTCAGTGAGGGTTCGCCCTTAGCAGATTGGATGGTTTAGAGGACATCGCGCAAGGCCCCGTCCTCAAGCAACGGGCTTCGGCCTGTACTTACATCCATACTGGCTGAACCGCAGATGCTCAATTGAGCTTAGGAAGTCCTAATAACTCTTGAAGTTTAAAAAAAATGTCTTGTTTTTGAATGAAGAAGTTGGATTAGTCCTCTACATTTTCACTTTCACCCGGGATCTGATTTGGTCAAGAAAACTTAGCTTTTAGAAGTCTTTGAGATTTTTAGGTTAACCAGCCTTAGCCATCAGGGTCTTAGACTTAATCATCCATATTCCCCTAGGTTTCTAGATTTTCATGCTATATTCCATGCTTAGTCTCAGACATAAAGAATATGATCAGCACATCACATGCACGACTGCGGTTCTCGATGAGATGAGTTGATTTTTCACCTGAGGGATTGGGATGAGGAAGTCGAATTTGGATTTGATCTAATGATGCTCGAAGATGGGATAAAATCTTTGGAGGCTTCACGAAACCTGAGTGTCAGCAATATTAGCCAGTATGAGAACTTGATTCTTATACTAATCTCTTGACATTAACCTAAGTGCCTGGGTGTGAAAAATAAATAAAAAAATGTTGATCAGTGTGCGCCAACTTTTGGTAAAAGCAGTGGAGCTAGCCACCAATTATACAAGTCAATGAAATTCAAAGAAAAGCTCTCATTCCACCAAAGTCAAATATCAAAGAGCTTCCACCAAAGGCGAGCGCTCCCAAACTTTTCAAAGTGTCGACTTGGACCACCGCTATTAGGACCAGGAGTCGGGCTCGCACCAAAAAAAGGGCTCTGCATCGTAAATGCTACAAGTGTGGGTGTCGAAGGTACGATAGGTACTCAAAAGAGACACACCCCGGTGTACTCCCAGGAAAACAAGTGCAGACGGCTCCAACTCCTCTTGACGGACGCACTGATCAACACCAAAAAAATGTGTTGCGTAAAAGGCACTAGAGAGAATCCTTGTTCCAATGAGAGGGAGAGAAGAATTGACACAATCCCATGCCCTTCATTTTCTGGCCTGCCATCCACATTTTCTAAGTCTGACCAACTAAAGAGACGGTGGACTGAATGCAAGATTTGATTTATTCCCTAGTGCTGAGGATTGGGGTCCTTAGGAGATTTTCTCGGACCAAGATTTTAGGTGACGAATTGACTCTACTCTCAGAATCGCAGTCAACACTAAACTCATATCCTTTAGTTTATATGTACATCAGAGAGAGTCTAGAAAAATAGAGGAATTGGAAGCCTCTTGATTAAGGCTGGGTTGAACTCTAAAATTTTGGATCTCTGAAGCCGAGTCGACTTGATCAGATTGGATCCTGTATTCACATGCACAAGGGGGTTAATCCAACTTAGTCATTCTTTTTGATGCTCGAGGACGAGCATAGTTTAAGTATAAGGGGGTGATGAACCTCAGTTTCATCATCTTTATTTGTTATAATTAACCCCCTTGCTTAAGGTTTTGTCAATAAATCCATGTTATTGTCTAATAATTAACAGAGTCCTTAATAAATTAAAAACCACAAAAAAATAACAAAACAAAAATTCGTGGTATTTTTAGACTTAAAGATACCCTCAAAAATATTTCGGGCCTTTGTTTGATTTCATCTCCAGTTTTGGCCAACATGAAACTTGTAGATCTCGTCATGATCTACAACTTTCATGTTTTGAGTTTTCTCGAATTCGGCCATCTTGACCTTCATATTACAACTTGAAGTCTGCAATAATCTGATGGGGCCACGTGGCCCATTCTGGGGGAACCACGTGGCCCCACCTCTCTTGTCCTATCCGCCGCATTTCTGGACCGTTGGATCTTTATCATGATCTAACGGTGGCCCTTTTTCTACGACCCACCCCAATCTTCAGCCATTTGATCATCCCCCTCCTCGAATCGTCGCCGCACGTTCGCGCCTCAAGAAGAACACGCCACGTGGCGCAGTATAATCCGCTTGATCAGGGTGATCTGAGCCGCTCAGACCACTCTCTGTTCCTAACCGCTCGATCAGCTCCATCCTTCAATCATCACCGCCCGTTAGCGCCTAAACCAGAAGCCGCCACGTGTCTCCTCGTGCGCCCTACGATCGCACTTCCAGCCATCCATCTCAGCCGCTAACTCTACATTAGCCATCAGCCGTCTGATCACCTTCTGGATTTCATCTCCACCGATCGTCAGCGCCTCGCGCCTAGACCGCCACGTGGCCGCTCAGAAACCCTCCGATCATGTCGCCTCCGATCTAATCCTAACCGTTCCTACGCACCCTCACCAGGACCGTTGGATCTCACGATCCAACAGTCCGGACCTCGTCTTCCTCCTCCCGCAAGCTCCGCCCAAGCGTCCCGCCTTCGCAGACCTCCTCCACCCCTCTAATTTTAGCCATAGCCCTGGTCATCCTCGCCATGCTCTAACCACCCCACGGCCGAGCCCATCCTCCCACGATCCTCGCGTGCACGTCCTCCATCCACAACCCTCCTCCAGTCGCTCCATAATCCCCTCGCAATCCTCAGCTCCAAGCACCTGGACCATCACCGCCCTTCCTTTAAATACACCTCCACATCCCTCGTCCATCCTTGTCCATCGACCAAGGGGGAGAGGCCTAGCCCTCCAGCTCATCCCTGTGACAGGGGGAGGAGCTCGGATTGAGCGACAATGGCCTTCTTCCCCGATGAGACCCACCGCCGACCACGGCGGTGCTGCGGAGGCGCCAGCCCCGCTCGAGCTCCGAGGAGTAGCCGACCTCGACGTGCGATGACCCGGGCCTCTTCTCCGACGCCCAGCCCAGGCCACGACCTCCATCTCCGGTCAGGTAAGTCCTCTAATCTCCTCTTGTTTTTCTCTTGACTTTTGCCTAATTTTCTACGCCTCTATACAATCTACTCCGCTCCATTGATCACCGATTTAGCGTCGCCATCCGTCCATCCTCTTCGCCGACCCTACCGATCACCCCCTTCTTCCGTCGCAACCTCCTTCACCCCAAGCTTCCTCCTCCGCCGGAGGCGGAGGAAGACCCACTAAGGGCTTCGCCTTCTGCGCTCCACCAGAGCCCTCCGTCCACTTCACCTCGCACACATACACCGCTAACCCTTCTTGCAGGTCTATCAACATCATTGGACGGACTTCGGGCGGAGCTGAGTTCTAGAGCTCCGCCTCCGACGACCAATCATCGATCAAGCATTCCAGGTGTCCCCGCGTCTTCTCCGACCTCGGGCCTTCATCGCCAGAGCATCAGCAATCTTCCCCGAGCTTCACCGAGCGCAGCGAGGCGCGGCGGAGCTCCATGCCTCGCGCCAGAGCTCCAATCGCGCCGCCACCCGACGAAGGAGAAGATGGAGCAGATACCGTTGGATCTCACCCTCGGCGGAGATCCAACGGCCTTGGAGCGGCCACGTCGACTACTCCGGAGCACGGAGGTTCGGTGGAACCGAGCCTCGCCCGAGTCAACCTCGAGCCACCACGTGGCCCGAGCCACCTGCTACGGCCACCCGAAGCAAGCGCCGACCCTCGCCCCCATCCGAGCCTGAGATCACGTGCTTCACGCACGTGGCTTTGGGCTTTTTGCATCGGCGCCCTCGCACCTTCCACAAATTGCATCCAGGGCCTCATACACGTGGCACAACCAGAGACCATGCCGAGCCTGATCGCCGCCAAGCCTGGAGGCTCGGGTATCCCGAGCCAACCCGAAGCAGCAGCGAACCTCTGCCAAGCCCGAACCGCCCTCCGAGCCTGGATAGCGCGTGCAGGGCACGTGCTTTCTGGGTTATTTGCAGAGACGCCCTCGAACCTTCCACAAACTACAAACAGGTCCTGAGCACGTGCAGCCCTTGCGCGCCTGGGGTTATTTGCACTCATACCCTTTTGAGTTTCAATAATTGCAAATATGCCCCCGCGCGTATGGTTTATTTACAGGGAAGTCCTCCACACTTATTTTTATTGCATTTGAGTCCTTCCCAGGGACTGGTTTGTAGATACTTTTCACGTTTTTTTTTCATTTATGCCCCTACACTCTTCTATGCATATCTTGAGCATCTTGTTTCCGTTTCAGTTGATTTCAGTCTCATTTGAAAGCTTGTTTGATGTACTTCTTAATGGCATGTTAAGTTTTGCATCTTGGACACTTGAATTTTTATGCATTATTGTATTTGCCATGTGTCCCATATTAGTACTTATGCCTTGTTAATATTATCGATCAAGCTTGACATTTTAAGCAAATCTGAAATTGACTCATATTTACTTTTGCTCATCATTATTAACCTAGGGCATATTTTTACTACATTTTAATCGCTTTGCATGTCCATTTATTTGCATGATAAAAATGTTGAAAAATGCAAGTTTGTTTTTAATGCATTATCTTGTCATGTCCGCATAATTTTGACCTATATGCCTTTACATTCAACACTTAATTAAATACACTTAAATCCGATTAATACGAGAGAGGCTCGTGTCTCTGAGTTCGACCTTGGTTTCTTGCCAAGTAAAAATAAATTCACGATCACCTCATTTTGGACTTATCTTCGCGTTCCTTTAAATGAGGGGATCTCTTTTGATGACCAAAATCGGCCCGACTACGATGACGATTCCATGTGCTAAAAACACATTATTAAAGGGCCGATTTTGCGGCTCATCAAGGTCCTCTGCATAGGAATAGAGATTCGGAGGTGTCAGATTAATTAGGTCAAAGAGTTGATTTAACGAGATCGAGACAACCAAAGTCCTATATCGTATGCTCTCATGATATAGGCACGCATCCTCTGACCGGAGACAGATGTGTTACTATATGTCTGAGTATGTACATTTAGCAGACCAATAGGTTGATGACCTAACCAAGGTCTATACACCGTCACGCTGGTGTGCATATAAGGGCATATGAGAAATACAATCTCTCAAAGAGATCATACAGGTTTACTACTGAACCGGAAGACATGAGCTCACTCATGAGATATTGAGAAGAATCAAATCCGTGCGCATGGTCGTCTCGCTTTGGAAGCTTGACTGAATTTGTAGGTTTGATATATACTTTAGGAAAGTATATGATCAAGACCTAGGTATGATATATGCTTTTGGAAAGTATATGATCGTTACAAACTCCCAATGATCAAAATGAGAAACTTACTGATAAAACCCTGAAGTAGACAGTGCAAAGTTGATCTAATACTTCGGGTTTATTCTGAGTCTTCCAGTATGCAGGATGTACAGGTATTGGGAATACCTGAGGGTGATGTAATCATAAACGATTGTATAACCATGACGCTTCCATTCCTGGGGAGTGATGAAACTGGGTCTGGATTTAGTGACTCCTCTCAATAGAGAAGTAAATTGATCTTAGTCCAATTATTGGACATATGTGATTCAAATTCAATGAGAATACTGAATTTACGGTCTTGATTTAATCAAGCATCTATGGGAGGCCCGAGATCTGGATTTGAGATGTGATCTCAATATCCAAGTCACTATACGTGGAACAATACAATCGCCCTGTCCTTATCTCCAAGTATTTGCGGAGAAAGCGCATTATCCTAGATAGAGTTCATGGATAATTCTATCGTTGATATATGTATCCTTTCATTGAGAAAATGGATAACTAAATGTGATTTAATTATCATTATTAATATGAATTCGATTTATATTTCAAAGAGAGTTATCTAAGATTATTAAATGTGATTTAATTATCAAAGATGTAAATAATGTGAAACTGATTCATATTATTTGAGCACGTGAGAATAAGTTATCCAATATAATTAAATGTGATTTAATTATTATGATACGAATAATGTGGATAGTAATATCCAATTATTAATAATATATTATAAATATGATTTATAATGTATAGAGAGCTAAGTAATTATAATTTATATTTGTTTATTAATTATTAATGTGTATTGGATACACATTGTGTAATTAATTGAAATGTATTATATTTTGTTTTGGGTTGTGAATGTGATTCACAAATTTCTAATGACAAGATTGCAATATTCTCAAATTTTATTACAAATTGTTTTTGAAGAATAAATCTCAACAAAAGTTGTTTGAATAAATAATGGAGATTTTCATGGAGATATGCAATCTCATGAGATCTCATGAGATTGCCTCCAATTGGAAACAAGTGGTTGTCCACCTTGTTCCAATATGAGATGCAATCTCCATGATGATTGTCTCCCTTATTTATTGGTTTAATTTAGGATTGATTTGTATTTGATTTATCAGATATATTTGATCTAAATTAAATCACAAGTTGTTGGCTTTTACCAATAACAATCTTGACCATTGGACTAGACATAAATCAATCTAATCCATTGATTTTATATGTCCCATGGATTGAGATCCATGGATCCCAAAGTCTATAAATAGAGAGGCATACCAATGTTCTCTTAGTGATGCTATTGGAGCACATCTCTCTCTCTTTATCTCTACACGTCTACTCTCTCTCTCTCTCTCATATGGTCGTCCACCATAGATGCCCTAGAGGGAGTCTCCATCGCAGAAGCGTCGTCGTTATGCTGCACGATCGTCTGCTCGTGGATCTCCGTCTACTTCGGTGTGCCTCGCTCGTGAAGAAGACGTCGGATCTCGTGTGTCGAGATCAGGAGATCCGCCGTGTGGATCATCAAGATGGATTGCGAGAAGCACGTGATTCATTCTCGCGCTCGCAAGCGTCTCCTCCGTCGGATCAGACTTGAGACAGGAGGTCTCTTCGTTTAGAGACTCGATGTCAACCATGCTTCAATAGGTAATCCTATTACTTGTTTGTGGTTTAGACGAAACGATCCGAGAAGTGTTCTTTGATTATGTGGTTTTGTCGCAGGAAAATTTTTTAAATTCCGCTGCATAGAACAACTAGTGCGACTAGTCGTTCCTCGTCGTATTCGATGCGACACTCACGCTTCCGTGATGCGATTGAGGATCTAACCATATCTTTCATGTGGTATCAGAGCCTTAGGTCGAAGGGTTTGGATACAATCCATAAAACCGAAGGTGACTTGGGTTTGTTAGGGTTGCGAAAGTTTTATAGCATTTCATTTTCGCATCTATATTTAGTGTAATTTTTCAGCCCTGTTTAAATTGTTTAAACACAAAAATAGCACTTGGATTTTGTTCCCAATTAAATAAGGAAACCATATGATCTGAGTTTACGAAATTTGGATTCCGTTTGCTCGAGATATGGTTGTTTTAATGAACATGTATTCACTGTTACGGGAACTGCGAATCTTAATGTAATTAAGGAGTTAATTACTGTTTAGAAACGCCTTGAAATGCGTGCAAATCACATAGGTTAAGTTATAAAACAAATTAGCAAACATTGGAAACTTACTTTGCTTAATTTCGATTTAAATTGATTGAGATATGCTAATTTAGTATGTAGGAGTCACTGCTGAAATTACTTTCCTAATCAAAAACCATGTGATTGTCAATTAGTGAAATTAGTTGTTAATTTCATGAAAAAATATGGAAAATATTTGAGAAATATTGGATGATGATTATTTCCTTAATTGACTTGGCCTCAACCAATAGATTTATTAGATTTCATCTAGATCAAAATTGGAAACACAATCATCAAACTCCTTGCTTGAATAGGATTGGGAATTTGTCTAGCAAATTTCCTTATAATAAAAAATGTTTTGATTATTACTATATGGTATAATTTCGGTTGAATAACCGATGATCATCTCAAGTACAAAGTGATTGACTCAGCATTATTTTTTCCCGAGGCAAATATGGTGTCTAGTCGGGGATCGTTGGGGTAGCAGGTTGCAACATATGCGGTCCGTCCCACTCTCGCTGGTACTGGCCAGGACAGCGGGTAGGGAACGATTGATGCCTGAGAGATCATGATGTATTTTTCTAATTATTAAATTCGAATTAATACATATTTTGAGATAATATCATATATTCAATTAAAAAATCAAGTTTGTTGATATAATTAGATTGAAAATTAATTTAATATGATTAAGTTAATTATATTCAATTAAAAACACTCTATTATGAATAGTTGTGTATTTCCCTTGGAAGAATTAATTATGTGAATTTGATTCATGATAATTAAATAAAATTTGAATATGATATGGAGGATCACATAAGTGGCATCAATGGTCTCCTGTCATGGCGAAGGGTTCCGTCGCCAGATATTGTATGTAGGAGACGCATGTCCGAAGTGACAACTCATGCATAAGATCCATTTGGATCGGGCTCATCGCTTCTCGAAAGAGTAAGGACGTATGCGTAGTGACCCCAATATCGGGTCGTCATATTATTGGGGCGATATTGGATTGCGCATAGCGAGTTGTATTCATGTTGATGGTTGGTTCAATTAATGAAGGGTCAACATCACCTTAGGGGTGGTGGGCCCGGATGTTAAAGACCGAATTGAGAGATGCAAGTTGGACTTGCAAGGCGGAATGTGTTCCCACTTCTTTTTATCCAAGTTACAGGTTCTCATATTATTGGATGTAACAAAGATAAGGAAGGAGATCCCATATATTGCTTGAGATATAATGGTAAGTATATCTCTTGCATTGAAAGTGATTAAGCGAATGAACTTTCATTGTTGACATGGTAAGACAACTTTGATATAAAATTCCTAAATCAAAGTAAAATTATATATTTATATTATGTTTATGCAAATTTCTTATTTCAGGTAATCCTTCTTTAATCCCACTCAATGTTATACTCAATAATAATCAGTGGAATATCATGGATTGGACCCTATGATCCAAATATGTATGTGGTTGCAATGTGCAAGTTTCCTCCATAATAATGAGGAATGATAAAGAAATAGACAATAGGACTAAAACCCTAGGGTTTGTATGTCTCTAGAAGTCTTGATCTCATCGAATGTACTTTTGAAGTGACATGTCAATAATGATTGTAATTATCAAATAATCCTTATAAAATCTAAGAAGATGTTCCGGCATACATATGTGCTCTAGACATGTAATCATGAATGACATGGTTCTCTGCATTATGCATAATGGCGGCTTTATAGAAGATGATGTATTCAAATTGTTTGAGTACCTACCTGAACCTAAGTTTTAAGAATTTAGATGGATGTAGATACGATGAGTGCTATCATTCTACTATCTATACTCTAGTCATTCATGACGCTTCATAATATTCATATTGTATGAATTGAATGAAGCATGTATAGATGTTGAAAATGCTCTTATATTGAAATTTTTTATTTTAACATAAGTGATCCTTTGACTTGAGCAATGGTTGCTTATAAGATAAAGGGAGCGCAGTGGAAGCATGGGTTGAACCCAAGTAGGAAGTATAGTCAAAGAATTGACTGTACTTCTGTGACTTCCATATGACATCCAAAGAGTTGGATAAATGCCAATACTGCAATAAGTTGATGTGTTGATAGTATGACTATCAAATCTATCTAGAAACCTTAGAGAAGGAATCAGATAGTACATCAGAATAATCTACATATAATCATTGATATTGTCCTACTTATTTGATAAAATAAAGTCTAATAATTGTATCTCAAATGACACTTGCTGGTTGAATATGTATTAGAAGATTAGAAATTTGATCTTAAAGGTTTAATAGTCATCCACATGGATATTGATGCAATTGTTGCAACAATCTCCATTGGATCAATAAACTTCATATTTTCAGTGGGAGCCCTTAGTCTTAGAGAATGTCTCTATGACCTCGATATTAGAATACACTAATTGTTTATTTCTAAATGATGGGAATAAACATGAAATCTGGAATAGACCTATCATTAAAGAGTTATGATGGAGATATTTCAAATAGTAATCTAACATCTAGTGGACTCCACTAAATTAGAAAATTAATGAATGGTTCATTAAGATTTCTAACAACTGAAAACTAAACTTTTAAAGATCAATAGGAGGATATAGATCATTTGACAATTATCTGGCATCATGTTTTGGACATATGTATGTTGATGAAGATCAATGGACAAGCAAGAGATGAAACTTTAGAATGTCCAAAATTTCAAAACTTGCATACTCATGAATATTGTATTCAAAGTAAAAATGTCCAATACACCTTTCTATTGGAATGGTGTAAGATGTTAAGGTATTCAATATCTCATACATATTGATGTATGTGAATCATCTATATCAGAATAAACATATGGATATGTGATATCTATTAATAATTATTTATGATATGACATTTCTTCTCTTCACTTAGAAAACTTTGAAATGTTCAAAGATTTCACAATTTTTGTTTAGAACCAAAGTTTGAAGAAAGATGAAATGAATTTGATCTAACCAAGGTAGTTTGTACCTATTAGATAAATTCAAGGAATACCTTATGGAGATGTGAATATCATTCCTATCTCAATCCTCCTAATGAACCTTAAGCCAATAGAGTTGTAGGGAGATACAATTAATCATGTGTGACATGATTTGATCAATGATTAATCTTAGCATGATTATCTCTTATTTTTTAGGTATATATATGTAGTAGAGACTACATTGTATATCCTAACAAGGTTCCAAGCTAGTAAGCTGGAATCTAGTACCAGAGAGTGCTACTTCATTAGGAAAATAAAGGATGGTATTGGATACCTACTTTATGACCTTGAGATTCTTAAAAGATCTCATCTCTGAGAATGTGATTTTTAGATGATGAGACTCTTAAAGAATCAAGATGAAAATGAAGTGAAGGAACTCATTTAATCTTGAGAAGATAATGGGGCTCCTGAAATTGGAATATAAAAGAATAATTGAAGATCAAACACTAATACTTCTTCAAATAAGTTTGACGATGTATTCCATGTGTCAGTTAAATCTGAAAATGATCAGACTTCATGTGATGAAGCTCCTGAGGATCATGACATGGAAAGATGGATGTTAGCAATAAAAGTCTAATGTAGACTTCATATACAAGTGTTGTATATGAACCCTCGAAGATCCACCTATATGGGTAAGACCCATCAAGGTGTAAATGGATCTTCAAGAGAAAGAGGAAACCTGATGAGAAGGTAGAGACCTTGAAAGCACGATTCGTAACCATGAGCTACACACCGAAGAGAAGACATCGCTAGCGATGAGACTTGCTCTCCAGTGACCTTGCTTTAACCCATCAGAATATTGCTAACTATAGCTACACAACTTGACTATGACATCTTCATGATGTGAGTCAAGATTGCATTCCTCTATGAATACCTCTCTAAGTATATTCATATGAAGTAGCCCCAGGGCTTCATGGTTGAGGAAAGCAAGGTGTGCAAGCTAACGAACTTTATCTTTGGACTCAGATAAGCTTCTTGTAGTTGGAACATAAGATTTGATGAAATTGTAAATGTTATGATTTCAAATAAAAATCTTGATGAACCTTGTGATGCTTAGTAGGAGTTCCATTGTGTTCATCGTGCTAAATGTAGATATTATTCTAATAATTTGGATTGATATAAGGATAATAATAAGTGTTTCATAATTTGGTTGTTCCATACCTTGAAATATGATCTCAAGGATACCTCTTAGATTTTAGTTCTGGAGTCATTCAGAAGCAAAGAGAAGAGGATATTGGGACCGTCACATTAGTAGTACACCTTGGACTTATTCCATTTTCTGGAAAATTCCGAGAAAGGCTTCCTTCCCTTAATATATGGATTGACCTATCTAAAGGGATAGCACCTCAAAGAGTTGAGGACGTGAATGCAAACTACTTGCTCTTGTGCATCAGTTACGAGAAGCTATGTGTATGATGTGTACAAGGGCCAGATGTTTGCCATGCAGTGGGAGTAGTAAACTATTACTAATCCTACTATGGAGATAAAACACTTGATTGCAGAAATAACAATATCTTCAAAGATGATGAAACTCAGAGATAGTGATCTCAAAGTTTTATCTTCAAAAGTTTAAGACATTGTAGATAGTGATCTATAAGGATCTTAACTGTAGATACCTTAGGAGATTGAGATCTCCATGAATAAAGGCATTCTGATAAGGATTATGGACATAATGGTTAATAATAATTATCGAGCTAGTGTCAAGTACACTATAACAAAATTTAGTATTGGTTGCAAAAGATGCAACATTCGCATTGGATGCAAGCATTGTTACTAGGGGATATGCAAGTGCCATAAAAGGACGTGGCATAGTCTATTGGGAACAGAGTGACTGATTAACTTACCTAGCTATTTTCTATGTAGCCTATGATTGTCACATGAGTGTGGGTTTAAATGATTAGCCCATTAATGGCTCTTTGGTCTAGTGGGAGATTGTTGGACATGCGAGCCCACGGCGAGCCATTATGCAATAAATGTTATTGCAAATATCATTCCTTAATATGAAATGAAGAATAAATAATTTTCATAATAGGTCCCTTAGTACAATTAGGGCTATGTACCATGGCCATCTTAATGATCATACAGCTGTTGATTCAATTATTGAATCATCGAGGCTGGTGCTTAGATGAATATATAATGAGTTAGATTGAGGACTCAACAAGCACCGTCAAATGATTATTAAGAGATGATCTCCAGCCCGAGTAGGAGATGGCAATCCTTTTTCTGTTAGGCTGATATCTGACTGACCTCTTGATGCAGGTCCTCTACATAGGAATAGAGATTCGGAGGTGTCAGATTAGTTAGGTCAAAGAGTTGATTTAACGAAATCGAGATAACCAAAGTCCTATATCGTATGCTATCATGATATAGGCACGCATCCTCTGACCGGAGACATATGTGTTACTATATGTCTGAGTATGTATATTTGGCAGACCAATAGGTTGATGACCTAACCAAGGTCTATACAACGACGCGCTGGTGTGCATATAAGGGCATATGAGAAATACGATCTCTCAAAGGGATCATACTAGTTCACTACTGAACCGGAAGAAATGAGCTCACTCATGAGATATTGGAAAGAATCAAATTCCGTGCGCACGATCGTCTCGCTTTGGAAGCTTGACTGAATTTGTAGGTTTGATATATACTTTTGGAAAGTATATGATCAAGACCTAGGTATGATATATGCTTTTAGAAAGTATATGATCGATAGAAACTCCCAATGATCAAAATGAGAAACTTACTAATAAAACCCTGAAGTAGACAGTATAAAGTTGATCTAATAATTCGGGTTTATTCTGAGTCTTCCGGTATGCATGATATACAGGTATTGGGAATACCTGAGGGTGATGTGATCATAAATTATTGTATAACCATGTCTCCTCTCAGTAGAGAAGTAATCTGAAATTAGTCTAATTATTGGACATTGATCTAAATGTGATTCAGATTCAATGAGAAGATTGGATTTGCGGTCTTGATTTAATTAAGCATCTATGGGAGGCCCGAGATCTGGATTCGAGATGTGGTCTCAATATCCAAGTCACTATACGTGGAACAATACAATCGCCCTATCCTTATCTCGAAGTATTTGCAGAGAAAGCACATTATCCTTGAAAGAGTTCAAGGATAATTCTATCGTTGATATATGTATCCGAGCATTGAGAAAATGGATAATTAAATGTGATTTAATTGTCATGATTAATATGAATTCGATTCATATTATAAAGAGAGTTATCTAATCTAATTAAATGTGATTTAATTATCAAAGATGTAAATAATGTGAATGTGATTCATATTATTTGAGCACGTGAGAATAAATTATCCAATATAATTAAATATGATTTATTTATTGTGGATATGAATAATGTGGATAGTAATATCCAATTATTCATAATATATTATAAATATGATTTATAATGTATTAGAGAGAGCTAATTATAGTTTATATTTGTTGATTAATTATTAATATGTATTGGATACACATTGTGTAATTAATTGAAAATGTAAATTATATTTTGTTTTGGGTTGTGAATGTGATTCACAAATTTCTAATGGCAAGATTGTAATATTCTAAAAATTAGTTACGAATTATTTTTGAAGAATATATCTCAACAAAAGTTGTTGGAATAAATAATGGAGATTTTCATGGAGATAAGCAATCTCATGAGATTGCCTCCAATTGGAAACAAGTGGTTGTCCACCTTGTTCCAATAGGAGATGCAATCCCCATGATGATTGTCTCCCTTATTTTATTGGTTTAATTTAGGATTGATTTGTTTTTGAGTTATCAAATATATTTGATCTAAATTAAATCACAAGTTGTTGGCTTTTACCAACAACAATCTTGACCATTGGATTAGACATAAATCAATCTAATCCATTGATTTTATATGTACCATGGATTGCGATCCATGGATCCCAAAACCCTATAAATAGAGAGTCATACCACGTTCACTTAGATATGCTATTGTAGCACATCTCTCTCTCTACATGTCAACTCTCTCTCCCTCTCATATGGCCGTCCACCGTGGATGCCTTAGAGGGAGTCTCCATCGTTGCAACGTCATCGTTATGTTGCCCGATCGTCTGCTCGTGGATCTCCGTCTCCTTCAGTGCACCTCGCTCGTGAAGAAGACGTCAGATCTCGTGTGACGAGATCAGGAGATCCGTTGCTTGGATCATCAACATGGATTGCGAGAAGCACGTGATTCATCCCCGTGCTCGCAAGCGTCTCCTCCGTCGGATCAGACTTAAGACAGGAGGTCTCTTCGTTTAGAGACTCGATCGCAACCACGCTTCAAGAGGTAATCCTATAACTTGTTTGTGGTTTAGACAAAACGATCCGAGAAGTGTTCTTTGATCATGTGGTTTCGTCGCATGAACGTTTTTTAAATTCCGATGCATAGAACAACTAGTGCGACTAGTCATTCCTCCTCGTATTCGATACGACGCTCACGCTTCTGTGATGCGCTTGAGGATCTAACCATATCCTTCACTTATAGCTTATTAATCATATTCATATTTTCGAATAAAAATGAAAATCCAATTTCTATTTAAAAACTAATTAGACTAATATTCAGACATGTGCCTTGAAATAATTCTTTGAATAATATTCACATAAATATTAATTATTACAAATAATTATTCATATTGATTAATGAATTAAATTAGTGAGTCATATTCACAAAAATATCCTTGCAAAAATTGAGTATGACAATAAAATTTATTATCATAATATTGACATTACATAATACAAGTCTCAATCCAATTAGGACTTATAAGATACATTGAGATATATATGGAGAAAATATTGGGGAGATCATGTTATCCTTTAAATTTTGATTACTATCCAATTCCAGGATTTATACATTTTGTAGCAAAATAACTAACCAACGATTGTTGATCTCGAGCTGAAATGATTCACGCTCCGAATGAGCTCAACGAAAAACATCACACTCTCCATGAGTTGGAGAATGCTTCAGTGAGTTGAACCCAACTTCCTTGATCCATTTCTAATCATAGTACAAATCATTTTGTGTTTAGAACTGAGCTCAAGGAATGTATTTATTACTATTTTCATCATCACTTCTCTTTTCAACATTTGAACATTGAGATTGAAAGTGGACATTGGATTCAAATGAGATAATACCTAGTCCAATTAAGTGTCAACTCATTAAACAAAAAAATGGAGCCAATAAAATTCATATGATCTCATCATTCCCTTAGAATGGATGTGTCATGTTGGACTATCTACTAAGATACATTTATGCATGAGTATTCTCAATAATCATTCATCCTTCATGTGAGAAGACTTCGATATATCCAAAGTTCAAACCATAGTTTGACTATCTTCTTCGAGACAACGCAACAGATTTATCATTCGCTAATTAGATGACAATATTAATCATATAATTTCCAATGGGATATATTTACATCTTGAATTCACAACTTATTTCATAAACAAGATTACCATGCATGGAATTCATTATGACCCCAAAATATCACATGAGTGAGCTTTATCTCCCAATTCGTCAACCATGAACTTGTGTGATTCCTTTGAGAGATCATACTTCCCATATGTCTTCATACACACATCAACTCGCAGAAATATGGACCTTGGTTTGGTCACCAACCTGTTGGTTTGTCAAATGTGCATACTCAAGCATATAGATGTATATTTATCTCTCGTTAAAGGATGTGTACTTGATCATGATAGTTACGATTCTGGTCTTACTTTATCTCAACCTCATCAAGTCAACTCGTTTACTAGATTATCACAACACATCCGAATCTCTACTACTATGTACAGGTCCCGCATCAAGAAGTCGATCGGAAATCAGTCATTCGAGAAAGATTGTCATCTATTTCTAAGACTGGAGATCTTTTTTTCATATCACATGTTAATATCAATTGTGTCCGCCCAACTACATGGTATTCAATATTGTCTTGACATATAACCATAATTGTATAAAGGGATCTCAATATTTAATGCATTTACAAATTTTTATTCAGCTCAACATAAAACAATAACTAGTATTGTATTAATAGGTTGCAAATGGCTTACAAGTTCAATAGTCTCCCACTAGCACTTAGAAATGTTTATGTACAACTCTGAAACACACACTTGAAGAGCCTCCAACCCCACTAATTAGTTGAACCGGATCAATGATCGAATTACATGTGTAATTCATTGTAGTTGGGTAAATCGAGATTGATAAAAAACCACTTATATTAATAGAATTAAACACAAGCAACAATTATTTTTACTTGGGCAAGCCCAAGGTCGAACTCAGGGAGGCGGCTTTCTCCTTAGGTTATTTTTGGAGTCAATTTCGATGTTAGATTATGAGGCGAATATTTTTGGTCTTTTTTATGCAATTAAATAAACTGCAATGTAATTTAAGCCAAATTTTAAGTTAAAACACAAATGATAGTCAAATAAAGTACAAAATTAATGAAACTTGGTCAGAATGTGAAATGCAATGAAATGAAGATATTACTATTTTTTTGGAATTTTAGACTCTGAATTAATTAAATAATAATTAATCATATGTGCATGGTAGTTTTTGCAGAATTAAATTTTAATAAACAACAAATTTGATCATTTTCAGTTACAAAAATTATACTAGATATTTCTATGTGAAAGGAATCCAGGAAAATTAATAGATAGAAAAAATGATGTAAATGGGACCAATTAAAATAAATTAAGCAAAATACTATTTAATTTTTCCAGTCCTCATGATGCTTGCAAGTGGTTTGATTTTTTGGCACAGTGTAGAACAACTTAAATTAAACTTTTTGTGATTTTATAATGATTTTTGGAGCAACAAATAATTTAATATTGAATTTAAAGCATACAGTGGGCAAACGATGTAAATTTCTACAAAAATAATAATATTTAATTTCTTGATGCTCACAAAAATATGACAAGTGTCCACAATGATAAAGCACAAGTTTATATACAACATGCAGTTTTTGGAATTTAAAAATGTGGCTAAATGAATGCCTAAATGAACATGCAAACACAGGGACAAAAGTACAAATAGAAATTAAATTTGCTAAAACTAAAATATGCATACAAGTATTAAAGTGTAATTACCTATAATGTTGGGGGTAGGAATGCAAAATGTCCATGGGAACACGTGTGCCTCACGTGACGCGTTGGTAGGGATTGAATTGTAATTCCGAAAACTTGGACAGGCCTTAGTGCAAAATACGCAGCCCACACGGGACACATGAGATACTAGGCTCGGACGGTGTCGGTGGCTCGGTCTGATGCTCGGGTACGCTGCAGGCTTGAGGTAGCTTCGGAGCTGGCTCGGGTGCTCCAAGCCTAAAGATCGGGGAAGAGGCTCGGAGGGGACGATGTAGCACACGCTAGACCGTCTGATCAAGATGATCTAACGGTCGCTAAAGCAGGCGACGTGGCAGCCGGAGTGTTTGTCAGATCGAGACGATCCAACGACGGTGATGACTCCTGAGCTGAAGATGTGGTGTGATGCGGGCTGTTGGATCTTCGAGTAATCTAACGGTATCTGGTGACTCTTGGAGCGGTTGATGTGTCGCGACGAGGACTGTCCGATCAATACAATCGGACGGTAGTTGCATGTCGTGTTCCTCCAGGCCACCGCCTCTTGTGACGGACTTGGCTGGGCCATAGCGAAGGGCCGTCACCACTGCCGCCTTCCCCCGTGGTCGTTGAAGATCCCTAAAGACCCCTAAGTTGCTGGGAGCGATTGTTGAAGCATAGGGGAGCGACCAGAGTGGCTAGATGAGGCGGAGGTGGTTCATAGGCCGGTAGGGATGAAGCTCAAAGTAGCTCCGGTGAAGGTCCGATCAATGACGAAGATGGTACCTGCAGCGTTAGTGGATGGCAAAAAAAAGTAGTTCATTTGTTCACATGAAGTGCAGTGAGTGCATGAGGCTTGTGGGAGAAATGGTGGGCGAGAGGTGGTGATCCTCCGTCGTGATCGACAGAGTGGTGGTCTGTAGTGATCGGTGACCTTAAGAGGTCGTGGCGATGAACGAAAGGTTGCGCAAAGATGAGAGCTCCAAGGTGGAGCTTGGTAGATGGTCAGCGGGAGGATATGTTCAGCGGAGAAGGTGGGAAATTAGGGAAAAACTCCAAGGAAAAGAAGATGAAGATCGAAAGAGGAGATGGAAGGATCTACCTGGGAATGAAGTCTCAGAGCGAGATTTCAGTCGTCATTAGAGGGTCGGTAAAGGCTCGAGCTCTAGTAGCTTGTCTGGGATGCTGCTGGAATGGCGGAGCTTGTCATGTATCTTGTCGGAGATGGGAACACCGTCGTCGCTAGCTCTCAAGCCTAATTGCTGTCATCGATACGTACAAGGGAGCTTTGGGATCTCTCTTGCAAGGGTGGATAGCAGTGAAAGTGGCCGGAGGTGGGGTATTTATAGAGAGAAGGTGGAGGATCGAATGATGGAAGGTGAGGTTTACGTGGGGTTTCTGGAACAAAGGAGAGGGTATCATGGCGATCATGTGTGTTAGTGATGATGATGGAGGTGCGAGCGAAATTGTGGGTCAAAGATCAAGTGGAGATGGTGGATGTAGTGGCGTCGAAAATAGAAAGGGGGAGGAGACGATGCGAGGTGGGCAACGACGTGGCTGAGACTTTCTCAGTGGTGTAAGTCGATCTCTTGACTGTTGGATCTAGTGATCCAATGGCCCTGAGTGAGGTGCTAAGAAAAGGTTTGGATGAGATCCCAACAATGCCATCAAAGGGCGATGGATGCGCCACGTGGAGGGATGTGGGTGCGGTGCTGGCAAACGGTGGAGATGGTGTCCAGAGTTTGATCGAAGGGTTGATGATGAAGCGGGAATGAGCGGTTGTGATCTGATCATCGGGGCTACGATCCTACAGTCGTGAGACCGACACGTGGCCAAAGGAGATGAAGGCGTTGGTGAGTGGTTCAGATCTGATCTAGATGTTGATCGGGCGGCCGTGAGACGATACGTAATGGATGGCTAAAATCTGGAGGGCATGGGCTCGATCCAACAGCCAAGAGGGGAGGGTGTGTTGCGTGTGATGAGTATGGCCGTGTGGCGTAACCAGAGGGCGCCAAGGGGCCCAATCAGATTGGTCGAGGGGAGAAAGTGAAATAAGAGGGGGGAAAATGGCTGAATTTGGAAATACTTAAAACAAGAAAGTTGTAGATCTCGACGAGATCTACAAGTTTCATGATGACCACAATTGGAAACGTGGTCAAATAAATTGATAAAATACAAGGGTATAAATGCAAATACATATAGTATACAATGTGGGCCCAAAACCCAAGTTTTGCATACCACCTCTGATTTATTGAAATTGATCTCATTTTGTAGGTCTCTGGATGTATATTATTTTAAAAGTGATTAGACCTAAATCAGAGGCTATATAAGAGAGATATGTATATTTTAAGGTCCATGGTTTTTAACATGGATTGGGATTTATTGGTAAATTTATACAAGTTAACATTTTTTTGGTATTTTTCTTGTATTAGTGTTACTAATATACAATATAGAGTAAATTTATGAGATTTAGAGTTAGTGTAAAATATGTACAAATGAGTGATTTTTACAAGTGACTTTGGCTTCTTATTTAATGCAGATGTAAATGCTAAAATGCATATGTTATCAGTGCACGAATGAATGCTAATTATGCAATATAGGTGGATATATTCCTCCAATTACTCGGGAACAAGGCTCTATTTTCAACTTTTAGAGTAATAAATCACATATTCAACAACTCTCATTCTTGTAATTATTGAATATTTTATCAAATAGTCAAGTAGGTTTATTAGTAATTCTGCCACTGGTGACTATGCCAAGTTCTATTACAAACTTGCATACCTCAGCGAACATTAACAACATCAAATGTAGTTGCCACATCTTATGCACCAATGTTTTACTTTGTCGAAACATCCTTAATGTCCTATTTTTACTACACTTAGCTCAGCAGGCACTATCGTCCAAGAAGAGTAAATCCTTAGGTAGAATTCCTATCAACCTCAACTTATTAGAAGTCAAAATCCTTGTATCTTACGAGTTGGAGATCGTTATCTACTTAAATAAATATGTAGTCATGAGTTATTCTTAGTTACTTGAAAATACTTTTAACTATTGTCCATTGTTTCTGTCCATAGCATGATTGGTAACAACTTAATACTCACACTGCATGGCAAATGTCTAGTCTTGTACACATCATGTCATATATGAAGCTTCCTATGAGCGATGCATAAGGGCATCAAGCCATGGCTTTCTTTTCCTCAATCTTTGTGGAACCATGCCTTCTGATTGGTGAATACATTGTCTCAAAGGAAGGAAGCCCTTCTTGGAATTATCCATACTGAATCTTTCCAAGATCTTCTTGATATATCCTAGTTGTGATAATCTTAATACCCTCTTTTCTCTGTTTCTGAACAACTTCATACCCATGACATAAGAGGCTACTTCGAGATCATTCGTTTCAAATGTATGGGGCAACAAAATCTTCACACTAGTCATGATATATTAATCATTCCCCGTGATAAAGAAGCCATCTACATAAAACACAATGAACACGATGGTCTACCCAGTAAGCTTTTAATACACACATGGTTTATCCGGATTCTGTTTGAAATCATAACTCTTTATGGTTTTATCAAATTGGGTGCTCCAGCTACAAGAATTTTATTTGAGTCCTTGTGTGTGCTACCCCAAGCTTAAGAATTCTTTCTCCTCACCACCTCATCTATGAAGAACTATGTGCATGGTGCTTGTCCAAGTTAGGTCACTGTCTAAAAGAATCTTGCGTGTGTACGAGATATTCTATTTAGACTAATCAAGATGACATGTGAACATAGACTAGCGGACTCAAAGAATTAAGTCCCTTTACCTGAAAAATCACAACTCCAGTTCCAATAAGGTTCCTCTGAAATTAGGTGGACTAAGGTCAAATCAAGTCCCTCCTCAACAACTATTCATAACTTGGTTCAGAACCCACTAACTTTTCACTTTGCATATGCTGGATATGCAGATGTGGTGTAGATGACATGCTATGTAGATGAATGCAAGACTCTTTTTTCTTTCTTTTTTTTCTTTTTTTTAATGTTGGGATGATATGCAAGAGTTAATAAGAATCCTTTGATTTTGTTTCTTTTTTCACAAAATTATACAAGATTAATAAAAATATACATGTATTTTACAAAAAAAATCAGTTTTTAGCCACCTCGTAATTATTGTATATATATAAAAAAAGTATGCGAAAGTATGAGCTATGGGTAAAGTATATATGTAATATATACGCATGCCCCTATACTTAGCGGGTGCTATGTCCTCAGAGCATGAAAAGCGAGGAAGAAGACATAGCTTGTTCTAAGCGTAGGAGAAAAAAATTACAAAAATGTAAAGAAGTCATCCAGTCCCCCTATACTTAGACTCTAGCAGCCTGAGTGTAGAAGAAGATGAAAAATGGGGCGGGCGAGGTCAATAAGTGAAATGGATGAGAATATATACATGATGGGCATCAGTCCCCCATATACTTAGGCTGGAGGATGTACAACGAATGGTGGATAAACTCGGTTCACTCTCCCCCCCCCATACTTAGGATCTGGTCATTCTAAGTATAGTCATAAAATGAAAAGATATGAAGCTGGGGCAAGTGACTGGAGTCACGGGAGGCGGGAAAGAAAATATATGCAGGATGGGAGAGTATATACAAGGAGCGTGATCTGAATCTTTTCGATGTTGCTGATGGCGAGAGCTCACTGTTACAAGGTCTAATACGCAACTCTATATGTGTTTAGTAAGTCTGTCTCGTGCATGAAAACAATCTCCTCAACATGGACTAACTGTTTATTGGGTTCGACAAAGTGATTCAACAGTTGTCCATTGACTAGGGATGTCTGTGCTCCATTTGTAAGATCAGAAATCTCTACGCATACATAATCATGCACGTCACGGACTATAAACGGACACGTCCACTTGTATTTCAGCTTACCTCGGAAAACCATCAGCCTTGCATTGAACAACCATATCTTCTGTCCAAGAACAAAGGTCTTTCGTCTGATATATCTATCGTGCGAACACTTTACCTTGTCCTTGTACACCAAGCTGTTGTTATATGCTCGGTTTCTGACTTCCACAAGTTCATTCAGATCCATCTCTCTATGTTTTCTAACCTAGGTGTGTGTTCGAGTTGACCTTCTTGATTGCCCATTCAGATTTGTGCACTAATTCTGCGGGAAAATGGCATGGATGTCCAAACACCATTTTGAATGGGGAGGTTCCTGAAGGTGTCTTGAAAGCAGTCCTATAAGCTCAAAGGACTTGATCCAAAATATGAGACCAATCCTTCCTAACTAGGTGGACAAGCTTCTGCAATATGGTCTTGACCTCCCTATTTGACACCTCTGTCATGCATTGGTTTGTGGGTGGTAAGGACTAGCGACACGGTGTTCGATGCATAATCCTTTAAGAATTTCTTCACATCTCTTTTCATGAAATGGCTACCCCCATCAGATATCAATACTTTGGGGATCCCAATCCTAGAGATGATGTGATCTCTAATGAAATTGCAGACAGTCCTGTTGTCCGCGGCTCGGGTCGGGATAGCATCCACCCACCTTGATAGATTGTATACCGCAAGAAGGATATATTAGAATCCATGGATAACCGGGAATGGGCCCATAAGTCGATGCCCCAGGCATCAAAGACATCACAAATGATGACATGCTGCATTGGCATCTCGTCCTTGGAACCAACGGTTCCTCCCATTCGTTGGCATACTAGGCACGACTTCGCAAAGGTGAGCGCATCATGAAACAGAGTGGCCAGTATAAGCCACATTGAAGTACCTTCCCCCCGGTCCTCTTCCCGCAGTGGTTTCCTCCTACCTTCAGACTTTGGCATAAAGTAAGGACACTCTGATATTCCTCCTATGGAATACACCATCTCCAGACACAATCCGGTCCTTCAAAGAAAATGATCGGATCCTCCCAATGGTAACATCATGCATCCGACTTAAGCCGGTCTATATGGCTCTTGGGCCAATCTTTGGGAACTTTCTTAGAGACAATATAGTTCACTATATTTGCATACCATGAGAGTTAGTCGATAACAAAGACCGACTCATCAGGGAAGGAGTCTGGAATAGGCATATCATCAGAAGTGTCAAGATTTTAGAGACCGGAGAGGTGATCAGCCACTACGTTATTCTTTCCAGGTTTATTTCTGATGTCCAAATCTAATTCCTAGATGAGCAAAACCCACCTAAGAAGACGTGCATGTGCATCCATCTTTTCCATTAAGTATCGTAGTATTGTATGATCCGTGAACACAATCACCTTAGATCCAATTAGATGCGATCTGAACTTATCCAAGGCGAACACTACCACAAGCATCTCCTTTTTGGTAATTGTATAGTTACGCTGAGCAGTATCAAGCGCTTTGTTTGCGTAGTGTATGGAAAATGGGACGCCATCCCTTCTCTGTCCTAACACAGCCCCAACAACAAAATCTGAGGCAATTGTCATGATCTCAAAAGGAAGACACCAGTCTGCGGCATGTAGGATTGGGGCATCCATGATCATCCCTTGTAATTGCTTAAAGGCCTCAAGACATTTGTGATCGACAATAAACTCCATGACTATGCCCAAAAGCTTAGTTAGCGGTCGGGCAATCGTCGAAAAATCCTCGATAAATCTCCGATAAAATCCAACATGCCCGAGGAATGATCGCAACTGTTTCACATTGGTTGGTGCCTGGAGTCGTTTGATCACATCCACCTTGGCAGGATCAACCTCCATTCCTCTCTTGGAGATGACATGCCCCAACACAATGCCCTCCGTCACCATGAAGTGACTTTTCTCCCTTCATAGCACCAGATTGACCTCACAACACCTTTTGAGGACTCGGTCCAGATTTCTAAGAGAGGAATCAAAGGAATTGCCGTGGAATGAGAAGTCATCCATGAAGACATCTAGGAATTCACCGACCATCTCGGTGAATGTTGCAATCATGCACCTTTGAAATGTATCGGGAGCATTGTATAACCCAATGGGCATGCGCCTGAAAGCATAGGTACCGAAATGGCATGTGAACGTGGTTTTCTCCTGGTCCTCTGAAGCAATGGCTACTTGATTGTTGCTCGAGAACCCATCTAAAAAGAAGAAGAATTCTTTTCCCGCTAGTCTCTCTAATATATGATCAATGTAGGGTAAGGTAAAATGATCCTTCTTCGTCACGACATTCAAGCGTCTGTAATCCACACAGACACACCATGACTTGGGTACTCATGTCACGATCTCCTCTCCATCCTCATTGGTAGTCGTCTGAATTCCCGACTTTTTTGAGACAACATGGATAGGTGCCACCCACTTGGAATCGGAGATGGGGTAAATAATACATTCTCCACACCATTTCTCAATCTCCTTCTTCACGACCTCTCATAAATTTGGATTCAACTGACGTTGGAATTCACGAGAGGGTTTAGCTTCACTCCCTAAGTAGATATGGTGCTGACACAGAGTGGGATTTATCCCGTGGTGATCGTAGATTATCTTGCCTATCGCCTTGTGGTTTTTCTCCAAGATCTCTAACAAGCAAGATTCCTTCTCCTGGGTCAATCGTGAACTGATGATGATCGGATATTTCTTCTCTTGTTCCGCAAGGAAGGCGTATTTAAATTTTAGGGGTAATGGTTTGAGCTCAGGTAAGGTGTGATCATCAAGGAAGTCTGACTCAATCAATTCGGGATCTGTGCTGGTAGTAGATGGATCTATCTTTGAAGTAACCACCACCAACTCATTCAGCACTGGAGTCAGATCATCAAATGCTCCAAGCAATCAGCAAAAGCCACGTGTGACTCATCATCCTCATCTTCTGATTTTCCTAAAGAGGGAAGGAATGATAGGCCCATCTGGGCCTCTATGTCATCGAAGATGTAGGGGGATGCACTTTCTGCAATGTATTCGTTCCTAAGGTTCTTGCAAACTGTCTCATGCATAAGATCTTCTCCAAAGGAGAGGGACACATTGATGCTAGCTGGGTTCTGTCTCCATGGCCCAACGGTGTCTACATGAACACAATCTACTTATGCCAAAGAGTACTCGGTATTGGATTCTGAATCCGGCCTCTGCCAACTTGTCTGCTTCATCTCAAGTTCCTCATCTCTGCCTGGAGTTTGGAACTGAATTTTCCTGATCTTGTAATCAAATAAGGCCCCCGCTCTTTTGAGGATGGACCTTCCTAGGATGATTTGGGACTCTCTCCAATTTTTACGGGTCTCCATATCAAGGACTGTAAAGTCCACCATGTAATCCTGACCCTCGACTTTGATGATAATTTTTCTCAATTCTCCTTGGGACCTCTTGGTTGATTTATATGCGAACTGGAGTAATGCTCTGGATTTCCTAAGAGGTCTTAGATTTAGCCACTCATAGAGGGCTATAGACATCAAGTTAATAGAGGATCCATTATTTAGGAGTGTGCATGCAAACGCGATGTCATCGACATGACTCACCACATAATAGGCACCCATCTCCCTTCGTTTCCTTGGAAATGCATTCTTTGTAGCACAAGTAGTGGCTACTAACAAAATGTGCTTCACAACATGGCCTTTGGTCTTCTTGCTGACCCTAGTAGGTGTACATCTCACCTAAAGGTACTTATGGAATGCAGGTGTGATGTATACATACTTATCAAAAGGGATTGTGACCTTGATATACTTATTGCAAAATTCTTCCATATCAGGGTCATCTTTTTGGATTTTCTTTGTTTTCTTCTTTCCACCCTTAAGAGCATGGGGGAAAGGGATTACTGATGAGAACTCATATTCTGAAACTGAAATATTTGCATTAAGACGAGAAACTAAGTTCTTTACAAGACTCTGACACTGACTCTGACTTGGACGAAAAGAAATTTCTGTGGCGAAACAGGTGATGTGTCTTCCGTGACTTCTAGGTCATCCTCCTCAGATGAAGGTGTGGGCTCCTCATCTGGTTCGCCGGATTCACTACTGGTGATCCTCTCCTTCTTCTTTCTTGAGGACTTGGGAATCCACTTATTATGCTGCTAGCGGTGGTGATGATGCTCCTCTGCCTCCAAGTTCTCCTCATGTAGAGACTTGGCAGCGTCTTCCTCTTGTGCCTGTGCCCGATCAGCTATGGTCACGGTCCTTCTGCTCCAATGTAAATTTAATATTTAATTTAAAGCACGCAGTGAGCAAACTATGTAAATTTCCACAAAAATAATAATTTTTAATTCATTGATGCTCACAAAAATATGAAAAGTATCCATAATGATAAAGCACATGTTTATCTACAACATGCAATTTTTCGAATTTAAAAATATGGCTAAATTAATTTCCAAATGAACATGCAAACATAAGGACTAAAGTGCAAACATGAATTAAAATTGCTTAAATTAAAAATGCAAATAGGGACTAAAGTGCAATTACCTATGATGCTGAGGGTGGGAATGCAAAATGTCCACAAGAACACGTGCACCTCACGTAACATGCCTAGTAGGGAATCAATTGTAATTCTGGAAACTTGCAGGGGCCTTAGTGTAAAATACCCAGCCCGCACGTGAGCGACCCATGTGGTACTAGGCTCGGACAGCGTCGGTGGCTTGGACTAAGGCTCGGGTGCGCTGTAGGCTCGGGGTAGCTTCAGAGCTGGCTCGGGTGCTCCAAGCCTAAAGATCGGGGAAGAGGCTCAGAGTGGACGACATGGTGCATGCTAGACCGTCTGATCAATATAATCTAACGGTCATTGACGTAGGAGACGTGGCAGCCTGAATGTATGTCAGATCGAGACGATCCAATGGCGGTGATGACTCCTGGAGCTGAAGATGTGGCGTGATGCTATCCGTTGGATCTTCGAGTGATATGACAGTATCTGATGACTCCTAGAGCGGTTGACGTGTCGCAACAAAGACCGTCCGATCAAGAAAATTGGATGGTGGCTGTACATTGTGTTCCTCCGGGCCAACGCCTCCTGTGGCGGACTTGGCTGCGCCCCAGCGAAGGCCTGTCAGCTCCGTCTCCTTCCCCGTTATCCGTGAAGATCCCCGGAGAATGCTAAGTGGCTGGTAGTGATTGTAGAAGTGTCAGGGAGCGACCGGAGTGGCTGGACAATGTGGAGGTGGTCCGTAGGCCGAAGGCGATGAAGCTCAAATCAGCTCCGGCGAAGGTCCGATAAGTGAAGAAGATGGTACCTGCAGCATTAAAGGATGCCAAAAAAAGTGGGGCTCGTGTTCACATGAAGTGCAGTGCGTGCTTGAGACAAGTAGGGCGCAATGGTGGACGGGAGGTGGTGATCCTCCGTCGTGATCAGCGGAGCGGCGGTCTGTAGTGATCGGTGAGCTCGAGAGGTCATGGCAATGAACGAAAGGTGACGCAAAGATGAGAGCTCCAAGGTAGAGCTCGATGGATGGTTAGCGGGAGGAGATGTTGAGCGGAGAAGGCAGTTAACTTAGGTAAAAAATCATAGTAAAAGAAGATGAAGATCGGAAGAGGAGATGGAAGGATCTTCCTGGGAATGGAGGCTCGGAGGGAGCTTCCGGTCGTCGCTCGAGGGTCAGTGGAGGCCCGAGCTCTAGCAGCTCGTCGGGGAAATTGCTGGCATGACGAAGCTCGTCGTGGATCTTGCTGGAGATGGGAACAACATTATCCCTAGCTCTCATGCCTAATCTATGTCACCGATAGGTAGAAGGGATCTCTGGGATCTCTCTTGCATGGGAGGATGGCCTTGAAAGTGACCGGAGGTGGGATATTTATAGAGAGAAGGTGGAGGATCGGATGATAGAATGTGAGGTTTACGTGGGGTTTTTGGAGCGAAGGAGAGGGTGTCATGACGATCATGAGTGCTGGCGAGGATGATGGAGGTGCGAGCAACATAATGGGTTGAAGATCGAGTGGAGATGGTGGTTGTAGTGGCGTCGAAAATAGAAAGGGGGAGGAGATGATGTGGGGTGGGAAACAATGTGGCCGAGGCTTTCTCGGAGGGTGAAGATGATCTCTCAACAGTTGGTACTAGTGATCCAACGGCTCTGAGTGAGGCGCTAAGGAAGGGCCTGGATGAGATCCCAGCAATGCCATCGAAGGTCGATGGATGCACCATGTGGAGTGATGTGGGTGCGGAGCTGGAGAACAGTGGAGATGCCGTCGGGAATTTGATCGAAGGGTTGACGATGAAGCGGGAATGAGCGGCAGCGATATGATCATCGGGGCTACGATCCAACGGTCGTGAGCGCGACACGTGGCCAAAGGAGATGAAGGCACTCGTGTGTAGCCCAGATATGATATGGGCATTGATCGGGCGGACGCGAGATGATGCAGAATGGATGGCTGAGATTTGGAGGGCATGGGGCCGATCCAATGACCAAGAGTGGAGGGTGTGTGGCGTGTGATGAGTAGGGTCGTGTGGTGCAACTTGAGGGTGCCACGTGGCCCAATCAGATCGATCGAGGGTTGAAAGTGAAATAAGAGGAGGAAAATGGTCGAATTTTGAAAAACTCAAAATATGTAGATCTTGATGGGATCTACACGTTTCATGTTGACCAAAAATGGAAACAGGTCCAATAAAGTGATAAATTACAAGGGTACAAATATACATATATATAGTATACAATGGGGGCCCAAAACCCAAGTTTTGCATACAAGCTCTGATTTTAATGAAATTGGTCTCATTTTGAAGGTCTCTAAATGTATATTATTTTAAAAGCAAGTCGACCTAAATCAGAGGCTGTATGAGAGAGATATGTGTATTTTAAGGTCCATGGTTTTAAACTTAGATTTGGATTTATTGGTCAATTTATAGAAGTTAGAAGTTTTTGGTATTTTTCTTGTATTAGTGTTAGTACTATACACAATATAAAGTGAATTTATGGGATTTAGAGTTAGTGTAAAATATGTATATATGAGTGATTTTTACATGTGACTTTGGCTTCTTATTTAATGCAGATGTAAATGCTAAAATGCAGATGTTATCAGTGCACAAATGAATGCTAATTATGCAATATAGGTGGATATATGCCTCCAATTACTCGGGAACAAGGCTCTATTTTCAACTTTTAGAGTGATGAATCACAGATTCATCAACACTCATTCTTGTAATTGTTGAATATTTTATCAAATAGTCAAGTAAGCTGATTAGTAAGTTTGTCACTGCTGACTATGCCAAGTTCTGTTACAAACTAGCATACCTCAGCGAACATTAACAACATCGAATGTAGTTGCCACATCTTATGCACCATTGCTTTACTTTGTCGAAACATCCTTAGTGTCCTACTTCTTTCTACACTTAGCTCACCTAGCACTATCGTCCAAGAAGAGTAAATCCTTAGGTAGAATTCCTATCAACCTCAACTTATTGGAAGTCAAAATCCATGTACCTTACGACTTGGAGATCATTATCTACTTAAATAAATATTTGTTATGAGTTCTTCTTAGTTACTTGAACATACTTTTAACTATTGTCCATTGTTTTTGTCCATTGCATGATTTGTAACAACTTAAGACTTAATGCATGGAAAATTTCTAGTCTTGTACACATCATTTCATAGATGGAGCTTCCTATTACCGATGGATAATGGCATCTAGCCATGGCTTTCTTTTCCTCAGACTTTTGTGGAACCATGCCTTATGATTGGTGAATACAATATATCAGAGGAAGGAAGCCCTTATTGGAATTATCAATACTGAATCTTTCCAAGATCTTCTTGATATATCCTAGTTGTGATAATCTTAATACCTTCTTTTCTCTATTTCTGAACAACTTCAGACCCAAGACATAAGAGGCTTCTTCAAGATCATTCATTTCAATGGTATGGGGAAATAAAATCTTCACACTAGTCATCCTATATGAATCATTCCTTCTGATAAAGATGCCATCTACATAAAGCACAATGAACACGATGGTCTACCCACTAAGCCAATAATACACACATGGTTCTTCCGGATTCTGCTCGAAATCATAACTTTTTATGGTTTCATCAAATTGGGTGCTCCAACTACAAGAATCTTATTTGAGACCATAGATGGATTTCTTTAGTTTGCACTCCTTACCATCTTCAGCTATGAAGTGTTGGGGATACTTCATATAGATATCCTCATTGTGGTACCCATTAAGGAATGTTGTCTTGACATCTCTCTGCCAGATGTTACAGACAAAGTGTGCATCTATAGAAAACAATGCCATGACAGATTTAAGCAAGACCACAAGAGAGAAATTCTCATCATAATCGATGCATTCTCTCTATGTGTATCCCTCGATCATAAGCCATGCTTTGAAGGTCTCTACCTTTACATATCGTCCCCTCTTTCTGTTGAAGATCCATTGGAATCCAATGGGTTTGACCCCTTTAGGTGGATCTTCAAAGGTCCATACACCATTCTTGTGCATGGAGTCCATCTCAGACTTCATTGCTAGCATTCAACTATTCACATCACAATGACTCAAATCTTCATCTAATCATGTTGGATCATCGTCTGACTCTTCTGACACATGGAATTTGTACATTACAAGTTGTCTTACAACCCTAGAACTCCTTCTAAAAGGTGTGGTCATGTCATTTTCAATTTTCTCTTTATTTTGTGGTGTGGGAACTTTATCGGTTTCATTAAACGTAATTAGTTCCTTAACTTTTTTTTCTTAACTTCTAAGGAATTCATCTTCCAAAAATTTGACATCTATATAAATAAGTACCTTTTGAGTCTCAAGATCATAAAATTGGTATCCAATACAATTCTTTATGTTTCCAATGAAGTATCACTCTCTTGTTTAAGATTCTAACTTGCTTCATCCACATTTTTGGCATCGACCAAACAATCCCCCCAAATAAGAAAGTGTAATAAACTTATCTTGGTACCATACCAAATCTCATGAATGGATTTAGGTATAGATTTACATGGAATCTTGTTTAGGGCAGAGGTTGCATTCTCTATTACATGTCCACATAAACAAAGAGGTAAGCTCACTTTACTAATCATAGATTTAACCTAGTCCTACAAGGTTCTATCCTTAAGGTATTCTTTGAATTCATTTGAGAGGTATTCGCCATGTCAGTTGGATTGAATTCATTTTATCTTCTTGAAGGTTTGTTTCTCAACCAAAGCCGTGAACTCTTGGAACATTTCAAAGGCTTTGTGTTTTGTGACAAAAAAATAGGATAAAATCATCCCACGAATGATCAATAACAATTATTTTATAATATTGATGCCTACTTTGAGTCGTAGTATGTAGCGATAGCATACATCAATATGCCTTAGGTCAAGTATACCTTTGCATCCTTCCCCTCTATTAGAGAACGGTGCCATGGATATTTTCCCATGAATACAATGTTTGTACATTGGTAGATCATGGATGTAGGAAATCCAGAGGCCTGTCCTTTACCAGTTTCTTGATCCTATCAACATACTGCTAGCCATGTGAGCCTGAAGCGAACCATTCTCACAATAAATGTTATTATAGTAAATATGTTTTATCAATAAAAGTTATTGATTGTTATCACTCCATTTCTGAAATTAAGTGAATGAATGCACTATAAGGTCCCTCTGTACAATTAGGGTTATGTACCATGGCCATCTTGATAATCATATAGTTGTTGATTCATTAAATGAATAATAGAGGCTGGTGTTTGGATGGATATCTAAAGAGTTAGATAGAGTACTCATCGAGCACTATCAAATGATTATTAAGAGATGATCTCCAGCCTGAGTAGGAGATGGCAATCCTTTCTGACATAGGCTGATATCTGACCGACCTCTTAATGCAGGTCCTCTGCATGGGAATAGTGATTCAGAGGTGACAGATTAGTTAGGTTAAAGGGTTGACTTAGTGAGATCGAGATAACCTAAGTCCTATGTTGAATACTGTCACAGCATAGGCACGCATCCTCAAACCGGAGACATATGTGTTACTATATATCTGAGTGTGTACATTTGGTAGACCATTAGGTTGATGACCTAACCAAGGTCTATACACCGGCGAGTTGTTGTGCGTGTAAGGGCATATGAGTAATACGATCTCTCAAATGGATCATACATGTTCACTCATGAACCGGAAGACATGATCTCACGCATGAGGTATTGGGACCGATCAAATTCCATGCATGGTCGTCGTGCTTTGGAAGCATGACAAGAATTTGAAGGTATGATGTATGCTTTGGGAAAGCATATGATCAATACTGATTCCCAATGACCAAGATTGAGAAACATGGTGATCAAACCCTGAAGAAGACAGTGTAAAATTGATCTTAATCTTCAGGTTGATCATGGGTCTTCCAGCATGCAGGATGTGTAGGTATTGGGAATACCTGAGGGT
Organism: Ottelia alismoides; assembly: GCA_037367405.1. Taxonomy (NCBI): domain Eukaryota; kingdom Viridiplantae; phylum Streptophyta; class Magnoliopsida; order Alismatales; family Hydrocharitaceae; genus Ottelia; species Ottelia alismoides. The sequence continues at coordinate 458,332 of JAZKJV010009087.1, read as the reverse complement.
GATGTGACCAAAAACGTTGTATAACCATGACACACCCAGTCCGAGGGAGTGATGAAACATGTCTGGATTTTAGTGACTCCTCTCAGTATAGAAGCAATATGATCTTGGTCCAAGTATTGGACATTGATCTGAATGAGATTCAGATATAATGAGAAGATTAGATTTACGGTCTTGATTTAATCAAGCATCTGTGGGAGGTCCGTGAGATCTGGATTTGAGATGAGATCTCAACATCCAAGTCACTATACGTGGAACAATACAATCGCCATGTCTTATATCCAAGTATCTGTGGATATAGCACATTATTCTTGAAGGAGTTCAGGAATAATTCCTGTGATGAATCGTGTATCCAAGCAAGAAGGTCTAGATAATTAAATGAGATTTAATTGTCAAGTATAATATGAATAAGACTCATATTGTGAGAATGATTATCCAAGATAATTAAATATGGTTTAATTATCAAGGAAATACAGATCGTGGTTAGTGCTATCCATAATATCTGTTTATATAATATAAATATGATTTATAATATAATAGAGAGAGAGAAGCTTTGTAAATATAATTTGTTAATTATTAATGTGAATTGGATTCACATTAAGTAATTAATTGGAAATGTAATTTACAAATTAGTTTGGGTTGTGAATATGATTCACATGTTTTTCAATGACATGATTGAAATATTCACAAATTAATTTGGAATTACTTTGGTGGATAATTTTGTAATAATAGTTATTGCAATTTATTAAGAAATAATAGGATAAATTAAAGGGGAAATATTCACAACCAAAATGAGGTGTCGTCACCAATAGGCGATGCCCCATATTTATCGGGGGTGATTGATTATCCTCCTATTTGTTATCTTGTTATCTCTTAATAATTGATTTATATTAAATTAAATTCTATTGATTAAAATGCAACATATATTTGATTTGATATGAATTAATGTTGTTGGTTTTTAACCAACAATCATCATGGCCATTGATTGATACATAGATCAATCTAGCCATCGGATTTATGTATGCCTTGCAATGAGATCCATTGGATCCCAAACTAATATATAAGGAGGGAAACCCTAGCCCTTTGGAGTACATCAAGAGTACACGCCTACTCTCTCTCTCTCTCATTCTCACCGTCTCTCTCTCTCTCTAAGGTGGCCGTCCATCTTATGCATTGAGGGAGAGCTTCTCGCCTTCACTTCAACTACTCAAGGATCTCCATCTTCTTTAGGGATGCTTGCTCTAGAGGAAGACGACGGATTTCGTGGGACGAAATCAGGGGATTCGAGTCTTGGATCTTTGTCAAGGATTGCGGGAGTCACGTGTCTCATCATCGTGTCCGCAAGTGCTGTCTTCGTAGATCGGACTTGAGCCAGAAGGATCTCTTGCTTTAGAGATCCCGTGATGTCAACCACGCTTCAAGAGGTATTTCTAATACTTTGTGGTTTGATGAAACGACCCAAGAAACGTTCTCGTGATCATGTGGTTTCATCATATGATTTTTTTTTAATTCCGATGCACCTTGCGACTAGTGCACTAGTCGCCCCGATCACATGAGATGCGATCGTCACGCTTCCGTGATGCGCTTGAGGATTATCAATATCCTTCATATGTTTTATCAATAAAAGTTATTGATTGTTTTCACTCCCTTTCTGAAATTAAGTGAATGTTTGCACTATACGGTCCCTCTGTATAATTAGGGTTATGTACAATGGCCATCTTGATAAACATATAGCTGTTGATTCATTAAATGATTCATAGAGGCTGGTGTTTTGATGGATATCTAAAGAGTTAGATAGGGGACTCATCAAGCACCGTCAAATGATTATTAAGAGATGATCTCCAGCCTGAGTAGGAGATGGCAATCCTTTCTCACATAGGATGATATCTGACCGACCTCTTGATGCAGGTCCTCTGCATGGGAATAGTGATTCGGTGGTGTAAGATTAGTTGGGTAAAAGGGTTGATTTAGCGAGATCGAGATAACCTAAGTCCTATGTTGAATACTATCACAACATAGGCACACATCCTCTTACCGGAGACAAATGTGTTATTATATGTCTGAGTGTGTACATTTGGTAGACCATTAGGTTGATGACCTAACCAAGGTCTATACACCGGCGAGCTGGTGTGCATGTAAGGGCATATGAGTAATACGATCTCTCAAAGGGATCATACAGGTTCACTCATGAACCGGAAGACATGATCTCACTCATTAGGTATTGGGACCGATCAAATTCCATGCATGGTCATCGTGCTTTGGAAGCATGACAAGAATTTGAAGGTATGATGTATGCTTTGAAAAAGCATATGATCAATACCGATTCCCAATGACCAAGGTTGAGAAACTTGGTGATCAAACCCTGAAGAAGACAGTGTAAAATTGATCTCCATCATAAGGTTGATAATGGGTCTTCCAATATGCAGGATGTGCAAGTATTGGGAATACCTGAGGGTGATGTGATCATAAAAGATTGTGTAACCATGACGCTTCCAGTCCGAGGGAGTGATGAAACAGGTGTGGATTTTAGTGACTCCTATCAGTAGAGAAGCAATCTGATCTTGGTCCAAGTGTTGGACATTGATCTGAATGAGATTTAGATACAATGAGAAGATTAGATTTGTTGTCTTGATTTAATCAAGCATTTGTGGGAGGTCCAAGAGATCTGGATTTGAGATGAGATCCCAACATCCAAGTCACTATACGTGGAACAATACAATTGCCCTATCCTTATCTCCAAGTATCTGCGGAGAAAGCACATTATTCTTGAAGGAGTTTAGATGTGTATCCAAGCAAGAAGGTATTGATAATTAAATGATATTTAATTATCAAGTATAATCTGAATAAGATTCATATTGCGAGAATGATTATCCAAGATAATTAAATAAGATTTAATTATCAAGGAAATACAGATCGTGGATAGTTCTATCCATAATATATGTGTATATATTATAAATATGATTGATAATATATTAGAGAGAGAGAAACTTTGTAAATAGCATTTGTTAATTATTAATGTGAATTGGATTCACATTAAGTAACTAATTGGAATTGTAATTTACAAATTAGTTTGGGTTGTGAATATGATTCACATATTTTTCAATGGCATGATTGAAATATTCACAAATTAATTTAGAATTAATTTGGTGGATAATTTTGCAATAGTAGTTATTGCAATTTATTAAGAAATAATAGGATAAATTAAAGGGGAAATAATCACCACAAAAATAAAGGCGGCGTCACCAATAGGTGACACCCCCTATTTTTGGGGGGTGATTGATTATCCTCTTTTTTGTTATCTTGTTATCTCTTAATAATTGATTTATGTTAAATTAAATTATGTTGATGATAATGCAACATATATTTGATTTGATATGAATTAACGTTGCTGGTTTTTAACCAACAATCATCATGTTCGTTGATTGATACATAGATCAATCTAGCCATTGGATCTATGTATGCCATGGATTGAGATCCATTGGATCCCAAACTAATATATAAGGAGGGCAACCCTAGCCATTTGGAGTACATAAAGAGTACACACCTACTCTCTCTCTCATTCTCTCCGTCTCTCTCTCTCTATGGTGGTCGTCCATCTTATGCATTTAGGGAGAGCTTCTCGCATTCGCTTCGACTACTCGATTATCTCCATCTTCTTTAGGGCTGCTTGATCTAGAGGAAGACGATGGATTTCGTTGGACGAAATCAGGGGATTCGAGGCCCAGATCATCTTCAAGGATTGCGGGAGTCACGCATCTCATCATCGCACCCGCATGTGCTGTCTTCATAGATCGAGCATGAGCCAGGAGAATCTCTTGCTTTAGAGATCTCGTGATCACAACCACGCTTCGAGAGGTATTTCTAATACTTTGTGGTTTGATGAAACGATCCAAGAAACGTTCTTGTGATCATGTGGTTTCATCATATGATTTATTTTTTTTTAAAATTCCATTGCCCCTTACGACTAGTGCGACTAGTCGCCCCGATCACATGAGATGCGATCGTCATGCTTCCGCGATGCGCTTGAGGATTTTCGATATCCTTCACAGACACATGTCCAATTTTTCAATTCCATATCATAGTTAAATGATATCCATATGCTCTTCATCGTTTTGGAGTTTTATTATTAACAATGGTATTAACACTCACAACACATTCATGCATGTTCAATTCATAGAGTCCACCTACTGTTTGACAATCGTTTGCTATAAAATTACCACGACGATTTATGATAAGTTGAGTATAAAAAAGAAAGTATATCTGTGACTAACCATCTTAGATGCAGATAGTAAGTTCTTTCTAACATCCTATACATTAAGACAATCTCTACTCTTTTTATACTCTTCCACATGATAATGACAGCATACATCCAATGGTGATCGCTGCAACAGTTGCATCTAACTCCATCTGGATGGCTATCTCCCTTCATAAAGACTTATAGTTTCTTGAAACATATGCAAGAGATTTCATACATGAAAAGATGCATTAGAATCAACAATCCAACTACCTTCTTATCCAACGAGTAAGTTGGCTTCAATGATTAATGCATATTTCATATTTGTCATAGTTATACCTTTGTCCTTCTCTAAGGAATTTAGTTATTTTCGATTGTTACTCTTCTAGAATCTTGGTTTAAAGTAGTAATGGTAGACATCCATCTCCATGGATGTCAGATGTGTTAAATCATTAAAAGATTGATCAATAGTTTGACATTTCTTCATTTGTTCGATTGGACCCAAATGAGATACACGCTTCCTATCATGATTCCCTTTAACTTGTGCAACCATTGCACAACTAGAGGGATATTCTTTCTTCATAATGTCCTTAGTGAACCTTAATGAAGAAAGAGTGCATTTAACATGTCCATGCATCTCCTTCAGATTCAAGAGGATATCTTGAGTGCATTCAATGTCTATAAGCTGCTTGTGAAGCACGTTGAACAATGATTCAAGAATGTATAAACGAGGGAGTGATCATCCTCGTTCCACTTCTTATTGAACACTTTTGCATCCTCTATCTAAGGGATCTAATACTTAGATATCAATGCAACTTCCTGTAGATTTTGTCCCTCTCTAAGAACTTTCTCTACCTCAGGGATTCAATGTGCTTCTTTATAACAACCATATTTGGGAGGAGCCGGGATTGCAACTACTTCATCACCTCTGTGACGATGTTGTTATGGTACAATACACGATGGGATTTAATAATCCTATCAATAGCTGCCGCAATCTGAGGTTTCCTATCCTCCTCCACCCATTGTCAAGTATCTTACTTCTTTGGTTAAAACTCCTTTTGTGCAGCTATTGTACCTATCTTCACAAACCTTGGGTCAGGGGATGACATATGGTTGTGGATAGAGAGGTTGGACGAGCGTAGAGAGAGAGATAGAATTTAATTTATGCAACAACTACATATCACTTATGCTAAAGAGGGATAGGGTTAGGCTCTTTTTTATAGAATTTGGATGTTCATGGATCCCAATCCATGTCATCTCAATAATCGACAATTTAGATTGATTTATGTTTATTTTTAGTTCAGAAAAACATAAAAAGAGATACAAAGTGATAATTTGAAAACAGTTTCCAAATTATATAAATTATTCACTACAATCTGTGCAAAAGATTTGTTCGTTTGATAGTTTTAAACATATATCAGTCAGGAGAGGAAGAACCATGGTTTTGCCTAACTAAGCAAAGGACATGGAAAGGGTCAAAGGCTCTACTTGAGTTGACTTCAGAGGAGGAGGAAGATAGGTATAAGACAAACATCCCCTTTAGTAGACAAAGAGGAGATCATCTCAAGGTGGAGTGAGGATAAGGAGAAGAACATTTCCAGATGGTGGTGTTGATTCAGAGTCTTCAAAGGACCTTGCACCATCGGTTGAGGAGAATATAGGAGAAGTAGATATTCCCCAACCTATAGTAGATAATGATATTTCTACTTCCAACTTGAATGCAATAGATTCATATACAAAGAACTAGATTTCATTGAACACAAAGAAACATGTTTTAATTTATGAGTCTGATTCTCTGACTTCTTCTTATTTTGTTTCAATCCCATCGTCCATACTCTAACGGTAAAAAAGCACGTCCCTAAGAATATTCAGAAAGATGATCTTAAAATGGCATGGTTTTGTAAATAGAATTTCATAGTTAAGGTGCAATTGCACGAGTATGTGGCTAGCAATCCTGCATTTCAAAAGTATCTCAAAGTAATATGCACACCCAGTAGGGTTAGTAGGAAGAAACTGGACAATTATATGAAGACACATGTCTTATCAGTACATAACTTATTCCCTCAAGAAACAATTGCATACATGAAAGAAGAGAGATATGGGTGCACATTATGTGGTGAGTCATATTGTTGTCAGTGTGTTTGCTTGCACTCTTCTTGATTATGGTTATTCAAATAACTTATTACCCTTGTCATTATGAGAGAAATTGGAGTTGGGACCACTATGCAAATCACGACCGGTACTGCAATTTACGGACAAGTCTATGAAGAGGGCTAATGGTGAAGTGAAGAATGTTTTTATTTAGATAGAGGGATACAAATACAAGGTGGACTTCACTGTCCTTGACATGGAAACCCCCAATCATTAGAGAGAATTTCATATCATTAGAGGCACCCCTTCCTTTCGACTATTGGGGCTTCTTTTGATTACCAGACTGGAAAGATGAAATTTCATTCTCCAGGTGGAGAAGTGGAGCTTGAGATAAAGCGAACAAAGTCGCAGCAACCAAACTCTGAGTCGAGCACAAAATATTATTCTTTAGAGGTAGATTACAAAGTTATTAGTACTGTTGGGATATGGAAACAGATTCCTACAAGATTGAGCATGACCCTCTTATCTAGAAAGAATAGTGTGCACGATGATGTTTATCAGGTGTTGTTTGGCTTCTTGAGTATTGCATCAACCTATTCCCTTTATGACTCACAAGTCCCTTTGGATCTATCGGTTTCATCTTCCTCAAAATAATAAAGAGGTGTAGATGATGAGTCATATGCAGCTTTGGTCGAATTACCTTAGTAATTTGGCGATCTGACTCCATACAGAATAGAGTTGGTGACAAACACAACACAATTAGATCCACCTTCATGCAACACTGATTCAGATTCAAAGAAGGTTCACCCTAACTTACTTGATGATACAACAATGTCAACATTGAAGTCTTTACCTCCTAAACATAAGTACGCATTCCTAGTGGGACCAAATAATAGAATTCCTGTCATAATTACTTCTGAACGTATTGTATAACATGATTCTAGGTTGTTATATATTTTAGAGAAGAACCGCAAGGCCATAAGTTGGACAATATTGGATCTCGTGGGTATTAACCCAGATCTATGTCCGCACCACATATTTGTTGAGGAGAATTCTAGACCTTCCCATGACTTTCAGAGAAGATTAAACCCTAACCTACATGAAGTCGTTAAGAAAAAGATTAAAAATTGATAAGGACCCAGCTTTATTTACCCCATATAAGATTTCCATTGGGTTTGCCTCACTTCATGTTGTCATGAAGAATGGTCACTAATGTGGAAGGGGTAAAGATCAAAATATGAATACCCTTGTCATGATGTGTCTGTGTTGACTATATACGCCTAAATGTCACAACCAAGAAAGCTTACTTTCCTTTGCCATTCATTAATGAAATTTAAAAGAGACTAGATGAGAAAATGTTCTTCTGTTATATACAGATGTGTACTCAGGATACAATCAAGTATCCATCACCTCTAAAGACCAGGAAAAGATCATGTTTACATGTCCATTCGATACTTATGCATTCAGATGCATGACTTCCGGGCTTTGCAATGCCACAAGCACATTTTCATCAGTGCATGACCATATATTTATGAACATGGTGGCAGATTTCCTAGAGGTCCACGGATGATTTCTCGATCCATGGTGATTCATTTGATTCATGTTTAGCGCACTTGAACCGAGTTCTTCAATATGGTAGGGAGGCGAATCTTGTGCTCTCCTATGAGAAGAGTCATTTTATGGTCTAGGTGGGTATTGTGTCGGGGCATGTCATATCCAAAAAAGGGAATGGAGGTTAACCATGCCAAGGTGGATGTGATCAAGAAACTTGATCCACCAACCAACATCAAGTCATTTACGTCATTTCTGGGACATGTTGGATTCTATAAATGATTCATACAAAATTTTTCACAGAGTGCCCGACCAATGACTGAGCTCTTAGGAAAAGACAGATTGTTCATTTTTTATCATAGGGGTATTGAGGTCTTTGAGCTCTTGAAAAAAAATATAATTTGCTTGCATCTCTTACAAGCTCTCGACCGATCTCTTCACTTTGAGATCATGATGATGCACCTGGTTTTGCTATACGATCTATGATAGGGTAGAGGTGAGAAGGGATTCTATTTATGATCTACAGTGGGAGCAGAGTCTTATATCTAGCAAAGAAGAAGTATACAATTATTGAAAAGAAAATTCTCATAGTAGTTTGGGCACTAGAGAAGTTCATATTCTATATTTTGGGATTTAAGGTGATGATTTTTACCAATCACACAACATTTCAATATTTAATGGAAACGAAGGATGCGAAGGCATGTCTACTTAGGTGGATTTTTCTACTTCAGGAGTTTGATTTAGAAATAAAGGATAAATCTTGAGTTAAAAGGTGTTGTTGTTGAGCACCTTTCCCAACTGAAGGTAAAGGATTACCGATACAGTACCTTATCTCTAGGCATGTTCCCCGTGGTTGGACCAGGAGCAATAATGACTAACTTTAGTCAGATTCAAGGAGATACTGTAGCGAGGATCATTTCCTTCTCTTTAAAGGGTCATATTGTGTCTAGAGAAGGGGTATTCCTCATGAGAAATACCAGAGTGTCAGCAATCCTACACTTGAAGTAGGAGGACACCATTCGGAAAATGAGCTGTGTATAAGTTACTTTAATGAGGATTTTACTTGATGACCTTGTTTTGAGATGCTAGTGATTTTGTACGGACATACCTTATTTATCAAAGGATAGGAGGGACAAATAGCTATAAAGATGAAATGTCCATGCAACCAGTTATTTTCTTTGATGTTTTTGATGCACTGGGTATAGATTTCATTGGTCCCTTTCCCAATATTTATGGACATGAGTGCATCTTGTTGGCGGTAGATTATTTGTCAAGGTGGGTGGAGGCTATATCATTACGAACCACTGATAGTAAGAATGTCTATAAGTTTATGAAGGATAACATTATTACTAGGTTTGGGTTCCCTACAATTTTAATTTCTGATTAGGGTAGTCAATTTGTGAATGGAGAAATGAAATCATTAGGTAGGGACTTTGGATTTGAGCACATGGTAGCTAGTACTTATCGTCCTCAGTTGAATGGCATGAAAGATATTTCAGTTAGAGAGGTAAAGAGTATTCTTAAGAAGTTGGTTCTTCCTGATAGGAAGAATTGGTCACAGCTAATGGACCATGTTCTGTGTGCCTACAGAACGGCTTACAAGACACCACTTGGCACTTCCCCATTTAGGATTATTTATCTCAAGCCATGCCATTAGCCGGCTGAGTTAATTCACAAATCTGAATGGGCAATAAAACAAGTAAATTGGAGTTGTCAACTAGGGAAACGATGTCAAGACCTAAACTTGAATGACCTGAGAAACTAAAGTTGAAGTTGATGTGGTTCCTATATATTGATGGAAATTCACTGTAATAGAAGTGTGGAGAAAGCTGATGTCACAAATGGTGCATGTTCTTTCTTGAATGGACAACTATTGAAGCATTTCGTGGAATCTGAAGAACAATTGGTCCAAGTGGAACATATTGGCTTCAAATAGAGTGATTATCATGCAATCATTTCTGACTACTCTATATGAATCCATAGCTTGAAGATTCAACATCTTAGCAGATTCTCATTCTTTCTTCCTAACACCTCCCTTTTTTCCTTCACGTATTCTTTTCTTTCAATGTTTAGGTTCTCTCTTATTTAATTACCTACTTTTCACTTCAGTTATTTAAGACTAAGTGTATGGGAGACATGAACCCTTGTTCTGTACATTTTTATTACTCCTGGTCCCTTCTATTTTTCCATTCCATCTTCATACATAAGATACTTCGGCATAAGTATTGGGGGCCCTACTCTATTGTGTCCATTCTCCTTTACTCTTCCATTCTTTGTTACCTTATTCGTTTGTACTTAAATCCTACACTTAAGCTATTTAAATCCTAAGTACACAAGGTATGAAGGGAATTGATTTAAAAAAATTGACTCGCATCACGAAAGCATAAATATCGCAATGTATGCGATCTAGGTTGACTAGTGATGAATACCCATTCATTCATCTTTATTCTTCTATTTTATCATTAAATACATTGACAAAAGCATGTATATTTATCTAACTTATACAAATTAATACACTGATTGTTGAATGAAAACAGTGCATCAATACCAGTATTTAAGTAGTAAATAAATGAATAAAGAAAACAAAATAAAAATAGAGTAAGTATTTTAAATAATGTTTGATGGTAGAAACCACGATACCAAGTCAGTATTGGCTTGGTCAACAAAGAATGAAGTAGGGGGAGATAAGGGAAGAGAAATACATACAACATAACACAAACATCTAGAAACCTTAGGTGCCCAATACATTGTATGTATAACCAAATGTCACTACTTTATACACTCTCTTACTCACTTTACATAAACATATCTTCATCACAAAACATGTACATAAAAGTACAAAGAAAAATACTAAAATAATTGCATATAAAAATAATGTATAGTATGTATGGGACACACAGATGAAAAAACCCCAAAAAAACTTCAATGATCAATATCTCCTTCATATGAACTCAAAATATACCAACTCACCTTTATTATTCGTAAAATTAAATTAACTATTTTATAAATCAGTATCAATAAAATGGAGTTAAGATATAAATGTTAACTTTTTGGGTGCTATTGTACTATATACCTATAAATTTTACCTAGTTTATTTAGTCATTATATTTTTACTCTTATTACAATTTTAGATACTTGTAAATATTATCTAAAACATCTTAACATTAGAAGCATAGAATAAAGACATTAAAAATTCATTAAAATAAATAACACATTCAAATATTTTGGTATACTACCGATATTATACATACATCTAATTATTTAAGATATAAATAAAGTAATAAAAATTAAATACAAAATATGTTCACATAATATAGTGTAAATGTAAAAATTATGTACACGTAATAATAATATCTAAAATACAAAATAAAAATAAAATTCAAAATACATGGGTATTTATACCAATAAATACACTTGTAAAAATTACCACATAATAAGTAGGTCGATATAAAAAAATAAAACTAAAATAATACATAAAATAAGAAATAACTTTCATGTTTTAAGTTTTATTTAATAACCATTTGCTATTTTATTTTAAATATATTTCTATTTTATTTTTGTTTTATCTCTTTACGGGTGATATTGATCGATCACGGGATGACATCAGTTGACTAAGGTCAATTGACCCACCCCCTCTTTAGACATGTCCATCCCTTGTTATTCCTCTTTGTTGCTAATTTTTTTGGCCAGATGCATATTTCTTCTACCTTCGATTCCTTCTTGTGATTTCTTCACCTACATCTGATATCTCATGTTCATAAAGGATTGAAGCTAGTCAACCCTCGATTCAATAAAAAATCCTATATGAAGATGGCCTTCCATTCTTCCTTGTAATAAAAGTCTCCTCTGTTATATTGATGTTCAATCCTTACAATCCAACTTTTCTCTCTGACAATCATTCTTGGAGCATGCCCTTCGTGACAAGAAGTGGGATCTCCTGATTTGAATCCTAGAGGAAGGGCGGAGGAGGCAATTCCACCATCGTCGGAGACCTATCCTGGCGGTTATGCTCCCAAGCATTCCAAGTTGGTGAACCTCTAATTTTTTGCTTTTTTATTCGTAGAGAAATTGGCACTGACTTATATCTGTTGCTTATTTATTTGAATTCCCTCTATTTTAGACTAAAAAACAAAATTATAATTCGTTGGAGCTCTAGGCTCCAACCTTTGGCCCATTAGCATCTGACGGTGAACCAACTTCTTGATTACCTCCACACCTTCGTCTCTTCATCTTCTATCATTTTGACCCATTCTCCACCCTTGATCTTGCATAGATCAGGGATATCGGGGATTGATCTCCACCTCTCACCAGAACACCTTTATTCCAGACCCCATTTTTGCATACAAGTGGGATGAGGAGATTCATCCTCAAGCTATGAAGCTTCTGGTGCATGGTAGAGAATGAAAGGACCCCATATGAGTGTTGAATTCTTCAGACCAACAACTCTAGGTGCTTGATGAATCGCTAAATGAATGTATTAATTTCGATCCGTTGTAGCACGTGCACTTAGAATCTCATACATAATCGAGAGAATCTTAGTGATGAGGTTCTCTGCTTTAAATTTATAACCTGGGAAGTTCAGGGTCTAACACAAGGATGCGAGCACTTTAGTGGTTAAATATAGAGATCAAGTAATTCAGATAGCGATTCAAAGATTAGTTACTACGAGCGGATGCACAACAAATAATCAAGAATGAATATTAACACATTTTTTATGCAACTAAATTAGATGCAAACCAATGTACACAAATAATATGAATCGGAAAACAACACTAAAAATATCACAACAAATAACTTAGATGAATGATGAAAAGACCCGAGTTAATTACTTGAGAAATAAATTAAGTAATAAGAGAAATCAGTCCCAAAAGCCTACCTCATCTTATTTACATCCCCCTCTCTACTATTTTAATACGTAATTAAATATTTTAATGACCCAATAATGATTTAATTTAAATAACAGTAGATCATTAAGATTCAAGATAATTTTATAGGTTGAAAAATTCACTAAAAGTACTTTTTCAATATAATTTCATGAACTAATTAAGTAATTTAAACAAAGAACAATTGATCCCTGAATTTAAACCAAAACCATCCACAAATATTACTACAAGAAAGAGTGTCAAAAAAGCTTTAAAACGAGACCAAATCATATTATTTGGATTTCATGATAGAACGATACTCAATATAGAATCCGTGGGGACAAATGTGATAAAAACTTCCAAGTTTTATTACATATAAGTTCAGAAAGGGACTAATATGTAACTATATGAAACTGTAAGATTGATATGTAAATTACATGCAACAGAAGGACTTATCTGTAATTAATTAAAAGCTAAGGACAAACGCTGCAATTTATCCACCCACATGTGCAGAACACGTGTTGGAATAGGCTCCGTCGGCAAGTTTCTGGCCAACCATCAAGGTCTGGTGGTTCTCTGGTGGTCAGGAATTAGACCCATATTGAGGCCCGGCTCCAAGGTTGTGGCATGAACCATTGCTTCGGATAGCAACATGGTTGAATACTGACCGTCGGATCTCGCCTAATTCGACAAGATCGACGGTATATGCTCTGTATGTTCTCCCTATTCCTCCATGTGGGGCGAAGTTATGTCTGGGCTCCAGCGAAGACTATACTACTCCTCTATGTCCCTCTTCACTGTCTAAAGGTCCAATCACCTCCATTGGACGTCAGCGATGATGATGGTTGCTCGAAGAAGACGCGAAGATGCCGGAAGAGCTTATACTATGAAGCGTAACAGAGAAGAAATGGGAGATTGGAGCTCGCACTCATTTTCCGATCATTGACGTTGAAGCGACCTGCAATGTTAGTCCAGACTACAGACAAGTACCATGCGAACAGAATGAGGTGATTATGGGATGGAATGGATGGCAATTCGAAGGCGGAGGATTGAGCCCTTATTGGTGTCTGATGAGTCTCCATTTCATCACCTTTATTCTATCACTTTGGCCTTAAAACCCCAGCAAATGCATGTAAATAGCATTAATTTGCACATAATAGCATCCAATATTTATTGTACATAAAATAAGGTTTTTAATGCCAAAACTATAGAATTAAGAGAAGAAAAGAAAAAGGAATAAAAAATTGAAAATATTTTAAGACCCTAAGCCTGAGACCAAATCCGGAATGGAGATGGTCGACAAGGAATAAAGTAGGTGGAGATAAGGGCCAAAAATAGAATAAAAACCTCATTTATTCATTCTTTAATTATGCAGTTTTGACACCTATTTTGTTCTTTATTTCTTAGTTATCAAATAAAGAAACTTTGTACATAAAAGTTGTAGATAACAAGGTAAATAAAAATTCCAAATCGAGTTTGTGCAAAAATAATGTACAGTGTTCATTCTATACCTAGAATAAAAAGCCAGAACCCCAACTTCAAAGGTCCGTATCTTTAAAATAAAAACTCAAAACATAGCAAACTCACATCTAATTGTATATAACTTTTCAAGAACTATTTAATGGTGGTGGTTTTATATTTTTTGGAGCTATTTTGTAAAAGTTAGGTTTTGGGCCCCTATTGTACAATCTACCAATTAAAATATTCAATTTATTAATTATTCATTATTTTTACAAATTCATATTTTTATAATTTTGTAAAAATTATTTTATAACACATGTGCATATTAAAACAAGAATAAAACCAAAAGGAAACCACATAATAAAATAAGTCTATATAATTATATAGGTGGAATACCTAAGTATATAAAAAAGGGGAATATATTCTTTTATTCTTTAACTCTTTTGTAGTTTTCTAATTTTGTAAATATTGTATATATTCTATTAAAAATATAAAAATAAAATAAAACTCTAAAAAATATATTAAAATAAAATGGGATACATCAAACATAGGTAAAATACCTATGAATATGCATATAAAATATACATCCCTATTTATTTAAGTGTACAAATAACATCATAAAAATAAAGTAAAAATATATTTATACTCACAAAAAATAAAATACAAAAAACAAAATAAAAATAAAATTGCACAAAATTCAGGTGAATATACCTATAAACAAGCCATTAAAAACAACATGTCATACAATACATCAAAAAACAAATAAAAAGCATAATAAAATACTATAAAATAATAAACATTTTTTATTTTATACTTAAAATTTTTTAAAATTATTTATTATTTTTTATTAATTATTATTATAAAACTCCCTGCTTTTTCTTATAGGGGCCTACTTGGACCAATCACTGCGCGTCAACTGTTTACCGCGGTCAACTGCTCTGTCCCCAGCCGCATAGCGTGACAAGCGTCTATCAAGCCATCTTCTCCCATTTTCCCCTTCCTAACCATTAATGTTCTCCCTTCGATTCCTTCACAAAAAACCTTCGACCATCATCCCTCAATCACGCCACCTACTTGGATCGTCTAGAAACTCGATCGATTCTTTGATTCACCCCGATCAATAAGGGTGCATCACCATGTCTATTCAAAAGAGATTTTGCCTTCTTTCGCAAATTTGGTCAACCTTTACCCTTATTCCACTCCAGCCTTCAGTCCAGATAGATTCTTCGTGACAGGGAGAAGCCCTGGAGGTTGAAGCTAGTCGGAGAAGGCAGGGCTGCACACACAACAGCGCTCCGGCATTGCCCTGCTCCCTAGTGTTCAACCAGGTCTTAGATCTGTTATTTCTTTGCTTCTTTTATGCATTTTAATCGTATGTTTAATTTCATGCCTTTAGATTAGGATTTAACTTAGTAATCAAACCTTAATTGCTCCGCCCGTACTTCACCGGAGTTGAGCTCAGGGAAGCTCCACCGTGCTCCATCGTTGTCTCTCTGACCCTGTGACACCATAATCTCATTCCCTATCGCTTTCCCCTCATCCCACGCGCCTCCAATCACACTGATCCATCATGGATCAGGAGATCAGGTCTCCTTCCTCTTCCCTTCGCTGGAGACCTCCGCTACACCCATTTTTTTGTCCACCTTCGTCTTGTTGGGCTCTATCTTTCTGCAGGTCCAGACGCGCCAAGGGACTCACCATCAAGTCGATTCTTGTGAAGAATAGGTACCTGGAGCCCCTCTTCTTCCTCGACTTTGCCTAAGAACTCCATGGCCTAGGTGCATTGCTAAAGGTATCTCCAGACACGGGGCGCTTCCAGGAGAGTGTGGGGGACGTTTGGTGGCGCCAGCGGAGGTTGGAGGGCTATCTACGCCCGATCGAAGCTCGCCAATGGCGAACCTCTTCCTAGTTCTTCCAACCTGCCTCTCTTCCATCTGATCAAGGAGGAGCCCCCAGTTTTGATCAGCATTGTCCGATGGAGCCACGCCTCGACCGTTAGATCCCCCTCTTGGATCTAATCCTCATCACTCATCGGCGAACCATCATTGGTGCGTGAGGGGACACTACGTGTCAACAGAATCACATGCAACCATCTACCAACATGCACTTTTTTAGGGTAATTTACAAAAATACCCATGCCATTTTTGTTTTATTTATTTAGTCATGTAAATTAAATATATTTTTAAAAAAGTGGAAATTTTGTAAAAAGACCCATGAGCTTCTTGTAATTGCAAATAAGTCCATTCCATGTCACCTCACTTGTTGTCCAACGTGAGGTGGGAAAATTATAGAGATACCCCTATGGTTTGAGTATTTATAAATGATCCAATAAAATGAAATTTACTTGTTATATTTCTGTAAAATTCGCGAGCATGCCCCTAAACTTTTAATATTTACATTATGGTCCCTATATGTAGGAATCATGTGTTGTCCCACGTGAAGGGTCATTTGCATATGAACCTTGGCAGGTTTTGGAATTGTTATTTAGCCCTAAACTATTTAATAAACATTGTAAACTTTTAGAGTTTTTGCACATACCCCCCTGGACTTTATTCGATTTACAAAAATGCCCCTATCAGGCCATGTATTTTTCTAGTCTTTATGTATTTATTAAAAAATACGTACATTACTCCTAAAAATACTAGAAAATAGGGATAAATGCTTCATGCTATGTATTTCTACGCCCATATTTTTAATCAACTTTTTTGTATTTCATCTATTTTTTAAAATTAAAACGGAGCCTAATTTGTCCTTGGTTAAATTTATAAAATGCCAAAAAAACTTAAAGAAAAATTCCAAAAATGTATGATATATTTTGATATTTATTGAGTCCAGAAAAAAACCTAAAAATAAGAAAAAGAAAATTAAAAAAATTAGAAAGCCCCAAAATCCAATAAAATGTAAAAATTCCACAAAAATACCAAAAAGATGTTTTTATGTTTTATAAGTTTCTATAAATTATTATTTACATATTAAAATATATTTGGGTAATTTTGGGACTTATTTATTATTTTTGAAACCCAAATTAAGTTCGGATTATGTATTAATCCCATTATTGGAACATTTTGGTCTTTAAAATTACATAAAAATTAGCAAAAATTTCTGGAAAAATACAAGAAATATTAGGAAAATATTAAAGACAAAAAATACATTATTTTCTGAATTTTAATTATATTTACTAGCATTTAGAAACCTATCACTAAGTATTGTGTAAATAAAGCTTTATATAAGCTATATTGTATTTATAAAAAATTGTAAAAATATAAAAATGTAAAAAGAAAATAGAAAATCAGAAAATTTAAAATAAAATAAAAAAGGAAATATAAAATTAAAAAATATATATATAAAAACCAAAAATTTCAAATTAAAAACTCACAAAAAGCATTCTTTGGACAAATGACTTGGTTGTACATAGATAACCATAGGCTACCTATTTGCTCTCTGTAGTTCGACCTCTACATGCTTATATACTATGTGTTTTATGGTAGAGAAAATAAATGTCAATTCCACGTTTTTGGGATTCAAATTTTTAGTCAATATTATGGGTTAATTACAGATCAATCAAGGAGTTCTGAGTGGTCACTTCGGCAGTTGGATATTCATCAAGGCCCTCAAAAAACCCCGGTTATCAGTGTCCTCTTTATGTAAAAGAAGACATTGGAGTCGAGTGATTACAGAGATATAGAAATGGATTGAGGATGAGAGATATGACACAAGGATAATGGATCAATGGTGAAGGTACACGGTAGTTCAGGTGAGTAAACTACTGTGTAGCAACTACGGATAAAATCCTAGAAACTACAATGAGAAATAAAATTAAATACTGATGTGAGATTTGAAAGTTGAAGATGAAGTGAATTAGGATTGAATCTTGAGCTGGAATTGCGAGGTTGAAGCTCCACAGTCTTCCCTTGAAGTTCCTGGATATGGAACTATGCTCAAACAACCTCAAAATCAGGTTGTAACTTGGCGACAAGGCCAAGGATCTCGTCGGAGGTGCACGTCGTCGTGTCGCTCAATCAAGCCCTCGTAATGTCATTGGAGGTTAGAGAGGCTAGGGTGTAGGTCCGTAAATGGAGAATGGCCGGCAACAGTGGCTGGTGAATGAGCATTTAAAGAGGAGATGATGGAGGTTATAGGAGGTTTTGATGGATGTTTCAACCTCCTTCATTATTTTGTTAGTTAGATATAGGATGAGATCAGAGGTAGGCGGGAGTTAGGGTTGAATGGTGAAATGATTAGTGAATGTTTCAAGGTAACAAGTTGCGTAAGGAGGTTGGAGAAATTGGGGGAAGTTTCCATAGGACAAAAGGTTGCATCATTTGGGCATAGTGGGCTGGAGGTTGAAGGAGATCCAACGGTATAGAATGAGATGCAGGTCAATTATTGGATTTGCCATATGAAAGATAGATCAAACGGTGAGGAATCAAGCACTGGGGGATGGTCACGATCTTCTGATCAAGAAGAGGTCGGATGGTTCACAAGAGAGGTGGGTAGCAACACAGGAGTGGAAAACGTGGCGTGATATGAAGGTGCCAAGTGGCCCAATCAGACTTGAAGAAATTAAAGAAAAATCCAGAAAAACTTGTTAGAGGATGAATTAGAAAAATCATAAACATGAGATTTGTAGATCTTGATGATATCTAGAACTTTCATGTAGAAGTTAATGAGAACAGAGTCATTTGTACATAGTTAAAAATTAAATACTATTAAAAACCATATAAAAAGTTTTCTTATTTTCTGCTATTGTATTTTTGTATTTTTATTTTATTTTATGTTATTTTATTAATATACAATTTTAGTATAATTTTTATTTGATTTTTAATTGTAAATAAATACATAACATAATACACCATATTAATATATAATAATTAGTTTCATTTATATATAACACACAATTTGTTAACTAATGTTATTTAGCTAATGAATCTTGTGATTAACTTAAGCAAGAGAGTTAATAATGGAAATTAATAATGATAAATCATGGATTTATCACCCCCCTATACTAAAGCTAAGCTCATCCTCAAGCTAATAAATAAAGAATTAGTTAGTTGGTTAGAATAATTAGTGAATTCACTGAAATATGCTAGTGAAAATACAGGGCTTGATTTAACTTAAAACCCTGGGTTGTAAGAATCCTAAAGCTTTAAGTTCATCCAAGTACTAATGAAAAGGAATTAAACTCTTTAATTGTCAGACTCTCAGTGTATAAATAAATATAAGCAGTATGACTTAGTGTTGACTACATCCATAAGCGTAGAATCAAGACATCACCAAAAATTCCAATCTTGGAAGCTCTCCTAAGGACCCAACCCTCAACTCTAAAGAATAAATCTAATCTTTCTTCATTCCACCGTATCTTTAGTTTGTCAGACTTAAAAAGATAAATGAAACGCTAGATAATGGAGGTTGTAGGATTGCATATTTTATTTTCTCTTCCTCTCAATGGAACAAGGTTCTCTCAAGTGCTAATACTCAACACATTTTATTTTGATTTTTGCCAATCAATGTCTTCATTAAGAGAAGTGAGAGTCATCTACACTTGTTTTCCTGGGAATACACAAGGGCATGCCTTTTTTGTGTAACTAATATACCTTCTACACCCAAACTTCTATCATTTACGATGTAGAGCCCATTTTGGGTGTTAGCCCGGCTCCTGGTCCTAATAGCGGTGGCCCAAATGGACAATTTAAAATGGTTGGAGCACTTGCCTATGGTGGTAGCTCTTTGATATTTGACTTTGAATGGTGAGAGCCTTTCTTTCATCATTTACTTCTTCTTTTTCTTGGTTTTTGGCTAGCTCCACTACATTTACCCAAAGAATGGTGCACACTGATCAACTTATATAATTAATGTCATCACACCGTGGCACTTTAGGTTTGATCAAGAGATAACATGAGAACAAGTCCCATACTGGCTAAGATGCTGACACTCAGATTTCATGAAGCCATCATTAATCTTATCCCATCCTCAAGCATCATGGAAATCAAGTCCAAACACAATATTCCAATCCAAGTATCCTCGGTGATATATTGACTCATCTCATTCATGAATGCAGTCGTGCATATGAGTGGAAGTCAAATTCTTCTAAGGGAGAAAGAATGGGATATAGCATGCATATCTTCCAAGTAGGAGAGTGTGAATTTTTAAGTCTAAGACCTTCATGATTAGTACATGATAACTCTATGTCTAGGTACTCTTTAAACCAAATGTTGAAGATCATCTCAAGCCTTGAGTGCAATAGTGAAAATGTCAGGAACAAACACCAATTAATAAGTTAGCTAGTTAGTGAATTTTACCAAAGAATTAAAGAATTATTAGCTTTATTGAAACAAAGACAAGGATGGGTATTTTGACAGAACATCACAGAGGAATAATACGAAGAACAATACTAAGAAACCCAACACAACATTACAAACTTCAGCTCCTTAGAAATCAAGATTGGATCTTAAAGATTTAAAAGTATAGGCTGGCTTATGTTTCAATTGCTTCTTCCTAATGGAGAATACTTCTGAATCTCAGTAAGAAAGACCTTCATCAACTTGAAAAGTTATCCTTCTAGAATGATGCCAATTTTCCTCAAAAGTTGTATTCATATCTACATGGGAAGCCTCAAAATTCTTCATGATTATGGGAAGACGAATCAAACCTTGAAATACTCAGATAGATTTTTGGGTTTTTCCTAAAAGAGAAAAACTACACATACAGAGTTGATCCAACTTCCAACAAAAGTAAAAATTCAACAAGTGAACATCCTCAAGAAAAGGTACAGGAACCTTCATATCTAATTTTTCTATAAAAAGATCATTTTCATAATGGGCATTACTCTTTTCAGAGAACTCCGTATCAACTTAATCTTCCAAAATACAAAGTCGACATCCAAATTTTTCACCATGTTGGACTTTTTATGAGACAGTTCAGGTACGTGTCCCAACCTCTGAGACATGATTAAAACACTAAAGGGTAATGAAGAAACACATTAAAGTTAATGAATTTTTCATTTTTTGTTTATTTTCTGTTTTAGTTAATCTCATCTACACCCTTAAAGATGAAAATAAATATTTTCTACAAAACTCGGTTACAAAAATGCAATACGAAATCCATAACCCCATCAGTTTGAAAATTTAAAAAATTAGAGCTATGGCTAGAGTATATATGTAATATATACGGTAGACCACCATATACTTTGCTTTTGCTATGTACTCATAACACAAAGTGATATGAAGCCATAGCTCAACTATGTAAAAAAAATGCAAAAGAACTAAGGTTGAGAATAAACCAAGTGTAAGAATGAGAAAGAATGAGTTAGAAGAAGATTTACAAGGAAGGGTCCCCCGCTCCCATACTTAGGTTTTGGAGAACCTAAGTAAAGTGATAGAAATGACTTCAAAGGAGGGATCCATGAAGAAGATAATGTATGAATATGGGTAAATACCCCCTATACTTAAGATGTACATAGCCTAAGTGTAGGCAGGAAAAAGAATAAGGACAGAAAGAGTCTGAATCTGCTGATGTTGAATCTTGTGATAAGAATCTGTCTTGATGCTCATGCCTTTTTTGAGAGATCGAGAACTGCATCAATAGGCATGAAGTCAATCATCTCTACGGGAGTTAACCTTTCTGTGGATTCCACAAAATGCTTAAGTAACTGCCCGTTAACCAAAAAGGAAGGTGCATTCTCTGAAAGCTCTGAGATCTCTATACTACCTTTCTCATGCACTTCCTTAACAATTAAATGATCCATCCACTTTTATTTAAGTTTCCCGTGGAAAATCTTTAACTTTGCTTTAAACAACCATACCTTCTATCCAAGAACAAGTTTTGGCATGCAATATGTGAGTCATGCCCCTTCTTAACTTTGTCCTTATAGATTATGTTGTTGTCATATGCTCTATTGCGGATTTCCACTAGTTCATTTATGTCAAGGTCTCTACACAATTTCCGTAAGTCATAGTTCCAATTAATCTTCTTTACCGCCCATTTAGATTTGTGCACTAACTCACGGGGAAAAGGCATGGCTTTCCATAAATCATCCTAAAAGGTGAAGTGCTAAGTGGTGTCTTGTAGGCTGTTCTTTAAGCCCACAGAACTTGGTCCAACAAATGTGATCAGTTCATCCTGGACGGACTAACTTCTGAAGAATGCTTTTCACCTTCCTATTTGAATCCTCTGTTGTGACATTTGATTGAGGATTGTAAGGACTAGTTACTCTGTGCTCAAATTTTTAGTCCTTAGCGAGTGATTTCATCAATCCATTCACAAAGTGGCTACCCTGATAGAGATCAACACTTTAGGGACCCCAAATCTTGAAATAATATGTCTTTGATAAATCTGCATACAGTTTTTCCATATGCGGCTCGAGTTCGGATAGCCTCCACCCACCTTGACAAGTAATCAACCTCTAACAAGATATCCTCAAAACCTTGGCTATTAGAGAAAGGACCCATGAAATCTATGGCCCAAGCATCAAAAACATTACAAAAAATCATAGGCTGCATGGGCATCACATCTCTAGAAACAACAATCCCTCCCATTCTCCAGCAAACTGGGCACGACCGTACAAAATCAACTGCATCTCGAAACAAGGTCGGCCAAAAGAAACCACATTGTAATACCTTGTGAGCGGCTCTCTTTCATGAGTGGTGTCCTCAAATTTCAATTGAATGACAATATGTGAGGACAATCTAGTATTCTTGCTGAGGAATACCTTATCTAGAAATAATCCAACCCTTCGAAGAAAAGGAATAGATCCTCCCAATTGTATTTCCCCGAATCAGACTTAAGTTGGTTTATACTGCTCCTAGTCCAGCCATGAGGAACTTGCTTAGAGAGAAGGATGTTAACCATGTTGGCATACCATGGAAGTGAATCTACAACACAAATAGACTCATTTGGAAACGTCTCTCAAATAGCCTCAGAATCAAGGGAATCCTTTAGTTCAATCCTTGAAAGAGGATCAACCACTACATTCTTGAC
Source organism: Ottelia alismoides (assembly GCA_037367405.1). Classification (NCBI taxonomy): domain Eukaryota; kingdom Viridiplantae; phylum Streptophyta; class Magnoliopsida; order Alismatales; family Hydrocharitaceae; genus Ottelia; species Ottelia alismoides. The sequence goes on along the minus strand of JAZKJV010009087.1, from coordinate 435,160 downwards.
TCCATGTTTATCCTTAATTTCCAAATCAAATTCCTGGAGTAATAATATCCACTTAAGAAGATGTGCCTTCTCATTCTTCTTTTCCATGAGATACCTAATGGCTTAATGATCTTTATAAACTATCACTTTGGAGCCTAAAATCACAGACCTGAACTTCTCTAATGCCCAAACTACGCTAGCATTTCTTTTTCGATCACTTTGTAATTTCTCTCTGTTGGATCCAAAACATTGCCTGCGTAGTGAATAGCAAATGGAATTCGATCTCGTCACTGCCCCAATACATCTCCTATAGAAAAATCCAATGCATCAGTCATGATCTCAAAGGTAAGAGACCGATCAGGAGCCTGCAGAATTAGCGAGTCGCATATCTTCTTTTTAAGAAGCTCAAAGGCCTCAAGACACTTCTGATAAACAAAGAACTCGATGTCTTTTCCTAGGATCTTAGTCAGGGGTGGGGCAGTTTTTTTAAAAAATCATGAATAAATTGTATGTAAAATCCAAGATGCCCAAAAAATGATCTCACTGACTTGATGTTGGTTGGTGGATCATGTTTCTTGATAACATCCACCTTAGTAGGATCGACCTCTTTCCCTTTTAGAGATGGCATGCCCCAACACGATACCTTCTTTGACAATAAAATGATTCTTTTCCCAGGAGAGTACCATATTCACCTCTCTACAACTATGAAGAACTTGTTCCAAGTGCGCTAAACAAGAATCAAATGAATCACCACAGAGTGTGAAATCACCCATGAAGACTTCAAGGAAATCCCCAAACATCTCAATAAACACAACAATCATGCACCGCTGAAAAGTGCCTAGGGCATTGCATAGCCCAAAAGGCATGCGATTGAATGCATATGTGCCGAAAGGACATGTAAAGGTGGTCTTTTCATAGTCTTCAGGAGCGATAGCTACTTGATTGTAGCCTGAGTACCTATTATGAAAACAGAAAAACTATTTCTCATCTAATCTCTCTGAAATTTGATCAAAGGCAAGGGAAAGTGATCTTTCTTGGTCACAGCATCCAGGCACCTGTGATTGACACAGACACACCACGACGTGGGTACTCGTGTCGTAATCTCAACTCCTTCTTCATTGGTGACCATCTGAATTTCCGACTTCTTGGGGACAACATGTAAAAATATGACACCCATTTGGATCCATAGAGAGGGTAAATAAATCCCGCTCCAAATCATTTCTCTATTCCATTCTTAACTATATCCTATAGATTTGGATTAAGCCTCCTCTGAAACTTACAACAAGGTCTATCATTTTCCTCAACAAAGATGTGGTGTAAACAGAGTACGAGGCTTATACCCACCAGATCCGACACAGTCCAACCTATAGCCGTATGGTTTTTCTCTAGCACATCTAACAACTTAGCTTCCTGCTCTAGAGTCAACCTAGAACTAATGATGACAGGAAAATTATTCTTTTGTCCAATAAGGAAAGTGTACTTGAATGTAGGAGGTAGTTATTTCAACTCTGGCAAGGATGAATCATTAGGTATATCAGGCATAACCACCATTGAATCTGGATCTGTGCTTCATAGTGGAGATGACACAACTATAGTGTTGTGCACCAACTATACTGAAGAATAGGGAGTCAGATTGCCAATTATATATGGTAATTCGGCTAAAATCATGACCGTCTCAACATATAATTCCCTTGGTTGTTCCGAGGGAAGGGGAACTGACAAGTCCAAAGGTACTTATGTGTCATCAAGGGAATAGGTGGATGCGTACTTCATGAACTCCGGTAATGTATAGGTAACTACCGTGTGTACACTATCCTCTCTAGACGAGAGTATCTCATTATGTATTGTTGGGTTTTGTGCCAAAATATCAACTGTGTTGACTACATCGCAGTCTACTTTAGAGAATTAAGAGAAATATGTGCTTGACTCGAAATTAGGTCGCTGCCATTTTGTCTGCTTCATCTATATTTCCACTTCGCCGCTTGGAGAACGGAAATTCATCATTCCTATATGATAATCAAATGATACTCCAACAATTGTAAGGAAAGGCTACCCAAGGATAATATGTTAATCTTTCCATTGATGGGGAATATCCATTTCGAGGACCGTGAAGTCCATCTTATAATTTTGACCCTCATTAGAGATAATGACGTTCTTGATCTCATCCTTAGCCTTTTTCATTGATTTATCTGCAAACTGAAGTATTGCTCGAAATTTGTGTAAAGGACCCAACTTCACTTTCTCATATAAGGCAAAGGGTAATAAATTGATTGAAGAGCTATTATCGAGGAGAGTGCGTGCAAATGCCATGACATCGATATGACTAACCACATAATGTGCACCTAAGTCTCTCTTCTTCTATGGCCATTTGTTGTTCCTGAGACAAAGAGTAGTGGCAACCGAAAGAATATGTGTCTTGATGTAACTGTCCGTTTTGTTCCTGCAAACTCTTCTTGGTGTGCATCTTACCTACAGATATTTCTGGAATGCAGGGTGACTAGCCACATACTCATCAAATGGCATTTTTACCATGATATTATCTCTACAAAATTGTTCATTATCTGGATCGTCTTTCTGAATCTTATTAATGATGCACTTTCCTATCGGAAGAGCGTGGGGGAAATGGATAGGTAGAGAATGAAGTGAAGACTCAGATTCATAAAAAGAAACATGATCAGTATTACCAATAGAAACTAAGTTTTTCAAACATGAGTCTTTTATAATTGGCATAATAACTGACTTGTCTACTATAGGACTGGGAATGCCTGCTGAATATGCATTCTCCTTGTCCGAAGGTGCAAGGTCCTTCATAGACTCTAAATCAAACGTGTATTGCTCTACTTTTGTACTCCACAATCTTCTTCTGGAAGTACTTGCTTTCCGGTGAAGATGTCTAGCGTCATCATTCTCTGAAGTCTCCTCAGGTAGAGCTTCAGAGTCAGTTCTATCCATGTCCTTATCCTAACCAGGTACGACCACAATTCATCTGCTCTTTAGAGACATATGATGAACATACTCAAATGGAGAGATGTCATGTTCAGATTTGTGAAAATATGAATAATATACCAGATAATTAAGAAGATGCTGATGTGTCTTGTTCAGGCTATTGGGATTATTCTGAACCTGAGCTAGAATGGATGTAGAGGGAATATTGTGTTCATCATTCAAATGAGAAAGACAGTTGAGATCAACTCTCAAATCCTGGACATCATTTCTATAGGAACGCAACTCATCCACAATTTTTCAGTGAAAATCTACTGAACCTGGTGAGGAATGTTGTTGTTGGGAAGGAGAAGGATATGAAGAACATGAAGATTGGTCCTGATAGCTATAAGAATGTCAGGTATGTTTCGAAACATTTAGAGCCGACTGGCTCGCCTACTACGTCTGTTGACGCCCAAATTTCTGTTGGAGCTGCCTTGATGCTTTATAAGGAATGGCTCCTGAACTCTGTGGTGTTGGAAGAGGTGTAGGAGTAAATGATGTGTTGTAAAATGTCTGGGGACTTTGATAGGAGAATCAATCCACAGAACCTCGCTTCCTGGCAGGGTCATTGGTGTACCATACACCATTTACGTCCAACACCTGGGAAGGCTCCTCGGTAATAGTCTCTACAGACGGTGGCTGGTGCTGAGAAGGATGGTCTAAAGTCTGCTCCTCAACCCATGGATAGAATGTCTCTGGCATCTGCTTCTCCTGAATGTGATGGACATGGTATAATGGAGCAATAGATGCAGTCACAGCAGGTATATTGTCCATGCAAATATTTAAGATGCAACAATAACAATAATGAAATGCACAATATAAAACAAAGCACACAACAAGACACAATATAGCTCATGACATAAACTTAAAATTAATTCAACTAATAAATAGTTCCTCCAAACATTTATTTAAGCTCTAATTACAAAATAATGCAACAAAGAAAATTCAAATTGACTCATTCCTAATTTATTTCACTAAGATTAATAAATCATTAAGGATTTAATTATAAGGTATGAGGAGATTAATTAATTGATTACGTTCTTAATCTACCGAGCAAATTACGGATAAATAAATCAATAGTTCAATTTATGAAGAAGAAATGGAGCGAAAATCAACATGTTATATATCAACAAGTTCTCTTATTTTTTATTTGCAAATTATGAATCTAAATAGAAATTTCAAAACTTTATATTAAAGAGAATGAAATCATCTTTCCCACGTGTCCAATTTGAATAGAAATGGACATCATATAATCAATATATTAATGTATGAAGTTAGGGGTATAATTGGAAATAAAATATACTAAAAAACTCAACAAATACATACAAAATAGTCCGCGCAGGGTCTAAAATGCAACTAACAAAAATTGACTTATGTTTCAGAGGAACACCGATTAGGGGTACATCTGAAAATATAAGAAAACTTGCGGGCCGATGTTCAAAAATTCCCAGACCATGCAAGGGACAAAACCAAAGATCCCTTAACTAAGATTGATGGCAACAAAATAGCTATCATAAGCAATATAACCAAGGAAACCCAAACTCCAAGTAACCACAAGACATACAATGAATTTTTTTGTGGAAACCACTAAATGAAAGGGGATGAAAACTACATGGCATTCTCAATCAAAACGACACCACTATAGGTCGTCATATGTCATTTCTCTTCCAAAATGGCATACAAGACAAGCCCTATTATTTGTGTATCAATAAAGGAGAACAACTAAATAATGAAATAGGATAAGAAGGAAATAAATCACCAATATTGGAACCCAAATCTATGGCCCTCTTGAAAGAGTCATTGTTGCATCTTCTTTTGTGTCCTATGTTCTCAAATGAGCAAAGCACCACAAGAGGAGGAGGGAAACCACTAAAGACCTTCACCGAACTCGCACATAGATTTTTCGAGTGGAGTTATGGCACACTAAGATGTTTCCCTGTATTTCTTACTTATGTTTTCTTCTCTCAAATTGATGGGTTCTGCTCTCTAGATAGTAGAACAAACAGAGGAGTAGCCTCCAAGACAAGTGAACACTCTATATGTGTTGGATAATCATTTCACCACATGTAGTATAGAAGACATGAATTAAGCTCATACTCAGATTTACCACTCTAAAAGACATAAATTAAGCTCAGATGCATCACTCTAAAAGACATGAATTAAGCTCAAATACAAAAAATGCATCGACATTTTATCCATTATTTTACATAATTAGCATTAATGCATGCATAAATCAAAATTGCATTTTATCATTCATTATTGCAAAAAATAAGAAGCCAAAAATCACGGCCAAATTGACCAGTAAATAAGCTAACACCCATGATTTTTAACTAAATCATGCTAACTCAAAATAACCTGAAACCAAATACACTATGTACATATTACTAGCAAGAATAAAAGAAAAATACAAAAAAATCACTAACAAAAATAATTGAGAAATAAACCCAAACCCTAATTCCATGATTTCAGGACTAAGATGTTGATATCTTCCTCATACAGTGGCCGATTTGATTCTACTCACTTTTTAACTAATGTATATTCAATTACCTTCAAATCAAGACCAAATTCAAGTGAATCAGAGCTCATATGTGAAAGTTGGGATTTGGGTCTCTTTTGTATATTTTGTATTTTAGCCGTTTTTGTCCAAAATTTTATGTATAATAACTTATTTTTTTCATTTCTTTCCCATTAATTTTCTTTGACAAATATTTTATTTAAATGCAGAAAAATCCAAATCCAAAATGAGCTTGTAATCAACGAAATTAAATGAGTCTGGGTCTTAACTAATAGTCTGTATAAAAGTTGTCATTTTCGTATTTTATTTTACAGATTATTTTTCTTAGTTACCAAAAAAAATTAGATTAATGTGTAAATATTTGTCTTTTATTTTATCGTAAATTTTTTTGTTTTATATCTTACTTGAAAAATAATAAAAAAGTTAGAGAAATCAAAAATCAAGGTATTCTTTGTACATGATAGATTTTGGTCTCTTTGTGCAAATGATAGATTTTGGTCTCTTTCTCTCCATAAAAGTTGTAGATCTCATCGAGATGAGAAACGTTTGTGAAGAAAAGTTTTTTATCCGAGGTCGTTTGCTATTTCTTTTTCATTTTTCTGTCCTTTTTATTTTTCGATTTTTCTGGGGCTGACACATGGCCGCTCCTAGAGCCGCCACGTATCCCTATTATTGGAGGCATTTATCATTCATTTTATTAAACATAAATAAATAAATAAAAACTCGCACGAGCTGCGCCGGTGCCCCCAACGCATGCGCACAACATGTGCCCTTCTGTCTTCTCCCCCAATTCTCACTATCGTCGTCAATCTGTCACCTCCACGCGAATTCGTAGCCGCCTCCCCTCATCAATCAAATGCCAATGCCGCCTTCTTCTTACATCTTCTCACCCCCATTAGAATCCCCCAAATTTCATCACCGATTTCAATCTCCGAATCCCCTTTGATTCCCAATGAATCAACCCTAATTAAATCTCTGATCTCTATCACCTTCCATAGCCAGTCCTCCTCTGCTATTTAATCCATACCCGTCACCTTCTCCAGACACATCCGCCTGTTAGCACTACTTCATGAAGAATCTTGGTGGTGATAGCCTGAGCTCCTCCCCCATTTATCCAACGAGATCCAAAGCCAAATGCCTCGTTGCAACTCCATCGTTCGACGCCACAGCCTCTGCTCCGACCTTGCTTTTGACCGTCGAGCCTCGTATCTTAGAGACCGCCTTTCACATCGGAGCCACTTATCCTCAAGGCAGCAACCCGTCTTCGTAGATCTAGACACTTCATCAACCACAAACAAACCTCTATGTATCGAAGCCATCTCCTACACAACCTCCAAGAGATTCATCCACAGTTGCTCCTCCACCATGCCCATGCACCACCACGTCGCACAGCTCAGCCACCAGTTCTATTTCTACTCCAGAGGCCACCACCCCCCTCCGATGCATGATGAATATGTGATTCATCACTCTAAAAGTTGAAAATAAAGCTTCGTTTCCGAGTAATTAGTTGCATTTCATCACTTATATTGCATAATTAACATTCATTCATGTGTAAATAATATATACATTTTAGCATTCATATTTGCATTAACTTTGGATCCAAATTCAATTGTAAATATTCACTTATGTATTAGCTAAAACTCCATATTTATATCTATTTTACACTAACTCCAATTTCAATAAATTCAACACCATAGTGCATATATTACTAACACTAATAAAGGAAAAATATGAGAAAAATATTAACTTGTAAAAATGTCTAATAAATCCCTAATCTACGTTTAAGACTATGAAACTTAAAATGTGCATATCTCTCTCGTACAGTTTTTGATTTAGATCTACTCACTTTTAAAATAAAATACATTTAAAGATCTTCAAAACATGACTAATTTCATAAAAATCGGATATCGTATATGAAACTTAGGTTTTGGGCCTCCATTGTATATCGTACATATTAACCAAAATACCCTATATTTTATCCTCTTATTTTATTATTTATTAAAAATCCAAAAAATAGATTTAATTTTTAATATTCCTTACATATTTTCTATATTTTTATTTTTATTTTTATTTTTCTCTTATTTAAAAATTAACAAAAAACTACAAAAGATAAAAATGCAGTATTTTATATCAATAAGTTACCACCCAAATATACACTTTTTACATATGGCTTATTTTGACTTTCATTCCTTGATGAAAGTTGTAGATCTCGTCAAGATGAACAACTTTTATGTTTATACTTTTTGATGTGTCTCCATTTTTTAATTCTTTTTTATTTTTATTTACATTTAATTTTTGAATTTTCAAAGAGCGACACATGTCAGCTCCGCGAGCCGCCACATGTCACCTTATTTTTTTATTATTTATTTATTTCGTATTTTGTTTATTTTTTATTTCATTATGTAATTTCATTTATTTAATTAATTAATTATAATTATTTATGCATTTTTTCTTTTATTACTTTTCTCTTCATTATTTTTAGTTGCTTACAAATTATATTTATTTTTTTATTTTTTCCCTCTCCCTTTACTTGTTCCCCACTCCAAGTCTCCACCACTCATACACTTCCTCCACCATTCTCTCCATTTTCTCCACCTCTTTTCTAACTTCTTCTCCTCCTTTTATTCTATTCTCCTCCTTCATTTTTCATCATCCGCCATTCTACGAGTGAGAGATGTTCTAGCCCTATCGAAGCTACGAGGTGACAGCTCCTTCTTCAACATCGAGTAATGACAAGCCGAAGGCAAGATCCGGTGGTCCACACCACTGTCATGAGTTTCACAATGCTAGTTAAGCTTCGGAGCACACACTTTCTCCTTGAAGCGACGACCGGAGTTGTAGTATAACTCCTCGACAATCCAAGCGACTACACATGTAAATCTTCTATCTTCCTCTCATTTTTTATTATTATCTAACATTTTTTGTCTTGTCCAACATCACCACATTTTCTTAATCACCATGTTATTTTCTTCTCCATCAAACATCACCACCAATCATCATAATCATCACCGCCATCCTCATTCACCACCTCATAATCATATTTTTCATTTTTATTTTTACATCATCATTAATCATCAATACATCACTCCCTTTTTATTTCGACATATTTTATTTCCTATTTACAAAAAAATCCAAAAAAATCAAAACAAATTTAAAATAATAATAATAATAAAAAGACGCAGGCTGCACGGTAGACGTCCTCCACCGCCACCGCCTTCACGCATCCGCAGCCACTGCGCACCCTCCAGCTTCCCATCCTAGCCCCCCACACGGCTCGTCACTACCCCCACAGCCGCTTGCAGCCCACGACCCAGCCGCCTCCGTCGTGACCGCAACGCCGTCGCCACATGCTCCCGCGTGACCATGATGCCTCCAGCGCCCTACTCCTGCTAACGTGGCCTCCTCGCCACCAGGCCATTGTGGCTTTGCGTCGCTCGCCTTTCTCCGTCGTGCATGCGACGCTCCATCCCTCAATTGCAGCCACTCCAGCAGCACGCCCCAGTCGACCGCCGCGCCGCCCCACGTTCGTTGCAGTCATGAAGGCTGCCTACCGCCGCTCCCTCTAGTTGCCCCAGCGTGCGAACGGTGGGTTCCATTCTTAAAACCCATGAAGGACTTTTTCTCTTTTCTTTTATTGAAATTTGCATACTTAGCACATCATTTTTTTTGTAAAACGGTCCCCGTTTACATTTCAGTTAGTTTTATTGAATTTCTATATTGAAAAAACACATTGACTTTGCATGATAACTTGGACATCTTTCTTGCATCATTTCTTTTAATGAAAAATAACATGTTATTGAGCAACTAATTCTTTATCATTTGGATATTTATTCGCATTTTTGTGAACAATGGGTAATTTATAAAAGTTTGTTTGGTTAAAAGTTGATATTTACCCATTTCATGGTCTGTAATTCATATTTAATAAAATATTGGCCCAAAAATTGTGAAAAAAAATTGTAAATTATACTTCTAATCATCCTTTAATTTGTATCCAAATTTCATTGAAATATGAAGTGGTGTTTGCATAAAATAAATTATTGACTGATTTCTTTAATTGTTTTTTAATTAAATCCATGAATATCATTTTTGTGAAATTTTAAGTCTACTATATTGCTCATTTAAATATCTATTTGAAATACATCGGTATAGGGATAATTTGATTTTGTGGATTTATTAAAAATAAAATACTCACAGTCATTCTATTCTCCTTGAAAAATTCATAAAAAAATTGTAAATTGTCAAAAAATTCCAAAATATAGTTGTAGCTTCAATTCATCATGTTTTACTTCCAGTAAAATTTTCATATATTTCATATCAATTGCAAGAAGAAATGTATGAAAACCCCAGAAAAGTTTGCAATTTTCTTTGTTGCATTTGAAATCCAAAAATTCCAAAAAAAATACATTTCGCATTCATCATGGGGTAAGATTTACAAGAAAAATATAACTTGGCTAAATTGGAATAATTTCACATTAAAATAAATTTGGTTAAGTTGCTTGTTTCCTTAAAAAGCTAGTACAACACATTTTAGCATTTTCATTTTTGTTGCATAAAAAAATGCAAAAAAAATCTCGCTTGAAAAATCGTAAACTATTTTGTTTTAATTGATCCGAAGTTGTTCCTTTACCTCCTTTAGTCGACCCTAGGGCTTGCTCAGGTAAAAATACATCAAATCGTGCATACATTAATTCATCGATTCATCAATTTGTGCAGTTATTTGTTTGATTGATCCTAATTGCCTGACTACAACAATTTGACATACATTAAATTAAACCGGGCAACTCAGCGATCCGTCAAATGGAAGCGTTGCCAGGGAGGCAAACGGGTTAGGATAATTTTAGAAAATTAGAATTATTTTTTTCTTTCATTCAGGTAGTCCGGCCCTCTGAACCCACTCGTAATTATTCGATTTTTCAATTATTTTCTTTTTATTTCTTTTTTTTTATATCTTTCTCTGACATATTTTTATCTTTTTGTGCGAGGGCCCGATGGCCTTGGAGCGGCTTTCTTAAAGTCTACGCATCTCGATGTGCATTGGAGGCTGACGATTCATGGATCAAGTCGGCTGTTGAGATGCGAAAAATATTTTCTTTTTGTTTATTTGTAATAACTGTAATTAAAGAGGTTCCCGTTTGTGTTCTCGCATGTGTAACCGAATAAAAAGACTCTCAATGTTATGTGGTTGCTTGCCGTAGAATAGATTCTGCACTCGCGTCTCTTAGAGCTTCCTAGGACCGTTTGTGCTCGTAATTTCAAGGACCACACATCACCATTAAAAGACACCCTTAGACCGTATGACTTTAGCCAAGTTTAAATTCATACTTTACTCGCTAATAGAACTGCCTGTCTCGAAGCGGCTTTTCATCGCTGGCATTCATTTAGTGTAAACTTTCAATTCAGTATTGCATCCTGCATTGTAAAGAGTTGTAGGAACTGTAAGTCTTCTTACTCAAGCATTCATCATCGTTTTCTCGGTCGCATTGTCTTTTTCCTATTCACTCTCTCGTTTTTTCTAACTTAGGAAAAAGGAATTAGGACTGCATGTTAGACGTGATTACTTGCGTGGATTAACAAAAGTGACATCTAATCTCTAAAATGTGGATTGCTAATTGAATTGGCCCCAATAAAATTGACTAAAATTAGCCCTTGTTTGCGGGAAAGTAACCCCGACCTTGATTTAAGGCTTAGTGAGGATACAAAGAGTGTGTGTGTGTACATATTAAGATAGAGCCCAAATCCCCACCTTCCATATCAATGTACCCTGCGCTTAGCAAATATCACAGGCTGATGTATTCGAAGTTGAAATGACCAACACCAAGTAGCCTATGCATGCTTCGGCAAGTAGATAGAGGTGAAGTAGGGTGCACTGCGATAAGTTGCTAGTATCCCTTCGGGGTGAAGTTATAAGCCTTGTCAGCCTCCGCCTACTTCGGTAGGTATCTAGAGGCAGGTCCCTAGACCTTATCAATATTAACCGAGTAAGCCAATGATAGGAGCTAAGAGAGGAAGGGCATTGGTATCTTAGGCGACATGTTAAACAGGGAAGACGCATCTGACATTGAGCTGATTTCCCTATAGGCCATCATGTAATCCTTGCTAATTTGCTTGAAAATCACACTTAAAATCGACCAGATTAATCAGACCCATCTTTGGGTCCTTCACCGTGTTGAGTGTAAACTCAGGGTTTGCTCTTACGTTTGTCTTTGTGCCTATCCGTATGCGTTATCCTGTTTAATTGCATGTTTTCTATCTTGATACGCTTGCTTTCATCCTTTCTTCTTCAAAATGGGATATTGGTCCCCATTGCCTGAGACCTCTGGTCATTCCTCCTCGACCATATATCATTCATATTCGCCTTCTCCTTCTTCCATGTATCCGCTGTCATCCATGGGAGACTCTTACCCGTGGTTGGTTCCACCTTGCCCCGATTATAAGGTCATAACTTCGACTGACTTCTCCACTTCTTTGCATTTCTCACCTACTCCATATTCTAACACTCTGGATCCACTTCCATCTTTGGCTGAATGTCCTTATTCTCGAGAGCTTGCTTGAATTAATGAACTGAATGAAGAGCAAACCACTGCTGAGACAGATGACTGGCAGAATTACCCACCCAAACATACTTCATTTACACTTCATATGAATGGTGGGACAAGTCATCAAATTATGCATGCACATCCTGACTTGACTTTAGGGTACAACTTGGTCGATCGAACAAACCGAATAGAGAGGCCTGCACATCATGATTTCCCATAATTGATTGACTTTAGTGATAAAGCTTACATTAACCAGCCCTCATACCAGCCATGTTGAGAGCCTACACATTCACAGCATTGGAATCGTGAGTTATACTTACAAGTCCGTCGTTCATTGACTCCATTACACGAGGCTCTGACAAATATTTGTCATACAAATGATCCATACTCGGCGCAGAATTAAATGCTAGAGTCTAGGTATGTTGAGTATGAGGCCACAAGTTATCAGCAGTATCTTCCAACTGTACAAACTTCTCCCATGATTTGTCATGAGAACTTTATGAAGGATGACATTTCGCGACTTATTAAGAAAAATGAATCATTTGGTAATAAGTTGAGTGATGTCACTCAAATAATGCACTCAATTTCCGCCAGCATGGGTATGAAAGTGGGGAACACCATGAGTAGATTTGATGTTGAAAATCGAGCAGACATTAAGGAATACACATACTTTGTACAACTGGAGTCTATTCTACCTTCCTCTTCTACTAACCACTTACCCTACAATCTAGAGTCTGACCATTCATCCAACAAAAACACTAAAAAAATTGAAAATCTTAAAAAGACAAAAAAAATTGAAAAACCAGAAAATCTCATAAAAATAGAGTGAAAAACATCTAAAAAAACTGGATCCTGTCCTTAGTGAAGCACTCGATGAAGAATTAATTTTTAAGCTTCCCTTAATAAAGGTCATAGATCACTTCCCCGACCTCAAACGATTTGTGAGAAGTAAATTGATACCCAACAGGTCGGGCAATAAGAGGACAATGATTGAGAGACACATAGTGTCTATGGCCACCTCCTTGGTGATGGGGAGAAAGACCAAGAGCTGCAGAGTGAAGCGATTGCCTCGAGTTGAGTATGAAATCAAAGACACCATTTTTACCCATGAGAGAGTCTATGATGACTCATCAATAAATATCCTCCCGACCTCCGTGTTTGACAAGCTCAAACTCAGAACACTTAGAAAGTCAGAGTGATAGTTCAGCTGGCTGATCGAGCCATAAAACATGTGTTAGGAATCTTTTTAATCATTATCATTTTCCAAGGTGCTCTAGTCTAGGTGGACTTCATGATCATTGTCATTGAGCACCAAGGAGAGTTTACCTAGTCTATGATTATTCTCGAGAAGCTGTTCTTAACCTTGGCTAAGGCGACTATAGATTACGAGACTTGGAAGATCGATTTTACAGCATTGGGAGCACTCCGACCTCACCTATTCTTTGATACCCTTTACTCTAAGGTTACCCGCATATCCACAGACAGTAATTACCACCGAGAGATTGATGAGTCCTGTCTCTCTACTACACATGAGTTACCGACTGTCCAGACGACCGTTAATTCACAGACTCCCCATACCTCTAGTTCATCAATTGCTTGCACCGCCACTGTGACTGCTTGTAAGGAGGACTCATGACCCGAAGCTATCATTGAGTTGGACTCGACTTTTGCTGATTGCCTTGACCATTTTGATAATCTAACGCAAGATGCCACTAATGTCAAGCCAACTGAGATCACTAGCAACTACCTAAGGTGTATGCTCACCCTTTAGGAATATTACAATCTATATGATGACTCGTCTGATGAGGAACCCATGGTCAACACCGCAACACATCCCGACCCTTCAAAAGAAACAACCAAGACTGAATTGACCACATAAAAAAACACGGTTGCTCCCTCCTCTAGCCAGTTATCTAGTAAGAGGAAGTAGAGAAATGATTCCTCGAGGAGTTCCCCCGAACCCCTCTAGGTGCATCGCTCTCCATTCCCTCTCAATGATTCACGTTCTAGAAAATTGACTATGAAAGTTTCCTTCGACATACCAGAGAAGGAATATTCGGAGGAATCCTCATCGAGTTCGGATGAGGTGATTTATATTAGTGAGCTCAGTTCGGCTGTTCTGAAGCCCTATTTGAGAAAGCAGGCCTGTGACGACCCTCGTTGGACGATCTTTACACCTCTCTATTATTCATCTAAGGATGATTCTGACAGTGACACATATGTACATTATCCACCACCTCGCTCATGCAAGAAGGTTCGCCACAAACCATCTTGATCATAGTATATTCTCACTCCTCCTTAGATATATTTTCCTTCCCTCCCTTCCCTGTGATTCGAATCACTTGCCCCGTCTCCATATCGTTTCATTTCATGTCTATACCTAGGATGACCATATCCTAAATATAGGGGGGAGAGTGACCCGAGTCTCTACATCATTCTTTGTACATTCTCAAGATCTCATAGGTCCTCATACCCAATCCTGACCTATACTTAGGCTGACCTGAGCCTATGTATAGGGGGGACCGATGCGCGCTCGGTATATATACTGATGCACTTCCCCTCTTAACCTCGCCTGCCCAATTTTTATCTTCTTCTACACTTAGGTTGCCAGAGCCAAAGTATACAGGGGCAGAGCGACTTCCATACTTTTTGTTATTTTAGCTCTCCTATGCTTAGCACGAGCTATGTCTTTTTCCTCGCTTCTCATGCTCTGAGGACATAACGCACACGATAAGTATAGGGGGTATATATATTACATATATAATTTACCCATAGCTCGTACATTCGCGTATTTTTGTATGTATTTTGCAATAATTACGAGGTGGGTAAAAATTGGAAAAAAATTTTAATATGTATATTGTATAACATTTGTATAATTTGTATAATACTTATAAAATTCTGTAAAATAGGAGGCATACCAAAAAAACAGGCTTCTTATTTACTGTTGCATATCATGTTTGCATTAAAAAAATGTCTTGCATTCCATTCATATAAAATGCATGTCATCTACATTTCATCTTTATATCTAGCATTTGCAATGTGAAAAGTTAGTGGGTTCTGAACCAACTTATGAATAATGTCAAGGATGGAATTGATTTTACCTTAATCTCCCTAATTTCAGAGGAACCTTACAGGAACTGAAGTTAATATTTTTCAGGTCAAATAACTTAATTTTTTGAATTCGCAAGTCTATGTTCACATGTCACCTTAATTGGTCTAAGTAGAATATTTTGTACACACGTACTATTATCTTACATAATGACCTAACTTGGACAAGCACCATGCAAGTAGCTCTTCATTGATGAGGCGGTGAGGAGGTAGAATCCTTTGGCTTGGAGTAGCACACGGGTGGAAACATCTGTCCTCTTCTAGGGAAGGTAGTACATCTCAACCTTGATTTGTGGTGTTGACGTCTAAGGATGGGATGTTGTGGGTTGCAATAATGCTTCAAAAGAGGGGTATCTACTGGGTCAAGAAGAAAAACTCTCGACAGAAGAAAAACTCTCGACATACATGTTGCACCTTGTATATATGTCAAAAAAAGAAAAAAAAAGAAAGAAAGAAAGAAAAATATAGAATCTCCAAAAGTGGGCGAGCCTGATTGAAAAGTGAAATGCATGCCGGAGTGTATATACAAGTATAAAAAAATAAGAAGAGATTCAAAGCTTGCAGCTGGATGACTTGGCTACACTGTCAAGCATCCTAGGATAGGTAGCTACATAGGCTACTGTCCGTTCTTCTCTCTGCCCCCTCTTCTAGAGCTGGTTACACTTGAACTTAGAAGGGGATACCCCACTCTTCGAGGAAAGAGTTACTGGACCGGGGAATTAGAGTTACCTTATCAGAGGAGGTTGTTTTCTTGCCTTTTTTTATGTGGAGAGATATATTTCACTTACACAGTACAAGTAAGATTCATAGTCATTAGATTTTGTGTATGAGGATTTATCCTGACATGACTGTTGAGAGGACTTGAATAAGAGACTTGTGGAACTTAAAGGCTGTTACGTCTTAAATTCAGATCCCAATAAGGTTCCGCCGCATTATTAATCCAAAGGTCGTGTCAAGCACCATTTTCACCTTTTGTTCGAGAACTTGGTATGGAACCCAAATTCATTATCACTATTGCATTTATTTTTAGTTGGTCGGGGACGAGCAAGGTTTAAGGATAGGGGGTTGATGAATCTGTGATTCATCACTCTAAAAGTTGAAAATAGAGATTGTTCCCAAGTAATTTGTTGTATTTCATCACTTATATTACTAATTAACATTCATGCTTGTGTAAATAATATCTGCATTTTAAAAATCATATTTGCATTAAATAACGAGCCAAATTCACTTGTAAATACTCACTTGTATATTAGCTAAAATGCCATATTTCTATCTTTTTTATACTAACTCCAAATCCAATAAATTCAACTCCATAGTGTATATACTACTAACACTAATAAAGGAAAAATTTAAAAAAATACTAACTAGTAAAATTGTCTAATAAAACCCAAATCCAAGTTTGAGACTATGAACCTTAAAATGTGCATATCTCTCTCATATAGTGTTCTACTTAGGTTTACTTACTTTTAAAGTAATATACATTCAAAGACATTCCAAAACAAGGCTAATTCCATAAAAATAGTATATCGTATGTGAATCTTGGGTTTTGGGCCCCTATTGTGTATTGTACATATCAACCAAAATACCCTATATTTATCCTTTTATTTTCTTACTTATTAAAAATCCAAATAAATATATTAAATTGTAAATATTTGTTTCATAATTTATATTTTTTATTTTTATTTTTCTCTTCTTTCAAAACTAACAAAAAATCTGCAAAAGGTAAAAATGTGGTATTTTATATACATAAGATACCACCCAAAAATACACTTTATACATATCACGTATTTTGGTTTTCGCTACTTCATGAATGTTGTAGATCTCGTCAAGTCAAGTAACTTTTATGTTTACCACTCATTTATTTGTCTCGTTTGTTATTTCTTTTTTATTTTTATTTACATTTAATTTTTGAATTTTCTGGGAGCGACACGTGGCGACTCCTGGAGCTGCCACATGTCACCTTATTTTTTATTACTTATTTATTTATTTCGTATTTTATTTATTATTTTATTTATTTTTTATTTTATTTACTTTATTTATTTATATTTATTTATGTATTATTTTCTTTTATTACTTTTCTCTTCATCAAGTTATTTAATCACCACGTTATTTTCTTCTCCACCAAACAACGCCACCGATCATCATAATCATCACTACCAGCCTCATTCACCACCTCATGATCATTTTTTTTATTTTTATATTTACATCATTATCAATCATCACAACATCACCACCTTCTCATTTCTACATATTATTATTTTCTGTTTACAAAAAATATATAAAAATAAATATACAAAAAAATAAAAAATAATAATTAAAAAGAAGCAGGTTGCACCGTCGACGTCCTCCACCGCCACTCCCTTCACGCATCCGCAGCCACCACGCGCCTTCCAGCTTCCCGTCCCAGCCGCCCACACGCCTCACCGCTGCTCCCACGACTGCCCACCACCCGCGACCCAGCTGCCTCTGTTGCAATCGCAATGCCGCCGCCACATGCCCCCGTGTGACCTGACGCCTCAAGCGCCCAGCTCTTCCTCACGCGTCCTTCGCGGCCACCTAGCCACCATGCCGTAGTGGCTCTACATCGCTCGCCTTCCTTCGTCTCGCGTGCGGCGCTCCATCCCTCGGTTGCGGCTGCTCTAATAGCACGTAGCGGTCGACCGTCATGCTGCCCCGCATCGGCTACATCCGTGAAGGCCGCCCGCTCCCACTAGTTGCCCTAGCGTGCAAACGGTGGGTTCCTTTCTTTGAACCCACGAAGGTCTTTTTTTAATTTTTTTGAAATCTGAATACTTAGCATGTCATTTTTCTTTATTTGCAATATGATCCCTATTTATATTTCAGTTATTTTTTTTAATTATGTATTGCAAAAACACACCCGGACGTTGCATGATAATATGTACATCGTTCTTGCATCACTTCTTTAGATGATAAATAGCTCATTAGTGAGCAACTGATTCTTTATCATTTGGATATTTATATGCATTTTTGTGTACATTGGGTAATTTATTAGAATTCATTTGGTAAAAAGATGATATTTTACCAATTCTATGGTCTATAATTCATACTTAATTAAATATTGCTCCAAAAATAGTGAAATAAATTATAATGATGCTTCTAATTGTCCTTTAATTTGTATCCAAATTTCATTGAAATCGAAGGTGGTGTTTGCCTAAAATAAATTATTGAGTGATTTCTATAATTGATTTTTAATTAAATCCAAAATATCATTTTCGTAAAATTGTGGATTCATTAAGAATAAAATCATCACAGTCACTCAATTTTCTTTACATCAAAAAATCCAAAAATATTACTGCAGCTTAAATTCATCATGTTTAATTTTGAGTAAATTATTCATATTTTTTGCATATCGTTTGCACGAAAAACTGAATAGAAGCCCCAAAAAAGTTTGCATTTTTTAAATCCAAAAATTCTAAAAAATACATTTCGCATTCATCAATGGATTAGATTTACAGGAATAGTATAGCTTGGATAATTTGGTTAATTTGGTTAATTTCACATAAATCAATTTGGTTAAGTTACTTAATTCCTTAATAACCTAGTTCAATCACATTTGTGTATTTGCATTTTTATTGCATAATTAATACAAAAACAAAATCTCGCTTAGAAAATAGTAAACTGATTCGTATAAATTGATCCGAAGTTGTTGTTTTGCCTCCTTGAGTCAACCCTGGGGCTTGCCCAGGTAAAAAATACATCAAATCGCACATACATTAATTCATCAATTTGTGCGGTTATTTTTTTGATTGATCCCGATTGCCCATCTAAAGCAATAACGACACTTTATTTAAATTAAAAGGGCATTTGCGATCATCACTCCATCGCCGAGCGAGAGGACCGAGGCACTCCCCAGGTGTGCGACATGTGATGGGAGGGATTTTTTACAAGAGTCTTCCCCATCATCATCCGTACTCCAGACCTCCCCCTGCATGTGATACGCACGTGGCGCTGGATATTTTGTGGAGAAGAGCTCGGGACCCCGCACTATTTCCAGCAAGCCGCCGCCTCTTCAAGGGTAACGTGCTTGGCACGTGACTGCTTGGGTTTTCACAGACTTCCCCTTAAGGGTATAAGTAATAACAGTTTATCCCATGTTCTACATTTTCTGCATTATTTAATCATTGTATTTTTGCATTGCGACCCTTGTGTTCCCCCTTTATTTTGAACCTCTACATTGCTTCTTTTTAATATTTAAAAAATAACATGTTGTTCTACAATTAATTCTCCACAATACGGCATGCTTATGAAATATTTACTCTCTTGGGTTGATTAATAGTTAATATTCTAGCATAAAATTGCATATTTTTCCCATCTTGTGCTTCAAAATTAGTAAGTAATTAATTTTATCTTTAAAAAATGTCAAACATTCATGGATTAGAGGATTAACTTTATTTGACATTGTTCCCAAAAAGAATTACTTTTGCATGCACGGTTTTCTATATAAAAATCATTGTCTAGATTTCAATCATTAATTTTTAGTAGGTATTAAATCTTGTATTTTCAATGTTTAGGATTTTTTGAGATCAATCATTTAGTGATAGTTCTTGGATATTTTATCCTTTGAAAATAAATAGGTTTAATATTTATTATAAATAAATATTGAAATTCACATGATTGCATTCATAAATTCATTATTTATTCATATTGCATCCAAAATTCCAAAAACAAAACATTGTTATGTTCCTTTCAACATTATTTACATCTCGGCCAAGTTCTGTAATTTTTAGACATCGTTTGATTGAAAAAACAATTTAGTCCCTATAATTGGCCAAATTTACCTCTGTATTCTGAAATTGCATTAAAAATACAAGAAAATACCACCTTGAAATCCGTGTACGAACTTTGATAGACAAAATTCTATGGGTTTCCTTTACCTCTTGAGTTTGACGTTGGACTTGCCCAAGTAAAATAAACATAAAACCACATCGATTAAAAACTGAATAGATTAATTGTGGTTCGACATTTTAAATGATAATTCATGCAAATTAATGTAGGGTTTTCACTGCTCATCAAATGGTGCCATTAACGGGGATGCAGACGGCTTAGATTTTTTCAAAAAATTAGTGCTCTATTTTCCACACATTCGGGTAGTCTGACCCCCGAACGTGCCACTATACATTTTTTATTTATATTTCAGCATTTATTTTCTGTCTTTATTTTTAATATTTGAGACACTCTCTTACACTCTCTCTTATTTCTCGTGCGAGGTACCCGGCGTGCGTGGAGTAATTTTTGAGAACCGCATCTTTACCAACTTCCAAAAAGTCACAATAAAATTAAGATCGAGTCGAGCCGTGAGAGAGCATAGAGTTTATGATTTATTTTTCTGCAATTTTAATTTTTGTAGTTAATCGCTCATTTATAGAGGTGTCCGTTTGGACCCTCGCGTGTGTAGCAAGACCTTGAACTTTATCTGTGGAGAACTCTCCGATGACGGTGGGGTCCGACTTGACTGGATCGAAGGTCAGACCTGCACATACGGCTTTTAGAGTTTCTAGCATTTAATTAATTGTGCTCGTAGAACCTAGGACCACACTTCACATTAATTGAGAGGCATGTTAGATTAGTCATAATTTTTAACTCAATTCTTCATGACTAATAGAACTTTCTGCTTGGTGCAGTTTTGTCGGTTTGCGTTCATTTAGAATAAATTTTAAATTATTGTATTGCATTCCACATGGAGATTATGAGGAATCACTATAAGTCTTCTATCTCAGCATACATCATTGTTTCTCATGTATCGGGTTTTCTCCCTCATGTTTTGTCACGTAAATTTTAAAGGAAATTTGGATTGGACGGTGTGCATTTATGCTCACCTAATTTTTCAGTGACCATCTAATTAAAATTTGGACTACTAAACAGAGCTAACTAAATTAACTCATAAAATCAAGTTTTTTTTGCAGAAGAGCAACCCCGACATTGGATTTATTTATATGTCTGAGTGAGCGTGAGACGACACTTAAGGTTAGAGCCCAGCTCCAAAAGCTTCGTTCAGACTGCTGATTCTATAAAAACTATTAGCTACTTCTCAGTGACAAGATACAAGTAGCTGGTAAACGGTCCAGGTTTCCTTAGCATAGTGGGTGGTTTAAAGGATACTGTGTAAGGCTCCCTACATAAGTAACGGGTAGCCATTTTTACGGTTCGTACTTACACCCATACAGACTGAAAGTAGATGCAACTACTCATAAGAATTCAGGTCATTCTTTAAGAAAATTTCCGACAACTAATAGCTTGCTCATTATTTTTTCAAGATTGATTTATCACCAACTAAAATTGAAAATATAACTATCGAACTCTTGCGGATTCATTGTGTAAGTTTCTGAAATTGGGGTTTGTATTGCATTTGCATTGGTGTGTGCGAATCGAATTCAAATATCAAAAACTACACACTTCTATCATCACTCTCTGTGATTATAAAAAATTCTTCTTGTTAGTATCATGTGCACTTGCAACGAGATCAACCATGTCGATTCATCATCAATCACCTTTGACAAAGATGGGACAATGGTCCGAGTACCCATCTGATCTATAATGTGAAAATGAATTTATCTCGGTCAGTCCAGAGCGTCTAAATCCTCTTCTGTCCTGAATCCTTCAACATTTGTGAGAGACTTTGACCCTCGGATGAATCCAATCAAATCTTCGAATTCAAAGCCATTTTACACTGTTATTTCAATTGGTTTATCTACCTCTACATATATCCCATCTCCCCCGACCTTTCCTACATGTAAACCACTGCCATCTTGGGATGACCCGCCTCATGCCAGATTTGTTCCTAGAACCCAAGAACCATTTCAAGAACAAAACTTTAAAACAAACATCTGGCATCAATATCGGCCCCCATTAACTTCATTTTTTCCTCACATTTTTGTTGGGATAGGTCAACACTACACAAATCCATATCTTTCCTTGACCAAAGGGAATAATATGGAAACCTGATAACAATAGATGGAGCGGCCCGAACCTAATGATCATCAGTGTTGGATTAACCATGACGATCACATCCACATTGATAACCTTGATACCGCTTGTTCCAATAACCCACACATAGAGAGGACCAAACTAATTATATAGACATATATGAACCCTTTATGACTATATTTTTTGGGGATAAGATTAATCATGACCATGGAAGTAGACTCTACTCAAACCAACATTGCATGCCTAAGTCACGGTATGCTGAGTATGAGACTTACAGATTCCAGCAAGATCTTACCACTGAGATTAATGATCATATATTGGATATTCTAAGATAAACTTCTCCCATCTCGTACATGAAAATAGATGATGAAATATTTAGACCTCAAATTGAAAACAAAGAAAACTCAGGATTCCACACAAACTGCTCCCAAGATTGATCATGAAAAGATTTTGGATGATGACATTTTGAGGATTACTAAGATATATAAATTAATTGGGTATAAATTTAGAAAAATCACTTATCGACTAATTTCATTCTATGCTATCTCGGATATAAAAATGGATGATCAAAGGATTAGATCTCTTGTTGAAAGCCCTGGGGATATTCCGAAACCCATAGACTATGTTCACCCTAGGGACAACTCTGATAGTGACATCTCAGCATATTACTCCCCTATGGATGACTCTGATTCAGACTCTTTATGAATAAAAATCCCTCATCATCTAGGGAAATCAACACATCTACACACTACATATAAAATATCATAAAAACTGAAATATTCAAAAACACTAAAAAATAAAAAAACCAGAAAAATACATAAAAATAGAAAGCGAAGAGAATTTGAAGACTTTGGATCTTGCTCTAAGGGAAGCACTAGACAAAAGATTGATTTTTGAACTTCCCTTGATACAAACCATTGAACACTTCCCCGACCTTAAATGATTTGTAATGAGAACATTAATGATCAAAAAGTCAGGCAGTATGACAACAAAGACTAAAAGACATATCTTGTCAATGTCCACCTTCTCGGTGTTGAGGAGAAAAACCAAGAGACACAAAGTGAAATGGTTGCCTATATTTGATTGTTGAATCAAATACATAATATTTACTCATGCTCGAATTGATGACGACTCACCAATCAATATCCTCCCTACCTCTTTATTTGACAATATCAAACTCGGACCTATCAGGAAGATAAGAGAGATCGTTCAATTGGTTGATCGATCTATAAATCGGCTGAGAGGAACAATTATAGTCATCGATACATTCCAAGGTGCTCCGCTCAAAGTGGACTTCATGATAATTGATATTTAGCATTAAGGAAAATTCACCCAGTCTCTGATTATTCACGGAAAGCCATTCTTGGCATTGATAGAGGCAATTATTGAGTACGAGACTCGGGAAATCAATTTTACAACATTGAGAGCACTTTGATCTCAACCAGTCTTTGAGGAACCACGATTTTACGAGGCAACCCATGAAGTCGTCGACAGTTGTACCCACCAAGCAGTAGACAAGCCCTGCCCCGCTGCTACACCTGAGATAACGGCTCTTGAAGAGACAATTGGTTTAGAGAATCATTCCATTGTTCCATTTCCCGTTGCTCTCACCACGGAAAATGACTTCTTATATGATCTTGAGACATATCCATGGGTGTATCCTGAGTCGGCTGAAATCTCATCTGACCACTTTGATCAAATCAACCAGACACAGGAATGCATAAACAACAAGTCAATTGAGAACAAATATGTAGAATGTGCAGAGCCACTGGTTCATAGATTCTCCCCACTGTACCATTTCTCGTTGCTCTCACCATGGAAAATCGAATATATGACTTCTTCTATGATCCTGAAACATATGCTTGGGCTCACCCTAAGTCAGACATGATCTTTTATGAACACCTTGACCAAATTGATCAGACTCAGGAGTGCACCAATGTTAAGACAACTAAGAACAATTACGGGGGACATTCATCGACCAGGGAGAAAAATTTCAATGGTTATTCATCTGGATACTCTATTGTCAACAACTCACTCCCTGGACTATAACCTATACAAATAACATGAAACAAAATGGTTGCTCCTTCATCTAAAAAGAAAGTCGCCTTTGACATGCTGAAAAAGGAATCGTCTAATGATTCCTCATCAGGTCCAGACAAGGTAATCTACATGAGTGAGCTATGTTCAACAGTTCTAAAAACCTATCTACGTAAGGATCCAAACACCACCCTTGTTGGACGACTCCTACCCCTCACTAATACTCCTCAAAAGCTGATTCTCCTAGTCTTATTAAATATAGCGGAATAACCTCTTATGCCCGTCCGAGGATGAATTTCTTGATCCCAAGAAGGAAGAAGTTCCGAGAAAACAATTAAAGAACCTAGAGAACAAGAATATATGGAGTACCTCCACTTTAAAATACTATTCCCCTGAGGATAACTCCGATGATGGTGGATATCATCTGATTCATATGCTTTATCTACTCTCCAGCATGATTTTTATCAGGATAACACTAACGTTGGTTGGGACTCCTATGTTTCATCTTCTTCTTATCATTATGATCTCCCACCACAGGCTCACAAAATGAACGCTCGAAAACCGCCTTAATTATCGTTTACCCTCTCGACCCCATCGGTCTCCTTGAAAATCTTCTTCCTCTACTTAGGCCAAGGGCAAAGTATAGGGGGACCGATGCCATATGTATATACCATTCTCTTCATCAACTCCTTCTCACGATCGCCCCATTTCCACGTTTCTTCCATACCTAGGCTGACAATAGCCAAACTATAGGGGGAACTGATGCCCATTTGTATATACTCTTCTTATTCACATCTCCTGACCACCTCATTTTTGCTCTTCTTCAATACTTAGACTGTTCACAACCTAACTATAGGGGGTGGGCCGATCTATGTTTTTCTTTTTCACTATCTTAAACTTAGCTCGAGCAAATTGTTCTCTACGTTTCTTTTCCTCTAAGGACACAACACTCGCTACGTATAGGGGGTGTGTATACATACTATGTATATATTTTATCCATAGCTTGCACTTTCACATAAGTCTATATGTATTTATAGGGTGGATAACTAACTTGAAAAAAAACAAAACAAAAAAAATAAGGTAAGTTTTGCTACTAACACTGACTTCGTCCAACCAAAAATTTCGAAAAATGGCTTCTTATTCATTTTTTCATTAAAAAATCTTTGCACTAAAAAATATATTTCTCTCAAATAAAAAAATCACAAAAGTCAAAATAATATGTCTGCATTTCATGCACTTGCACTTCATCTTGCATTACATGCATTTGTATTTGTGAAAATCCCTTGGGTTCTGAATCTAGTTATGAGCAGAAACCGAGAGTGGTTGTTGAGTGGTATTTTTGTGGTTTTAAGTATTTATGAAAATAAATGTGTAGCGGTCGTTGCAACCTAAATATCCCGCAACAAACAAACAAATTTTTTTCTTCTCAAGCCAATAATTAATTGCATGAATAATGAAGTGAGAGAAATTTTTGCTACTTATTTACATGTATAGCTAACAGGATCGAACTCAAGGAGGCTATAATTGCCGAGGGTATTTCAAATAAATGAAAATCAATTAAAATAAAAAGGGAATCTCAAATGCAAACGATCTTTGTTTTTTGTGAATATTTTTTTACCTTTTTTTATATTTATAAAAAATTTTATAATTTTAATTTTTTTATTATCTGATTTTTTTATAATTTTAGGGATTTCAATTTTGCATTTTTTTTAATTTTCAAAAATATGATTTTCAAAGCAAATACATGACAAAAGAAATAAATTTTATGGATTTTTCAAATATAACAAAAATGTTAGAATTTGTTCAAATAAAATATTTTTTTTTGATTTTTATTATTTCTGTAATTTTTCAAACAGTTTTAGATTTTTTAAAGATTTTAAAAATGAATAAAAACATGGAAAATGCAAATAGTGAGCAAGCATTTTTTTTCAATTTTATAATCCAAATGAAAACTGAAATTGCTGCAAATATTTTTCCTAAAAACTAGAATGCATTATTTACAAATCGGGACTTAAATCACAATTTTTGGATTTTTTTTCATAAATTTTTATGGGTTTTTTTTATTATTTTTAGAATTTTGCTATTTTTGGGTTTTATAAATAATTAAAGCATGAAATTTGCATAAAAATTAAAACATAACAAAGTAAAATTAATCTACTATTTTTGGATTTTCTTAAAGAAATTTTTTATTTTTTAGCAATTTTTTAAAGTTTAAACAGGGAAAATGACAAGTTTTTATATTAATAACAAAAGCTGATAAAATGCAATGAATAATATATACAATGAGCATGCACATAACACGAGTATACACAAATTTCTGTAGAATTTTCAAACGAAAAATGAATGTGCAATTTTAAAGTTTGGAAATGGAGGACAGAAATGTAATTTTGCTCAAACTTTAAGAAAATGATAACAATAAATAAACGAGAGGAAGAAAATGCAAATTACCAACGGGGGGCATGCTGCACACGTGACTGAAGGTTGGCAGGGGCTTTTCTGCAATTTCAAAATCATGGGGGGATTATAATTTGCCCAAAAATTTTTTTAATACACCTAGGGTTCTTTTCGTTCCATTTTCTCACACGCACAGGAAAGTGCTACCTCCTTTCTTGCCTTCTCCTCCAAGCCAAGCAGCAACATCAGTCGATGGTGGTGCTGGCACGACGCTGTGATGGAGCGTATATCGTGTGTGAATATGGAAGCGGATGAAGTGATGCGTGCTGATGGTGGGCTCGATGACGGTCTGAGGATGCACGAGCACATGTGGCATGGCATGAGGGGAGGGCGATGGGAGTGCTGGAGGTCTTCTCCTCCAGGTCGGCAGAGGTCGGTTGTGTTCAATGGGACTCCGATGATCGGTGGAAGAGGGACTGGCGGACGATGATCTAAATCAGGTTGCTGCATGTCGGCGGGGGTTAGCGTGATGTCGTATGGAGGAACTCGTGTAGGGGCATGGAGGTCTTGCCCAGTTGGATATTAAAGGAGCTGACAAGCGGTAGAGGTTGATGGGCTTCCACGTCGAGGTGGCATCGATCGATGGTGCACAGTAGTCGGTGCAGGATGGGTGGATGTAGCAGACGATGCGCTGGCTTTTTTAATTTAAATTTTTTTTATTTTTTTAATATTTTTTTTATAAAAGCAGAATAGAGAAAAAAAATTTTCTTATTTTTTATTTCTTATTTCTTGTAAGACAAATGTTAAAGAATAATATATATATATATATATATGATTTTTTTAGTTTTTAATTTTTTAATTTTTTTCTTTTGAAATAGAAGAGGACTCTAACACGATGCATCATCTTTGCTTATTTAAATAAATAATAAAAATATTGAAAATATGTGGATGGGGATCCGACAAAATGGAAGAATCAAATCCGAGTCTCAGGCCACCGTGCGTGGTCGGAGTTGAGAGATCGGTGATAGAACGAGAACGTGGAGAGATCGGGAAATGAGATAAAATATCGGAATCGAAGGAGGATCAAATCGTGATGGGAATTCTAAGATCTAAGGAAAAATCAACGAATATAAAATAAAAGAAAAATGCGAAAATATATACTAAGATTAACCTAGACTAAAAACAAGTGAAAATGGATCTCACCTTAAGAGCGGAAAAGACCGTGATCGCCTCGGCGAAGGCCGACTCGCTATCACCGAATGGCTCGGAGGCTAGGCACTTCTCTAGGACAAGATGACTCTCAGAGTATACTCTCCTCTCACCAAAGATTGATCAAGTGAGAATGAGGGTGGAGGAGCCAATTAAATAGAGGATTAATTGAATTTGAATTTTAATTCGAATTTAAAAATTGAATGGAGATAAAGAGATATGGAAAGAAATTGAAATGATATAAAGATAAACTTATTTATAAAAGTAATTTTTTTTGTATTTCCATTTCTTTATTAAATTGAATAATAAATGTTACTTTTTTTATTTTTTATGGTGGTTATTCAAGAATAGCAACTATATATATATACTCTATACACGTGGTACATTATATACATAGTTAAATAAGGAAAGTAGTTTTTTGTTTTAAATTTTTGTTTTTTTATTTTAAATAATTAATAAAAATATTTACAATTATTTACAAAAAAAAATGTACAAATAAATGGTAAAATTGCACAAACCACCCCAGAAATTTGACTTTTCAACCGTAACTCCAAAAAATTTGAAATAACAACCACTTTAAAGATAATTTAATTTAGAATCCAGTGTAAGTGAGTTTGGTTCAATTTGAGTTCATATGGAGCCGGAATTGGTCTTTCAATTACCGCTTAATGCCTTTTTCCTGACGTAGTTACTTTTATTCAGTACATGATTTTATTTTGCAAATGTTTTTTATTAGTTAGGAAAAATTTTTATTTACAATTTTCATTTTGATTTTTTTATTTTGAGGTCAATGTATGTATAAATAAAATAGTGCAAGAATACAATTATACACATCACATTATTTGTATTTTCTAATAAATGACCCTATCTCCCCCTACTTTATTCCTAGTCGATCAGGTCAAGTCTTGACCCACTCTCGGGGTTCAGGTCAACCTCTATCTATTACATATATACAATCTCTTTTTTTTTCTTTTTTTCCTTTATTTCTTCATTTATTTAATTTAGGTTAAAATAGTGATAAGTGTACAATATTTACACACAGATGCAAGTTAGTAAGAGATATGGAGTTAGTATTATATACATGTTTAAAAGGGATTTTATTCTAAAATAAATGAATAAAGATGATGAAATGTATATTCATCATCCCCCTGTGCTTTACCTTTGCTAGTCCCTTAGCAAACACTTATTTGAAAGAATAAGTGAGTAAATGAGAAAAGAAAAATAAAGGAAAATTAAAGAAAGTAGGACAATATTGAGTATTAAACTTATCTTCATAAAGTTGTAGTACGGAGCTCTATCAGACCTTTGGAATAGTGTGGTGGAACCTTAATGGGAAATGGATTTAAAACCGAACATCCTTTAAGTTCCACATGACTCTTATTCAGGTCTCCTCAACAGTCAGGTCAGAATAAGTCTACATACACAAATTCTCATGACTATGAATCTTTACTTGTACGGTGTAAGTGAAGTATAGCTCGCCATCTCAAAAGTAGCAAAGAAACAACCTCCATCATCAAGGTAACTCTAGTACCCCGATCTAGCAACTCTTCCCTCGAGGAGCGGGGATATTCCCTTCTAAGTTCAAGTACAACCAGTTCAAGAAGAGGAGATGGAGAAAAGAATAGATGGTAACTACTGTAGCTACCTATCCTTGGATGCATGACCAATGTAGCCAAGTCATCCAGCTGCAAGCTTACAAAAATTTAACTTTGAAGCTCTTATTACTATTAATTTTTTTATCCTTGTATACACACTATGGTAGGCATTTTACTTTTCAATCAGGCAAGTCAACTTTTGGAGATTCTACATTTTTTTCTCTTCTCTTTTTTTTAAATATATACAAGGTAGTGGATGAACATAAGGAGTTTTTCCTCTTGAGCTAGTAGATAATCCCTCTTTTGAAGCATTATTGCAACCCCACAGCATCATGTCTTTAGACCTCAATGGTACTAGATTAGGTTGAGATGCACAACCCTCCCTAGAGGAAAACGAGAGGTTCCGCCTAGAAGTACTAACCTCGTACGCTACTCCAAGCCAAAATATTCTGCCTCTTCACTACCTCCTCTATGAAGAGCTACGTGTAGAGTGCTTTTCCAAGATAAGCCACGGTCTGAAAGAATCATGCGTGTGTTGTTAATTGTTCTACCTAGACTAAACAAGATGACATGTGAACATAGTCTTATAGACTCAAATAATTAAGTCTCTAGGACATGAAAAGTCTTAACTACATTTCTTATAAGGTTACTCTGAAATTAAGTGGATTAAGGCCCAACTAAGCTCCATTCTTCAATTTTATTCCAGACATAGTTTAAATGTCAATCCTATCCTGAAAAATGAACATGCAAATGCAAGAAATATGTACAATGCAAAAAGAAATATTTTTTTGAAACAATTTTCTAAATTTGAACTTTTTATGGATCTTTTGAAAGAAAGAGAGGAAAAAAATGATGTGCATGTCAAAAGTGTTTTTTTGAAGCAACTTTTTATAGATTTTTGGTTTTGTAGTTTTTTTAAGTTTTTTTTTCAAAGAGGAAAAAGGGTTAGTAAAATATATACAAGTATATAAAAGGTTTTTTTTGTTTTTGTTTTTGTTTTTTTGTTTGTTTTATTTGTAATATGATCAAAATCTATATACAAACACGTTGATTTTACAAATTTATATCCAAAATAATCATATTTAAATGTACGAGTTATGTCTAAAGTATATCTATAATATATACGATACCCCCTATACTTAGCTCGAACTATGTCCTCATAGTGATCAGAGAGTGGCAAAGGAAGACATAACTCGCGCTAAGTATAAAAAAGTGAAAAGACTCCTATGCTACAATAACTGAAAGAGAAGAAGAAAAGAATATAAGTCAGGGATCCCCCATAAACTTAGGATAATGTAATCCTAAGTATAGAAGACCATACAAAAGTAAAAACTGATGGAGAGAATGTACATACTCAACAAAAAAACAACAAATGAACAACATCACCCCCCTATACATAGGGTAGAGTATCCCTAAGCATAGGCAACAAGAAGAGTGATGAAAAAAATGAATATGAACAATACAATCATTCACCCCATATACTTAGGATAAAGCACATCCTAAGTATAACATATACACACACATAGAAAAGGGGTGCATGATAAAACGAAAGAACAAAGAATGAAATGAAAAGACATACAAAAGGGTGTCAGCTCATGTATCAAATGCAGGAGATGGAATCAAAAGATCATCGTCTGATACCACAGATACAGAATCAACGATGGACAGGAATGTATCCTGATCTAGATATGGCTTCGGCAACTGTCCATTCACAACAAATGGCTATGCGTCAGATGACATCACATATATGACAATACTCCCATTGTCACGTACAGCTCTCACGATGAACATTCCTGACCATTTTCTTTTCAATTTTCCTGTAACAACTTCAACTTAGCATCAAATAACAAAAATTTCTGATCAGGAGATAAAGTCTTCCTTCGAATGTATTTATCATGCAAGCGCTTGACTATCCCCTTATACATGAGTGAGTTATCATATGCAAAGTCTCGGAGTTCCAGTAATCTATTCAAATCCAACTTCATGTTCTTTCCTACCATCTCATAATCAAGATTACATACACGTAGTGCACATAAAGATTTGTGAATTAATTCCTCTAGTAGGTGGAAAGGCTTTCCATACACCAATATGTAGGAAAACATACCCAAAGGAGACTTGTATGTTGTCTCATAAGCCCATATAACCAAATCAAGCATCTAAGACCAGTTCTTCCTATCAGGAAGTACAAGTTTTTACAAAAACATCTTGATCTCCCTATTTAAAATTTCTGGCAAGCTTTAGTCTGAGGGTGGTAAGGAGACACAACTCTGTGCTCAATGGCGTACTCCTTCACAAGCTTCTTTACTTCTCAATTAATGAAATGGCTTTCCCCATCTGAAATCAGTATCTTAGGAATCTTGAACCACGCAATAATGTCGTCCTTGAGAAATGAACACACTGTACGACTATCTGCGGCTCAGGTGTGGATAGCCTCCACTCATCGACTAACATAATCCATGGCGAGCATGATGTATTGAAATCCCTGACTGACAGGAAATTGGCCCATGAAGTCTATGCCCCAAGCATGTAAAACATCAGAAATCTTTATGTATCTCAGTGGCATGGTATCTTTTGAACCAATTGTTCCTCCCCTAACAATAAGTACAACCTCGAACATACTATGTAGCATCCTTTAACAATGTAGGCCACTATAGGCCACTCTGTAAAACCTTTGATGTTGTGTGCTTCCTCGAATGATGCCCACCAGATTCTAGTTTGTGACAGTGCTCAAGTACACTGGTGTGTTTCTCTTGAGTAATGCACCTTCTCCAGATATAATCCGCACCCTCGCAAAATAGGTACATATACTCCCACTGTTAATAATGAATCTCTGACAGAATTCTGTGTACCTTCTACTTTGGCCAATCTTGTGGAACTTTCTTGGAGATGAGATAGTCCACAATATCAGCATACCATGGGAGTGAGTCCACAGACAAAATGGCCTCATCTGGTAAGGTTTCAGAAATAGGGATCATGTTATGCTCAGAGGTCTCTGCATCTGTGATACGAGGATGGTGATCTGCCACAATATTTTTTACTCCAGGTTTATCTCGAATCTATAAATCAAATTCTTGGAGAAGAAGGATCCATCTGATAAGGCGTGGTTTGTCATCCTTCTTTGCCTGTAAGTATCATATGGTAGTGTGATCTGTGTACACAATGACCTGTAAACCGATGAGGTATTATCTGAATTTCTATAGCCCAAACACAACTACTTGCATCTCCTTCTTTGTAATTGTATAATTTCAATGTGCTTCATCCAGAGTCTTGCAAGCATAGTGTATATAAAATGGTGTCCCATCCCTTCTCTATCCTAAAACATATCCAACTACGAAATCTGAGGCGTCTATCATGATCTTGAAGGGAAGAGACCAATCAGGTGGCTGTAAGACAGGAGCACTAGTAACTGTTTCCTTCATGTGATTTAATGCAAGGAGGACTTTCTCATCGACAATAAACTCACCCTCCTTACACAGAAGCTCAGTCAAAGGTCTGGCGATCTTGTTGAAGTCCTTTGTGAATCGCCTATGGAATCTTGCGTTCCATACCATATTTTGAGATGACATGGCCCAATACAATTCCATTAGTCACCATAAAGTCACTCCTCACACGAGACCACTTGATTTACCTCACATCAACATTGAATAACTCGGTCTAAATGAGCAATACGTGTCAAAACTATCCCCATAGATTGAGAAAGCGTCCATGAAAACCTTAAGGAAACTATCCACCATGTCGGCAAAAACGGCCAACATACACATTTGGAATGTAGCAGGGGTGTTACACAATCCAAAGGTCATCCGTCTAAAGGTGTAGGTGCCAAACGGATAAGTGAAAGCTGTTTTCTCCTAATCGTCAAATGTGATAGAAACTTGGTTGTATCCCGAGTACACATTCAAGAAGCAAAAGAACTCTTTCCCTGCCAACCTCTCAATAATCTGATCAATAAAGGGCAGCGGAAAGTGATCCTTCTTGCTAGCTTAGTTTAGGTGTCAGTAATCTACACAAACACACCATGATGTAGGTACCTGATAAGGCTAAAAATTGGTTTCGCGGCTTCTTAAAAGAAGAAGGTTGTCAGTTGTAGCAGAAGCCGCGAAACAATGAAAAGTTTCGATCTTTGAACCTATCAAACAAATTTTACGGTTTTCTGTCGGAAAACCGTTCACTATTTATTTTACCAGGCAAGTGTTCCTGGGTCGAACTCAAGGAGGCAGAATATATTCCCTAATTTTTCTTCTTCGCAATTTTATTTTAATTCTTCTCTAAGTCAGAATGCCTTTTTTAGTGGTTTTTATTTTTGTAATTTTTATTTGATTTTATTCTTTTCAAATTTTTATTTAATTTTCAAAAAGGGATATTTGGCAAAAGATTTATTTATTATATAGTAGGTGGATAGAGTATAGATGATATTCTATAGTCTAGGTGATCGAGGTTCGAGCCGCGTACTCGAACTGCACAAGAAAACAAATCAAAACGAGGCGGTTTTCGAGAAAATCAAATCACGTTAAAAACTTGTCGAAAAGCCACGAAAACTTTATACTATGTAGCTGGGGTAGTTGTGTAACTACCCCTCAAGAATCGTCGGAATCCGAGGTCAAACGTGCAAGATACAGCCCCTACAGCCCAGGGGCATATGCATAAGAAACTAATTAAAAAAATATTCTCAAAAAGGTCCTCAGGGACTGTTCTGTAAACAAAACTAACAAACTATTACATTTAGGTCCCTGCGGAGGGACCTAATTGTAATTTATGGAAACTTTGGAGGCGGGTGTAAAATCTGGAACTCAGCTGGGTTTAATATGCAATTTTTCCACCGTTTCAGATTGAACGGCCAAGATTAAAACATGCTCGCGCGATCCGATGCTTCTCGTGGTGCCACGTGGCGCAAGCCTGTGCACCGGGCGTTCTTGAGCAGTTGGAGCGGCTGGCGGCGACGCTTTCTTCTCCGACTTTTGGCGGTTGTTCTCCGGCGTCTTAGGCTCGCCTACGGGGCCAGAGGGGTGGCTCCTCCACCCCTCGAGCTCGCCCGCGGTGGAGTTGGCGATGGCAATGCTCCGAGTGGCGGCGGTGGCTCGACGAAGATGAGGTCTCAGCTCGGACGGCTTGATGGCTATGCTGGAGGTCCGATCTTCAAGAACGAAGATCGACGATGCACGAGGTCCAAAATCCGAAGTAAATGCTTTGCGTGGTACCTGGATCTGCAATGAATATAGGGGTATGCTCGATTCGAATTGAATCGGCCAACATGTTAAGATATAAAGCCTCAAAGTTTAAGGAAAATGCGCAAACGTCCAGCTAAGAACTCCAGATGCGAAGAAGATGAAATTTCGTGAATTGATTTGAATCAAATGGACGGGAATCGAATGGATCTATCAATTGTGCGTTAAAACTTGGTTATTAATCTACCTAAAAACGCGATTAGCCACGCTAATCGTGGCTTGAATATCGAGAAACAAAATTCCAAAGTGGAGGAATTGGTCTATGAAAATCCAAGTGTATGACCTGGAAATGGATGCTCGACGGTCGACCTCGCCGGAGCTGTACGCGGCGCTTGGCGGCGATGCAAGGTGGTTGTACACCATGGAACCCTTCTCCGACGATCCCTCTCCCTCGCGAGCCCGTCCCGTGGCGCTGTCACCGCTCGAATGGGTTGGATTCGGGTGAGGAAGTTGAGGAGTTGGTCAGCCTGGAGCAGAGCTCTGAAGGTTGAAGAAGTTGTTGGTTAATGGCGATCTTGGGGAGCTTATATAGAGAGGATACTTGGGCTCCAAGCCAAGATCAATGGCTGGCGGTGTAGCTGGTTGTTAGGAGGAAAGGATGGAGGGTCGGGATGGGTTGGAGGAGTTAGAGGTTAGGCGGGAAAATTCATGGAAGGTGGCCAGTTGGAACAGAATTCGGCAGGCCTCCTTCTTGGGGAAGAAGGCTCCAGGTGCTGACACGTGTCAACACCTGGTTGGTCCAGAGAGGTAAATAGTTTATAAATTAAATATAAAATAGATAATTAAGTTATTTCAAGTAGGTATAAATACAAGAAAGTTAGATAATTTAATTTTCTAAATTATGGTATAATTATTTTTAATAAATAATAAATATTATTTAAAATATAAATATTTTATTAATAAATATGTATTAATAAATAGGTTTTGAATTTTTAATTTAATAAATAATTAAGTAAAAATTAATTTTATATTTTATTAATTTTTAGGGCATTAAATAAGACGTATACAAATTTTTATGGATTTTTATGAATTAATTTATATATTTTAATAAATAGAGGAAGTTTCTTTATAGGTCAAATATACCTATATTTTGGTTTGTTTGATTTTATAAAAATAATAAATAGTCTCCAAAAATTATGAAATAATTTATGGTGAAACTAGAGGACCATGAAATAATTTAGAAATTATAAAATTAAGAAAATAATAAATAAGGTGTGTTATATAAAATAAATAGCCCAGAAACCCCTTTGTCTTTTGATCCCAAAACCGACTTTTTGCAAACGGACTCCGAATTCAGTGAAATAACCTTTATTAATTAGATAATATTATTTTATGAACTTTAAAGGTGAGTAGAGTGAAATTGGAGTTCGTATGAGGAAGTTATGATGTTCGGAAGTTGAGATTTTGACAAGTTGTAAGCTGGATTTCTTGGCATATTTACAGGGTAATATTTTTAACTTATTTTTATATTTTTATTTACATTTTTATGAATAATTAGGAGAAATATTTGATGAAAAATAAGTTAAGATGAAATAATTAAAATTCTCTGAAGTTTTGTATTTATTTAATAAATAGTGGAAGGTGTATATACATGAGATAGATTATTTTTATTGGGTTTTCTTTCCTTATCTCCCCCTACTTATTGGTTTGTCGACCAATCCATGCTGACTTGGTCTCGGGGGTTAGGCTATAAATATATCTTCCAGTTATATTTATAGTTTAAGTCATATTACATATATATATACATATATTCCACATGCCTTTATCTTTCTTTTTCTGGTTCTTTATTTATTTACATGAATTTAGTGGTTAAAAGTGAGTATTTACACATGAATGGGGTTTTGTTAAAGTATGAGAATTAGTGAGTATTTACATGTATTTGTTAAGGGTTTTAAGACAAAATGCGATAGAAAAGTTAATGAATCATGGATTCATCAACCCCCTATACTTAAACTTTGCTAGTCCCTTAGCAAACACTTATTTTGAAAAATTAAGTGAAAAAGAAAGAAAGTTAGAATGAATTTGTTTTCCTAAACCAATTCATGAGAACAGACCAAGGACAGAGCTCGATCGGGCCTGAAACAAGCATTTTGTCGGAACCTTAACTAGGATTAGGATTTCATCCTCAACAGTCTTCAAGTTCCATAATCCTTACTCAAGATCACTTCATCGGCTAGTTCAGACTCACTTATTCATATCGCAAACTCTATCATCCTTGAAGTCAACTTGTACAGTGTGTGAATTGATTTAGCTCTTCCTGCTTAGAGAACCGAAGAAACAGTCAATCCCGGCTATACACTCCTATGGCTTCCTCATCCCGCTACTCTTTCCTCGGGGAGGGAGGTATTCCCTTCTGAGTTCAGTTCTGCTATGTCCACAATCGAAATAGGGAGAAGTTAGAAGAATGAGAAAAGAAGTGGAGTGCGACCAGTGTAGACGCATCTCCTTGTGAAGCCCAACCGGTGTAGCCGAGTCTCCACTAAGATGTGCAGGCATATTTGGTGGAAGCTTTGACCAGTTTGGTCTTATTTGGTGGCTTCTGCTTTGACTTGTCTTTGTAATTTGCTTGCACTGCATTCATCTTTTGTGCCTCGACGGTTATAGAATCTTTTTAATCCGTCCATTTTTTGAGGTCTTAGAAAAATTGTGTCAGCAGATCCTTCCCTCATCCGAAGCAACTATCGCAACCCCAATCTCTCCCGTCTTTAGACGTCAATGCCGCAAAGATAAGGATAGGAATGCACTACCAAGATGTACTGTCCTTCGAAAACTCCATGCGAGTTGAGCTAAGTGCAGAGTGCATGTGTTCAAGATTGGTTCACTGGTGAAGAGTTGTACGGATGACTCCAAGTGGTCTACTTAAGCTCAGATGACTTGATTTCCCAAATATGGTCTTACGGAACCCAAAGATTTAAGTCACCAGACCTGAAGAGTCTAAATTCCAGTTCCTAATCAGGCTCCTTACAATGAGAGTTAAAGGTCGTAATCAAGCTCCATCCTTTAGACTAGACTCAGTCCTTAGTTTCGGAAATCAAACTTATTCTGAAAAATGCGAATGCTAATGCAACCATGTTTTTGTGAAGTCTATTTTCTTGATTTTACTCATTTTTATGAATTTTAAGGATTTTGTATTTTTTACAAATTTTAGGACTTTGTATTTTTTATGGATTTTATGATTTTTATAACAAGGTTTTATTTACAATTTTTACAAGATAAATTTTATTTAAGTTAAGTATCTAATGTATTTTACAAATTTTATCTACAGAGTATTTTACAAGGGTTGAATGGCTTTTATAAAAATTTTAATAAATAGGATTTTAAATAAGTATTATACATATTTTAAGTACAAATTTTAAATACAAGTTTTAATTACAAGTTTTAAGCATATTTTACTTATTTACCAGGATTTTATAAATAAGAGAGTGGATTTTAAATTAACCCGTACCCACTTTTTATGGATTTTATAGGTATAGAAAATACATAAAGGTACGAGTTATGACCGAAAGTATATATACAATATATACGCACCCCCCTATACTTAGCTTGAGCTATGTCCTCATAGCGTCAAAAGAGAAAAATGAGGGCATAACTCGTGCTAAGTAAAAGTGGGTGAAAAAGGGATATCGATGTCAAGTCAGTCAACCCCCCTATACTTACGATCTGGTCATCGTAAGTATTATGAGAGAGCAAAAACGGGATGACTGAATGAAAAGGATAAATAACGAAGAAATCAAAAGGAAGGAATACGAAATCATCGAAATCACTCGGTCCCCCCTATACTTAGGATAAGGCATCCTAAGTATAAAAAGAATGTAGCCAAAAATTGGGGATCAGTGATTCGTGAAAAAGACTGGCTATACAAAAGAATTAGTACAAAAATAAAACGTAAATCAGCGGGCAATCAGTCCCCCCTATACTTAGGATCTGGTATCCTAAGTATAGAAGACGAGGAAAAAACGGGGACGATTGTGATCTATGAAGAATATACAAGTGTTGTGAATCTCCCGAATGCCTCAAAAGGAATTGTACAGAAAGAAGTAAAAGAATGATTATGATTCCTGTACAAAATAGATCACTTCAGTACGGGCCAGATGATCAGTAGTCTCTACGAAATGCTTCAGCATCTGCACGTTAACCACGAACGGTTATCTGATTACTCAACCAGGATCATACTGAATTTTCTGCTTCTCGTGTGTATACTGATCTTTGGCTGCAAAAGTAGAGCCTTCTCTGTAGGTGAACTCTGTACACGGCATAGCTCTCTTTTCTGAAATATGCATCTCTGGAGTCGGACTACAGAAGGTGTCTATATGTGTCAATATTACACCATCCGACTCTCTACGCTGAATAGACTGTATGATCTGTGCAATGTATTCGATGGACTCTTGTGCTGTAATATTTGTTCTTTCAATCTGCGGCACAGAGATATCTATCGCAGGTGACTGCTCATCTGAATCTGATATGAAATCTGTTTCTGTATGTGAACAATCATCTGAAGAACTAGGTACCAAGTGATCTACCCTATCCTCTTGTAGGATATCTTGGGTATCAAAATAAATACTCTCAAGATCAAGAGACTGTGTCTCATCTATGTTCTGACAATCTTCCGCAAGACTAGTGTCCTCTGAAGTGAATGACAATACTGATCTAGGACTGCTACATTCTCTCTCCATCTCAATGTGTATATCTCCGATGTCTGTTCGGAATGATACTCTCCCGGCATCATAATCGAAGAGTGCTCTTGCTGTCTGCAAAAAGGGTCTCCCGAGAATGATTGGAGCAAGGTGTAACTGAGTAGGGCATGTCATGTCTAGAACTGTAAAGTCCACGAGAAACTGCGAGCCCTGAACAGTCACGATAATGTTCCTTAACACACCTCTAGGTCTCTTTATAGATCGATCTGCAAATTGAAGTATTGCTCGTGATTTATAAAGAGGACCTAGCTTGAGCTTATCAAGCAAAGATGATGGAAGTAAATTGATCGAGGAACCATTATCTATGAAAGTTCGATGGAATGTAGTGTCTTCAATCAGACAGTTGACATAGTGAGCTCCCAAATCTTTCTTCTTCTTGGGTACCTTGTTCCGAATTGCACATGAAGTTGCCTT
Organism: Ottelia alismoides; assembly: GCA_037367405.1. NCBI lineage: Eukaryota > Viridiplantae > Streptophyta > Magnoliopsida > Alismatales > Hydrocharitaceae > Ottelia > Ottelia alismoides. The sequence continues at coordinate 395,527 of JAZKJV010009087.1, read as the reverse complement.
GGTCAAAATATGCTTCTCAACTCTTGATCTCTTTTTCCTACGAGTAGTACATCTGTTTTTCAATTGATTCTTAAGCGTAGGAAATTGATCTAAGGCATCATGGAGCGGGATCTTCAGAAAGATATGGTCTTTGAGCAACTTTTCAATCTGTGGAGATTCAGGATTATTTTTGGTCTTTTTCTTTCCTTTTCCAAACAAAGCATCGGGAAAAGGAATAAAGTCAGGATTCAGAAAATCAGAACTTTTATTGAAATCATTGGAATCAGCTTGTACATCGAGAGTCTCAGAATTATTTACAAAACTCTCTAAGACAGGGGAAGAAATGTTTTTCTCTGGGGATTCTGCCTGATCTGGCGTGATATCGTCATCTGAGTCGCCAGTATCCATATCTGAACTGTTGGCATTGCTCCCGTCTCTCGATTCTACATCCTCATCCTCTTGCGGTTTCTCCTCCTCGGTATTCGGATCATGCTCGTGCTCCTCTGGTTCCCTCTCCTCTCCAGTAGGTGTTTGCGGTGATCTACCGCTCCTGAGACGAATGAAGTTAGACAAAAATTCAGGAAACGAGATCTTACCTGTAGTATCTACCTGATCTGGGTGCCTCCTCTTGTTGTTCGGATTCATCTGAGGCTGGGCTGGAAGAGTGGTCTTCGGCACGGTTAACTCGTCCAGACGACGGTTAACCTGCTCCATCTCTGTCTTGTGTGCGATCTGGAGCGTACTGAGCATGTCCATAATCTGGTTGAGCGCCTGGGCTTGTGAAGACATCTCTGGTTCGGTATGGGGGCCCTGGCTTGCTCCTCTCTCCTGCTTGGGCGTGAAGTGCTGAGAGGTGGACGGCTGGGAGTAGCGCTGTGGTGTAGAGGAAGATTGTTGCGGCTGCTGAAAAGGATAATTCGGTGAAAACTGAGCAGGGTGTTGATAAGTAGGTTGCGGTCTCTGATGGTAGACGTTCGGATGAGACTGCGGCGGCGTGAAATTCTGGCAGTGCTGGAATTGCGGACATCCATGCTGCGGATGACCGTATGGCTGTTGCTGCTGATGATTCGGTATACTCGGCTGCTGAACTGGAGTATACCAAATCCCATTGATCTCGAAAGTGGCTTGCGGCTCCACCTCCATTGCTGCAGTACTGATGACCTGGCCGGCATTGGCATGAGACTGATCCTCATGCCAATCAATCTGCGGAATCTCGGGCTCGCTCTGAACATATTGTATCTGACGGGTGGGTGGAGCGGGTGCGATCCTCCGTGCTGGCTATGAAGAAGTCTGACTCTGCTGGTACTGAAGTTGAAGATCAGAGACCTTCTTCGAAAGATCACTCAGCTGCTGAGGTAGAGATGAGAGTTTCTCCAACTCTCGCAGCGGCTGCAGGTCCTGGACTTGCTTATGAATCACATCCACCAATGTTAATTTCTCACCAATGAAGCTCATGTTGGTGTTGGATTCAGAGTCTGCTATATTCGCCACCTTGTGATGCTCTCGGTGATGTAGTGGCTGCGGGGCTTTCTGATATGCCCGAGTAGAGTCTACAACTCTCGAGTTCTCGGCCATCCCTTCGAAGATGGCCCAGACTGACTCGGCATCCTTGTTTAAGTAACTGCCGCCACATGCGGCACTAACTAACCCCTGAATTTCCGGCTGGAGTCCTCCGAAAAAATTCTGTACTAGCACCTTCATTGGTATCTCATGATGAGGACATCTCTCTGTCAGGTCCTTGAATCGATCCCATGCCTCATGGACTGATTCGTTCGATAATTGCGTGAAGTTGGAGATCTGACTCCTCATCATGTTCGTCCTTCCTAGAGGGAAATACTTGCGCAGGAAGGTGGACTTCAGGTCGTCCCAAGTAGAGATTTCTCTCCCTAGATGGCTTAGCCAATAAAGGGCTTTATCGGCTAAGGCAAAAGGAAAAGCCTTTAGGCGCACGGCTTCCTGTGTCACTCTTGGATAGCAGGCCGTTCCGCATATCATCTCGAACTGCTGTAAAAACGTGAACGGCTCCTCTGCGGCATTCCCATAGTACTTGGGAAGCAAAGAGATGAAGGACGGTCGGAGTTCGTATGGCCCTTGATTCGGCGGTAGCCGAATCCAATGATGGAGCGTTCGAGCGCCCGGGTCATACTCGTCCCGTAAAGTAGCGGGAACCGCAGGCGGTAACTGGTTCCCGGCCCCTGCTCTGAGTACGGCTAATTCAGCCTACAACTCGGTCTGAACTCTAAACTGTTCTCGAATCTGTAGATTCATCTGCTGAAGTGTGTCGAGAATACCTGTCGTGACATCTCCGTTCAGATCTGCTCTTCCCTCCGGATGATCCTCAGCTGCTGGCCTCTCATCTGCTGCCGGTGCTTTCCCACGAGCCATCTGATCGTCTGGAAAATGGAAACTCTCGTAAGAACTCATCGAGAAATACTCAGGAGATTTGGATTCTTTATTGAGGCGAAGGTCTGCCTCAATGATCTGGCCTAGAGGCGAGGGAGTCTGGGTCTGACTCGCCTCGATATCGGATGGGACCAGCTCGGGAAGAGGGTCATCCCGAGCCTGTGAAGACATACGCTCGACGGTGGACGGTTGAAAGCTCACAGAGTCTGAGCCGAAAAGCCGTCGAGACGTCATCTTCGATGTCAAGAGAAGATTGGGAGAGCACGTGTACGATTCAAGAGAAGAAGAAATGCGAAAGCCGCGGAAAACTCACGCCCCGCAAACAAACACAAGGCAAACCCCGTTTTCACCAACTCAACCCTGATGAAGACCGTAAGAGTTCGGTCTTTTTATCTTTTCGTTTTTAGGGTTGTTTTATCAATCGTTGCGATTACGCGGGCGGAGCAAGCCAATAGGAGCCCGATAGTTTCTCCAAGACACTTGCCCGAATCCTTACGCGAGACCACTCGCACTCAGCCAGTATGGGAGTAAGTACGGACCGTTTCCGGCTACCCGTGTTACTTGAGGACGGAGCCTTACGCAGTGTCCTCTAAACCTCCCACTCTGCTAAGTAAACCCGGACCGTTTCCGGCTACCCGAGCTTACCCACTGAGGAACAGTGATCAGGTGTATGGACCCAGTAGTATCCCGCAAGAAATACGGGGTTTTGTCTCTATCCTTAAGTGTCGGCTCTCAACTCGCGCACTCTGAGAAATGTGCGGGGGTTACTCTCCCCAAATCAATTGAATCGATTTTACGGTTTTTGATCAAATATTTTTAGCAGTCCCAATTTTTAATTTTGCAATTTTATGTATTTTCAAACAACGTCTATATTATTTTTTTTTCTTTTTGTTAAAACCCTAGAGCAAGCACCTAGATTGCAAGTCCTAAAACTAGCTACGAGGCACAAGCAGATAGAGCGAAAAATCCTAAGCAAGCATCTAGAAAACCGCGGAAAACCGATAAACAAAGAAAAGCCGCGGTGGGTGCCCTGATTCACCAGATACACGGTATCCGATGAATCAAGCCCCTAAAAAAAATTTTATTAAGCTAAGTACAACTCTCTCCCTTTCTCTCTCAGATAAGAGGATACTAAATCTCTGCTCCTCTGCAGTCGACTCGTGAAGAAGGAGCCGACCTCTGCCCTTTCAACTGACTCGGCTCCCGAGGAAACCGGTTGATCCTGCAGGCCCTGCAAAGATGATTAGCACAAAATAATATCGAGAAAGCCGAGAAAGCCGTAAAAAGAAACAAGAAAGGAAAACTCAGAAAACAACACACGAAAAAGCCGTACGAAAAACCGTACGAAAAACAAAGAGAAGAAAAATAATAAAATCATGAAAAACGAAAAATCAAGGGAATCTAACGCCTCCCCGGCAACGGTGCCATTTTGATAAGGCTAAAAATCGGTTTCGCGGCTTCTTAAAAGAAGAAGGTTGTCAGTTGTAGCAGAAGCCGCGAAACAATGAAAAGTTTCGATCTTTGAACCTATCAAACAAATTTTACGGTTTTCTGTCGGAAAACCGTTCACTATTTATTTTACCAGGCAAGTGTTCCTGGGTCGAACTCAAGGAGGCAGAATATATTCCCTAATTTTTCTTCTTCGCAATTTTATTTTAATTCTTCTCTAAGTCAGAATGCCTTTTTTAGTGGTTTTTATTTTTGTAATTTTTATTTGATTTTATTCTTTTCAAATTTTTATTTAATTTTCAAAAAGGGATATTTGGCAAAAGATTTATTTATTATATAGTAGGTGGATAGAGTATAGATGATATTCTATAGTCTAGGTGATCGAGGTTCGAGCCGCGTACTCGAACTGCACAAGAAAACAAATCAAAACGAGGCGGTTTTCGAGAAAATCAAATCACGTTAAAAACTTGTCGAAAAGCCACGAAAACTTTATACTATGTAGCTGGGGTAGTTGTGTAACTACCCCTCAAGAATCGTCGGAATCCGAGGTCAAACGTGCAAGATACAGCCCCTACAGCCCAGGGGCATAAGCATAAGAAACTAATTAAAAAAATATTCTCAAAAAGGTCCTCAGGGACTGTTCTGTAAACAAAACTAACAAACTATTACATTTAGGTCCCTGCGGAGGGACCTAATTGTAATTTATGGAAACTTTGGAGGCGGGTGTAAAATCTGGAACTCAGCTGGGTTTAATATGCAATTTTTCCACCGTTTCAGATTAAACGGCCAAGATTAAAACGTGCTCGCGCGATCCGATGCTTCTCGTGGTGCCACGTGGCGCAAGCCTGTGCACCGGGCGTTCTTGAGCAGTTGGAGCGGCTGGCGGCGACGCTTTCTTCTCCGACTTTTGGCGGTTGTTCTCCGGCGTCTTAGGCTCGCCTACGGGGCCAGAGGGGTGGCTCCTCCACCCCTCGAGCTCGCCCGCGGTGGAGTTGGCGATGGCGGTGCTCCGAGTGGCGGCGGTGGCTCGACGAAGATGAGGTCTCAGCTCGGACAGCTTGACGGCTATGCTAGAGGTCCGATCTTCAAGAACGAAGATCGACGATGCACGAGGTCCAAAATCCGAAGTAAATGCTTTGCGTGGTACCTGGATCTGCAATGAATATAGGGGTATGCTCGATTCGAATTGAATCGGCCAACATGTTAAGATATAAAGCCTCAAAGTTTAAGGAAAATGCGCAAACGTCCAGCTAAGAACTCCAGATGCGAAGAAGATGAAATTTCGTGAATTGATTTGAATCAAATGGACGAGAATCGAATGGATCTATCAATTGTGCGTTAAAACTTGGTTATTAATCTACCTAAAAACGCGATTAGCCACGCTAATCGTGGCTTGAATATCGAGAAACAAAATTGCAAAGTGGAGGAATTGGTCTATGAAAATCCAAGTGTATGACCTGGAAATGGATGCTCGACGGTTGACCTCGCCGGAGCTGTACGCGGCGCTTGGCGGCGATGCAAGGTGGTTGTACACCTTGGAACCCTTCTCCGACGATCCCTCTCCCTCGCGAGCCCGTCCCGTGGCGCTGTCACCGCTCGAATGGGTTGGATTCGGGTGAGGAAGTTGGGGAGTTGGTCAGCCTGGAGCAGAGCTCTGAAGGTTAAAGAAGTTGTTGGTTAATGGCGATCTTGGGGAGCTTATATAGAGAGGATACTTGGGCTCCAAGCCAAGATCAATGGCTGGCGGTGTAGCTGGTTGTTAGGAGGAAAGGATGGAGGGTCGAGATGGGTTGGAGGAGTTAGAGGTTAGGCGGGAAAATTCATGGAAGGTGGCCAGTTGGAACAGAATTCGGCAGGCCTCCTTCTTGGGGAAGAAGGCTCCAGGTGCTGACACGTGTCAGCACCTAGTTGGTCCAGAGAGGTAAATTGTTTATAAATTAAATATAAAATAGATAATTAAGTTATTTCAAGTAGGTATAAATACAAGAAAGTTAGATAATTTAATTTTCTAAATTATGGTATAATTATTTTTAATAAATAATAAATATTATTTAAAATATAAATATTTTATTAATAAATATGTATTAATAAATAGGTTTTGAATTTTTAATTTAATAAATAATTAAGTAAAAATTAATTTTATATTTTATTAATTATTAGGGCATTAAATAAGACTTATACAAATTTTTATGGATTTTTATGAATTAATTTATATATTTTAATAAATAGAGGAAGTTTCTTTATAGGTCAAATATACCTATATTTTGGTTTGTTTGATTTTATAAAAATAATAAATAGTCTCCAAAAATTATGAAATAATTTATGGTGAAACTAGAGGATCATGAAATAATTTAGAAATTATAAAATTAAGAAAATAATAAATAAGGTGTGTTATATAAAATAAATAGCCCAGAAACCCCTTTGTCTTTTGATCCCAAAACCGACTTTTTGCAAACGGACTCCGAATTCAGTGAAATCACCTTTATTAATTAGATAATATTATTTTATGAACTTTAAAGGTGAGTAGAGTGAAATTGGAGTTCGTATGAGGAAGTTATGATGTTCGAAAGTTGAGATTTTGACAAGTTGTAAGCTGGATTTCTTGGCATATTTACAGGGTAATATTTTTAACTTATTTTTATATTTTTATTTACATTTTTATGAATAATTAGGAGAAAGATTTGATGAAAAATAAGTTAAGATGAAATAATTAAAATTCTCTGAAGTTTTGTATTTATTTAATAAATAGTGGAAGGTGTATATACATGAGATAGATTATTTTTATTGGGTTTTCTTTCCTTATCTCCCCCTACTTATTGGTTTGTCGACCAATCCATGCTGACTTGGTCTCGGGGGTTAGGCTATAAATATATCTTCCAGTTATATTTATAGTTTAAGTCATATTACATATATATACATATATTCCACATGCCTTTATCTTTCTTTTTCTGGTTCTTTATTTATTTACATGAATTTAGTGGTTAAAAGTGAGTATTTACACATGAATGGGGTTTTGTTAAAGTATGAGAATTAGTGAGTATTTACATGTATTTGTTAAGGGTTTTAAGACAAAATGCGACAGAAAAGTTAATGAATAATGGATTCATCAGTACCCAGGTCGGAATCTCTTCACCACGATAATTCTTTACGATAGTATTCTCATATTTCTTTAGGACCACATGTAAAGGAATGACACACTTGGAATCTGAAATGGGATATATAAAGCCAACATAACACTAATTTCTGATCTCCTTCATGACAACCTGCATTAAATTTTGATTTAGAAGGTGCTGACATTCACGAAAGGGATTACAGTCATCCTATAGGCAGATATGATGCGAGCAGAAAGTTTGATTTATCCCACTAAGATCGGAGATATTTCATCCTATGGCCATGCGGTTTCTCTCAAGAACCTCTAGCATACAAGATTCTTGTTCGGCGATCAACTACGAGGTGGGGATGACTGGAAACATTTTGGGAGGGGGGCGTAAGGAAGACATATTTCAACATTGATGGTAAAACCTTGAGCTCATGTGGGGTCTGAATCGGCTCTATAATAACCTCTGCTACTGTACTGGTAAATGGTATATGATCTATAGTCTATGGATTGTCCACCTTGGCTACTGACGGCTCAGCAAATAGAATATCTGAAAGATCTGCAATGAATGATCTCTTCTTAGAAAGGTGGGGTTCATTAGGATGTTCAACATTCTTATCAACTAATGGTTCATATATCTCAACAATAATCTCAGAAAGATGTCTCTCATCTGTGCATAAATTAAGAAATTTAACGAATGGCTCAAATATCTAGACCTCAGAACTATCAGAAGGAGGCATATCATCCGTAATCTCATAAAAGTGTATCAAAGGAATATTAGAAGGTGCCTCTAGAAACTATGATTGATCCCCATAAATCAGCTCAAACTTCCCTTCAACAACTAACTCAATTGGACCACCAAAGGAACTCATGTCGACTATGCTTTCCATAGAGTCCTTTTGGGAAAGGAACTCCTGGGTATCTATAAAATAAGTGAAAAGATTTATCTCTATGAATTCAACAAGAAAATCACAGTAATTTGGCTATGATATAACTTTCTCTTTATCATATGTTGTTGGTGGTAGTGATGGTCTACGATCAGAGTTCGTCTCAATTTTCACCTTGTCAGTGTGAGAGTGAAAGATGATCTCTCAAGTACCATAATCAATTTCTGCTTCGGTTGTTCGTAGGAAGAGTTAATAGTATTATTGGGGTATGGAGTAATGGTGCAGGTGTGTCCATATCCATGACAACAAAATCAACAGGGAATTTCATTCCTTGCACCATCCTCTAAAATTCCTCATGATTTCTTAATCGATCTATCAACAAACTGAAGGATTATCATGGTTGTTTTAAGATGCCCTAACCGAAATTCAGTTAGTAGAGAGGAAGGCATGAGATTAATAGAGGAACAGTTATCGAGAAGAGTGTGATCAAATTCTTGATCAAAGATATGGCAACGGATGTTAGTTGCTCCCTTGTCTTTCTTTTTAGGCGGGAGGTTACTGGTGGCATGAACTTTGACCATGGTTAAGATGTGTTTCTCTGTTTCCTTTCATCTATTTTGCCTTGGTTGACACTTTTATGTACATGCCTCTTTCATTCCGTTTTTTACTGTAGGCATGTATTCAATGGCCTTAAGTAGTGGCATCTTTTAAAACATGTTGTGTAAGATCTCAACCAATCCAGGATCTGATAGGGATATTTTTAATTTTTGATTTTTTTAGAGTTGAGAGCAAAAGGAAATGGTACATAATCAGAATAAACATGCAAACGTTCATTTCCATTATTCAAGTAGAATCCTCATGTACAAAAGGACAACCAGAATCAGTATGTATAGTGTTGTCCAAACTAGGTGATGGAAAAACAAAATCTAAAACAGAACGAGATGCTGCTACTGGTGAAGAGGAAGAATCTATGACTGGTATATTCTCCCTTGTTGATGGTGATCTACATCTTCAACGTGAAGCTGGTGAAACTCCAAACTTTGGTGCTGCTACACTGGTACTCCCTACTGATGGTGAAGGAGATTATGTGGAAGATGATGCTTTCTCAGTGGTTCGATCTCCCAACCCTAACTGGTGCGTAGGCGGTTGCAATCTCCTTCAGCTCCTGACATGAATGTTGTCGGATAAACAAGTAAAATCAGGGGACATACCTATCTAGGGGTTGGGTGGGCTTTTGGCTACATGCTCCTTGCGTCTAAAGTTGTTGGCGTTGGCATCGACCTACGATAAAATCAGTGTCTTTGTTGTGGTCAGGTCGTCTATCCGCTGAGTTAGTTCGTTCATGTTCTTTATGAGCAATGCAAGTTGGTCCAGTGCTGAGTTGACTAAAGGGGCATCTAGTTCCTCATTGACTACTTGTCGCTGAGGCTGATAGTATGGAGTTTATTGGTAACCATACAGACTCTGATAATGAGGAGTAGGAGGAGGGTACTGTCCATGATATGCAGTCTGTTGCTGGTTAGGATGAGGAAAATACATAGATTGTTGTTGTGGTTGGCCTTGTCTCCAGTTTTGGAACTGTGGTGGAGACTAATAGTGAGGTTGGAACTACTGGTGTTGGTACTGCTGTTGTCTGACTCCTTGAAACTGGTGGTGGGTCTCTGACCCTGTTGTGAACCTAACTATCCTTGCCCTAATGGACGGGGCTGGTTTCGCTCACGGACGAACCAGATGCCGTTCACCTCCTGAATAACAGGTGGAGGTGGAGACTGCTGCTCAGCAATGTAGGCTACTTCCTGTTGGTAAGGAACATTCTGATGTGAATGTTGTTGAACCTGATCAGGTATCTGCACATATTAGACATGATGAACTGTGGATGGTCCTCCGCTGCTCTGCTGTGTTGAAGAAGTATGCTCCCTAGTAATGATATCGGTTGTTGCACTCACGTTGTGAACTACACTGATCTTACTCACAAGAAGCTCCAGGTGCTTTGTTATCTCATCTAGCTTATCCAGCTTCTTCATCCTCTGCTCGATCACTTGAAGCATCTCAAGCACCTTAGACCGTTTCTCAATAATGTCCACATTGGATAGGTGGTTTCCAATGATGGCCAGGTCAGCGCTATCCACCTTATCCACTTCATGTGATGCCATCATATTGACAACCATGTGGGGTAATGCAGGGGAGGTGATGGGGTGCTTCTGAAAAGCACATGAAGAAGAAAGAGCTGCTAAACTCTCTGCCATCTTCTCAAAAAATTGATAAAGGACATCCTCGTCCTTGTTGATGGGGCTCCTCCCACAAGCGACATCTACCAGCTTCTGATTATCTATGCTTAAACACCCAAAGAAATTTTGCACAAGGCTGGTCTTTGGAATATCATGATGGGGGCACTTCTCCGTCATATCGTTGAACCTATTCCATGCCTCGTAAATAGGCTCCTGGGGCATCTGGGAGAAATTAGCAATCAAGGATCACATTTGGTTGAGTCGTCCGAGAGAGTAATATTTGTTCAAAAATGCGGACCTCAACTCTTCCCAAGTAGTGACATCCTTCCCCAAGTGATTCAACCAATATAACGCTTTGTCCAACAGAGTGAATGGGAAGGTGGTCATCTGCACTACCTCTAATGGGACATTTGGGTAGTGTATTGTTCCATAAATGCAATTGAACTGCTGGAGGTGTATATAAGGTTCTTCATCAATATTTCTATGGAATATTGGGAGAAGAGGTAAAATAGTGGGCTTAGGCTCGAAATGCCCATGAATCATTGGGATTTGTATCCAAGAATTTGTCTATCCTACCCCTGTATTATAAACATCCTTTAATGTATGCTTAGCCCCAGGTCCCATGTTAGTGTCTTCTCCCCCGTTCGTACCTCCATGTTGTTTCTATCCTCCTCTCTCATATCTTCTCTTTCGTGTCTCATCTCGAAAATCATATCTCTCAATGTGGTCTGAAAATTAGCCTTCACTATTAATTGGGCTTGAATTGACTGAATGGAGGCTAACATGGTGTTGTTGATCTCGCTCTGCTCCGACATGGCTCCATTTCCCTTTGGTAGCATCAAGTGTCCGGTGTCTGACTCTGAAAATGTGCATGACACTCGATTAGTGCTCATAATTGATGGAGTCTATGATATTAACATGAGATTAAAGCCAATCTCAAATAATGGGTTGATGGATATTGTGAAAGAGGAATATTCAGTAAGTGAGTCTCCACGAATAGAAGGTGAACGGCTCGGAGTGTAGAATGGGTTCGTAATGAGAAATACTCTGGTCTGACATCTTCAAAATCAAGAGGCAGGATGCGAGAGCACGAAGGTCAATGCAAGAGTGAAAGTGAATGAAGGTGCAAATTCCACAGAAGGATCTCTATCACTAGCAATCAAACACAATACAAACCCCCAGTTCACCAACTCAATACAATGTGAAGAACGTGAGGGTTCGGTCAATTATCTTGTCAATTTTTAGAGTTTGGTGAGAATAAAATATATAAGAGCAGTTAAAGCGAGCTGTTAGGAACCCAATGGTCCCAGGAGACTATCCCAAACTCAAATTAGTTTTTCCCAGCCAGTATGGGTGCGTACTGTTTACCGGCTACCAGATTTGCTCATTCTGCTAAGGAAATCCCGGACCGATTATCAGCTACCCGATGAAGTCCTCATTAGAGTGCAACTAATCACAAGATAGTAGTCTGAAGAGAGTTTGGGCCTGGCTCTATCCTAGTGTGTGGGCCGCTCTCTCGATGCAGATAAATCAAACAAGGCGTGGGTTACTCTCCCCAAAACATTTATTTTTCCTTACGTTTATTTTAGGGTCGAGTTTTCTTTTGAAGACCCGAATTTCAAGCAGTTATCACTTGGTTTGAATGCTTTCAATGAATCGCCTACCAAGTGTCCAATTTCCTTTTTAACATATGTGAGTGAAAATAAGGAAGGAGATCAGAAATGCCAATGCACGATTAAACACAATAATGCATGCAAAGGTTTGAGATGCGTACCTTGTCACCAGCACTCTATATGTTGGGTGGTTCGCGCAAAATTTAAATACATAAAAATAAACTAACCTATATACAAATGCAAGTGAACCAATACATAAATTATTGTTTAGGGTGTTTGCACCTAGTTTATTACCTGGCTCATACAAATTAATTAAAGCAATCATAGGTAGCTCACGAAATCCACGTGAAATAAAGAAAAATATGGCGATGAAAGCAAAACCAGTGAGGTCCCCCAAGTGCACCGACACTTGGCGAAACATACCACACAACAAATGAATGTCTGTTTACAAGAGTTCAAACGCTAGAAATAAATAAAATAAAATCTAATTTTTTGTTGGCCTCCTTCAATTCTTCTTCTCCTCCTCTCACGCTTTCCTGTGGCTCGGTGATGAATAATGCCGCAACCGCTTCGCTTGGGGCTTCGGCTCTCCTAGGATCATCTCCTTTGCTCCGTGAGCCCTCGCTTGAAAAAGGAATAAAAGAATGTGTAAGAAATACGATTATAAAGTATGAGAAAGAAAAATGAAATAATGTAGTGAATATGAACAATGGAGTTATTTGTGTGAAAAAAATAAAAACAAATATGTACAACAAAGAATAGCAGGTCAAAAGAGAAACCTTACTACCCTCATCGTGCCTCCCTGGAAACAACGCCATTTTGTTGAGCGGTATTTTTGTGGTTTTATTTATTGATGAAAATAATGTGCGGTGGTCATTGCAACCCAAATCTCCCGCAACAAACAAATATTTTTTTCTTCTCAAGAGAATAAGTAATTACAATAATAATGAAGCGAGAGAAATTATTGCTACTTATTTACCTACATAGTTAACATGATTGAACTCAAGGAGATTACAATTCTTGAGGGTTATTCAAAAAATAAAAAATCCATTAAAAGAAAAAGGGAATCTCAAATGCAAACTATTTTGGTTTTTGTGAATTTTTGATCTTTATATTTTTTCTAAAATTTTTTTATTACCATTTTTTTCTAATTTTTCAATTATTTAGTGATTTTCATTTTGCAATTTTTTTTAAATTTTAAAAAAATATGATTTCCAAAGTAAATTCATGCACAAAAGATTTTTTTGGATTTTTTAAATATAATAAAAATGCTCATTAATATTCAAAGAATTTTTTTGTGTTTTTATGATTTTATGATATTTCTATAATTTTTTAGAGATTTTAAGACTTTTTTTGAATTTTAAAAATGAATAAAAGTAGTAAAACATGCAAATAGTGAGCAAGCGTGATTATTTTTCAATTTAAGATTACCAAAAGAAATATGAAATTACCGTAACTATTTTTTCCTAAAAACTAGAATGCATTATATACAAATAGGAACTGAAATCACTTTTTTTGGACTTTTCAAGATTTTTTATAGTTTTTTTAATATTTTTAATATTTTACATTTTTTTGGGTTTTATAAATAATTAATGCACGAGATTTGCAAATAAATTAAAACAAAGAAAATAATTCTAATTTTATGGGATTTTTTTTATGCAATTTTCGAATTTTTAGGATTTTTCAAAGTTGAAATAGGGAAAATGACATGTTTTTGAATTTTTATTAATAACAAATGATGATAAAATGTAATGAAAAAATATAAAATGATCATGCACATAACAGGCGTATACACACGTTTTTGTAGAATTTTCAGAGAAAATACCACATTTATTTCAAAGAAAAGGATGTGCATTTTTAAAGTTTGGAAATAAAGTACTGAAATGTAATTTTGCTCAAACTTTTATGACAATTATAGCAATAAATAAATGAGAGGAAGAAAATGCAAATTACCCACGGGGGGTGTGCTGCACAATGAGGAGGCAGTTTGCAATTTGCCCAAAAATTTTTTATTATACTTAGGGTTCTTTTCGTTCGTTCATCTCACATGCGCAAGAGAGCGCTGCCTCCTTTCTCGCCTTCTCCTCCAAGCCCGATAGCGACATTGGTCAATGCGGGTGCTCGTGCGATGCTGCGATGGAGCATAGATCCTGCATGAAGAAGGTAGTGGAGGAAGTGATGCACTTCGGTGGTGGGCACAGCGACGGTCTGAGGATGCATGGGCGCAGGTGGTAGGGCTTGAGCGGAGGGCGGTTGCGTTCGGTGGGACTCCAATCGGTGGTGGAAGCAGGACTAGCGGACGATGATCATATTGGGTTGCTGCATGTCGGTGGGGGCTCGCGCGATGTGGTATGGAGGATCTCGTGCAGGGGCATGGAGTTCTTTCCCAGTGAGATACCGAAGGAGCTGATATGTAGTGGAGGTTGACAGGCTTCCAACGTGAGGCAACGTCGATTGATGGTGAGTAGTGGTTGGTGCTGGATGGGCAGATGCATCAGATGATTCATTGGCCTTTTTTTATTTTAATGTTCTTATCCTTTTTTTTATTTTTTTAAATTTTGTAAAAGTAGAACAGAGAAAATAAATCTTTTTTTTTTAATTTCCTGCAAAACAAAAGTTAAAGAGAAATATATATATATATGATCTCTTTAATATTTTATTTTTTCTTTTGAAATAGAAGAGGACTCAAACACTATGCATCATCTCTATTTATTAAAATAAATAATAAAAAAATTGAAAAATATGTGAATGGGGATCCAACGAAATGGAAGAATCGAAGCAGAGTCTCCGGTCACCATGCATGGTCGGAGTTGAGAGATCGTGGGGGATAGAATGTGAACGTGGAGAGATCTAGAAATGAGATGAAAAATTGGAATCGAAGGTGGATCAAATCATGATGGGAATTCTAAGATCTATAAAGAAAACAACGAAAATAAAATGAAATAAAAAAGGTGATAAAATTAAACTTAGATTAACCTATACTAAAAACAAGAGAAAATGGATCTCACTTTAGGAGCGGAAAAGATCATGATCGCCTCGACGAAGGCCGACTCGTTGTCCCCGGACAGCACAGAGGCTAGGGACTTGTCTGCGACAAGATGACTCGCGAAATAGGCTCCTCTCACAAAAGATTGATCAACTGAGAATGAGGGAGATGGAGTCAATTAAATAGAGGATTAGTTTATTTTGAATTTGAAATCAAATTTAAAAATTGAATGGAGATAAAGAGATAAAGAAAGAAATTGAAATGATATAAAGTTAAAATTATTTACAAAAATTATTTTTTGTATTTTCGTCACTTTATTAAATTGAATAATAAATGTTATTTTTTTTTAATTTTTTATGGTGGTTATTCAAGAATAGCAATTATATACATATACTATATACAAATGGTACATTACATACATTGTTAAATAAGGAATTTAATTGTTTTGTTTTTAATTTTTATTTTTTTAATTTTTATTTTAAAAAATTTATAAAAATATTTACAAATACAATATGTACAAATAAATGGAAAAATTGCAGAAACCACACCAGAAAATCGACTTTTCAACTTTAACTCCAAAAATTATGAAAACATAGCCATTTTAAATATAATTTAATTTAGAATACAATGGAAGTGAGTTTGACTCAATTTGTGTTCATTAGGAGCCGGAATGGTCTTTCAATCATCGCTTAATGGCTTTTTCTGGATGTGATTACTTTTATTTTGTACATGATTTTATTTCGCGGAAATTTTTATTATTTAGGAAACATTTTTACTTACAACTTTTATTTTGAAAATTGTTTATTTTAAGGTCAATATATGTGCAAATAAAATAGTGTAAGTATACAAATATACACAACATATTTTTTATTTTCTGATTAAGGACCCTATCTTCCCCTACTTTATTCCTTGTCGATCTGGTCAAGTCTTGACCTACTCTCGAGGTTCGGGTCAGCCTGTATCAATTACATATATACAATCTCTCTTTTTTCTTTTCTCTATTTTTCCTTTATTTATTTATTTATTTTAGGTTAAAAAAGTGATAAGTCTACAATACTTACAAACATATGCAAGTTAGTAAGAATATGGAGTTAGTATTATATACATGTGTTTTATAAGAGATTTTAGCTAAAATAAATGAATAAAGATTATGAAATGCAGATTCATAAGTGATATGGAGTTGACCTTAATCCACCTAATTTTCAGAGGAACTTAACCGAGAAAAAGGATTTTAGAAGATTCAGGTCTATGACATAATTCTTCGAGTTCCACATTACAATGTGCAGCATTTGACTCTTACTATCTAACCAGGTATCTTTATTCTCGGTATGACTCTGGAATAGGGAATTAATTTGTACTCTCGTACTATGCACTTAGCTATACTCAGATGGGGTGTTGGAAGACTGTATGAGTTTCTTTTCTGGTAGCATGGACATTTAAAGATGGAGTACGGGTTGAAATAAAGCTTCGGAAATGTTATGGACGACTGGGCACAATTTTTTCTAAGACCCCAAAAAATGCATGGAAAAAAGATTCCATATCTGTAGGGGCACAATAAGATCCATGCAGAGCTACCAAAAATCCAAATATAAAGAAGCCTACTACCAAATAAATATTTGACCAAAAAAGGTACAAGCTTCAAGAGAAGCTGCAGATCTTGGTAGAGATTTTCTCAATTGGCCAGCTTCACAAAGAGAGGTGATTACACTTGTCACCCTCTAGTTCTTTTCTCCTTCTTCTAATTTCTCCCTCTCTTCTATTGTGAACATAGCGTGACAGACCTTAGAAGGAAATACCTGACTCCCCAATGACGACTTATTGGGGGAGAGGTTTGCTTGGTACTCCAGCATTCTGCATGGGAAGAGCTAAATTCTTTCACACACATGAGTTGATTGTTCAATGTTTTTGGGGTATGCTATGGGTGGAGGATTGATCTAAGATGACTTCTGAGCCAAAACTGTGACAATGATGTGTAGAACTTAGAGTCTGTTGATTTTAACACCATAATCCTCACGGGAGTTCCACCGAACAAATAATCCAAAGGTCAGGTCTAGCTCTATTTTCACCTTCTGCTCATGGTCTGGGTATGGAACCCAATCTCATTTCACCTCATTGCATTTCATTAGTTGCTTAAGGATGCGCATGGTTTAAGTTACGGGGATGATGAATCTCAGATTCATCACTCTAAAAGACATGAATTAAGCTCAAATCCCCAAAATTCATCTGCATTTTATCCATTATTCTTCATAATTATCATTCATGCATATATAGATAATAATTGCATTTTATTATTCATTATTGCATAAAATATGGAGCCAAAAATCACATCCAAGTTAACCCGTATATAAGCTAACTCCCTTGATTTTTAACTAATTCATGCTAACAATAAATAACCTGAAACCAATCCACTTTGTACATATTACTAAGAAGAATAAATGAAAAATACAAAATCTCACTAACATAAATATTCGAGAAATAAACCCAAATCCTAATTGTAAGATTTCCGGAGTAAAACGTCAATATCTTCAGCATACGGTGTCTGATTTGATTCTACTCACTTATGAACTAATGTACATTCAATTACCTTCAAAAGAAGACCAAGTTCAAGTGAATCAGAACTCATAAGGGAATGTTGGGTTTTGAGCCTTTTTTGTACATTTTGTATTTTAATAATTTTTGACCTAACATTTTATGTACATAATTACCTCATTTTATTTTATTTCTTTTTCTTTTATTTTTTTGATACAAGTTTTATTAAAATGCACAAAATTTCAAATCCAAAATGAGGTTGAAATCAAAGAAATTAACTTGGTTCGAGTCCTGACTAACAGTCTATACGAAAGTTGTCATTTTCGTATTTTAATTTATTTCTTCTTTTTATTACTGAATAAAAATCTAAAAAAATAGATTAATGTGCAAGTATATAAATTTGATTTTATTGTATTTTTTTGTTTTTTATCTTACCTAAAAGTAATAAACAAAATTAGAAAATCTGAAAATCAAGGTATTCTATGTACAAGTAGTACCCCAAAAATATCACTTTGTTCGAATAATCGATTTCGGTCTTGGTCTCCCTGTGAAATTTATAGATCTCATCATGATGAGAAACTTTCGTGAAGATATATTTTCGATATGAGGTCGTTTGCTATTTCTTTTTTACTTTTCCTTCCTTTTAATTTTTCGATTTTTCTAGGGCTGACACATGGCGGTCGTGGAGCCGCCACCTGTCATCCATTTTTGTAGGCATTTATCATTTGTTTTATTAAAAATAAATAAAAATAAAAAAAACTCGCATGTGAATACTAACGCACATGCACAGCAAGTGCCCTTCTGTCTTCTCCCCCAATTCTGGTCGTTGTTAATCCGCTACCTCCCCGTGATTTCGCAGTCGCAGCCCGTCATCAATCAAACACCTATGCCACTTTCGTCTTCCATCTTATCACCCCCCAGTCGAATGCCCTAAATATCATCACCGATTTCAATATTTGAATCCCCTTCAATTCCCAATCAATAAGCCCCAGTCAAATCTCTGATCTCGATCACCTTCCATAGCTGGTCCTTCTCTGCTATTTAACCCATAGCCACTACCCTCTCCAGACTCATCCATCATTATCACTACTTCACAAAGAAGCTCGGTGGTGACAGACTAAGCTCCTCCCTCTTCTATGCAATGAGATCCGAGGTCCTAAAGCTTCATTGCAGCTCCGTCGTTCAATGCCACAGCCTCTGCTCCGGTCTTGCTTTTAACCATCGAGCTCCATATCTTACAGACTGCCTTCAACATCAGAGCCACTTCTCTACCAAGCCAGCAGCTCGTCTTCATCGTTCCAGACACTTTATCAACCACCAACAAGTCTCTCCGCCTCGAAGCCACCTCCTGCACAACCTCTTGGAGCTTTATCCACAGCCGCTCCTCCGCCATGCCCGAGCACCACCACGCTGCGCATACCATCCTCCATTTTGCCTTTGACTCCATAGGCCACCACACCCCTCCGGTCCACTGTTGGGCATAAGGCATGAGGACCTCCCTGCGTGCACAACATGTGACGTGCGTGATCTTTTACAAGAGTCCTCCCCATCTTCCGCCATACTCCGGACCACCCCCCGCACGTGATACACACGTGGGGTTGGATATTTTGTGGAGTAGACCCTAGGACCCCACACTATTTCCAGCCAGCCCTTGCCTCTCCAAGGGTCACATGCTTGGCACATGATAGCTTGGGTTCTTGCAGAAATCCCCTTGAGGATTACGTAATAACATTTTAGCCCCAGTTCTACATTTTATGCATTTAATTTTTGTAATTTTGCATTTAGACCCCTTTGTTCCCCCATTTATTTTAAACCAATATATCACATCTTTTTATTATTGAAAAATTAGCATGATGTTATACAATTAATTATCTACAATATGCCAAGCTTCTGATATCTTTTCTCTTTGTGGGTAATTAATAATTAATATTATTGCATAAAATTGCATATTTCCCTATCTTGTGCTTCAAAATTAAGTAATTAATCATAGATCAATAAATTGCCAAAAATTCACGGATAAGAGGATTAATTGTATTTAACATCTTGCCCAAAAAGAATTGCATTTGCATGCATGGTTTACTCTATAAATATCATTTGTAAATTTCAGTCATTATACTTTAATAGATATTAAATCTTGTATTTTCAATGTTTATGATTTTTTTGAATCAATCACCTAGTAATAGATCTTGGATAATTTTATTCTTTTAAAATAAATAGGTTTAATATTTGATATAATTAAATATTGAAATTCACACCATTTGCATTCATAAATTCATTATTTATTCATCATATATCAAAAAATTCCAAAACAATTATAGTGTGTTCATTTCATCATTATTCACATCTTGGCCATGTTTCATAATTTTTGGACATCATTTGATTTAAATTACATTTTAGTCCCTAAAATTGGCCACATTTGCATTTTGCATTCTGAAATTGCATTAAAAATACCAAATAATGCCTCGAAAACCATCCACGAATTTTGATAGACATAATTCTAGGTTGTTCCTCTGCCTCCTTGAGTTCGATCGTGGGACATGCCCATGTAAGATAAACATAAAAACACACTGATTAAAAGTTGAATAAATTAATTATGGTTATTTTCTTGATCGATTCCGAATACCCATCTACAACGAAACGATAATTTAAACCAACATAAAGCAAATTAACATAGGGTTTTCACAGACCGTCAGTCTGCCCCCCACTATGGTGCGAATGTCGTAGCAGGTCAACTACTATGACTCCAGAGACATATCTGCTATAGCTTGGATGCCATAGCTGGTCACTTATTGAGCATTCAAAGATCCATCAGTTGCAGTTTCTTCTACTGTGAGCCTGACCTGTTATAGAACGAGCTTATGTTCTACCCCACCTACCATAGCAATAGCTTATGTTCAAATCAAACTACTATGACCAAGGCCACCTTTTGTGGTTCACCTGTCGTGCATCAATACACATGGGATGGATATATAGTAGTTCTCCTACTACTAATAATAGGTTCATATATTTGTTTATGATGATGTTGGAGATTTTCATTTAATATTTAAATACTATGCGAAGAGTAATATTTTGTAGTCAACTTAATTATGTGGGCACAGATCATCTGTTAGTACTGCATACTCAGTTGTAATAGTATAGTTGCTCGAATACAATCGAAAAATGCACACGAAAAGGGCCCACCCAAGCCCGAAAAGTATGTGCACTGCTTTATAATTATCATGCATCTCTATTGCTACAACTGATTTATTGTGGTAGATATGCTATTAAAGCAAACAATCCAAGCCCTAATTATATTGGACGAGTGTCACCTTTCTCTGTGTAAAGATTTGCTCGTACGTAATGTTAGAAGGAACAAGTAAGTTATGCATGTATCGACCATGAATGTAAGCAAGGGTAAGGAAAGTGAGAACAATAAATTAGGAATAATTATTTGATATGTGAATAGGAAGGATTGGATTGAGTGTGGTGCCATTTTTATTATATAGTTCTTTTTTAAGTGATCACGATCAACTAATTTATTAAGGGCTGGTGGCCCGTAAAGTTTGGTTACAACAAAATTTCCCTTATATTTACATTTAGAGAGGCTTACTGCATAAGTTGAATGCAAAATCAAAGCCAACTTAACATAAAATTCTAATTTAACAAAAATTGGATATGTAAGATCTCACAAAAAATGAAATAGAAATGATGATGTGGATGACAATAGAATCAACCCATCTGTTTTGGCATGGGAGATCTGACGACGCGTTCGTGGGCGAGATCCCGAACTTATTGTGGTCTATGATGTGCAAAAATAAGAATATTCTTGAAAATGTTTGTAATGCTTCAAATATTAAAATTATAATATATGGCATAAGTCAATCAGAGTTTTTTAAGTAAGATCACTCTTTATGCAATCGGAGAAGAATAAAGCATCTCGAGCAACTTTGAGAATCATGAAAGTGGTACCACCATGCCATCCTTGATTTCATTTGTCAATTTGAGACTGAATTAAAGATACTATATGGAATACTGGCATTTTTAGAAAAAATCTAGGACGAAATTCCACAATTTTCAAGGTTTAAAATAGACTTATCTTGTCATTCTTTTTGATAAGGCAATCATCAAATATGCATTCATGATTTTTAGCATTTTGTATACAAGGTGACAACACTTTTCCCAACACATATTCAAAGTAGGTATCTTGTATACTCAAATTATTTTGCCTCGTAAACTAAATAAACATGATTTTGGATGGATTGACCAAAATTTCTTATGTAATTTGGTCCCAAGATTGCCAATATGCTCATTTTCTTCCCTTCCATGTTGCATAATTTTGTCTTCCAAGGACATAATATTATGATGTTGTCCAAATGTGGTTCAAGCTATAATAGTCTTAAGCCAGTTATTTTTTGGAGAGATACTTACACATCCTTGGACTAGCGTAGAATTTTGTTTATTTATAAGGGAGCTCCAAATAGACGGAAACCACTCCTTAGAGACCATTCTCCATAGATGAGATTGTTCCACAGTAAAATTTGTTTACCTAATTTAATTATTTTATAACTACTTTCTCTAAAGTCCATAGTTTCGTTCTTAATTACTTAAAAATTTGTGTCATTTGAATTATTTAGCAATTTTATCTTGATAACTTGGCTTTTGAAGTTTGAAGCTTCGATGAATTTTTTGGAGAATTTACATGTTTTAAAAGATAATTATTTAATGAAGAAAACATACGAGTGTAGTGACGCTTCAACCCACAAATTCCCAAATAAAAAACTATTGTTATTCTAGCAATGAGAACATATACTATTATTAGACTTATAAAGCAAATAGGGATTGAACTATTGGAGTCTATAATATCAAAGGGTTACTTAATTATAACTAATAAAAAGGAATCTTTTTCTTTTCTTTTCTTTTCTTTATATATTTTTCATGACTTTCTATGAATTTTTTTATGTATTTGTAATATTTTAATATTATCTAATATATGAATTTTATTTAATTTTAAATTTTTTCAAATTTCATATTTTATTTTTTTAAAGAAAAACTTAAAAGATATATACATAGAAAAATAAAATCAAATGTTTTCATCATTATAAAATATTGCTAAAATAGTTAAAAAGCATAATAAATGTATTTTTTTACAATTTTCTGCTATTTTTATGATTTGTTTTTGTATACTTTTTCGATTTTTTAACTATTTTTTAATGAATAAAAGCAACTAACATTTAATAAAGCAATTTTGATTTTTTTTGGATTTTTAAATATATAACAATAGAAAATAATTTGGAAACCGATTCACAAAATATGAGATTTTTTGAACATTAAAACAATTTAATTTATGATTTTCCCAATAAATATTACTTTTTAAGGATTTTCTATATTTTCACTTTTTATAGTTTTCTGAAAGTACGATTGAATAAACTTTTACATGTAATAAAATATAATAAAAAACAACTTATGTATTTTTTAGAAATTTTAAAAAGTTTTCATATTTTTCTAACTTTTTAAAGTCCAACAGATAAAATTTTTAGGATTTTTAGTTTTAAAAAATAAAAAAAAGATAACAAAAATTATTCTTGATCCAACAAACTATCTAGAACTTGACCTATTTTTAGGTTTTCTTATATTTAGCTATTTCATTAAGGAAATTAATGAGCAAAATAAACTATTGTTAATTCTAGATTGAAAAGCATATATTAAATGTTTATGGACTGATTGATAAAATATATAAGAATGCCAAGGCTAAAAGCACAAATCCTCTAGAAATTCACAACCCTGTGCACATGAATCAAGCAGACAAGGACATGTTTGCAATTATTTTAACTTATGGATCACTAATAATAACAAAAGCAAATATACTTTTTGCAATTTTTCCAAACAACAAGTGACAACGCACGTGATTTCAGATCTGAAGAATTGAAATGCTAAACAATAAGACTATAAGGTGGTTATTGATGTATATATATATATATTTTATGTTTATTTTATGGATTAGTTATCCTATCCCCACCTACTTTATTCCTCATCGATTAGGTCAACTCTTGAACAACTCTCTGGGTCAGGATCAACCTGTATTTATTTCATATAAATAGTCCTCTTTTCTCCTACTTTTTATTTTATTGATTTTTTAGGGTTAAAATAATGATAATAATACACTACTTACATAGAATAAGAATTATTAAAAAGTGAGAATTAATTTTACTTAAAGGTATTTTGTTAAGGATTTGAAGACAACATAGTTGGATAAAGATGATGAATTATTTATTCATCATTCCCCCATATTTTATCTTTCTCGATATTCATCATTCCGCCACATTTTATCTTTCTTGGTCCCTTAGCAAACACTTATTTGAAGAATAAGTGACTAAAAAGAAAATGAAAAATGAAGAAGAAAGAACTTAGAATAATTTGGCTTTTAACTAATCTTAATAAAATCAAAGTATTGAATTCGATCAGATCTTTAGATTATTAGTTGGTGGAACCTTATTGGGAATATGATTTAGGACTCAACAACCTTTTCCACAAGTTTCTAAGCATTTTGCCACGACAATTAGGTCAGAAAAAGTCTTCAAATGCAAATTCTGATGACTATGAATCTTACTTGTACTGTGAATGTGATATATAGCTCCCTAAATCTGAAATGAGAAAGAACAACCTTCTATTGCAAGGTGGCCCTAATTCACGAGTATGGCTAGTCTTTACTCGAGGAGTGGGGTATTCAATTTTAATCTCAGGTATGTGTTGTGTCCACAATTGAATGGGGGAGAAGATAGAAGAATAAGAAAAGAATTGGAGTGCGACCAATGTAGCCACTTCTCCTTGTGAATACGACCGGTGTAGCCAAGTCTCCACTAAGATATGCAGGTTCTGTGAAGCTTAGACCATTGTGGTCATGTATGTATATTTGGCTTAAGGCTTCTTTTTGGTAGAAAATATTGTTGCACTACATTGATCTTTTTGTTCCTCAATGGATATAGAAACTTTTTTCGACCCATGTTTTGGGGTCTTAGAAAAAACTGTGCAATGAGACCCTCCCTCATTCGAAGCTCTATTCATCCCACAACATCATGTCTTTAAACATCCATGACACTAGACTTGATTTGGGTGCAGTGGCTAGTAGAAGCTACTGTTTATGTTCCCATTCGTGTGCGTCTTAATGTAGTGTATTATGCCCCTCACCACCTCATCTATGTTGAGCTACACGCAATGTGCTAATCCAAGTTATGTCATTGTCTAAAAGAATCATGCGTATATAAAGATATTCCACATAGACCAATAAAGATGACATGTGAATATGGTCTTATGGACCCAAAGAATTAAATCGCTCTTATGAAGTCTCAACTCCAGTTTGTATTAGGTTCCATTAAAATTAAGTGGATTAAGGTCTTAACCAAGCTCCATTCTTAAGACATTATTACAGACTAGTTTAATAATCGATATCATTATGAAAAATGCTAATGTAAATGCAAGAATTTTATACCAAAATGAATTTTCTGATTTATCGTTCTTATGTGGTATTTAGAGTTCTTTTGTAATTTTTTATGAATTTCATCTTTTTCGATTTTTATGAGTTTTTGACAAAGATAAAGATTAAATATATTTATAAGGATTAACAAGTATTTTCTATACATTAATAAAAGGAATTTATACAAAGATATATACAAGAAGTATAAAAGTTTTATACAGAATTTTATTTAAAATTGAATTATATTTACATATTTTATTGAGGAATTTTGTATACAAGTTATAAATATAGCATTTATACAAAAAAATATTAATAAAATAATTTTATATGCATATTTTACATGTTATTTCAATCTTTACTTAAAAGATTATTACAACAAGTTTGTACACATACTTTACACAACTTTATAATAGGTTGAAATTATTTTTACAATGCTATAATACAAAAGATTTTTTTCCTAACACTTATACTATAACCTTTATAAAATAATTTACAATTTTTTTACAACAATTTTACAAAAAAATTACAAAATAATTTACAAAACATTTTTTTTAAAATATTTTATTTTAGAACATTCCACAAATAATTTATATGCTAATAAATTTGTAAAACAAATAATTTTATAAAAATTTTACAAACAAAGTGATTTTTACAAACATTTTACAATATTTTGTACAAAAAACTTTTAGAAAGATGTTTATAAAAATTTAAAAAAAGTTTACAAAAATAATTTACAAATATTTACAAAATAGTTTTCAAAGATTTTTAACAAACTTTTTACAAAACAATTTTATTCCAATTTTATTGGTCATATTATTAAACACACAATAGTACAAGATATGGATATATAAACAATATATACGACGCCTCCTATACTTGGCTCAATCTATGCCCTCCTAGTGACCAAGAAGCGATGAAGGAAGACATAACTCGTGCTAAGTATAGATAGGTGAAAAGAATCTTATACTACAATGACTCAAAGAATAAGGAATAAAATGAATAGAGTTTGCCATCCCCCTTATACTTAGGATCAAATAATCCTAAGTATAAAAGACTGTATAAAAGGAGAAAACCGAGTAAACGAATGCACAAACTCAATGACTCGACCTGTCCCCCATATACTTTGTGTAAAAGATTCTATGTATAGAAAAAATATCAACAAGTTGAGGGATAGGTGAGAGAACAAAAGAAAATAAAATGATAATATAGAAGAATGAAAAGAACGACACACTCCCCCTATACTTATGTTAAAGGATCCCTATGTATAAGCAAAAACATGAGTGATGAAACCGAATGAAAATAGAGCAACTCAAGTCATTCACCTCCCATATGCATAAGGTATATTCTTCCTAGGTATAGCACACACACAGAGAAAAGAGGTGTATGATAACAACAGAAGAAAGAAAAAATAAAACGAAACGAATATATACAAGAAAAAAAATCAACTCATGTAACCGATGCAAAAGAAATCGAAGAATCATCATCTGATCGAACTAAGTCAGGCAAAGCTCCCGATGCCTCACTTCACCCACACGAATAGAATCAAGAATGGACAAGAATGTGTCATAATTTATGGATTTAGCAACTGTTCATTAACAATAAACTATTGTGTGTCAGATGACAACCTAAAATGACAATGCTACAATTATCACTCACATATCTCACTAGAAACATTCCGGACCATTATCTCTTGAGTTTACCTTGGAATAACTTATACATTTCATCAAACAACCACTTGACTTTCTCCATATACATCAAGTTGTTGTCAAAAGCAAGATCTCAGAATTCCAACAATCTATTTAGATCTACTTTCTTGCTCTCCCTGCTCTCTAGGAATCCAAATTGCATACACTAATCACCCACAAATATTTGTGAATTAGATCTACTAGCAAGTACCAAGGCTTTCCATATACTGAGCGATAGGGAGACATGTACAAAGGAGACTTATAAGTCGTACGATAGTCCCATTAAACTGAGTCAAGAATCTACGACTAGTTCATCCTATCTAGACAAACAAGTTTCTGAAGAATACTCCAAAACTCCCTATTAAAAATGTCAACCAAGTCGTTTGTCTGTGGATGGTAAGAAGACGCGACATGATGCTCAATGTCATACTCCTTAATTAGCTTCTTGACCCCATCTGAAATAAGAATCTTGGGAATCCCAAACCACGAGATAATGTTGTTCTTGAGGAAGTGACAAATAGCGTGACTATAAGTGGCTTGGTGGGGATAGCCTCCACCCAACAAATAACATAATCCACGACAAGCAGGATGTACTCATATCCCTGACTGTAAGGGAATGGGCCCATGAAGTCAATGCCCCAAGTGTCAAAAACATCTGAATTCTAAATATACTTAAGGGACATTGTATCTTTGGAACCAATGGTTCCTCCCATTCATTGACAATCAGTACAATCCTACACATAATATATAGCATCCTTAAACATAGTTTGCCATCGGAGGCCACATTATAGAACCTTATATGATATGTGCTTCCTCGAATAGAGTCCACCTGCCTCTAATCTATGATAATGGACTGAGACACTGTTGTCTTCATCCTAAGGAAGGCACATACTCCATATAGAATCTTCACCCTCATGAAATAGGTACAGATCCTCCCACTAATATGAATCTCAAGGAAACACTTGTCTACCTCTAACTTAGGGCAATCTTGTGGAAATTTCTTGGAGACGAGATTGTTCACAATATCAACATATCCTAGGAGTGAGGAAACATATAGGATCACCTCATCTTTGAAAGTATATGTTATAGAAAGTAGTAACTGCTCAGGAGTCTATGCATCTGCAATCTAGGAAAGGTAATTTGCCAGAACATTCTTGACTCCAGGTTTATTACAAATCTCCAAATCAAACTTCTGGAGTAGAAGGATCAATCTGAGTAGACATGGCTTAGTGTACATCTTATCTTGTAAATACCTTATGTCAGAATGATTAGTGAAAACAATTACTTTTGAAACAAGCAACTGTGATCTAAATTTCTCCAGTGCAAGCACAACTGCTAAGAACTCCTTACAAGCAATAGTGTAATTGTTTTGTTCCTCGTCAACAGTATTGCTAGCGTAATGTATAGTAAATGTTACTCCATCCCTTCTCTTCCCTAATACAGCTCCAACTGCATAATCCGATGCGCTCGTCATATTCTAAAATGGAAAGGACTTATCAGGTGGTTGTAAGACATGACCTCGTGTAACCAAATCTTTCATCTTATGAAATGCTTGGAGAACCTTATCATTAACAATAAACTAAGTCTCCTTGCAAAAAAATAGTTAAAGGTCAAACAATCTTGTTGAAGTCCTTTATGAATCGCCAATAAAATCACACACACCCCGGAAATGGCCTTAACTACATCAATGTTGTCAGTAGCTCTAGCTTGGAGATCACATCTACCTTAGCTTGGTCAACCTCCATACCATGTTTGGAGATGACATAGTACAATATCCCATTAGTCACCATAAATTGTCTATTCTCCCATAAGAGCAAAAAATTCACCTCACAACAACTTTAAAGTACTCGGTCTAAATAAGCTAAACATCAGTCAAAGCTTTCCTCGTAGACCGAGAAATCATCCATAAAGACCTCAAGGAAACTACCTACCATGTCGGTAAAAACAACCAAAATACACCTACATAATATAGCAAGAGTGTTACACAATCCAACATGCATCCTTCTAAAGGCATAGGTGCCAAGCATACAAGTAAAAATAGTTTTGTCTTGATCCTCATGAGCGATTGCTACCTGGTTATTCCCACTATACCCATCCAGGAAATAAAGGAACTCCTTCCCTGCTAGTATTTCGATGATCTGGTCAATAAAGGGCAACATAGAGTGATATTTCTTAGTCGTTGAATTCAGGTGTTGGTAAACTACATAGACACGTCCTAAAGTGGGTACTCTTGTCAGAATCTCCTCACCTCTTTCATTCGTCACAACAACAATCTCAAAATTTTTCAAGACTGATGAATCCCAGATTCTCACTCTTTATTCTTTTATTTTAGCTATTTATCTTGACAAAGCAACATGTAAATACTTGTAAAAATAATAACTTAGCATCCAACATGCATCAGTTAATATTACATAATTAACATGTTTTTGTGCAAAAATAAAATAATAAAGGACAAGAAAAAGGAAAAAGTTATTTAGAATTGACCTAATTGCAAAATAAAATAAGTAGAGAAAGATAGGGTCTACATTGTGTTGTACATCCTGCATATATTTTAATAAAAGTATTTTTGAGAAAATAAAACTATATTTTTACTTTTATTACCATGTATATATTTCTAGAAATAATAATAAAAACAAAATAAAAATAATTAAATAAAATTTAAAAATAATTTCATCCCTTTATTGTATAAAAACACACGTATATGTATTACATCCCCTATTATTATATACCTGTAATTAATTCACAAAAATAAAAAAAACTATTTCGTAGTCCTAAAAAAATGTTGAAAATAAATAAAATATAAAATAAGGGAATTTATATAAAAAATAACAAAACAAAAATACATATGTATAATATATTGGTATATTATACTTATATATAATATTATATATTGTATATACACTAATTTATTTTTCATAAAATTAATTAAAAATCACTAAACATTTTTTCTTTTATAAACTTTTTAATTTAAATTCATTTATTATTTTTAATTCATTTATCTTTATTTTTCTAACAGTTTTTATCCTGTAGCCTATTTTGGCCAAATCCTAGACCGACTCTCATTGGGCTAGTGTGGATTTCTTGACCTCGATCAACTGGTCCCTGCCAGGCCTCTTTCGCTCGAGTCGGGTTTTGCACCAACTTCACACATTTCATCTGACCTGATCTGACTGTCATTCCAACTTATCTTTTGCTCTGATTTGAGAGCACGAATGCCTAAACCACGCCCGATGCCAATCCCTAAGATGCACGCCTCGGTTCACAGGCCGTACCCCCATCTTCTCGGACATGAGCAATTATATAGCCTACGCCTTCCTCTCCCTTTTTCTCATCCTTTAGTTGCACCACAACCTCCTGCGTACCCGTCCTTACATTTCCAGAGTGATAGCACGAGAGGGCGAGGGCGAGGACACCTTTTGGAGCATGAAGAGCCCCCAGGTCCGACAAGGTTTCCTCAGCTCTGTCGTGAAGAGCATAGCTTATGGTAGCATCGCCCATAAAGGCCATTACCCCTGTGGACCGTCGTCCGCGCCCCCAGGAGCACTCCGACCATCCTTAGATACTCCATTTCCCCTTCATTTTCCATTTGAATCAATCCTTCCACCGTATAACAGAGCATCTCCGACCACCTGTCGATTCCACATCTCCGCTGCACCCGACCTTCACACACCTTGCACCAACATCAGTTCGCTTATACGCGTGCTCCACAATCCTTCCATCGACTCCAATCACCGGATTTGAGTCTCCTAGTAGCTCGATTCTCCCATTCCACGCAAGACTTGTCCCGTTACTATTCTCCGAGGTTTTTGATATCTTCATTGCTCTATCCCTGGCCAGAGTGTCCTCTCTGATCATACATCTTCTCCTGTAGGGTTTGCGCAGCTACAGACCTCATCTCGAGGTCTGGGATACTCCCAGGAAGCTACAGGAACATCATTCCTCCCTAGGACCCTCTCTTTGGTACTGAGCCCTTCTGAGCTCACCCATAGACGTGGAACTCCTTCACTGACGAGCCCCTCATCTCAGCAGCTCCCGACGATGACAGCCCGCCCTTCATCACCAAATGAAACTCGTCAGAGGCGAGTTCGTCCCTGTTCATCCAAATAGCATAGCAATCGTTCGATCAAGCATCTTTCCCAGTTCTGATCTTCATCATCCCTCAAGGGAGGCCTATGATCGTCAGATCCATCTGAGGATCTCTTCCCCGCCATCCATTGTCGAAGTGGTACCAGCGCATCTCCACCGTCCACCATAAGTGGACCGCTTCAGCCGTTGGATTATGCCTTAATAAGTGGTAAATTTCTCTTAGGCCCCTTTGTGTTTTATGTTTTCAAGTTAGTCTTGTAAATACTTGTCGTAGTTTAAAATAGTTAGGATATATTGCGAGTTGACCCTTGTTATTTTACATATTTGCATTTTAGTCCTCTGTGTGTAAACTCGCGTGCTGTCTAGTGTGATTTTCTCGGTTATTTGCATGTTACGTCATGAATATTTGAGTGTTATGCTTTGACTGGACAGTTTCTTATATTTGTAAATCTACCACTGTACGTAGTTTATTTTGCATGTGTGTTTATTCGTTCAACGTTTTGCATCTTTGGCCCTAGGATTTTCATCTGCATTATTTTTTGGCCCTTGCACTTTATTATAATTACAACAAGGTCCCTATGGACTATCTCTCTTGTTCCTAATTGAATAAATAACAAATTAACCCCAAACATTTTCTAAAAATTTCTTTTAGCTCCTCCTAACAAAGAATATTTATGATAATTTTTGTGGTTTAATTCAGTTCCATTTACTATTTTCTAAAAATAAAAAATCCTAAAAACATATACTGTCTATTTTAAAAAACACAAACAAATTCGAAAAATCCCTTTAAAAATTCCACAAAAAATTCCAATTTTGTATTTTTGTGTGCTTTATCTTATGTACCAGTTTGGTTTTAAAACCTCAAAAAAGCCTAAAAAATACAAAACTCTTATAAACTTATAAAAATCATAAAAAATCTAGAAAACTCAAGAAATTACAATTTTAGTTCATGTTTATAGCTCTTTTCATCTATTTTCTCATAAAATTGTTCCCTAGGACATCGAGGCACTTCAAGCATTTTTAATTTGCAATTTTGTCTTGGCTGTGCACTATTTACATTTTTAGCTTTTATTTGATTTTTATAAAATCATAAAAACATCGGAAAATTCCTAGAAAAATATCAAAAATAATTGAAAATATCAAAAACCCCAAAATATTTTTTATCTCAATTTGTAAGCATTCCTAGGTTTCAATAAAAATTCACAAAGTTTGTTGGGTGCCTTGTTTACTTAGTTGCTTGCTTTTATTCCTTTATAAAAAAAATGCAAACTAAAATCGATAAAAATATGCATTTTTTTCTGAATTTCGACTACTTTGTAGGATTTCTTGTGCTCCTCATGTTCAACCCTTATTGTTATACCAAGTTAAAATAAACAGCGGAGACCACTTACATTATTTTATGTACTTGATTGATTTATCTTTTGATCGTACTTGAGTGGCTCTATTTTTCTTGTTGAGCTTCACCTTATGATTCAAGTCGCAATGACCCTTTTTCTTTTCTAATTTCCTAACCCATGTCGCTCGGCCGCTCACCAATATGGCGGCGTTGCCGGGGACCACGACTTAGTAGCCGCTTTTCATCTTTTTGCTTATTTTTATCTCAATTTGATATTACTGTTTTCTGAGCTATCTATATTTTTTTATTGTGCAAGGAACTTCCCGGGGACACTTTGGTGGAGACCCACACTCGAGGAGGAGAAGGAGACGAGCAGGAATTAGTTATATTAGATAGAGAAGAGTAGTTAGTTTACTTTTCAGCAGAACATTTGATATTATAATAATTATGGACACATAGACTCTTTTGTGGACACTTGAACTATGGGGTTTCGCCGAGCACCGGTGTGCTCGGGGGACCTCACCGAGATTTTCGTGATTTTGTTTTTATCACATTTTCTTTTTATTTGATTCACGAAGTTTTGGCTCCTAGACTTAGGAATTTTTATTGATTGTAATGTAATTAGCTAAGGCTCAATCCCTAATTGCTTGCATGCACCTATAGATCGTAATTGGACCTAGAAAAAATAAATTAATAAAAAGTTAACTTGATCGATTGAGAGGTTCCGCTAGAGGTTGTATACAATGCGTGTAGGATCTGTTGTGGCGGATATTGATTGACATCCACGATCGGACAAAGACCTCTCTCTCAGATCAGTTAGCTATAGTTCTTCACGATCATTAGAAGTTGCTCGTTTAAGGTCGATTTCTCCTTGCATAATATAGTTATTTACTTTCATTGTTTTAATTTATGCATGGATCACCCTGCATGTAGAGTGTTAGCGATAGGTACACATCTCTATCATTGCATGCATCATCGTGTACGATAACGCATACGATTTTTCGACTTCATTCCCCTGTTTTTCGACTTAAAATAACCCATGAGATAAAAAAAATTTGTTAGGCGTTGCTTTTATTTGAAAAATACCTAAAAAAAGAGAACCCATAAAATTGGCACTGCTAATGCAATATTGACCCCAAAATTCACCTCATCTAAAAATATTTGTTTTGGAAGAGTCCCCCCCTTATTGGTTGGTTTGTAAGTAGCGAGAGAGTGACCCGCACAATAGGCTAGATCCATACTTGGACTTCCTTCAGACTACTGGTCTTGTGGTTAGTCTTTCTCCAGTGAGGATTTCACCGGGCAGCCGGTAATCGGTTCGGGGCTTCCTTAGCACATTGGGCAGATTGGGTAACTGGTAAACGGTCTGCACCCATACTGGCTAGGAAAGATCTAACTGTGGGACTGGGCCAGTCTCTTGTGAGCATCGAGTTCCTAACAACTTGCTTAATCGCTCTCATAGACTGATAGATCACATAAAATAAAATTGACAACATTAATGACCGAACCTTTACTGTCATAAGCTCGTGTTGAGTAGGTGAGTTGGGTGTTTGACTATTGATCATATTTGCATTCCAGATCCCATCCACACTTATCCCTACATCACGATGATGGGAAGGAGGTCCCTTAGGCTGCCTTTGACAGCACCGATATCAAGCACTCCTTTCCATTCATCTAGGGTAGTTTCGGAGAGCCTAGACCCGCTCTCCGAACTTGAGTTCGCTACCACCCTTTTCCCCCTCGACCACCCTTCTTGCACCAGTCCTGAGTTGCTCGAGCAGAGGCCAACACAGATTTACGTTCACTTAACGACACCTGAGTTGGGGTCTTTTTCCTTTGCAGAGACCCGCGAGATGGCGAGAAGTGATGGACGCACCGATTAACAACCATAGGGTTCTACTTATGTTCTTGATCAGGGCACCATCAAAAACACACTCCTAGCCTCCCTGGAGACGATGCAGAGACAGATTAGAGATCATGGAGCATTTATGGTAGAGGTGCATAGAGAGTTAGCGCAGATGTTAGATGATAGAGGAGAGTAGAAGCGACCAGCTGGTGGAGAGATACTACCAGATGGAGGAGGAGCAGACAGACACCCGGAGAATCAGCTAGAGCCAGTTAGACAACCACGACCGTTGAGACAATTTCACAACCCTTGTGTAACTCTCACTCTTCGATGGATTTAGCTCCTTGAGATTCTAGATGACTTCAAGCTCGGCACCCAGACGATCCAGTTACTCCCCAAATTCCATGGGCTAGCCACCGAGGAGCCGCATCTGCATCTACAAGAATTTAAGATGATCTGCAGTACAGTCCACGACAGATTCGTGGACGAGTACACCATCAAGATGATAGCATTCCCTTTCCCCCCTGGTCGACAGAGTAACCTACTAGCTGAAACATTTGGAAAGATATGTTACGACTTGGGAGCAGCTTCAGAACGAGTACTTGAACAAGTACTCTCCACTTGGTTGGACCAATGCTTCTAGAGCTCTGATCAACAACTTAACCATGATCCCCAATGAGCAGTTTCACGAGGTGTGGGATCAATTTTGTGAGCTCATCGATCGGTGTCCACACCATGAGATTTCCAAGATCAACTTAGTGAATAGTTTCTTTTGTGGGCCGACAGTGGAGCTGTAGGGGATTGTCAATGTCTCATGAGGAGGGTCTTATTTCGCCAAGGAGGAGGACCATGTCTAGGCCATCTATGAGGAGATGGCATAGAACTACACGGTGATGTCCCAGACCCATGTCTACACATAAGGGAAGCCCCTTCCACAGGACGTGTCCTATCAAATGATATCACAAGTTTATGCAGGTCCTTCTACTTCGTTAGCAGTAGCAGCGTAGGCAGAGTCTTCAACAACTGACATAGGAATTATTAGTGAGAAGTTGGATGGCATAGAGATCATAAAGAAGAAGTAGTGCCAAGGCATGACACAGATAAATAAGTTGGCACATGTGATGCCCATCTTATTAGGAACCACATGTTATGGAATAACACACAGGGAGTCGGAGATGGGGTAGATAAAATCGACGCTCCACCATTTTGATATATCTTTCATAACCACTTCTCAAATATTTGAGTTTAGTCGTTGCTAGAACTCACGTGATGGCTTGCATCCTCTTTGAGATAGATATGGTGGGAGCACAGTGCCAGACTTATCCCCACGAGATCAGCTACGCTCCATCCTATCGCCTAGCGGATTCTTTCAAGAACCTCTATCAAATGAGATTCTTGATCTCTAGTCAAATCTGTTGAGATAATGATTGGGTACATCTCATGCTCACCCACAAGTAATCTATACTTTAGCCACTGTTGTAAGGGCTTCAACTCTAGGCAACTGGGAGCTGGCAAATTTTCCTTCTGGAATATCTGGGTGAAGGCAACCAGATCTGAATGTGAGAACTCTCACCGATCATGAAAATCTGGTGAAGACGGCTCTGCTAGTGTGTCTATAATCGGTGTTTGCTCAATATCTACCCTTGTTGTCGGCTTTTTAGGAATCAGACAAAGTAATAGCTCATCAAACTCAGCCCAATCTATGTCTGAATCCAAGGGATCTGAATAAGAACCATAAGAAACGTAATATGCTATGCTCTCCGTAATTCGATCGTCAGCCTTAAAAGTATCCTCAGCCCAGAGTGTACTCTCCGAACTCTCATATGCTAGAAGTTGTGACTCTATAGCATCTAAAGGTGAGATAAGAGTGCGTAAAACTGGGTCAGACCAAACGGCTTCATCATCAGTGATCACAAAATCACACTACTGGTGGACATCTTTCTCTGCCTCTGTCATCTGCTCTATATCACTAAACTACTCTAAGCAAGCTGAACCTCGCGCTCTGGTCTCATCGATCGTCTCTATTTGTATACTCTCACCCTCGACGTGAATGTATACCTTCCCACTATAATGGTCAGACAATGCCTTGGATGTGGCCAAGAATGGACTTCCTAGTATGATGGGGGTATCTGTCAAACACTCAGATGTCCAGTACAACAAAGTTCATGGGGAATTTCAGGCCCTAAATTGTGATGACTACGTCCTTCATCAACACCACTGGCCTCTTGACAAATCGATCAGCAAATTGAACGAGTGTCTGCTATGTAGAAGAGGGCCAAACTCGAAGCGGTCGTCTAAGGCTACCAAAGGAGGTTGACAGAAGAGTTGCTGTATAATAGAGTCTGATCGAACCATTGCTTGTGAATATGGCATCTGATATACGGAGCTCATGCTTCTAGCCTCTTGGCTGGCAAATGGTTCTAAATCGCGAAGCATGTGGCACGAGTGAGTATATGGATCTCTACATTGTGGTTCCTTTACTTTCTGTGGATGGTAGTCTTCTCTCTCAGGTTCTTTTGGAAGAAAGGGATGTGCTCAAGTGCCTCATGTAGAGTCACCTGGATCTGGAATTTGTCAGTCATATGTTGGCTGAACTCTAACTGTTATGTCTTTTGGGGATTTTCTTTTTTATTTCCCTTCGCCAAGCACATTGCTTGAGGGAAGGGGATAGCTAGGCCCTGCTTATATAGAGGGCTTGGAAGAGATTCATGTGCCGGTGAGGGAATGTGGTCCATAACAAGATCATCATGTAATACTTATGGGCTTGAAGAAGATAAAGAAACCTTTCCTTTATTACTTTCTTTGGTTTTTTCAAAATTATCCTGAGATATAATAACAGGGGGAAACACAAATGGAGTATAAATGGTGGCATCAGCACCACCTACGGCTTCGGTCTTCGCGACATCAACACTGCACTCTGGCTCAACATCAAGTGAAATGGTGGCATCAGTACCATTGACTGCATCTAGAGAGACGACGACATCAATATCATTGGCTGGATCAACATCCTTGTTGGCATCAGCACCACCGTCATCAACATCATTAGGTGCATCAGCACTGCTATACTCCTCGTCTGGGGCTCCTGGATCATCACGTAGTCGTCGCTCAGATGAGGCACCGTCGGCTGGCATCGTACTACTCTTAAGTGTCACAAAATCAACATCAAATATGTAAGAAAAAATATAACCCAAGGAATCACTAGGAGTGGTGGTCTCTATGAACTATATATGCTCAGACTTCCTCTTCAGATTATTCGGATTGGGCTTGATCTGAGTGGGTATGGCGGCCTTACCCTTGATGATATCATTCATCTCCTGTCGAAACTCGTCCATCTCCCGCTGGAAGGATGCATGATGGTATGAGAGTAGGCAGGCGAGATCGTCAAGGGCTGGGTTCTCAAAGATGGGTCGAGGAGAACCAGATGGGTTGCCTAGTTGGAAATGAGGTTGGCTCTACTGGTACTGGTGTGGAGGATGCTGAGTGTACTGCTGAGGATGTTGCTGCCTCCACTGTTGTCCTCGATGGTAGGGACGAGGACCCGATTGGTAATGTTGCGATAGCTGGGAGTACAAGGGTTGCTACTGCTGAGGCTGGCTGCTCTGTTTGCCCTGAGCTGGGGGCTACTGCAAGGATGAAGTTACTCCGGTAGACCACCTGAATCTAGGATGATTACAACGGATCCCAGGTTGCTGCCGGTCATACTAGATTTCGATGACTTCCATCGACGGCTCCTGCTCATCAGGTTAAGGGGGAAGAACTACCAGGGGCTAATCAGGATAATACACCACTATCTGAGTGTCCTGAGATGGCAGTAGTTGGGAGTAATGCTGCAAAGGCAGAACCAGCTCTGCCTGATTATGGTGAACCTGGTGGTACTAGGCAGGTGGCTGGGAAGAGCCGCTACTGTTGTGATCAACCCATGACCTGAGATGGGGCTGAGAAGCCATGAGGAGATCACTACTCGGATACCCACTTATTGGAGGGAATAGCGTCTGGCATCGGTGCATTCTTCAGGACAAGCGCCATAACATCCTCACATACTACCACATGTTTAAGGCAGGAGGACATCACTCCGGGAGGAGAACAATGCAGAAAGTGCTCCAATCTGGCCTATGGTGGCCTACCCTCTTCAAGGATTCTGATGACTTCATGAAGAGGTGTACTGACTATCAGAGCATGGGCTCTTGTGGACAGCGTGACATGATGACGATGCAACCCGTTCACTTCTGTGAGGTTTTTGATGCATGGGCATTGATTTCATGGACCCATTCCCTAAGAGCCAGGTATTTGAGTACATTTTGTTAGCTGTTGAATATGTGAGTCGTTGGGTTGAGGCCATTCCCGTCCGAAATACATATGCTAAGACTGTTTGTCGATTTTTTAGGAAAAATATCATTTCACAGTTCGGAGTGCCTAGAGTTTTCATATTTGACGGAGGGTCTCATTTTATCAACGACAAGGTAAAGGCCCTTGCTAAGGTGTTCAGCATAAGCCATCGAGTATCTACTCCTTATCATCCTCAGATCAATGGTCTTGCTGAAGTATCGAACAGGGAGATCAAGATGATATTGCAGAAGGTCATCCGCCCAGACCGGAAGGATTGGTAACAGCTTTTGGACTCGGTCTAGTGGGCATATCGGACTTCCTTCAAGACAACTTTGGGTATGTCTCCCTTTCGTCTCGTTTATGACAAGCCATGACATTTACCTATGTAGATTAAGCACAAGTCACTATGGGTTGTCACTGAGATATTATTGGATCCATAGAGCATAGGAGGTCTGAGGAACGCAGAGTTAGCAGTCCTGGAGGAGCTTAGAGATACAACCTTTTCTAGTAGCCTACAGTATAAGGAGCAAGTAAAAATATGGGATGATTCTAATATCAGCCATAAGCAGTTTGAGCTAAACCATCGAGTATGGTACTTGATTCCAACTTTATACTATTTACAGGGAAGTTGCAGAGCAAGAGGAAGGGATCACACATGGTCGCAAGGGTGCACGACAATGGCATCATTGACATATATGAGATATCGTCGGATTCCACCTTTCGACTTAACGGTCAGCACCTGAAGACATATCTAGATCATGATCCCCTGATTGTTGACGTTGCTCGTATTCATTTTACATGAGATGTGTGGTCTTTGACATGCATTATTTGCATCTCATGCTTGATTGTCACTTTCCCGCACATCTGTATAGATCTTGTTGTCCATATCGCACATTGTTTGATCGAACACTACATCTTCATATTCTCATTATGCTATACTTAGTGTGCACTTTACCCTAAGTGTAGGTGGGTGTCAGACTTGCGATTATCTGTTTGTTTATTATTACCACTGTTTGGCTGCCAATACTTGGGGATATTTCAGACTAAGTATAGGGGAGGTAGACCCTATACATTCTAACCCTCGGTTTTCTCTACGTATAGAGATGCTATACGTAGGAATACTTGATCCTTAGTATAGGTGGATCACCGACTTCTATTGATTTTATTCTTTCATTCGTCGTTGTATTATAGCCTTTCTTTTCACTTCCCAATACTCAGCACGAGTTATGTCTTCTTCATCGCTCTTTGATCACTCTGATGACATCGTTCGAGCTATGTAGAGGGGTTTCATATATATTGTATATATACTGTAACCATTACGGTACTTTGTGTGAGTGTGTTAATAAAGAAAATGGCTAAAAACCACAAAGCTCAAAATCACAAAATTTTTAAAAAAAATTTCATGCACATAAAATTCTTTCTTGCACATACATGTTTGTAAATAGCTATTTGTAAAACTATTTTTGTACAAATCTTTGTAAAGATGTTTTATTGTAGAAACTTTGTAAATACTTTTATATCAAAGTTATGTACATAGTACAAAATTTTTGAAAAAAAGTTTGAAAAAATAAAAAGTTTGCAAAAACAAGTTTGTAAATGTTTGTAAATAGTTTGCAAAACTTCTTCCTCCTTGCATCCAAACATTTTCAAAAAATTTGAATATTTTGAAAATTGCATCACAAAGAGTTTTGTACATATTTTTTTATATTCTTCTGAATCTTAGTTGACATTTAAACTAGTCTATAATTAAATTGGAAAATGGAGCTTGGTTAAGACCTTAATCTGCCCAACTCTTAGAGGAACCTCATAGGATTTGGGGTTAAGACTTTTCAGGTCCAATTTTGACTTAATTCTTTGAGTCCACTGGTTTATGTTCACATGTCATCTTGATGAGCCTAAGTAGAACACTTAACAACACACGCATGACTCTCACAGACAATGGCTTTACTTAGACCAGCACCTTACTCATAGCTCTCCATGGATGAGGTGATGAGGAGGTTGTTTTCATTGGCTTGGACTAGCTTACGAGGGTAGTACTTCTAGGCGGAACCTCTTGTCTTCCTTTAGGGAGGGATGCGCATCTCAACTTGATCTAGTAGCATTGAGGTCTAAAGACAGGAGTTGTGGGTTGCAATAATGCATCAACAAAGGGATAGTCTACTGGCTCTAGATGAAAAAGTCCTTATGTATATGCTGCACCATGTAGATATGTTGTATATATGCAAAAGTGCAAAATCAATAAAAAGTCCACAAAAGTGGACACGCCTGAGTGAAAATAAAATGTTTGATGGAGTGTATATAGTCAAATAAAGCAAAGCTTATATATCCTACCTTTTCATCTCATGAAGCATGCAACAGGAGACTTAGCTACAATGGTTAGGCTCCAAGGGATACTTGGCAACACTGGCCATGATCCATTCTCTTCTTTCCCCCTCTGCATGAGCCGGTTGTACTTGAACTTAGAAGGGAATAACCCGCTCCTCGAGGAAAGAGCTTCTAGACTGAGGAATTAGTGTTACCTTATTGAGGGAGGCGGGGAGCTACATATCACTTACACAATACAAGGAAAGATGCATTGTCATTAGAGTTTGCGTATGTAGACTTGTTCTGATCTGGATTATTAAAGAGCCTTGACCATAAAATAATAGTAGACTTTTGTATATTTCTATATTTTATTAACATGTATATATTTCAAGAAATAACAATAAAAACAAAATAAAAATCATTAAATAAAAATAAAAAATTAAAATAAAATACTCCCTTTATTATACAAAACACATGTATGCGTATTACGTCTTCTATTTATTATATAACTGTAATTAATTCACAAAAATAAAACAAAAATTATTTTGTACTCCTAAAAATATGTTGAAAATAAATAAAATCTAAAATAGGAAATTTTTTAAAAATAACAAAGCAAAAATACTTATGCGTAAGACATAGGTATATTATACCTAGGACCTTCTGAGCTCACCCATAGCTACGGAACACCTTCGCCGACGAGCCCCTCATCTCAGCAGCTCCTGACGATGTCGAACCCACCCTCCATCGCCGATTGAAACTCACCGGAGCCGAATTCATCCATATTCATCTAGATAGCCTCACAACCATTCGATCAAGCATCTCTCCTAGTTTTGATCTTCATCGTCCAGCATTGGGAGGCCCACGACCATCAGATCCACCTAAGGATCTCTTACCCGCCATCCATCGTCGAAGGGGTACCATCGCATCTCCACTGTCTATCCATTAGTGTATCGCTTCAGCTATTGGATCACCCCATAATAAGGCGTAAATTGCTCGTAGGCCACTCTCTATTTTATGTTTTCCAGTTAGTCTTGTAAATACTTATCATAGTTTATAATAGTTTGGATATATTGCATGTAAACCCTTGTTATTTTCAGTATTTGCATTTTAGTCATATGTTTGTGAACTCACTTGTTGTCTCATGTGATTTTCTGGGTTATTTGCATGTTACGTCCTGAACATTTGAGTGATATGCTTTGAATGGATAGTTTCTGATATTTGCACATCTTCCCCTGTGCGTGGTCTATTTCGCATGTGCATTTCTTCACTAGATGTTTTGCATCTTTGGCCTTAGGCTTTTCATCTGCATTATTATTTGGTCCTTGGACATTATTATAATTGCAACAAGGTCCTTGTGAACTCTTTTTCTTGTTTCTAATTGAATAAATATCAAATTAACCCTAAATGTTTTATAAAAATTAATGTTATCTCCTGCTAACACGTAATATTTATGATAATTTTTGTGGTTTAATTTTGCCTTTACTATTGTCTAAATAAAAAACCCTAAAAACGTGTACTGTTTATTTTGAAAAATACATAAAAATTTCAAAAAATTCTTTAAAAATTCCACAAAAATCTCTGATTTTTTATTTATGTGTGCTTTATCTTCAGTACCAGTTTTGCTTTAAAAACCCTCATAAAACCCTAAAAATTACAAAACTCTTAAAAAATTATAAAAATCATAAAAAATTCTAGAAAAGTCAGGAAAATACAATTTTAGTTCTGTTTATAGCTCCTTTCATCTATTTTCACATAAAATTGCTCCCCAAGACATGGGGAACTTCAAGCATTTTTAATTTGCAATTTTGTCCTAGCTGTGCAATGTTTACATTTTTAGTCTTTATTTGATTTTTATACAATCATAAAAACATCAGAAAATTCCCATAAAATTACCAAAAATAATTGAAAATATCAAAAACCAAAGAATATTTTATCTCAATCTTTTCGCATTTATAGGTTTAAATAAAAATTCACAATGTTATGTGCCTTGTTAACTTAGTTGCTTGTTTTTATTCCTTTAAAAAAATTGCAAAACTAAAACTGATAAGATATGCATTTTATTTTTTGATTTTCAACTATTCCATAGGATTTCTCGTGCTCCTTGTATTTGACCCTGATTACTATACTAGGTTAAAAAATATAGAGGAGACTGCTTACATTGTTTTATGTGCTTGATTGATTTTTCTTTTGATCTTATTTGAGTGGCTCTTTCTTTTCATGGTTGAGCTTGGCCTTGTGATCCTGTTCGCAACGACCCTTTGTTTTTCTGATCTCCCAACCTATGTCGCTTGGCCGCTCACTAGGGACTACATACAACATCCCAAAGATTAGGATTTAGACGACGGTGAAACTCACGGTGAGTTGTTGTCATCCTTTACCTAGATATCATTCTAGAACAGTGGTGGAATAATCCCACGGAGATCCGAAATCTTCCAGCCTATGGCCTTGCAGTTTCTCTCGAGAACCTCTAGCAAGATAGATTCTTGGTCGCCGGTCAACTGCAAACTAATTATGATCAGAAACATTTGGAGATCACATTTGAGGAAGGCATACTTCAGTATTGATGGTAATAATTTTAGCTCAGGTGGGGTCTTAATTGGCACTATAACGACTTAAAAAAATGCAATTTTGCTAGGTAAATGATCTGTCAACTGTGAACTGTCTACCATGGCTACAATTGGTTCAGAATGTAATGTCTCAAAAAGATGTCCAATAAAATCTCTCTACTGAGATTGGGATGGATTGTCATCAATCAACTCAGTACTATCAAAAGAAAATATCTTAAAAAAATCATCAACAAATGAATCATCATAATCAACAATGGAGCAAATGTTGATTGTGCTTTACAAGCATTGCATTCCAGAAAGGAATTCATGGGTATCAATATCATCCAAAAATATTGTGGTGTCTCCAATCTCGAACATAAAATCATAGTCCTCTATATCAAGTGTAATCAGCTATCTCTCATCTGATATTGGCTCTGACGGCTTCGAATTCGGGGTCGTCTATATCCTAACCTTATAAATATGGGAGTGAAAAGTTACCATACCATAACCTAATATCGCTTGGGCTGCTCAAAGAAATGACCGACCAAGTATGATTTACATATGGACTAATGGAGCTGAGGTCTCCATGTATAGGACAATAATAACCAATGGGAATTGCATTCCTTTAACGCTTATGATTAATTCCTCAAGAATGCACCTCGACCTCTTTATCGATCTATCAATAAACTAAAGGATCATCCTAGTTTATTTATGAGGCCCTAACCCAAACTCTTCCAACAACATGATTGGAAAAAGATTGATAGAGGATCCTCTATAGAGAAGAGTACGATGAAACCCTTGATCAAATATCTGACATCGATAATAGATTCTCCCTTGTCTTTCATTTTAGGTGGGAGGTTGCCGATGGCATGAATAATGACCATTATTAAAATATGTTTCACAATCTTCTTGCATCTATTTTGCTTGGGTTTATGCTTTGTAGTCCATGCTTCTTTTTATCCTCTTTTCACAATAGTCATGTACTCCATGGTGTTCAGAAGTGGCATCTCAAGAATTATGTTCTGAAGTATCTCTTCCACTTAAGGATCAGATAGTGTTGTTTTTACTTTTCGAATATTTTTGCTTTTATTTAATGTGTCATGAACAGGAACAAAATCAAATATCTTTTTATTCACATCAAACCATCATATACATATGGACAACCACACTCATTTTGCACAATGTTGTCCAAAACATGTAAATAAAAAAATTATCTTAGGGTGCTCTATCTGCTGAAGAAGAATAATCTACGATGGGAGGGTTCTCGTCCAAGGTTGAATTGATTCTACATCTCCAATTATTGTGTTTTTGGGCTTTTTGATTTTCAATTGTTTGGTATTTAGATGTGTATTGTGCTCCTCTATCTGATGATTTGCTTGATCTTTGCTCACTAGATGAAGATGGTGAAGAAGAAGATGAAGCTCGATCAATGGCTTTATTGATGAATCCTACTTGTGCTAGCTACAACAACCTCCTACCACTCTTGAGAGTAACAAAATTAGATAGACAATAAAATTCAAATATCATAATTATCTTGGGAGAGGTTGAATAATGATGTGTGTCCTGCTCCTTTATATGGCAGAAATTGTTAGGATTGGCTTCGACCTGGGGTCGTATGATAGTCTTCATGGCTATCAAGTCATCAATCCTCTAGTTGATGTCACTCATTTTCTTCATCGACTAGGAAAGATAATTGATTGTGGGATTCACCGAGGGTTCCTCAGGTTGTTCAACTACTGGTGGTCATTGAGACTAGAAGTGTTGAGGCTGCTATTTGTACCCTAAGTAGGCATAATGTGCTTAATATCTATATTAAGGATGAGGAGAATGTGAGTACTGTGCAAGCTGTAAGTAATATGGCTTATATAAGTATGCAAGCTG
Organism: Ottelia alismoides; assembly: GCA_037367405.1. Lineage (NCBI taxonomy): Eukaryota > Viridiplantae > Streptophyta > Magnoliopsida > Alismatales > Hydrocharitaceae > Ottelia > Ottelia alismoides. The sequence goes on along the minus strand of JAZKJV010009087.1, from coordinate 350,896 downwards.
TGTTTGTTGAAATGAAATCCGTGTCTCTATGTTTGGAAGTGAGGTGGCGATTGAAATAAAGACAGAGGATAGTGCTGGTGTTGATATGTCCTACATCCCTGAAACTAGTGAACCGTCTTACGGTTGGCTTGTGAACCCAACTATGACTACCATGGCTGATGGGTCTGGTTGTGCTCTTGAACACTCCAAATTCCATTAACCTCTTGTATCTGAGGTGATGGTGGAAACAAAGGCTCTGAAAATATGGAGTCTCTTGGTAATACGACAACTTGTATGTTGGAGTCTGTTGCTGTTGAACCTGTTATGGAATCTGCACTTAATAAATGTACTGAACTACATGAGGTGTTCTAGTACTCTGCTGAATTGTGGATGAAGTAGACTCATGTGCAGATGTCTCAGATGTGGCATTTGAACTTTGACATGTGCGGATAGTACTGACAAGTAACTCCAGGTGCTTTGTATCTCATCTAGCTTATCTAGCTGCTCCGTCCTCTGCTCGATCACATTACTTTTCTCATGTTATTGTGATACATTTTCAATTATATCACGTTGGATAGGTGGCTTCCAGTTATGCTCAAATCTTAAATATCCACCCTATCCACATAGTGATATGCTGTCATGTTGACAATCTTATGGTGTATAGAGGGTAAAAGATGTTTCTCTAGTGCGCAGGAAGAAGATAGAGTTGCAGAGCTCTCCACCATTTCTTCAAAAATCTTACTTAATACATCCTCATCTCTAATGAAATTGGAACCCTCACAAAAGATATCTACTAATCTCAATTTTACCAAATTTAGACTGGAAAAAGTTATGCATGCGACTCTTCTTTGGAATGTCATGATGGGGGCACATCCTCGTCAAGACTTTGAAATATTCCCATGCCTTGTGAAATAGGCTCTTGGGACCTCTAGGAGAAGTTTTCTATCAATGATCTCATCTGATTTAATTATCCTAGTGGGTAGTAATTGCTTAAGAAAGATGATCTCAGCTCTTCCCATGACATCACCACCCTTCCTAAATGATTGATCCAATAAAGCATCTTATCCATAAGACTGAAGGGGAAATTTATCATATTCACTACCGTTAACGGGATGTTAGGGTAGTGCATAGTACTACATATGTGGTCAACCTATTGGAGGTGTATATATAGTTCCTCATTGATATGTCTATGGAATATGAGGAGAGGTGGAAGTATTGCGCCTTCAGCATGAAATGCACATGAACTTCAAGAATCTGAATATAAGTAGATGTTTGTCCTGCTCTTGGGTTATAGGTATGATTGGACTCAACTCGGTTTTGTTGTACTACTGATTATCCTCAGTTCTGCTCATTCTCTCCCCCATTCCCACCTCCTCTCTCCTCTCTGTTGTTTCTCATCTCGAAGATCATATCCCTTAATCTTGCATGTATATTGTCCTGCTTTGTCAATTGGGCCTGGATGGACTAAATGGATGCCAATATAGTACTGTTGATCTCAGACTTGTCTGCCAAGGGTGCATTCCCTTTTGGAGCCATTGAGTCCTCAAGATCATTCTCTGAAAATGTGCAAGGCATTATATCATTCTAAAAAATGTAGGAGTCTCAAATGAAAGCTAAAATTGGGAATCCATCTCGAGCAAGGGAATTGTTGATGAAAGAAATGGAGTAAAAGGAAAAGAAGAGAATTTTGGAAAAGTGTCATACCAAATAGGTGAAGATGATCGAACTAGAGTGTATAGAGATAGGTTTGTGGGTTCCAAGCAAATTGTACTCCAATCCAACATCTTCGATGCAAGTGGAAAATGTGAGAACACGAAGGTCAAATAAGAAGAAGAAAGTGAGAAAAGGTGCAACGTGTGCAGAAGGATATTTATTCTAACAAGAAAACACAAACCAAATCCTTAATTCACCAACTCAACACAAATGAAGACTGTATGAGTTAGGTTTTTTATCCTCTAAATTTTAGAGTTTAGTGTGTCACATGGTCGCTTAACATAAACACACAATTGGAGTCTCCATATTGCCCAATGTACGTCTTCTCACCTTCGCAAATAGTTGAACCATCTGCTCGGGTTGTCGGGTTATATCAGGCCCAAAGAGAATGAGAGGCGGAGCAGACCAAAATGATTTTCTAAGGTTGGAGGCAAGTGCTTGCTGCTGCGACTGTGTACTGAAGAGTGATAGACATGTGCTTACGACACAAGTCTAGTATTTTTGGCTCTTTCATTACGGCCACATCCCCACCCGCTATGTCTAGAGGTATGTACCTATGAGCAATGTGGGGGTTACTCTCCCTAATATAAAGTGAATAGTTAAATTTAATTTTATAGTTGAGTATTATTAGCAATCCCAATTTTTATTAGGTTATCACCTTTTTGGGATATTTTTCACAAAATATTTCCTAATGGTTTTTTTCAAAATTTTTTATACAAAGTACTGAAAAAAGGAAGGAAGTCAGAGAAGTCGATGTACGTGGAAATCAATGATGCCTTTAGGAGTAAGCAAGCATACTTTTCCCCAATAGTCTACATGTAAAATGATTTGTGTGTGTATAAATAAATTTAACCAATATGAAATGCAAAAACGTGAACTGTCTTACCAGAAATTTCTATTATTGGGATGAACCAATTTTATTTGACAACGCTCAAGATCAAATGACTATAGGTACAAGTAAATATTTAGTCTGTGGACCTATTATTTACCTACCTCAACAAAGATAAAGAAACCTAAATCTAGGGGCTCAAGCACAAAAAATAAAGAAAAAAATAATGGAAAAGCTCAAATCTCGAAAAACAACGAGATAAAATGGGAAAATATGGAGGAATTAAAAGGAGGAAATGGAGAAAAATAAAACCACGATGGGATCCCCCAAGTGCACTGGCACATGGTGACCAAGAACCCTAACAATAACAAAGGTCTAAAGTCTCTGTAGAACACAGAAATGGAGAAAGTGCCAACATATATACAAATTATTACAAGAAAAATGTGACTTAATAAAATGACTGAAATAAAAACTAAAAATAAAATGCAAAAGTCTTTAGCGGCTTCTGCTCCTCCTCAATCTCTCTCTTGCTAGTATGTAAAGAATCTCTCGGGCCACGCCTCGCTCGAGTTTGTCGGCTCTCCTAAGATCGTCACCCTTACTCAACGTGCCCCAATAACAATGAAGAAATAAAAAGTGAATTAGAATATTTATGACAACTTATAGAAGAAAGGAAAAGATACAAAATGAATGAAAATAAACAAACAAGTAAACAAGTGAACAAGAAAGAAGTAAACCTATCTACCCTCATCGTGCCTCCCCGACAACATCACCATTTGATTTTTTTAGCATAATACATTGGTTTTAAAAACAAGCAAATTTATGAATTTTTTTCAATTAATATGAAATTTTTAAATTTTTTGGTATTTTTACTTTTTATAGTTTTCTAAAAATAAATTTGTATGAATGTTATACATGTGATAAAATATACTGAAATACAACTCCTATAATTTTTACAAAATTTTCAATTTTTTCCTTCAAAATTTTATGAATTTTTAAAGTCAATAAAGAAAAAAATACTATTTTTGGATTTCTAAAAGAACAAATAAATAGATTTTGTAAAAAAAATTTATTAGTGATAAAAAAATAGGGAGCTTTTTCTAATATTTAGGGATTTTTAGAGTTATTTAGACACATAATTATGGCAATTAATGAGAAAAATAAATTCATTCAGATTCTAGACTGAAAAAAGAAATTATTTAATGTTTATGGAATAATAAATAACAAATAGAATAATGCCTGGTCTAAAAGCATAAATTTTTGAAATTCACGTGCATGTGTATGTGAATCGAGCAAACAACGAACTTATTACAATTATTTATACTTATGGATCGACTAATAACAAGAACATATCATATATTTATTTCTTTTATTAAAAACATGTGACGACACAAATCTTTTCTAATATAAAAGATAGAAATGCAAAATAATAAAACTATAAGGTGCAATATGCTATTATTCAATCATTCTAAACATGAAACATGTTCAAACATAATTTATTTGCAAATAAAGTAAAAGACAAGGAAGAAAGTGCAATATTCAGCACTCAAGCGCGTGTGACACGTGGGCAATGAACAGATGGGATGCAGCGCATGTGGATCATATCCAATGGTCGACGTTTGGGCTAGACTGTGTACCTCTGATCTTATCTGAAACAATACATTCTTGATCTGACACCAGTGAAGTACTCTGGAAGAACAATGAAGAAGGCTGCATCTAATGAATTTAGATCAGCTCATGCTCCTCTGACCAGCCTCTAATTTGATGCTTGATGTGCTTAACACAATCTAGATGGCTATCCATGTCATTTGGATGTGTCGATCAGGTCTAGATCCCACTGACCGAAGACTTGGAGCTCTAGCTCGTGTGCAGGTGAAACTTGCCTCCTAGGTCTCAGATCCAAGCTCCAAAATAAGCTATTGTTTCCTCCATGTTATTTGAAGCTCGGAGTTCATGCTCCATCCACATTTATTAAGAAAAAACTAGGGGAAATGAGGTGGATGAATTAATCTCTAATAGATGGGATAATTGAGATCTATAACTTAGATCCGAAGGGGATATGGGGGCTCATATTTGGTGCAAGTGAGGGCAAATGGCGAGGGATTGATATGGTGTGATTTGGACATCTTGAATCACAGATATGACTTCATATCTTGATGATCAGAGGTTGAGTTAAGATCTACTGATATGAATCAGAAGTAAATGAAACTAGTTGAAATTTAATGTGATAATGGGAATAGATTTTACCTATGATGACCTACGGTGAAGATGTGCGGGTTATGGCCTTGTTTTGGTTGCATGAGGTCATAGAATATGATCTTTTTGACGATTCTCCGATGGTGAGCGGATCATGCATTTGGTTGCTCCTGACTCACTCTCGATCCTGGAGGTTAGGTCGACCAAGAGTTTGGGTTGGGGCCTCCTAGATCCACTAGGATGATCCTTATTTTTATTGAAATATCTTCTAAGAGGCCAAGGGGCATCTTAGAGAACATTATCGTAACGATGAATGCAATTCCCATTGGACTTCATTGTCTTGGACATCGACACCGCGACACTTTTATTTTGTCCCCCATAAATACTTGGTCAGTCGCTCCTACTATCCTTCGAAGTGGTAATCGATTATGGTACTGGAGAGATAACCTTTCACTCCAACGGTGAAAAGGTTAAGATAGAGATAATCGTGGATCCAAAGCCATCTTAGAGAGCATTAGATGAGAGAGAGAGCATGTTGCACATGACTTAGAGCATTGTAATTTTCTAGCTGAGATCATAGATATAGATTTTTTTACATATTACATTGACACCGAGGAATCCCTTTCTTTAAATGAAATCCTTGAGAGCACAATCGAGATTTGCTTCGTTGTTGATGATTCTGAGTTGTATGATGATGGATAATCTGATTTTTTTTAATTAACTGAGATTGTTGAGATTTCTAATGAGCCATCCCATTTTAAGCTTACAGAGTTTACTGCAGATCTATTTGAGACACTACATGTTGAGACTATTGTACCCACGACGGATACTTGACAGATGGTGGATAATTCACCTTCCACCAATGCAGTCTCTGAGATTGTTATAGAACATATTCAGACCCCACATAAGCTCAAAGTTTTACCATCAACATTGAAGTATGCCTTTCTTGCGGGTGCACCCCAAATGTTTCCGATCATCATCAGTTCGCAGTTGACCAAGGATAAGGAATCTTGCTTGCTGTAGGTTCTTGAGAGAAACCATAAGGCCGAAGGCTGGAATATTTTGGACCTCTGTGGGATCATTACAACATTATGCTCACATCATATCTTGTTAGAGGATGACAACGAGTTAGCCCGTGAGTTTCAGCATCGTCTGAATCCTAATCTATGGTATGTTGTCATTAATGAGATCATTAAGTGGTGCGACACTGGCTTTATTTATGCCATTTCTGATTCCAAGTAGGTTAGCATGTTACATATGGTCCTAAAGAAATCTGGGATTACAATTGTGATGAATGACCATGGTGAGGAGATTTCGATCCATGTACCCACCTCATCATGTGTCTGTGTAGACTACCAGCGCCTAAACTCAATAACCAAGAAAGATAACATTATGCTACTCTTTAAAGACCAGATCACCAAAAATCTGAGAGGGAAAGAGTTCTTCTATTTCTTTGATGGATACTCAGAGTATAATCGGGTTGCAATTGTTCCTCAAGATCCCGAGAAGACTAATATTACTTGTACGTTTGGCACCTACCCCTTTAGACGAATGCCCTTTAGATTAAGTAATGCACCAGATACATTCCAGAGGTGTGTGTTTGTTGTTTTTGCCAACTTGGTAGGTAGTTTTCTCGAGGTTTTTTTGGATGATTTATCGCTTTATGGAGATATCTTTGACACGTGTTTGGATTATTTAGACCGAGTACTTCAGCATTGTTGTGGGGTAAGTTTAGTGCTCTCTGGGTAAAGAGTCACTTTATGGTGACTAATGTGGTTGTATTTGGACACTTCATCTCCAAGCATGGCAGGAAGGTTGACCCGACCGATGTTTATGTGATCTCCAAGTTAGAGTTGCCGATGAATTTGAAGTTGTTGAGGTCATTACTTGGACATGTTGGATTCTATAGGCGATTAATTAAGGACTTCAGCAAGATCGTCAAACCATTAACCGAGCTACTATGCAAGGAGAGTGAGTTTATTGCGTATGAGAAAGTTCTCTATGCATTTTATTAAATGAAAGACTTGGTTACTAGTTCTCCTATCCTATAACCACCTGATTAGTCTCTTCCTTTTGTGATCATGGTATATCAATCGTATTATGTAATTGGAGTTGTTTTAGGATAGGGTAGGGATGGAGTACCATTTGCTACATACTATGCAATTAAAACTCTCGATGAGGAACAAAGGAACTACACAATTTACATAGAAGGAGATGCTAGCTATGGTGTTTGCCTTGGAGAAATTTAGATCGCACCTACTGGTTTTAGAGTGATTGTTTACACTGATCATATTGCCATGCGATGTTTATAGGCTAAGAAGGATGTCAAACCATGCCTTATAAGATGGATCCTTCTTCTTCAGGAGTTTGATTTATAAATTCAAGATAAATTTGGAGTAAAGAATGTTGTGGCAGATCGCCTTCCTCGGATAATTGATGCAAAGTCCCCTAAGTAGCTACTACTTCCTATTATGAACTTTTCCAGATGAGGCAATTTTGTCTGTTGCCTCGCTCCCATGGTACACTGATATTTTGAACTATCTCCTCTCCAAATATGTTTCATGAGATTTCTCCCAGCTGAAGGTAGAATGATTTTTTCCATATTCATTTTTATTAGTGGTAGGATCTGTACCTATTTTGTGAGGGTGCGGATTGCATCTAGAGGAGGTGCATTACTTGGGAGGAATATCATTGTGTTCGAGAATTGTCATAGATTATAGCTTGGTGGGGATCATTTTGTGAAGCGCACGACAACAAAGGTTCTACATTGTTGCTTACGGTGGCCTACTCTATTTAAGGATGCTACATATTATGTAAAGTGTTGTATTGATTTCTAGAGAATGGAAGGAACCATTGGTTCCAAAGATACAATGCCCCTTAAGTATATCCAGATTTTTGATGTTTTTGATGCTTGGGGGCATTGACTTCATGGTCCCATTGCCTATCCATCAAGGATGTCAGTACATCTTGCTTCCATGGATTATGTTAGTCACTAGGTGGAGGCTATCCCCATACAAGCAGTTGAAAGTCGTACAGTTTGTCACTTTCTCAAGGATAGCATTATTTCATGGTTTGAGTTCCCAAGATTCCTATTTCAGATTGGGGAAGACATTTTATCATTAGATTGGTCAAGAAATTAGTTAACTAGTACATCATTGAGCATTGTATCGCATCTCCTTACAACCCACAGACTAATAACTTGGTCGAGATTTCAAATATGGAGATCAAGACTAGAAAGTTGTATGTCCAGATACGAAGAACTGGTACCATATGTTTGACACAGTTCTATGGGCTTATCGTATGACGTGCATGTCTCCATAGGGTAATGTCTCCCAACAAATTGGTTTATGGAAAGCCTCACTTTCTAGTTGAGTTAATTCATATTTCTTTATGGGCAATCTGTGTACAGAACTTGGACTATGAGAGAGCAAGACAAAGTAGGATAGTGGATCTGAACAAATTGCTGGGATTCCGAGATTTTGCTTATGATAGACCTCAGAACTCTCAGAAGGAGGCATATCATCAGTAATCTCATAAAAGCGTATCAAAGGAATATCAGAAGGTGCCTCTAGAAACTTTGATTGATCCCCATAAACAGCTCAAACTTCCCTTCAACAACTAACTCAATTGGACCACCAAGGGAACTCATGTAGACTATGCTTTCCATAGAGTCCTTTTTGGAAAGGAACTCCTGGGTATCTATAAATTCAGCGAAAAGATCTATCTCTTTGAATTCAACAAGAAAATCACAGTCATTTGGCTATGATATAACTTTCTCTGTATCATCTGTTGTTGGTGGTAGTGATGGTCTAGGATCAGAGATCATCTCGATTTTCACCTTGTCAGTGTGAGAGTGAAAGATGATCTCTCAAGTACCATAATCAACTGCTGCTTCGATTGTTCGTAGGAACAATTAATAGTATTATTGGGTATGGAGTAATGGTGCAGGTGTGTCCATATCCATGACAACAAAATCAACAGGGAATTTCATTCCTTGCACCATCCTCTAAAATTCCTCTTGATTTCTTAATCGATCTATCAACAAACTGAAGGATCATCCTGGTTGTTTTAAGAAGCCCTAACCGAAATTCAATTAGTAGAGAGGAAAGCATGAGATCAATAGAGGAACCGTTATCGAGAAGAGTATGATCAAATTCTTGATCAAAGATAAGGAAACGGATGTTAGTTGCTCCCTTGTCTTTCTTTTTAGGCGGGAGGTTACTGATGGCATGAACTTTGACCATGGTCAAGATGTGTTTCTCTGTTTCCTTTCATATGTTCTGCCTTGGTTGACGCTTTTATGTACATGCCTCTTTCATTCCCTTTTTTACTGTAGGAATGTATTCCATGGCCTTAAGGAGTGGCATCTTTAAAAAACTGTTCTGTAAGATCTCAACCACTCCAGGATCAGATAGGTATATTTTTAATTTTCGAATTTTTTGGAGTTGAGAGTAGAAGGAAATGGCACAGAATCAGAATAAACATGCAAACGTTCATTTCCATTATTCAAAGTAGAATCCTCATGTACAAAAGGACAACCTGAATTAGTATGTATAGTGTTGTCCAAACTAGGTGATGGAAAAACAAAATCTAAAACAGAACGGGATGCTGCTACTATTGAAGAGGAAGAACCTACGACTGGTATATTATCCCTTGTTGATGGTGATCTACATCTTCAACGTGAAGCTGGTGAAACTCCAAACTTTGGTGCTGCTACATTGGTCCTCCCGACTAATGGTGAAGGAGATTATGTGGAAGATGATGCTCTCTCAGTGGTTCGATCTCCCAACCCTAACTGGTGCGTAGGCGGTTGCAATCTCCTTTTCCTCCTGACATGAATGCTGTTAGATAAACATGTAAAATCAAGGGATATACCTGTCTAGGGGTTGGGTGGGCTTTTGTCTACATGCTCCTTGCGTCTGAAGTTGTTGGCGTGGCATCGACCTGTTATGGAATCAGTGTCTTGGTTGTGGTCAGGTCGTCTATCCGCTGAGTTAGTTCGTTCATGTTCTTTATGATCAATGCAAGTTGGTCCAGTGCTGAGTTGACTAAAGGGGCATCCAGTTCCTCATTGACTAGTTGTCACGAAGGCTGATAGTACGGAGTTTGTTGGTAACCAAACAGACTCTGATAATGAGGAGGAGGAGGAGGGTATTGTCCATGATATGCAGTCTATTGCTGGTTAGGATGAGGAAAATACGTAGAATGTTGTTGTGGTTGGCCTTGTCTCCAGTTTTGGAACTGTGGTGGAGACTAATAGTGAGGTTGGAACTACTGGTGCTGGTACTGCTGCTGTCTGCCTCCTTGAAACTGGTGGTGGGTCTCTGACCCTGTTGTGAATTGAACTGTCCTTGCCCTAATGGACGGGGCTGGTTTCTCTCATGGTCGAACCAGATGCCGTTCACCTTCTGAATGACAGGTGATGGTGGAGACTGCTGCTCAGCAATGTAGGCTACTTCCTATTGGTAAGGAACATTCTGATGTGAATGTTGCTGAACTTGATCAGGTATCTGCACATATTTGACATGATGAACTGTGGATGGTCCTCCGCTGCTCTGCTCTGTGGAAGAAGTATGCTCCCTAATAATGATATCGGTTGTTGCACTCACGTTGTGAACTGCACTGATCTTACTAACAAGAAGCTTTAGGTCCTTTGTTATCTCATCCAGCTTATCCAGCTTTTTCATCCTCTACTCGATCACTTTAAGCATCTCAAGCACCTTAGACCGTTTCTCAATAATGTCCACTTGGATAGGTGGTTTCCAATGATGTCCAGGTCAACGCTATCCACCTTATCCACTTCATGTGATGCCATCATATTGACAACCATGTGGGGTACTGCAGGGGAGAAGATAGGGTGCTTCTGAAAAGCACGTGAAGAAGAAAGAGCTGCTAAACTCTCTGCCATCTTCTCAAAATATTGATAAAGGACATCCTCGTCCTTGTTGATGGGGCTCCTCCCACAAGCGACATCTACCAGCTTCTGATTCTCTATGCTTAAACACCCAAAGAAATTTTGCACAAGGCTGGTCTTTGGAATATCATGATGGGGGCACTTCTCCGTCATATCATTGAATCTATCCCATGCCTCGTAAATAGGCTCCTGGGGCATCTGGGAGAAATTAGCAATCAAGGATCACATTTGGTTCAGTCGTCCGAGCGAGTAATATTTGTTCAAAAATGCGAACCTCAACTCTTCCCAAGTAGTTACAACCTTCCCCAAGTGATTCAACCAATACAAAGCTTTGTCCAACAGACTGACTGGGAAGGTGGTCATCTGCACTACATCTGATGGGACATTCGGGTAGTGTATTGTCCCATAAATACAATTGAACTGTGGAGGTGTATATAAGGTTCTTAATCAATATTTCTATGGAATATTGGGAGAAGACGTAAAATAGTGGGCTTAAGCTCGAAATGCCCATGAATCGCTGGGATTTGTATCCAAGAATTTGTCTGTCCTACCCCTGTATTATAAACATCCTTTAATGTAGGCTTAGCCCCAGGTCCCATGTTAGGGTCTTCTCCCCCATTCCTTCCTCTAGGTTGTTTCTATCCTCCTCTCTCATATCTTCTCTTTCATGTCTCATCTCGAGAATCATATCTCTCAATGTGGTCTGAAAATTAGCCTGCTCTATTAATTGGGCTTTAATTGACTGAATGGAGGCTAACATGGTGTTGTTGATCTCGCTCTGCTCCGACATGGCTCCATTGCCCTTTTGTAGCATCAAGTGTCCGGTGTCTGGCTCTGAAAATGTGCATGTTGATTAGTGCTCATAATTGATGGAGTCTCAGATATTAACTCGAGATTAAAGCCAATCTCAAATAGTGGGTTGATGGATATTGTGAAAGAGGAATATTCAGTAAGTTAGTCTCCACGAATAGAAGGTGAACGGCTCGGAGTGTAGAATGGGTTCGCAATGAGAAATACTATGGTCTGACATCTTTGAAACCAATAGGCAGGATGCGAGAGCACGAGGGTCAATGCAAGAGTGAAAGTGAATGAAGGTGCCAATTGTGCAGAAGGATCTCTATCACTAGCAATCAAACACAATACGAACCCCCAGTTCACCAACTCAATACAATGTGAAGACCGTGAGGGTTCGGTCAATTATCTTGTCAATTTTTAGAGTTTGGTGAGAATAAAATCTATAAGAGCAATTAAAGTTAGATGTTAGGAACCCAATGGTCCCAGGAGACTATCCCAAACTCAAATTAGTTTTTCCCAGCCAGTATGGGTGCGTATTATTTACCGGCTACCCGATTTGCCCACTCTACTAAGGAAATCCCGGACCGATTATCAGCTACCCGATGAAGTCCTCATTGGAGAGCAACTAATCACAAGATAGTAGTCTGAAGAGAGTTTGGGCGTGGCTCTATCCTAGTGTGCGGGCCGCTCTCTCACTACAGATAAATCAAACAAGGTGTGGGTTACTCTCCCCGGAACATTTATTTTTCCTTACGTTTATTTTAGGGTCGAGTTTTCTTTTGCAGACCCGAATTTTAGGCAGTTATCACTTGGTTTGAATGCTTTCAATGAATCGCCTACCAAGTGTCCAATTTCCTTTTTAACATATGTGAGTGAGAACAAGGAAGGAGATCAGAATTACCAATGCACGATTAAACACAATAATGCATGCAGGGGTTAGAGATGTGTACCTTGTCACCAGCACTCTACATGTTGGGTGGTTCACACAAAATCTAAATATAGAAAAATAAACTAACCTATATGCAAATGCAAGTGAACCAGTAGATAAATTCTTATTTAGGGTGTTTGGACCTAATTTATTACCTGGCTCATGCAAATTAATTAAAGCAATCAATAGGTAGCTCACGAAATCCGTGTGAAACAAAGAAAAATAAGGCGATGAAAGCAAAACAGGTGAGGTCCCCCAAGTGCACCAGCACTTGGCAAAACATACCCCATAACAAATGAATGTCTGTTTACAAGAGTTCAAATGCTAGAAATAAATAAAACAAAGTCTAATTTTTTGTTGGCCTCCTTCAATTCTTCTTCTCCTCCTCTCACGCTATCGTATGGCTCGGTGATGAATAAAGCCGCCTCCGCTTTGCATGGGGCTTCGGCTCTCCTAGGATCGCCTCCTTCGCTCCGTGAGCCCTCGCATGAAAAAGGAATGAAAGAATATGTAAGAAATACGATTATAAAGTATGAGCAAGAAAAATGAAATAATGAAGTGAATATGAACAATGGAGTTAATGTGTGAAAAAAATAAAAACAAATATGTACAACCAAGAATAGCAGGTCAAAAGAGAAACCTTACTACCCTCATCGTGCCTCCCTGACAACGGCACCATTTTATTGAGCGGTATTTTTGGCGTTTTAATTATTGATGAAAATAATGTGCGGTGGTCATTGCAACCCAAATATCCCGCAACAAACAAATATTTTTTTCTTCTCAAGCGAATAAGTAATTACAATAATAATGAAGCGAGAGAAATTATTGCTACTTATTTACATGCATAGCTAACATGATTGAACTCATGGATATTACAATTCTCGAGGGTTATTCAAAAAATCAAAAATCAATTAAAAGAAAAAGAGAATCTCAAATGCAAAGTATTTTGGTTTTTGTGAATTTTTTGTCTTTATATTCTTTTAAAAAAATTTTTATTACCATTTTTTTATAATTTTTCAATTATTTAGTGATTTAATTTTGCATTTTTTTTAATTTTTAAAAAAAAATATGATTTTGAAAGCAAATTCATGCACAAAAGAATTTTTTTGGATTTTTCAAATATAACAAAAATGCTCATTAATGTACAAAGAATTTTTTTGCATTTTTATGATTTTTTATTGTTTTTGTAATTTTTTATAGATTCTTAGATTTTTTAGGAATTTCAAAAATGAATAAAAATAGGGAAACATGCAAATAGTGACCAAGCATAATTATTTTTCAATTTAAGAATACCAAAAGAAATATGAAATTCCTGTAACTATTTTTTCCTAAAAACTAGAATGCATTATATACAAATAGGATCTGAAATCACATTTTTTGGACTTTTCAAGATTTTTTATAATTTTTTAAATATTTTTAATATTTTACATTTTTTGGGTTTTAGAAATAATCATTCCACGAAATTTGCAAATAAATTAAAACAAAGAAAATAATTCTATTTTTTTGGGATTTTTTATGCAATTTTCGAATTTTTAGGAGTTTTTCAAAGTTGAAATAGGGAAAATGACATGTTTTTTATTTTTTATTAATAACAAATGATGATAAAATGTAATGAAAAGAAATATACAATGATCACGCACGTAACAGGCGTATACACAGTTTTTGTAGAATTTTTAGAGCAAATACCACATTTATGTCAATGAAAAGAATGTGCAATTTTAAAGTTTGGAAATGAAGTACTGAAATGTAATTCTGCTCAAAGTTTTATGAAAATTATAACAATAAATAAATGAGAGGAAGAAAATGCAAATTACCCACGGGGGTTTGTATTGCACAATGACTAAAGGCTGATAGGGGCTTTTCTTTAATTTCAAAAACTTTGAGGGGGCAGTTTTTCATTTGCCCAATTTTTTTATTACTTAGGGTTCTTTTTGTTCCTTCATCTCACATTCACAGGAGAGCGCCGCCTCCTTTCTTGCCTTCTCCTCCAAGCCTGACAGCGACATTGGTCAATGCGAGTGCTCGCGCGATGCTGCGGTGGAGCATAGATCCCATATGAAGATGGTAGTGGAGGAAGTGATGCGCTTCGGTGGTGGGCACAGCGACGGTCTGAGGATGCATGGGCGCATGTGGAAGGGCTTGAGCGGAGGGTGGTTGCATTTGGTGGGACTCCGATCAGTTGTGGAAGCGGGACTAACGGACGACGATCAATATCGGGTTGCTGCATGTCGGCGGGGGCTCGCGCGATGTGGTATGGAGGATCTCGTGCAAGGGCATGGAGGTCTTGCCCAGTGGGATACCGAAGGAGCTGATATGTAGTGGAGATTGACAGGCTTTTATCGTGAGGCAGCGTCGATTGATGGTGAGTAGCGGTTGGTGCTGGATGGGCAGATGCATCAGATGATTCGTTGGCCTTTTAAATGTTTTATCCTTTTTTTTATTTTTTTAATTTTGTAAAAGTAGAACAGAGAAAATAAATCTTTTTTTTATTTTTAATTTCTTGCAAAATAAAAGTTAAAGAGAAATATATATATATGATCTCTTTAATATTTTATTTTTTCTTTTGAAATAGAAGAGGATTCAAACACGATGCAACATCTATATTTATTAAAATAAATAATAAAAAAATTGAAAAATATGAGAATGGGGATCAAACGAAATGGAAGAATCGAAGCAGAGTCTCCGGTCACCATGCATGGTCGGAGTTGAGAGGTCGTGGGGGATAGAATGCGAACGTGGAGAGATCGAGAAATGATATGAAAAATTGGAATCGAAGGTGGATCAAATCATGATGGGAATTCTAAGATCTATAAAGATAACAACAAAAATAAAATGAAATAAAAAAGGCAATAAAATAAAACTTAGATTAACCTAACTAAAAACAAGAGAAAATGGATCTCACTTTAGGAGCGGAAAAGATCATGATCGCCTCGACGAAGGCCGACTCGCTGTCCCCGGACATCTCATGGGCTAGGGACCTGTCTGCGACAAGATGACTCGCGGAATAGGCTCCTATCACAAAAGATTGATCAACTAAGAATGAGGAGAAGGAGCCAATTAAATAGAGGATTAATTTATTTTGAATTTGAAATCAAATTTAAAAATTAAATGGAGATAAAGAGATAAAGAAAGAAATTGAAATGATATAAAGTTAAAATTATTTACAAAAATTGTTTTTTTGTATCTTCATCACTTTATTAAATTGAATAATAAATGTTAATTTTTTATTTTTTATGGTGGTTATTCAAGAATAACAATTATATGCATATACTATATACAAATGGTACATTACGTACATAGTTAAATAAGGAATTTAGTTTTTTTTTAATTTTTTAATTTTTTAAATTTTTATTTTAAATAATTAATAAAAAAATTTACAAATACAATATGTATAAATAAATAGTAAAATTGCACAAACCACCCCAGAAAATCAACTTTTCAACTTTAACTCCAAAAATTATGAAAACATAGCCATTTTAAAGATAACTTAATTTAGAATACAATGGAAGTGAGTTTGGTTCAATTTGAGTTCATAAGGAGCCGGAATGGTCTTTCAATCATCGCTTAATGGCTTTTTCTGGATGCGATTACTTTTATTCTGTACGAGATTTTATTTTGCTAATTTTTTTATTATTTAGGAAACATTTTTACTAACAAGATTTTTTTTGAAAATTATTTATTTTAAGGTCAATATATGTGCAAATAAAATAGTGTAAGTATACAAATATACACAACACATTTTTTATTTTCTGATTAAGGACCCTATCTCCCCCTACTTTATTCCTTGTCGATCAGGTCAAGTCTTGACCTGCTCTCGAGGTTTGGGTCAGCCTATATCAATTACATATATACAATCTCTTTTTTTCTTTTCTTTATTTTTCCTATATTTATTTATTTATTTTAGGTTAAAAAAGTGATAAGTGTACAATACTTACAAACATATGCAAGTTAGTAAGAATATGGAATTAGTATTATATAAATGTGTTTTATAAGTGATTTTTGCTAAAATAAATGAATAAAGATTATGAAATGCAGATTCATAAGTGATATGGAGTTGACCTTAATCCACCTAATTTTCAGAGGAACTTAACCGAGAAAAAGGATTTTAGAAGATTCAGGTCTATGACTTAATTCTTCGAGTTCCACATTACAATGTGCAGCATTTGACTCTTAGTGTCTAACCTGGTCTCTTCATTCTCGGTATGACTCTAGAATAGGGAATTAATTTGTACTCTCGTACTATGCACTTAGCTCTACTCAGATGGGGTGTTGGAAGACTGTATGAGTTTCTTTTCTGGTAGCATGGACATTTAAAGATGGAGTACGGGTTGAAATAAAACTTCGGAAATGTTATGGACGGCTGGGCACAATTTTTTCTATGACCCCAAAACATGCATGGAAAAAAAGATTCCATATCTGTAGGGGCACAATAAGATCCATGTAGAGCTACCAAAAATCCAAATATAAAGAAGCCTACTACCAAATAAATATTTTACCAAAAAAGGTACAAGCTTCAAGAGAAGTTGCATATCTCGGTGGAGATTTTCTTAACTGGTCGGCATCACAAAGAGAGGTGATTACACTGGTCACCCTCTAGTTCTTTTCTCCTTCTTCTAATTTCTCCCTCTCTTCTATTGTAAACATAGCGTGGCAGACCTTAGAAGGAAATACCCGACTCCCCAATGACGACTTATTGGGGGAGAGGTTTGCATGGTACTCCAGCATTCTGCATGGGAAGAGCTAAAATCTTTCACACACATGAGTCGATTATTCAATGTTCTTGGGGTATGCTATGGGTGGAGGATTGATCTAAGATGACTTCTGAGCCAAAACTGTGACAATGATGTGTAGAACTTAGAGTCTGTTGATTTTAACACCTTAATCCTCACGGTAGTTCCACCGAACTAATAATCCAAAGGTCATGTCTAGCTCTATTTTCACCTTCTGCTCATGGTCTGGGTATGGAACCCAATCTCATTTCACCTCACTGCATTTCATTAGTTGCTTAGGGACGAGCATGGTTTAAGTTAGGGGGATGGTGAATCTCATATTCATCACTCTAAAAGACATGAATTAAGCTCAAATCCCCAAAATTCATCTGCATTTTATCCATTATTCCTCTTAATTAGCATTCATGCATGTATAATTAATAATTGCATTTTATCATTCATTATTGCATAAAATAAGGAGCTAAAAATCACAGCCAAATTAACCCGTATATAATCTAACTCCCTCGATTTTTAACTAATTCATGCTAACTCGAAATAACCTGAAACCAATCCACTGTGTACATATTACTAATAAGAATAAATGAAAAATACAAAAATCTCACTGACATAAATATTCGAGAAATAAACCCAAATCCTAATTGCAGGATTTCCAGGGTAAAACGTTAATATCTTCCGCATACGGTGTCTGATTTGATTCTACTCACTTATGAACTAATGTACATTCATTTACCTTCAAAACAAGACCAAATTCAAGTGAATCAGAACTCATATGTGAATGTTGGGTTTTGATCCTTTTTTTGTACATTTTGTATTTTAGCAATTTTTGACCTATCATTTTATGTACATAATTTACTCATTTTATTTTATTTCTTTTTCTTTTATTATTTTGATACAAGTTTTATTAAAATGCACAAAATTCCAAATCCAAAATGATGTTGAAATCAAAGAAATTAACTGAGTCCGAGTCTTGACTAACAGTATGTACAAAAGTTGTAATTTTCGTATGTTAATTTATTTCTTCTTTTTATTACTGAAAAAAAATATAAAAAAATAGATTAATGTGTAAGTATTTATATTTGATTTTATTGTATTTTTCTGTTTTTTATCTTACCTAAAAAATAATAAACAAAATTAGAAAAGCTGAAAATCAAGGTATTCTATGTACAAGTAGTACCCCAAAAATATCACTTTGTGCAAATAATCGATTTCGGTCTTGGTCTCCTTGTGAAAATTATAGATCTCATCAAGATGAGAAACTTTCGTGAAGAAATATTTTCGATCTGAGGTCGTTTGCTATTTCTTTTTTACATTTCCTTTGTTTTAATTTTTCGATTTTTCTAGGGCTGACACATGGAGGTCGTGGAGCCACCACCTATCACCCATTTTTGTAGGCATTTATCATTCATTTTATTAAAAATAAAAAAATAATAATAAAAGCTCACACGTGAACACTAACGCACGTGCACAACAAGTGCCCTTCTATCTTCTCTCCCAATTCTCGTCGTTGTTAATCCGCTACCTCCCCGTGATTTCGAAGTCGCCACCACTCATCAATCAAACACCTATGCCGCTTTCGTCTTCCATCTTCTCGCCCCCAATCGAATGCCCTAAATATCGTCACCGATTTCAGTCTTTGAATCCCCTCTGATTCCCAATCAATAAGACCCAGTCAAATCTCTGATCTCGATCACCTTCCATAGCTGGTCCTCCTCTGCTATTTAACCCATATCCACTGCCCTCTCCAGACTCATCTGTCATTATCAGTACTTCACAAAGAAGCACGGTGGTGACAGACTGAGCTCCTCCCTCTTCTATGCAATGAGATCCGAGGTCCTAAAGCTTCATTGCAGCTCCGTCGTTCGATGCCGCAGCCTCTGCTCCGGTCTTGTTTTTAACCATCAAGCTCCATATCTTATTGACCGCCTTCAACATTGGAGCCACTTCTCTACCAAGCCAGCAGCTCGTCTTCGTCATTCCAGACACTTTATCAAGCACCAACGAGTCTCTCCGTCTCGAAGCCACCTCCTGCACAACCTCTTGGAGCTTTATCCACAGCCGCTTCTCCACCATGCCCAAGCACCACCACGCCGTGCATACCATCCTCCATTTTGCCTTTGACTCCAGAGGCCGCCACACCCCTTCGCTCCACCGCTGGGCATAAGGCCTGAGGACCTCCTTGCGTACACGACACGTGATGTGCGGGATCTTTTACAAGAGTCCTCTCCATCTTCCGCCATACGGCAGACCACCCCCCGCACATGATACACACGTGGGGTTGGATATTTTGCGGAGTAGACCCTAGGACCCCACACTATTTCCAGCCAGCCCTTGCCTCTCCAAGGGTCACGTGCTTGGCACATGATAGCTTGGGTTCTTGCAGAAATCCCCTTGAGGTTTACGTAATAAAATTTTAGCCCTAGTTCTACATTTTATGCATTTAATTTTTGTAATTTTGCATTTAGACCCCTTTGTTCCCCCATTTATTTTAAACCTATGCATCACATCTTTTTATTATTGAAAAATTGGAATGATGTTATACAATTAATTATCTACAACATGCCATGCTTCTGATATCTTTACTCTTTGTGGGTAATTAATAATTAATATTACTGCATAAAATTGCATATTTCCCTATCTTGTGCTTCAAAATTAAGTAATTAATCACAGATCAATAAATTGCCAAAAATTCACGGATAAGAGGATTAATTGTATTTAACATCTTGCCCAAAAG
The DNA here is from genome assembly GCA_037367405.1 of Ottelia alismoides. Lineage (NCBI taxonomy): Eukaryota > Viridiplantae > Streptophyta > Magnoliopsida > Alismatales > Hydrocharitaceae > Ottelia > Ottelia alismoides. The sequence goes on along the minus strand of JAZKJV010009087.1, from coordinate 331,081 downwards.
AATTGCATTTGCATGGTTTACTCTATAAAAATCATTTGTAAATTTCAATCATTATACTTTAATAGGTATTAAATCTCGTATTTTCAGTGTTTATGATTTTTTTGAATCAATCACCTAGTAATATATCTTGGATAATTTTATTCTTTTAAAATAAATAGGTTTAATATTTATTATAATTAAATATTGAAATTCACACCATTTGCATTCATAAATTCATTATTTAATCATCTTATACCAAAAAATTCAAAAACAATTACTGTGTGTTCATTTCATCATTATTCACATCTTGGCCAAGTTTCATAATTTTTGGACATCATTTTATTGAAATTATATTTTAGTCCCTAAAATTGGCCACATTTGCTTTTTGCATTCCGAAATTGCATTAAAAATACCAAATAAATGCCTCGAAAACCATGCACGAACTTTGCTAGACATAATTCTAGGTTGTTCCTTTGCCTCCTTGAGTTCGACCGTGGGACTTGCCCATGTAAGATAAACATAAAAGCACACCGATTAAAAGTTAAATAAATTAATTGTGGTTATTTTCTTGCTTGATTCCGAATACCCATCTACAACGAAATGATAGTTTAAACCATAATAAAGCAAATTAACATAGGGTTTTCACAGACCGTCAGTCTGCCACCCACTATGGTGCAAATGTCATAGCGGGTCAACTACTATGACTCCAGAGACATATCTGCTATAGCTTGGATGCCATAGCTGGTCACTTGTTGAGCTTTCAAAGATCCATCAGTTGCAGTTTCTTCTACTGTGAGCCTGACCTGTTATAGAACGAGCTTATGTTCTACACCACCTACCATAGCAATAGCTTATATTCAAATCAAACTACTATGACCAAGGCCACCTTTCGTGGCAACAACTTCACCTGTTGTGCATCAATACACATGGGATGGATAAATAGTAGTTCTCCTACTACTAATAATAGGTTCATATATTTGTTTATGATGATGTTGGAGATTTTCATTTAATATTTAAATACTATGCGAAGAGTAATATTTTGTAGTCAACTTAATTATGTGGGCACAGATCGTCTGTTAGTACTGCATACTCTGTTGTAATAGTGGAGTTGCTCGATTACAATCGAAAAACGCACACGAAAAGGGCCCACCCAAGCCCGGAAAGTATGTGCACTGCTCTATATAATTATCATGCATCTCTATTGCTACAACATATTTGTTGTGGTAGATATGCTATTAAAGCAAACAATCCAAGCCCTAATTATATTGGACGAGTGTCACCTTTCTCTGTGTAAAGATTTGCTCGTACGTAATGTTACAAGGAATAAGTAAGTTATGCATGTATTGACCATGAATGTAAGCAAGGGTAAGGAGAGTGAGAACAATAAATTAGGAATAATTATTTGACATGTGAATTGGAAGGATTGGATTGAGTGTGGTGCCAAATTTATTATATAGTTCTTTTTTTAAGTGATCCCGATCAACTAATTTATTAAGGGATGGTGGCCCGTAAAGTTTTGTTACAACAAAATTTCCCTTATATTTACATTTAGAGAGGCTTACTGCATAAGTTGAATGCAAAATAAAAGCCATCTTAACATAAAATTCTGATTTAACAAAAATTGGAAATGTAATATCTCACAAAAAATGAAATAGAAATGATGATGTGGAAGACAATAGATTCAACCCATCTGATTTGGCATGGGCGATCTGATGACGCATTCGTGGGCGAGATTTCGAACTTATTGTGGTCTATGATGTGCAAAAACAAGAATATTCTTGAAAATGTTTGTAGTGCTTCAAATAACAAAATTATAATATAAGTCATAAGTCAATCAGAGTTTTTTTAGTCAGATCACTCTTTATGCAACTGGAGAAGAATAGAGCATCTCGAGCAACTTTGAGAATAATGCAAGTGGTACCACCATGCCATCCTTGATTTCATTTGTCAATTTGAGACAGAATTAAAGATACTATATGGAATACTGGCATTTTTAGAAAATATCTGGTACGAAATTCTACAATTTTCAAGGTTTAAAATAGACCTATCTTGTCGTTCTTTTTTATAAGGCAGTCATCAAATATGCATTCATGATTTTTAGCATTTTGTATACAAGGTGACAACACTTTTCCCAACTCATATTCAAAGTAGGTATCTTGTATACTCAAATTATTTTGCCTCATAAACTAAATAAATATGATTTTGGATGGATTAACCACAATTTCTCATGTAATTTGGTCCCAAGATTGCCAATATGCTCATTTTCTTCACTTCCATGTTGCATAATTTGGTATTCCAAGGATATAATATTATGATGTTGTCCAACTGTGGTTCGTGCTATAATAGTCTTAAGCCGGTTATTTTTTGGAGAGATACTTACACATCCTTGGCCTAGAGTAGAATTTTGTTTATTTATAAGGGAGCTCCAAATAGATGGAAACCGCTCCTTAGAGACCATTCCCCATTGATGAGATCGTTCCACAGTAAAATTTGTTTACCTAATTTAATTATTTTATAACTACTTTCTCTAAAGTCCATACTTTCGTTCTTAATCACTTAAAAATTGATGTCATTTGAATTATTTAGCAATTTTATCTTGATAACATAGCTTTTGAAGTTTGAAGCCCCGATGAATTTTTTGGAGAATTCACGTGTTTTATAAGATAAATATTTAATGAAGAAAACATACGAATAAGTGTAGTGACGCTTCAACCCACAAATTCCCAAATCAAAAACTAATGTTATTCTAGCAATGAGAACATATACTATTATTAGACTTATAAAGCAAATAGGGATTGAACTCATGGAGTCTATAATATAATAGGGTTACTTAATTATAACTAATAAAAAGGAATCTTTTTCTTTTCTTTTCTTTTCTTTATATATTTTTCATGACTTTCTATGAATTTTTTATGTATTTGTAATATTTTAATATTATCTAATATATGATTTTAATTTTTTTTTTTGCAAATTTCATATTTTTTTTTTGAAGAAAAACTTAAAATATATATATACATAGAAGAATAAAATCAAATGTTTTCATCATTATAAAATATTGCTAAAATAGTTAAAAAAAGCATAATAAATGTATTTTTTTATTTTATACAATTTTCTACTATTTTTATGATTTTTTTGTATATTTTTTAGATTTTTTAACTATTTTTTAATGAATAAAAGCAACTAACATTTAATAAAGGAAAAATGAGATTTTTTGGATTTTTAAATATAAAACAAAAGAAAATAATTTGGAAACCGACTCATAAAACATGATATTTTTTTAACTTTAAAACAATTTAATTTATGATTTTTTCCCAATTAATATTACTTTTAGAGAATTTTCTATATTTTCACTTTATATAGTTTTCTGAAAGTACGATTGAATAAACTTTTACATGTGATAAAATATAATAAAAGACAACTTATGTAATTTTTTTAGAATTTTTAAAAAGTTTTTCATATTTTTCTAACTTTTTAAAGTCCAATGGATAAAATTTTTAGGATTTTTAGTTTTAAAAATAAAAAAAGGAAACAAAAATTATTCTTTGTAAAACAAACTATCTGGAGCTTGACCTATTTTTAGGGTTTTTTACAATTATTTAGCTATTTCATTAAGGAAATTAATGAGCAAAATAAACTATTGTCAATTCTAGACTGAAAAGCATATATTAAATGTTTATGGACTGATTGATAACTTATAAAAGAATGCCAAGCTAGAAGCACAAATTCTAGAGAAATTCACAACCCTCTGCACATGAATCAAGCAGATAAGGACATGTTTGCAAATATTTTAACTTATGGATCACTTAATAATAACAAAAGCAAATATACTTTTTGCAATTTTTCCAAACAACAAGTGACAACGCACGTGATTTCAGATCTGAAGAATTGAAATGCTAAATAATAAGACTATAAGGTGGTTATTGATGAATATATACAATTTACGTTTATTTTATGGATTAATTATCCTATCTCCATCTACTTTACTCCTCATCGATTAGGTGAATTCTTGAACAACGCTCTGGGTCAGGATCAACCTGTATTTATTTCATATAAATAGTCCTCTTTTCTCCTACTTTTATATTTTATGGATTTTTTAGGGTTAAAATAATGATAATAATACACTACATAGAATAAGAATTATTAAAAAGTGACAATTAATGTTAGTTACATGTATTTTGTAAAGGATTTGAAGCCAACATAGTTGGATAAAGATGATAAATTATTTATTCATCATTCCCCCATATTTTATCTTTCTCGGTCCCTTAGCAAACACTTATTTGAAGAATAAGTGACTAAAAAGAAAATGAAAAATGAAAAAGAAAGAACTTAGAATAATTTTGTTTTTAAATAATCTTAATAAAATCAAAGTATGGAATTCGATCAGACCTTTAGATTATTAGTTTGGCGAGACCTTATTGGGAATATGATTTAGGACTCAACAACCTTTATGTTCCACAAGTTTCTAAGCAGTTCGCCTCGACAATTAGTTCAGAAAAAGTCTTCAAATGCAAATTCTGATGACTATGAATCTTACTTGATCAGAAAAAATCTTCAAATGCAAATTCTGATGACTATGAATCTTACTTGTACTATGAATGTGATATATAGCTCCCTAAATCTGAAATGAGAAAGAACAACCTTCTATAGCAAGGTGGCCCTAATTCCAGAGTATGGCTACTCTTTACCCGAGGAGTAGGGTATTCTATTTTAAGCTCAAGTATGTGTTGTGTCCACAATTGAATGGGGGGAGAAGATAGAAGAATAAGAAAAGAATTGGAGTGCGACCAATGTAGCCACATCTCCTTGGGAAGACGACCGGTGTAGCAAAGTCTCCACTAAGATATGCAGGTTCTGTGAAGCTTAGACCATTGTGGTCATGTATGTATATTTGGCTTAAGGCTTCTTTTTGGTAGAAAATATTGTTGCACTACATTGATCTTTTTGTTCCTCAATGGATATAGGAACTTTTTTCGACCCATGTTTTGGGGTCTTAGAAAAAACTGTGCAATCAGACACTCCCTCATTCGAAGCTATATTCATCCCACAACATCATGTCTTTAAACATCCATGACACTAGACTTGATTTGGGTGCAGTGGCTAGCAGAAGCAACTATTTATGTTTCCATTCGTGTGCGTCTTAATCTAGTGGATTATGCCCCTGACCACCTCATCTATGTTGAGCTACACGCAATGTGCTAATCCAAGTTAGGTCATTGTCTAAAAGAATCATGTGTGTATATAAAGATATTCTACATAGACCAATAAAGATGACATCTGAATATGGTCTTATGGACCCAAAGAATTAAGTCGCTCGACCTGAAAAGTCTCAACTCCAGTTTGTATTAGGTTCCATTAAAATTAAGTGGACAAAGGTCTTAACCAAGCTCCATTCTTCAGACTTTATTACACACTAGTTTAATAATCAATATCATTATGAAAAATGCTAATGTAATGCAAGAATTTTATACCAAAATGAATTTTCTGATTTATCGTTCTTATGTTGTATTTTGAGTTCTTTTGCATTTTTTTATGAATTTTATCTTTTTCAATTTATCTGAGTTTTTGACAAAGATAAAGACTAAATATATTTACAAGTATTAACATGTATTTCCTACACATTAATAAGAGGAATTTATACAAAGATATATACAAGAAGTATAAAAGTTTTATACCAAATTTTATTTAAAATTGAATTATATTTACATATTTTATTGAGGAATTTTGTATACAAGTTTTAAATATAGCATTTATACAAAAAATTTATTGATAAAATAATTTTATATGCATATTTTACATGTTATTTCAAGCATTACTTAAAAGATTATTACAACAAGTTTATAAACATACTTTACACAACTTTATTTATATACTAGGTAGAAATTATTTTTACAATGCTAGTATACAAAAGATTTTTTTTCTAACACTTTTACAATAACCGTTATAAAATAATTTACAATTTTTTTACAACAATTTTACAAAAAAATTACAAAATAATTGACAAACCATTTTTTTAAATATTTTATTTTAGAAAATTCTACAAATAATTTATATGCTAATAAATTTGTAAAACAAATAATTTTATAAAAATATTACAAACAATGTGATTTTTACAAACATTTTACAATATTTTGTACAAAAAAAACTTTTAGAAAGATGTTTACAAAAAGTTAAAAAAAGTTTACGAAAATAATTTACAAATATTCACAAAATAGTTTTCAAAGAATTTATACAAACTTTTTACAAAGCAATTTTATTCCAATTTTATTGGTCATATTATTAAACACACAATAGTGCAAGATATGGCTATATAGCAATATATACGATGCCTCCTATACTTGGCTCAAACTATGCCCTCCTAGTGACCAAGCAGCGATGAAGGAAGACATAACTCGTGCTAAGTATAAATAGGTGAAAAGAATCTTATACTACAATGACTCAAAGAATAAGGAATAAAATGAATAGAGTTTGCCATCCCCCTTATACTTAGGATCAAATAATCCTAAGTATAAAAGACTATATAAAATGAGAAAACCGAGTAAACAAATGCACAAACTCATATACTCGACATGTCCCCCTTATACTTTGTATAAAAGATCCCTATGTATAGAAAAAAATATCAACAAGTTGAGGGATAGGTGAGAGAACAAAAGAAAATAAAATGATAATATAGAAGAATGGAAAGAACGACACACTCCCCCTATCCTTAGGTTAAAGGATCCCTATGTACAAGCAACAACATGAGTGATGAAATCGAATGAAAATAGAACAACTCAAGTCATTCACCTCCCATATGCATAAGGTATATTCTTCCTAGGTATAGCACACACACAGAGAAAAGAGGTGTATGATAGCAACAGAAGAAAGAAAAAATAAAACGAAACGAATATATACAAGAAAAAAATCAACTCATGTAACATATGCAAAAGAAATCGAAGAATCATCATCTGATACCACACGAATAGAATCAAGAATGGACAGGAATGTGTCGTACTCTATGGATTTAGCAACTGTTCATTAACAATAAACTATTGTGTGTCAGATGACAACCTAAAATGACAATGCTACCAATATCACTTGCATATCTCACTATAAACATTCCTGACCATTATATCTTGAGTTTACCTTGGAATAACTTTTACATTTCATCAAACAACCACTTGACTTTCTCGATATACATCAAGTTGTTGTCAAAAGCATGATCTCGGAATTCCAACAATCTATTTAGATCTACTTACTTGCTCTACCTGCTCTCTTGGAATCCAAATTGCATACACTAATCACCAACAAATATTTGTGAATTAGATCTACTAGCAAGTGGCAAGGCATTCCATATACTGGGCGATAGGGAGACATATACAAAGGAGACTTGTAAGTCGTACGATAGGCCCATTAAACTGAGTCAAGAATCTACGACTAGTTCTTCCTATCTAGACAAACAAGTTTCTAAAGAATACTCCAAAACTCCCTATTCAAAATGTCAACCAAGTCGTTTGTCTGTGGATGGTAAGAAGACGCGACATGATGCTCAATGTCATACTCCTTAACTAGCTTCTTGACCCCATCTGAAATAAGAATCTTGGGAATCCCAAACCACAAGATAATGTTGTTCTTGAGGAAGTGACAAATAGCGTGACTATCAGTGGCTCGGTGGGGATAGCCTCCACCCAACAAATAACATAATGCACGACAAGCAGGATGTACTCATATCCCTGACTGTTAGGGAATGGGCCCATGAAGTCAATTCCCCAAGTGTCAAAAACATCTGAATTCTAAATGTACTTAAGGGACATTGTATCTTTGGAACCGATGGTTCCTCCCATTCACTGACAATCTGTAGAACCCTACACATAAGATATAGCATCCTTAAACATAATCTGCCATCGGAGGCCACATTATAGAACCTTATATGACATGTGCTTCCTCGAATAGAGTCCACCTGCTTCTAATCTATGATAATGGTCTGAGACACTGTTGCCTTCCTCCTAAGGAAGGCACCTCCTCCATATACAATCTTCACCCTCATGAAATAGGTACAGATCCTCCCACTAATATGAATCTCAAAGAAACACTTGTCTACATTTAACTTAGGGCAATCTTGTGGAAATTTCTTGGAGACGAGATTGTTCACAATATCAGCATACCCTAGGAGTGAGGAAACATATAAGATCACCTCATATTGAAAAGTATATGTTATAGAAAGTAGTAACTGCTCAGGAGTCTATGCATCTGCAATCTAGGAAAGGTAATTTGCCAGAACATTCTTGACTCCAGGTTTATTATGAATCTCCAAATCAAACTTCTAGAGTAGAAGGATCAATCTAATTAGACATGGCTTGGTGTACTTCTTATCTTGTAAATACCTAATGTCAAAATGATTAGTGAAAACAATTACCTTTGAAACAAGCAACTGTGATCTAAATTTCTCCAGTACAAGCACAACTGCTAAGAACACCATACATGCAATAGAGTAATTGTTTTGTTTTTCGCCAACAGTCTTGCTAGTGTAATGTATATTAAATGTTACTCCATCCCTTCTCTTCCCTAATACAGCTCCAACTGCATAATCCGATGCGCCCGTCATATTCTAAAATGGAAGAGACTTATCAGTTGGTTGTAAGACATGACCTCGTGTAACCAAATCTTTCATCTTATGAAATGCTTGGAGAAACATTCCATTAACAATAAACTAAGTCTCCTTGCAAAAAAATAGTAAAGGTCAAACAATCTTGTTGAAGTCCTTTATGAATCGCCTATAAAATCAAACACACCCCGTAAATGGCCTTAACTAAATCAATGTTGTCAGTAGCTCTAGCTTGGAGATCACATCTACCTTAGCTTGGTCAACCTCCATACCATGTTTGTAGACGACATTGTACAATATCCCATTAGTCACCATAAAGTGTCTATTCTCCAATAAGACAAAAAAATTCACCTCACAACAACGTTAAAGTACTCGGTCTAAATAAGATAAACATCAGTCAAAGCTTTCCTCGTAGACCGAGAAATCATCCATAAAGACCTCAAGGAAACTACCTACCATGTCGGTAAAAATAACCAAAGTACACCTATGGAATATAGCAGGAGTGTTACACAATCCAACATGCATCCTTCTAAAGGCATAGGTGCCAAACATACAAGTAAAAGTAGCTTTGTCTTGATCCTCATGAGCGATTGCTACCTGGTTATTCCCACTATACCCATCCAGGAAATAAAGGAACTCCTTCCTAGCTAGTATTTCGATGATCTGGTCTGTAAAGGGCAACATAGAGTGATATTTCTTAGTCGTTGAATTCAGGTGTTGGTAAACTACATAGACACATCCTAAAGTTGGTACTCTTGTCAGAATCTCCTCACCTCTTTCATTCGTCACAACAACAATCTTAAAATTCTTCAAGACTGATGAATCCTTGATTCTCACTCTTAATTCTTGTATTTTAGCTATTTATCTTGGCAAAGCAGCATGCAAATACTTGTAAAAATAATAACTTAGCATCCAACATGCATCAGTTAATATTGCACAATTAACATGTTTTTGTGCAAAAATAAAATAATAAATGATAAGAAAAAGGAAGAAGGTATTTAGAAAAAAAATACAGAGTGAGCTGAAGCCCATGAAGGTCAAGCCTTGACCTAATTGCAAAATAAAATAAGTAGAGAAAGATAGGGTCTACTTTGTGTTGTACATACTACATATATTTTAATAAAAGTATTTTTGACAAAATAAAACTATATTTTTACTTTTATTACCAAGTATATATTTCTAGAAATAATAATAAAAACAAAATAAAAATCATTAAATAAAAATTGAAAATAAAATCCTCCCTTTATTGTACAAAACACACGTATATGTATTACATCCCTTAAAATTATATACCTGTAATTGATTCACAAAAATGAACAAAGACTATTTCATAGTACTTAAAATACGTTGAAAATAAATAAAATATAAAATAAGGGAATTTATGTAAAAAATAACAAAACAAAATACATATGCATAATATATAGGTATATTATACTTATATATAATATTATATTGTATATACACTAATTTATTTTCATAGAAATAATTAAAAATCATTGAAAAAATATTTGAAAAATAATAAACATTTTTTTTCTTTTATATACTTTTTAATTTAAATTCATTTATTATTTTTAATTCATTTATCTTTATTTTTCTAACAGTTTTTATCATGTAGCCTATTTTGGCCAATCCTAGACCACCTCTGATTGTGCCAGTGTGGATTTCTTGACCTCGATCAACTGGTCCCTGCCAGCCCTCTTTCGCTCGAGTCGGGTTTTGCACCAATTCACCCATTTCATCCGACCTGATCTGACTGTCATTCCAACTTATCTTTTGCTCTGATTTGAGAGCACGAATGCCTAAACCACGCCCAATGCCAGTCCCTAAGATGCACGCCTCGGTTCACGGGCCGCACCCCCATCTTCTCGGACATGAGCAGCTATATAGCCTACGCCTTCCTTTCCATTTTTCTAAACATTTAGCTGCACCATGACCTCCTGTGTACCTGTCCTTCCATTTCTAGAGTTACAGCATGAGAGGGCAAGGGCGAGGACACCTTTTGGAGCATGAAGAGCCCCCAGGTCCGACAAGGTTTCCTTAGCTCTGTCGTGAAGAGCATAGCTTCTGGTAGCATCGCCCATAGAGGCCATTACCCCTGTGGACCGTTGTCCGTGCCCCCAGGAGCACTCCGACCATCCTTAGATACTACATTTCCCCTTCATTTTCCATTTGAATCAATCCTTCCACCGTCTAACAGAGCATCTCCGACCACCTATCGATTCCACATCTCCGCTGCACTCGACATTCACACACCTTGCACCAACATCACTCTGCTTATACGCATGCTCCACAATCCTTCCATCGACTCCAATCACCGGATTGGAGTCTCCCAGCAGCTCGATTCTCCCATTCCACGCAAGACTTGTCCCGTCCACTGTTCTCCGAGGTTTTTGATATCTTCATTGCTCTATCCCTGGACAGATTGTCCTCTCCGAGCACACATCTTCTCATGTAGGGTTTGCGCAGCTACTGACCTCATCTCGAGGTCTGGGATACTCCCAGGAAGCTACAGGAACACCATGCCTCCCCAGGACCCTCTCTTTGGTACTGAGCCCTTCTGAGCTCACCCATAGACGTGGAACACCTTCATCGACGAGCCCCTCATCTCAGCAGCTCCCGACGATGACAGCCCACCCTTTATCGCCAAATGAAACTCGCCGGAGGCGAGTTTGTCCCTATTCAACCAAATAGCATCGCAGTCGTTCGATCAAGCATCTTTCCCAGTTCTGATCTTCACCATCCCTCAAGGGAGGCCTACGACCGTCAGATCCATCTGAGGATCTCTTCCCTGCCATCCATTGTCGAAGTGGTACCAGCGCATCTCCACCGTCCATCCATAAGTGGACCGCTTCAATCGTTGGATTATGCCTTAATAAGTGGTAAATTGCTCTTAGGCCCCTTTGTGTTTTATGTTTTCAAGTTAGTCTTGTAAATACTTGTCGTAGTTTAAAATAGTTAGGATATATTGCGAGTGGACCCTTGTTATTTTACATATTTGCATTTTAGTCCTATGTGTGTAAACTCACATGCTGTCTAATGTGATTTTCTCGGTTATTTGCATGTTACGTCCTGAATATTTGAGTTTTATGCTTCGACTGGACAGTTTCTGATATTTTCTAATCTACCACTTTGCGTAGTTTATTTCGCAGGTGCATTTATTTGTTCAACGTTTTGCATCTTTCGCCCTAGGCTTTTCATCTGCGTTATATTTTGGTCCTGGGACTTTATTATAATTACAACAAGGTCCCTCTTGACTATCTCTCTTGTTCCTAATTGAATAAAAAACAAATTTACCCCAAACATTTTCTAAAAATTTCTTTTAGCTCCTCCTGACACATAATATTTATGATAATTTGTGTGGTTTAATTCAGTTCCATTTACTATTTTTTAAAAATAAAAAACCCTAAAAACGTGTACTGTCTATTTTATTAAAACACATACAATTCGAAATATCCCTTTAAAAATACCACAAAAAATTCCGATTTTTATTTTTGTGTGCTTTATCTTCAGTACCAGTTTGGTTTGAAAACCTCAAAAAAGACTAAAAAATACAAAACTCTTAAAAACTTATAAAAATCATAAAAAATCTAGAATACTAAGGAAAATACAATTTTAGTTCATGTTTATAGCTCTTTTCATCTATTTTCTCATAAAATTGTTCTACAGGACATCGAGGCACTTTAAGCATTTTTAATTTGCAATTTTGTCCTGGCTGTGCACTATTTACATTTTTAGCTTTTATTTGGTTTTTATAAAATCATAAAAACATCAGAAAATTCCTAGAAAAATATCAAAAATAATTGAAAATATCAAAAACCCCAAAATATTTTTTATCTCAATTTGTAAGCATTCCTATGTTTAAATAAAAATTCACAAAGTTTGTTGGGTGCCTTGTTTACTTGGTTGTTTGCTTTTATTCCTTTCTAAAAAAATGAAAACTAAAATCGATAAAAATATGCATTTTATTTTCTGAATTTCGACTACTTCGTAGGATTTCTTGTGCTCCTTATGTTCAACCCTTGTTGCTATACCAAGTTGAAATAAGTAGCGGAGACCACTTACATTATTTTATGTACTTGATTGATTTATCTTTTGATCATACTTGAGTGGCTCTCTTTTTCTTATTGAGCTTCGCCTTATGATTCAGGTCGCAACGACCCATTTTCTTTTCAAATTTCCTAACCCATGTTGCTCAGCCTCTCACGAGAATGGTGCTGTTGCCGGGGACCATGGCTTACTAGCCGCTTTTCGTCTTTTTGCTTATTTTTATCTCTATTTGATATTACTGTTTTCTAAGCTATCTATATTTTTTTATTATGCAAGGAACTGCACGGGGACACATTGGTGGACACCCTCACACGAGGAGGAGAAGGAGACGTGCAAGAGTTAGTTATATTAGATAGAGAAGAGTAGTTAGTTTAGTTTCATTAGAACATTTGATATTATAATAATTATGGACATTTAGACTCTTTTGTGGACACTTGAACTATGGGGTCTGTTTCGCCGATCACCGCTGTGCTCGGGGGACCTCACCAAGATTTTCATGATTTTGTTTTTATCACATTTTCTTTTTATTTGATTCTCGAAGTTTTGGCTCCTAAACTTAGGATTTTTTATTGATTGTGATGTAATTAGCTAAGGCTCAATCCCTAATTGCTTACATGCACCTATAGATCGTAATTGGACCTAGATAAAAATAAATTAATAAAAAGTTAACTTGATCAATTGAGAGGTTACGTTCCGCTAGAGGTTGTATACAATGCGTGTAGGATCCATTGTGGCGGATGTCGATCGGCATCCGCAATCGGACAAAGACCTCTCTCTCAGATCAGTTAGCTATTGTTCTTCACGATCATGAGAAATTGCTCGTTTAAGGTCGATTTTTCCGTGCATAATATAGTTATTTACTTTCAGTCTTTTAATTTATGCACGGATCACCCTGCATGTAGAGTGTTAGCGACAGGTACACATCTCTATCATTGCATGCATCATTGAGTATGATAACACATAGGCTTTTTCAACTTCCTTCCCCTGTTTTTAGACTTAAAATAACCCAGGAGAGCGAAAAATTTGTTAGGCGTTGCTTTTATTTGAAAAATACCTAAAAACAGAGAAAACCCATAAAATTGGCACTGCTAATGCAATATTGACCCTAAAATTCACCTCATCTAAAAATATTTGTTTTGGAAGAGCCCCCCCCTCATTGGTTGGTTTATATGTAGCGAGAGAGTGACCCGCACACTAGGCTAGAGCCATACCTAGACTTCCTTCAGACTACTGGTCTTGTGGTTAGTCTTTCTCCAGTGTGGATTTCACCGAGCAGCCGGTAATCGGTTCAGGACTTCCTTAGCACATTGGGCAGATTGGGTAACCGGTAAACGGTCTGCACCCATCCTGGTTCGGAAAGATCTAACTGTGGGATTGGGCCAGTCTCTTGTGAGCATCGGGTTCCTAACAACTTGCTTAATCACTCTCATAGACTGATTGATCACCTAAAATAAAATTGACAAGATTAATGACCGAACCTTTACTGTCATCAGCTCGTGTTGAGTAGGTGAATTGGGGGTTTGAGTACTGATCATATTTGCATTCTAGATCTCATCCGCACTTATCCCTACATCACGATGATGGGAACGAGGTCCCTTAGGCTACCTTTGACAGCATCACTATCAAGCACTCCTTTCCATTCATCTAGGGTAGTTTCGGAGAGCCCATACCTGCTCTCTGAACTTGAGTTCGCTACTACCCTGTTCCCCCTCGACCACCCTTCTTGCACCAGTCCTGAGTTGCTCGAGCAGAGGCCAACACAGATTTATGTTCACTTAACGACACCTGAATTGGGGTCTTTTTCCTTTGCAAAGACCCGCACGATGGCGAGCAGTGATGGACGCACCGATTAACAACCATAGGGTTCTACTTATGTTCTTGATCAGGGCGTCATCAAAAACACACTCCTAGCCTCCCTTGAGATGATGCAGAGACATATTAGAGATCAGGGAGCATTTATGGTAGAGGTGCATAGAGAGTTAGCGCTGATGTGAGTGGATAGAGGAGAGTAGAAGAGACCAGCTGGTGGAGAGATACTAGCAGTTGGAGGAGGAGCAGACAGACACCCAGAGGATCAACCAGACCTAGTTAGACAACCACGACCGTTGAGACAATTTCAAAACCCTGGTGTAACTCTCACTCTTCGATGGATTCGGCTCCTTGATATTTTAGATGACTTCAAGCTCGGCACCCAGACGATCCAGTTACTCCCCAAATTCCATGGACTAGCCACCGAGGAGCTGCATCTGCACCTACAAGAATTTAAGATGATCTGCAGTACAGTCCACGACAGATTCGTGGACGAGTACACCATCAAGATGATAGCATTTTGTTTCCCCCCTGGTCGTCAGAGTAACCTACTAGCTAAAACATTTGGGGAGATATGTTACGACATGGGAGAAGCTTCGGACCGAGTACTGAACAAGTACTCTCCACTCGGTTAGACCAATGCAGCTAGAGCTCTGATCAACAACTTGACCATGATCCCTATTGAGAAATTTCACGAGGTGTGGGATCAATTTTGTGAGCTCGTCGATCGGTGTCCACACCATGATATTTCCAAGACCAACTTAGTGAAGAGTTTCTTTTGTGGGCCGACAGCGTAGCTGCAGGGGATTGTCAATGTCTCATGAGGAGGGTCTTATTTCGCTAGAGAAGAGGACCAGGTCTAGGCCATCTCTGAGGAGATGGCAAAGAACTACACGGTGATGTCCCAGACCCGTGTCTACACATAAGGGAAGCCCCTTCCACAGGACGTGTCCTATCAAATGATATCACAGGTTGATACAGGTCCATCTACTTCGTTAGCAGCAGCAGCGTAGGCAGAGTCTTCAACAACAGACATAGGGATTATTAGTGAGAATTTGGATGGCATAGAGATCATAAAGAAGAAGTAGTGCCAGGGCATGACACGGTTAGATAAGTTGGCACATGTGATGCCCATCTTATTAGGAACCACATGTTATAGAATAACACACAGGGAGTCAGAGATTGGGTAGATAAAATCGACGCTCCACCATTTTCATATCTCTTTCATAACCACTTCTCGAAGATTTGAGTTTAGTCGTTGCTAGAACTCACGTGATGGCTTGCATCCTCTTTGAGATAGATATGGTGGGAGCACAGAGCCAGACTTATCCCCATGAGATCAACTACGCTCCATCCTATCACATTGCGGATTCTTTCGAGAACTTCCATCAAATGAGATTCTTACTCTCTATTCAAATCTGTTGAGATAATGACTGGATACATCTCATGCTCACCCACAAGTAATCTATACTTTAGCCACTGTTGTAAGGGCTTCAACTCTAGGCAACTGGGAGATGGCAAATTTTCCTTCGGAATATCTGGGTGAAAGCAACCAGATCTGAATGTGAGAACTCTCACTGATCATGAAAATCTGGTGAAGACGGCTCTGCTAGTGTGTCTGTAATCGGTGTTCGCTCAATATCTACCGTTGTTGTCGGCTCTTTAGGAATCAAACAAGGTAATAGCTCATCAAACTCATCCCAATCTATGTCTGAATCCGAGAGATCTGAATAAGAACCATAAGAAACATAATATGCTATGCTCTCCGTAATGCGATCTTCAACCTTAAAAGTATCCTTAGCCCAGAGTGTACTCTCCGAACTCTCATATACTGGAAGTTGTGACTCTATAGCATCTAAAGGTGAGATAAGAGCACGTAAAACTGGGTCAGACCAAACGGCTTCATCATCAGTGATCACAAAATCACACTACTGGTGGACATCTTTCTCTGCCTCTATCATCTGCTCTATATCGCTAAACTACTCTAAGCAAGTTGTATCTCGCGCTCTGGTCTCGTCGATCGTCTCTATTTGTATACTCTCGCCCTCGACGTGAATGTATACCTTCCCACTATAATGGTCAGACAATGCCTTGGATGTGGCCAAGAATGGACTTCCTAGTATGATGGGGGTATCTGTCAAACACTCAGATGTCCAGTACAACAAAGTTTATGGGGAATTTCAGGCCCTGAATTGTGACGACTACGTCCTTCATCAACCCCACCGGCCTCTTGACAAATCGATCATAAATTGAAGGAGTGTCTGCTATATCAAAGAGGGCCAAACTCAAAGCGGTCGACTAAGGCTGCCAAAGGAGGTTGATAGAAGAGTTGTTGTATAATAGAGTCCGATCGAACCATTGCTCGTGAATATGGCATCTGATATAAGGAGCTCATGCTTCAAGCCTCTTGGCTAGCAAATGGTTCTATGTCACGAAGCATGTGGCACAAGTGAGTACATGGATCTCTACATTGTGGTTCCTTCTCTTTCTGCGGATGGTAGTCTTCTCTCTCAGGTTCTTTTGGAAGAAAGGGATGTGCTCAAGTGCCTCCTGTAGAGTCAGCTGGATCTGGAATTTGTTAATCATATGTTGGTTGAACTCTAATTGTTATGTCTTTTAGGGATTTTATTTTTTATTTCCCTTCGACAAGCACATTGCTTGAGGGAA
Organism: Ottelia alismoides; assembly: GCA_037367405.1. Taxonomy (NCBI): domain Eukaryota; kingdom Viridiplantae; phylum Streptophyta; class Magnoliopsida; order Alismatales; family Hydrocharitaceae; genus Ottelia; species Ottelia alismoides. The sequence goes on along the minus strand of JAZKJV010009087.1, from coordinate 313,998 downwards.
GGGGATAGCTAGGCCCTGCTCATATAGAGGGCTTGGAAGAGATTCATGTGCCTGTGAGGGAATGCGGTCCATAACAAGGTCATCGTGTAATACATATGGGCTTGAAGAAGATAAAGAAACCTTTCCTTTATTACTTTCTTTGGTTTTTTCAAAATTGTCCTGAGATATAATAACATGGGGAAACACAAACGGAGTAGAAATGGTGGCATCAGCACCACCTACGGCTTCGATCTTCGCGACATCATCACTGCACTTTAGCCAAGCATCAAGTGAAATGGTGGCATCAGTACCACTGACTGCATCTAGAGAGACAACGATATCAGTACCATTGGCTGGATTAACATCCTTGTTGGCATCAGCACCACTGTCATCAACATCATTAGGTGCATCAGCACTGCTATACTCCTCGTCTGGTGCTCCTGGATCATCACGTAGTTGTCGCTCAGATGAGGCACCGTCGGCTGGCATCGTACTACTCTTAAGTGTCACAAAATCAGCATCAAATATGTAAGAAGAAATATAACCCAAGGAATCACTAGGAGTGGTGGCCTCTATGAACTATACATGCTCAGACTTCCTCTTCAGATTATTTGGATTGGGCTTGATCTGAGTGGGTATGGCGGCCTTGCCCTTGATGATATCACTCATCTCCTGTCGAAACTCATCCATCTCCCGCCAGAAGGATGCATGTTGGTATGAGAGTAGGCAGGCAAGATCTTCAAGGGTTGGATTCTAATAGATGGGTCCAGGAGAACCGGACAGGTTGCCTTGCTGGAAAATGAGGTTGGCTCTACTGGTACTAGTGTGGAGGATGCTGAGTGTACTGTAGAGGTTGTTGCTGCCTCCACTGTTGCCCTTGATGGTAGGGATGAGGACCCGACAGATAATGTTGTGATAGCTGGGAGTACTGGGGTTGCTACTGCTGAGGCTGGCTGCTCTGTCTGCCCTGAGCTGGAGGCTGCTGCAAGGATGAAGTGCCTCCGGTAGACCACCTGAATCTAGGATGATTACAACAGATCCCAGGCTGCTGTCGGTCATACCAGATTTCGTTGACTTCTATCAACGGCTCCTACTCGTCAGGGTAATGGGGAAGAACTACCAGGGGCTGATCAGGCTGATACACTACCATCTGAGTGTCCTGAGATGGCAGTAGCTGGGAGTAATGCTGCAAAGGCAGAACCGGCTTTGCCTGATTATGGTGAACCTTGTGGTACTTGGCAGGTGGCTGGGAAGAGCCGCTACTGTTGTGATCAACCCGTGACCTGAGATGGGGCTGAGAAGACGTGAGGAGATCACTACTCGGGTACCCACTTCTTGGAGGGGATAGCGTCTGGCATCGGTGCATTCTTCAGGACAAGCACCATAGCGTCCTCACATACTACCACAAGCTTAAGGCAGGAGGACATCATTCTGAGGAGAAAAATGTAGAAAGTGCTCCAATCTGGCCTATGGTGGCCTACCCTCTTCAAGGATTCTGATGACCTCATGAAGTGGTGTACTGACTATCAGAGCATGGGCTCTTGTGGACCACGTGACATGATGACGATGCAGCCCGTTTACTTCTATGAGGTTTTTGATGCATGGGCATTGATTTCATGGACCCATTACCTATGAGCCTGGTATTTGTGTACATTCTGTTGTCTGTTGATTATGTGAGTCGTTGGGTTGAGGCCATTCCCTCCCGAACTGCAGATGCTAAGACTATTTGCCGATTTTTTAGGAAAAATATCATTTCATGGTTTGGGGTGCCTAGAGTTTTCATATTTGACGGAGGGTCTCATTTCATCAACGACAAGGTAAAGGCCCTTGCTAAGGAGTTTGGTATAAACCATCGACTATCTTGAAGGATATGGTTAGATCCTCAAGCGCATCACGGAAGCGTGAGTGTCGTATCGAATACGGCGAGGAGCGACTAGTCGCACTAGTTACTCGATGCAGCGGAATTTAAAAAATTTTATTACGACGAAACCACATGATCCAAGAACACTTCTCGGATCATCTCGTCTAAACCACAAACAAGTAATAGGATTACCTCTTGAAGCGTGGTTGCGATCAAGTCTCTAAACGAAGAGACCTCCTGTCTCAAGTCCGATCCGACGGAGGAGACGCTTGCGAGCGCGGGGATGAACTGTGTGCTTCTCGCAATCCATGTTGATGATCCAAGTGACGGATCTCCTGATCTCGACACACGAGATCCGACGTCTTCTTCACGAGCGAGGCGCACCGAAGGAGACGGAGATCCATGAGCAGAAGAACGGGCAGTATAACGACGATGCCGCGGCGATGGAGAACCACTCTTAGGTCATCCATGGTGGACGGCCACATGAGAGGGAGAGAGAGGGCTGTTGAGTAGAGAGAAGAGAGAGAGATGCTTCTCAAGCATTGTGTGTAAAATAGAGAGCATGGTATGCCTCTCTATTTATAGGGTTTTGGGATCCATGGATCTCAATCCATGTGACATATAAAATCAATGGAGAGATTGATTTATCTCAATCCAATGGTCAATATTATTGTAGGTAAAAACCAACAACATGTGATTTAATTTTGATAAAATATATTTGATAAATCAAATAAATATTAATACCAAATTATATCAATCAAATAAGGAGAGAAAATACAAAGGAGATCAACCTTCCCCTTTAGAGGGAGGTGACGGCCACCAATCCCTTAAGGGATTTGGTGCCGCCCCCTCCTTTCCTAATGGGAGGGCAATCTCATGGATTCCCATGAGATTGCACATCTCCTTGATTTTCTCTCTACTTATTTTCCAACAACTATTTGTTGGGATTTTTATTCACCAAAATAATTCTCAATTAATTTTATGAATATTGCAATCTTGACATTGGAATATTGTGAATCGTATTCACAACCCAAAACAAAATGTAATTTACATTTTCAATTAATTAGACAATGTGTATTCAATACACATTAATAATTAATCTACTAATATAAATTATCTTTAACTCTCTCTAATACATTATAAATCACATTTATAATATATTATGAATAATTGGATATTACTATCCACATTATTCTTATCCATAATAATTAAATCACATTTAATTATATTGGATAACTTATTCTCTTGTGCTCAAATAATATGAATCACATTCACATTATTTACATCTTTGATAATCAAATCAAATTTAATTATCTAAGATAACTCTCCTTATAATATGAATCAAATTCATATTATTCATTATAATTAAATCACATTTAATTATCCATTTTCTCATTGCTCGGATATATATATCAACAATAGAATTATCCGTGAACTCTTTCAAGGATAATGCGCTTTATCCGCGAATACTTGGAGATAAGGACAGGGCGATTGTATTATTCCACGTATAGTGACATGGATATTGAGATCATATCTCAAATCCAGATCGCGGGCCTCCCACAGATGCTTGATTAAATCAAGTCCGCAATCTTATCTTCTCATTGCATCTGAATCACATTCAGATCAATGTCCAACATTTGGACTAAGATCATATTACTTCTCTATTGAGAGGAGTCACTAAAATCCAGACCCGTTTCATCACTCCCTAGGAATGGAAGCGTCATGGTTATACAATCATTTATGATCACATCACCCTCAGGTATTCCTAATACCTGTACATCCTGCATACTGGAAGACTCAGAATAAACCCGAAGTACTTGATCAACTTTACATTGTCTACTTCAGGGTTCTATCAGTAAGTTTCTCATTCGATCATTGGAAGTCGGTATCGATCATATACTTTCCAAAAGAATATATCATACCCAGGTCTTGATCATATACTTTCCAAAAGTATATATCAAACCTACAAATGCAGTCAAGCTTCCAAAGCGAGACGACCATGCGCATGGAATTTGATTCTTCCTGATATCTCATGAGTGAGCTCATGTCTTCCGGTTCCGTAACTGAACATGTATGATCCCTTTGAGAGATCGTACTACTCATATGCCCTTATTTGCACACCAGCGCACCGGTGTATAGACCTTGGTTAGGTCATCAATCTATTGGTATGCCAAATGTACATACTCAAACATACAGTAACACATCTGTCTCCGGTCAGAGGATGTGTGCCTGTATCATGACAGCATACGATATAGGACTTTGGTTATCTCGATCTCGTTAAGTCAACTCTTTGACCTAACTAATCTGACACCTCCGAATCTCTATTCCTATGCAGAGGACCTGCATCAAGAGGTCGGTCAGATATCATCCTTTAGAGAAAAGATTGCCATCTCCTTCTCAGGCTGGAGATCATCTCTTAATAATCATTTGATGGTGCTTGATGAGTCCTCAATCTAACTCTTTAGATATTCATCCATGCACCAGCCTCTATGATTCAATAATTGAATCAACAGCTGTATGATCATTAAGATGGCCATGGTACATAACCCTAATTGTACTAAGGGACCTATTATGCAAATTATGTATTCTTCATTTCAGATCAGGGAATGATATTCGCAATAACATTTATTGCATAATGGCTCGTTGTGGGCTCGCATGTCCAACAATCTCCCACTAGCCCAATTGCCATTAATGGGCTAATCATTTAAACCCACACTCTTGTGACAATCGTAGGCTATTAAGAAAATAGCTAGGTAAGTTGATCAGTCACTCTGTTCCCACGAGACTACGCCAAGTCCTTTTACGGCACTTGCATATCCCCAGTAACAGTGCTTGCATCTAATGCGAATGTTGCATCTCATGCAACCAATACTCAATTTTGTTAAAGCTATTATAGGGTCCTTGACACTATAGCTTAATAATTTGTTATAACCGATATTTCCATAATCCTTATCAGAATGCCTTTATCCTTCGAGATCACTATCTCTAGAGGTATCCAAAGTTAAGACCTTTTTAATCACTATCTATAAAGTCTTAAGTGCTTGAAGATAAGACTGTCTTATCATCTATGAAGATTTTGTTATTACTGCAATCAAGTGTTTTATCTCCATAGTAGGATTAGTAACAGTTTACTACTCCCACTGCATGGCAGACATCTGTTATTCGTACACATCCAGCATACACTCAGCTTCTCCTAACTGATGCACAAGTGCAAGCAGTTTGTACTCACATCCTCAACTCTTTGAGGTGTTATCCCTTTAGATAGGTCAGTACCATATCCTAAGAGAAGGAAGCCATTCTTAGATTTTTCCAGAAATTGGAATAAGTCCAAGGTGCACTACTAATGTGACGGTCCCAATATCCTCTTCTCTTTACTTCTGAACGACTTCAGAACTAAGATCTAAGAGATATCCTTGAGATCATATCTCGAGGTATGGGATTACCACATTGTAAAACACTTATTATTATCATCCTTAGATCATTCCAAATGATTAGGATATTATCTACATTTAGCACGATGAACACAATGGCACTCCCACTAAGCTTCACATGGTTCATCAAGATTTTATCTGAAATCATAACATTTATAATATCATCAAATCTTATGTTCCAATTAGGAAGCTTATTTGAGTCCAAAGATGGAGTTCTACACCTTGCATTCGTCAACCATGAAGCCATGGGGCTACTTCATATGAATATTATCAGAGAGGTATTCATAGAGGAATGCAATCTTGACTCACATCATGAATATGTCATAGTCAAGTTGTGTAGCTACAGTTAGCAATATTCTGATGGGTTAAAGCAAGGTCACTGGAGAGGAAGTCTCATCGCAAGTGATGTCTTCTCTTCAGTGTGTAGCGCATGGCTACGAACCGTGCTTTGAAGGTCTCTACCATCTCATCAGATTCCCTCTCTTTCTTGAAGATCCATTTACACCTTAATGGGTCTTACCCATATAGGTGGATCCTCGAGGGTCCATATACAACACTTGTATATGAAGTCAACATTAGACTTTTTATTGCTAACATCCATCTTTCCCTGTCATGATCCTCAGGAACTTCATCACATGAAGTCCGATCATTTTCACATGGAATACATCCTCAAACTTGTTTCATCTTCAATTATTCCTTTAGTTTCTGATTTCAGGAGCCTCATTATCATCTCAAGATTAAATGAGTTCCTTTACTTCCTTTTATCTTGATTCTTAAGAGGGTCATCCTCTAAGAATCACATTCTCAGATATGAGGTCTTTTAAGAATCTCAAGGTCATAAAGTAGGTATACAGTACCATCCTTTATTTTCCTAATGAAGTAGCACTCTCTAGTGCTAGATTCCAGCTTACATGCATGAATCCTTATTAAGTATATAATGTAGTCTCTACTACATAGATACCTTTGGAAACTAAGAGATAATTATGCTAGGATTAATCATTGATTAAATCATGTCACACATGATCAATTGTATCTCCCTACAACTCCATTGAGTTCAGGTTCATTAGGAGGATTGAGATAGGAATGATATTCATATCTCCATAAGGTATTTCTTGAATTCATCTAATAGGTACAGGCTACCTTGGTTAGATCAAATTCATTTCATCTTCATTCAAACTTTGGTTATAAACCAAAATTGTGAAATCTTTGAACATTTCAAAGTTTTCTAAGTGAAGAGAAGAAATCTCATATCAAATAATCACTAATAGATATCACTTATCCATAATGCTTATTCTGATATAGATGATTCACATACATTAATATGTAATTGAGATCTTGAATACCTTAATCTTACACCTTTACCAAAGAAGGGTGTATTGGACATTTTACTTTGAGTAAAATATTCACAAGTATGTGAGATTTGAATCTTTAGACAATCTAAAGTTTCATGTCTTACTAGTCCATTGATTTCATGAATGGACATATGTCCAAAATTTTGATGCCAGATCATTATCAAATGATCTTTATCCTCTATTGATATTTAATGGTTTAATTTTCAGCATTAGAAATCTTAGGTGCCGTTCGGCAGCCAGGTTAAACCACCCTCGGGGTGGTTTAACTCCCGTACCCCATATTTTCTCCCTCCATGTGGGCCCCACTTTATTCCTTTTTTAAAAAAATTAAATAAATAAATTTTACATCATCAATCCTATCAAAAAATAATATATTATACAATCATATCATATAAAAAATATAAACTACTCCACTTCTACTCACTTTTTCAAACTCCAACACAATCACATCACAATAACTACTCACTTTTTCAAACTCCAATACAATCATGTCACTCCAAACTCATTTCTAACCCACCCCCAGTTTAACCCTCTATCCAAACACCAAAACCCAAAAATAGGTTACCTGCAACCAGTTTAACCCACCTAAACCCACTATCCAAACACACCCTTAATGAACCATTCAATAATTTTCTAATTTAATAAAGTCCACTAGATTTTAGATTACTATCTGAAGTATCTCCATTATAACTCTTTTATGATAGATTTATTACAGAATTCATGTTTATATCCAACAATTAGAAATAAACAATGAGTGTATTCTAATATCTAGGTCATAGAGACATTCTCTTAGACTAAGGGCTCCCACTGAAAATATGAAGTCTATTGATCTCATGGAAATTGTTGCAACACTTGCATCTCTTTCAACATGGATGACCAATAAACCCTAAGATCAAATTTCTAATATTCTAACACATATGCAACCAATTGCAAGTGTCATTAGAAGATTGAGATATAATTATTAGACTTTACCTTATCAAATAAGTAAGTCAATTTCAATGATTATATGTAGGTTATTCTGATGTGTTATCCGATTCCTTCTCTAAGGATTATAGATAGGTTAGATAGTCATACTGTCAACACATCAGCATATTGCAGTATTGGCATTCATCCAACTCTTTGGATGTTATATGGAAGTCACAGAAGTATAGTCAACTCTTTGATTATACTTCTTGCTTGGGTCCAACCCATGCTTCCACTCTGCTCCCTTTATCTATAAACAACCATTGCTTAAGACTAAGGACCTCTTATGTTAAATTCAAAAGAATTTAATGTAAGAGCATTTTGACATTTATACATGCTTCACCCAATTCATACAATATGAATATTATGAAGTTTCATGAATTACTAGAGTATAGACAGTAGAATGATGACACTCATCATCTACATCAATCTAAACTCTTAAAACATAGGTTCAGGTAGGTACTCAAACAATTTGAATATATCATCTCTTATAGAGCTACCATTCTACATGATGCAGAGAACCATGTCATTCATGATTAAATGTCAAGAGCACATATGTATGCCAGAAAATCTTTATTGATTTTATAGGGATTATTTGACAATTGCGATCATGATCGACATGTCACTTCCGAAGTACATTCGATGAGATCAAGACTTATAGAGACATACAAACCCTAGGGTTTTAGTCCTATTGTCTTATTCAATTATCATTCATCATTATTATGAGGAAACTTGCACATTGCAACCACATACTTTATGTGTCCAATTGCAAGTATAATATCTGGATCAAGGGTCCAATCCATGATATTTTACTGGTTATTGTTGAGTATAATATTGAGTGGGTTTAATGAAGGATTATCTGGAATCAGAAATTTGCATAAATATATAAATATATAATTTTACTTTGATTTAGGAATTTTCATATCAAAGTTGCCTTGCCTTGTCAACACTGAAAGTTCATTCCCTTAATCACTTTCAATGTAAGAGATATACTTACCATCATATCTCACCAAGATCTGGGATCTCCTTCCTTATCTTTGTTACATCCCAATAATATGAGAAACTGCAACTTGGATAAAAAGAAGCGGGAACACATTCCTCCTTGCAAGTCCAACTTGCATCTCCTAATTCGGTCTTTAATCCACGGGCCCACCACCCCTAAGGTGATGTTGACCCTTCATTAATTGAACCAACCGTCAACAGGAATAGAACTCGCTTTGCGCAATCCAATATCTCCCCAATAATATGAGGATCCGATATTGGGGTCACTACGCATACGGCCTTACTTTTTCGAGAAGCAAAGAGCTCGGATGCGCTTGTATATAGGAGCTGTCACTTCGGACAGGAGTCTCCTATATACAATCCCTGGCGACGGAACCCTTCGCCTTGACGGGAGACCATGGATGTCACTTATGTGATCCTCCATATCATATTGAAATTGTAATTAATTATGACGAATCATATTCACATAATTAATTCTTCCAAGGGAATTATCAACTCTAATTATATTAGAGTATTTTAATTGGACATAATTAATTCAATCATATTAAATTAATTATCGATCCAATTCAATCAATAAAACATGATTGTATTACTTGAATATATATGGTATTATTCTCAAAGTACGTATTAATTCGTATTTTAATAATAAAAAAAGACAACTTAATCCCTCAGACATTATCCCGGCCCTACCCGTTGTCATGGTCAGTACCAGCGGGAGTGGGACAGACCGCATACGTTACAACACGCTACGCCAGCGATCCCCGAATAGACACCATATCCGCCTCGGGAAAGGATAATGCCAAATTGATTAATTTGTACTTGAGATGATCATCGGTTCTTCAACCGAAATTATACCATATAGTAATCAAAACAATTTTGATTATAGGGAAATTTGCTAGACAAATTTCCAATCCAATTCAAGCAAGGAGTTTGATGATTGTGTTTCCAATTATGATCTAGATCAAATTTAATCAATTAATTGGTTGAGGCCAAGTCAATTAAGGAAATAATCATCTTCCAATATTTCTCAAATATTTTCCATAATTATTTCTTGAAATTAACAATTAATTTCATTAATTGACAATCACATGATTATTGATTAGGAAAGTAGTTTTAGCAGTGACCCCTACTTACTAAAATTAGCATATCTCAATCAATTTAAATCCAAATTAAGCAAAGTAAGTTTCTATAGTTTGCTAATTTGATTTACAACAGAATTTATGTGATTTGCACGTGTTTCGAGGCATCTCTAAAAAGTAATTAACTCCTTAATTACGTTAAGATTCGCAGTTCCCGTAACAGTGAATACATGTTTATTAAAACAACCATATCTCGAGCATACGAAATCCGATTTACGCAAACTCAGATCCTATGGTTTCCTTATTTAATGGGGAACAAAATCCATGTTTTTAATCCGTATTTAAACAATTTAAATAGTGCCTAATTTACTTACTAAACAGATCTGCGAAATCAAATGCGATGAAAACTTTCGCGACCTTAACGAACCCAAGTCGTCCTCGGTTAGCGAATCATATTCGAAACCGTCAACCTGGCTCTGATACCACCTGAAGGATATGGTTAGATCCTCAAGCGCATCACGGAAGCGTGAGCGTCGTATCGAATACGACGAGGAGCGACTAGTCGCACTAGTTGCTCGATGCAGCGGAATTTAAAAAATTTTATTACGACGAAACCACATGATCCAAGAACACTTCTCGGATCGTCTCGTCTAAACCACAAACAAGTAATAGGATTACCTCTTGAAGCGTGGTTGCGATCAAGTCTCTAAATGAAGAGACCTCCTGTCTCAAGTCCGATTCGACGGAGGAGACGCTTGCGAGCGCGGGGATGAACCGCGTGCTTCTCGCAATCCATGTTGATGATCCAAGCGGCGGATCTCCTGATCTCGACACAGGTGATCCGACGTCTTCTTCACGAGCAAGGCGCATCGAAGGAGACGGAGATCCACGATCAGAAGAACGGGCAGCATAACGACGATGCCGCGGTGATGGAGAACCTCTCTTAGGTCATCCATGGTGGACGACCACATGAGAGGGAGAGAGAGGGCTGTCGAGTAGAGAGAAGAGAGAGAGATGCTTCTCAAGCATTGTGTGTAAAATAGAGAGCATGGTATGCCTCTCTATTTATAGGGTTTTGGGATCCATGGATCTCAATCCATGTGACATATAAAATCAATGGATGAGATTGATTTATGTCAATCCAATGGTCAAGATTATTGTTGGTAAAAACCAACAACATGTGATTTAATTTTGATAAAATATATTTGATAAATCAAATAAATATTAATACCAAATTAAATCAATCAAATAAGGAGAGAAAATACAAAGGAGATCAACCTTCCCCTTTAGAGGGAGGTGACGGCCACCAATCCCATAAGGGATTTGGTGCCGCCCCCTCCTTTCCTAATGGGAAGGCAATCTCATGGATTCCCAAGAGATTGCACATCTCCTTGATTTTCTCTCTACTTGTTTTCCAACAACTATTTGTTGGGATTTTTATTCACCAAAATAATTCTCAATTAATTTTGGGAATATTGCAATCTTGATATTGGAATATTGTGAATCATATTCACAACCCAAAACAAAATGTAATTTATATTTCTAATTAATTAGACAATGTGTATTCAATACACATTAATAATTAATCTATTAATATAAATTATATTTAACTCTCTCTAATACATTATAAATCACATTTATAATATATTATAAATAATTGGATATTACTATCCACATTATTCTTATCCATAATAATTAAATCACATTTACTTATATTGGATAACTTATTCTCTTGTGCTCAAATAATATGAATCACATTCACATTATTTACATCTTTGATAATCAAATCACATTTAATTATCTAAGATAACTCTCCTTATAATATGAATCAAATTCATATTATTCATGATAATTAAATCATATTTAATTATCCATTTTCTCATTGCTCGGATACATATATCAACAATAGAATTATCCATGAACTCTTTCAAGGATAATGCGCTTTATCCGCGAATACTTGGAGATAAGGACAGGGCGAATGTATTGTTCCACGTATAGTGACATGAATATTGAGATCATATCTCAAATCCAGATCGCGGGCCTCCCATAGATGCTTGATTAAATCAAGTCCACAATCTAATCTTCTCATTGCTTCTAAATCACATTCAGATCAATGTCCAACATTTGGACTAATATCAGATTACTTCTTTATTGAGAGGAGTCACCAAAATCCAGACCCGTTTCATCACTCCCTAGGAATGGAAGCGTCATGGTTATACAATCGTTTATGATCACATCACCCTCAGGTATTCCTAATACCTGTACATCCTGCATACTGGAAGACTCGGAATAAACCCGAAGTATTTGATGAACTTTACACTGTCTACTTCAGGGTTCTATCATTAAGTTTCTCATTCGATCATTGGAAGTCGGTATCGATCATATACTTTCCAAAAGCATATACCATACCCAGGTCTTGATCATATACTTTCCAAAAGTATATATCAAACCTACAAATTCAGTCAAGCTTCCAAAGCGAGACGACCATGCGCATGGAATTTGATTCTTCCTAAAATCTCATGAGTGAGCTCATGTCTTCCGGTTCAGTAATTGAACATGTATGATCCCTTTGAGAGATCGTACTACTCATATGCCCTTATATGCACACCAGTGCGGCGGTGTATAGACCTTAATTAGGTCATCAACCTATTGGTCTGCCAAATGTACATACTCAAACATACAGTAACACATCTGTCTCCTGTCAGAGGATGCGTGCCTGTATCGCGACAGCATACGATATAGGACTTTGGTTATCTCGATCTCGTTAAGTCAACTCTTTGACCTAAATAGTCTGTCACCTCCGAATCTCTATTCCTATGTAGCAGACCTGCATCAAGAGGTCGGTCAGATATCAGCCTTTAGAGAAAAGATTGCCATCTCCTTCTCAAGCTGGAGATCGTCTCTTAATAATCATTTGATGGGTCTTGATGAGTCCTCAATCTAACTCTTTAGAATTTCATCCAAGCACCAGCCTCTATGATTCAATAATTAAATCAACAACTGTATGATCATTAAGATGGCCATGGTAGATAACCCTCATTGTACTAAGGGACATATTATGCAAATTATGTATTCTTCATTTCAGATCAGGGAATGATATTCGCAATAACATTTATTGCATAATGGCTCGTCGTGGGCTCGCTGTCTAACATATCTACTCCTTATCATCCTCAGATCAATGGTCTTGCTGAAGTATCGAACAGGGAAGTTAAGACGATATTGCAGAAGCTCGTCCCGCCCAGACCGGAAGGATTGGTCACAGCTTTTGGACTCGGTCTTGTGGGCATATCGGACCTCCTTCAAGACACCTTTGGGTACGTCTCCCTTTCGTCTCGTTTATGACAATCCATGACATTTACCTATGTAGATTAAGCACAAGTCACTATGGGTTGTCACTGAGATATTACTGGATCCATAGAGCATAAGAGATCCGAGGAAGGCAGAGTTAGCAGTCCTGGAGGAGCTTAGAGATACAACCTTTTCTTGTAGCCTACAGTATAAGGAGCAAGTAAAGATATGGCATGATTCTAAAATCAGCCATAAGCAGTTTGAGCTAAACCATCGAGTATGGTTATTTGATTCCAGCTTGAGATTATTTACAGGGAAGTTGCAGAGCAAGTGGAAGGGACCACACATGGTCGCAAGGGTGCACGGCAATGGCAACATTTATATATTTGAGATATCGTCGGATTTCACCTTTCGAGTTAACGGTCAGCACCTGAAGACATATCTAGATCATGATCCCATGATTATTGATGTTGCTCCTATTCATTTTACATGAGATGTGGTCTTTGACATGCATTATTTGCATCTCATGCATGATTGTCACTTTCCCGCGCAATTGTATAGATCCTGTTGTCCATATCACACATTCTTTGATCAAACACCACATCTTCATCTTCTCATTATGCCATACTTAGTGTGCACTTTACCCTAAGTATAGGTGGGTGTCAGACTTGTGATTATCTGTTTGTTTCTTCTTACCACTGTTTGGCTGCCAATACTTGGGGACATTTCACCCTAAGTATAGGGGAGGTAGACCCTATACATTCTAACCTTCGGTTTTCTCTATGTATAGAGATGCTATACGTAGGATTACTTGATCCGAAGTATAGGTGGATCATTGACTTCTATTGATTTTACTCTTTCATTCATCGTTGTAGTATAGCCTTTCTTTTCATTTCCCAATACTCAACACGAGTTATGTCTTCTTCATCGCTCTTTGATCACTCTGATGACATCGTTCGAGCTATGTAGAGGGGTGTCGTATATATTGTATATATACTGTAACCATTACGATACTTTGTGTGAGTGTGTTAATAAAGAAAATGGCTAAAAACCACAAAGCTCAAAATCACAAAATTTTAAAAAGAAATCCATGCACATAAAATTCTTTCTTGTACATACATGTTTGTAAATAGCTATTTGTAAAACTATTTTTTTACAGATCTTTGTAAAACTATTTTTATTGTAGAATCTTTGTAAATACTTTTATATCAAACTTATGTATATAGTACAAATTATTTGAAAAAAAAGTTTGAAAAAAAATAAAAAGTTTGCAAAAACAATTTTGTAAATGTTTGTAAATAAATGTTTGTAAATAGTCTGCAAAACTTCTTCCTCCTTGCATCCAAACATTTCCAAAAAATTTAAATATTTTGAAAATTGCATCACAATGAGTTTCGTACATTTTTTTTATATTCTTCAGAATCTTATTTGATATTTAAACTAGTCTATAATTAAATTAGAAAATGGAGCTTGGTTAAGACCTTAATCCACCCAACTCTTAGAGGAACCTTATAGGATTTGGGGTTAAGACTTTTCAGGTCCAATTTTGACTTAATTCTTTTAGTCCACTGGGTTATGTTCACATGTCATCTTGATGAGCCTAAGTAGAACACTTAACAACGCACGCATGACTCTCACAGACAATGGCTTTACTTAGACCAGCACCTTACTCATAGCTCTCCATGGATGAGGTGATGAGGAGGTTGTTTTCTTTGGCTTGGAATAGCATACGAGGGTAGTACTTCTGGGTGGAACCTCTTGTCTTCCTTTAGGGAGGGATGCGCATCTCAACTTGATCTAGTAGCATTGAGGTCTAAAGACAGGAGTTGTGGGTTGCAATAATGCATCAATAGAGGGATACTCTACTGGCTCTGGAAGAAAAAGTCATTATGTATATGCTGCACAATGTAGATATGTTGTACATATGCACATAAAAAAGTGCAAAATCAAGAAAAACTCCAAAAAAGTGGACAAGTCTGATTGAAAATAAAATGTTTGATGGAAAGTATATAGTCAAATAAAGCAAAGCATATGTATCCTACCTTCTCATATCATGAAGCATGCAACAGGAGACTTAGCTACACTAGTTAGGCTCCAAGGGATACATGGCAACACTGGCCATGATCCGTTCTCTTATTTCCCCCTCTGCATGAGCCGTTTGTACTTGAACTTAGAAGGGAATACCCCGCTCCTCGAGGAAAGAGCTTCTAGATTGAGGAAATAGTGTTACCTTGTTGAGGGAGGCGGGGAGCTACAAAACACTTACACAGTACAAGGAAAGATCCATTGTCATTAGAGTTTGTGTATGTAGACTTGTTCTGATCTGGATTATTAAAGAGTCTTGACCATAAAATAATAGTAGACTTGTGTATATTTCTATATTTTATTAACATGCATATATTTCAAGAAATAACAATAAAAACAAAATAAAAATCATTAAATAAAAATAAAAATTGAAAATAAAATACTCCTTTTATTGTACAAAACACATGTATGCGTATTATGTCTTCTATTTATTATATAATTGTAATTAAATCACTAAAATAAAACAAAAATTATTTTGTACTCCTAAAAATATGTTGAAAATAAATAAAATCTGAAATAGGAAATTTTTATAAAAATAACAAAACAAAAATACTTGTGCATAAGACATAGGTATATTATACATGCATACAATACTTTATATTATATATACACTAATTTTTTTCATAAAAATAATTAAAAATCACAAAAAATTCTTTAAAAAATAATAAATAGTTTTTAATATATACACTTTTTAATTTAAATTCATTTATTATTTTTAATTCATTTATCTTTATTTTTCTAACCGTTTTTGCCCTATAGCCTATTTTGGTTGTATCCTAGACCGCCTCTGATTGGGCCAGCGCAGATTTATTGACCTCGGTCAACTGGTCCCCGCCAGCCCTCTTTCGCCTGAGTTGGGTTTTGCACCGACTTCGCCCATTTCTTCCGATCCGATCTGACTGCAATTCTACTCGATCATTTGCTCCGATTCAAGAGCACGAATCCCTAATCCATGCCTGACGTCAATCCTTGGGATCTGCAACTCAGTTCGTGGGCTGCACCCTTATCTTCTCGGACCTATGCACCTACATAGCATGCACCTTCTCCTCCCTTTTTCTTCCCCTTTGGCTCCTCCACCACCTGCTACATACCCGTCCTTCCTTTTCTAGAGTGACAACACGATAGGGTAAGGGCGAGGACACCTTTTAGAGCGTGAAGAGCACGTAGGTCCGACGAGGTTTCCTTAACTTCGCCGTGAGGAGCATAGCCTCTGGCAGCGCTAACCATTGAGGCCACTACCCCTATGGACCATCGTCTGCACTCCCAGGCGCACTCTGACCATCCTTAGATACTCCATTTCCCCTTAATTTTCCATTTCAATTGATCTGTCCACCACCGAACAGAGCATCTCCGACCACCTGTCGATACCACATCTCCGTCGCACCCCAACCTTCACACTCTCGCACTGAGTTCACTCCGCTTCTACACTTGTTCTGTAATCCTTCCATCGACTCGAATCAATGGATTGGAGTCTCCTAGCAGGTCGATTCTCCCATTCCACGCAAGACATCTCCCGTCCACTGTTCTCCATGGTTTTTGATACCTTCGGTGGTCTAACACTGGCTGGAGCATCCTCTCCAAGCATACCTCTTCTTCTGTAGGGTTTGTGTACCTACAGACCTCATCTGGAGGTCTGGGATACTCTCAGGATGCTCTAGGAATGCCATCCCTCCATAGGACTCTCTCTTTGGTCATAGGCCCTTTTGAGCTCACCCATAGCTGTGGAACACCTTAGCCGACGAGCCCCTCATCTCAGCAGCTCCTGATGATGCCGAACCCACCCTCCATCGTCGATTGAAACTCGCCGGAGGCGAATTCATCCATATTCGTCTAGATAGCCTCGCAGCCATTCGATCAAGCATCTCTCCCAGTTCTGATCTTCATCGTCCAGCATCGGGATGCCCGCGACCATCAGATCCATCTAAGGATCTCTTACCCGCCATCCATCGCCGAAGGGGTACCATCGCATCTCTACTGTCTATCCATTAGTGTATCACTTCAGCTGTTGGATCGCCCCATAATAAGGGGTAAATTGCTCGTAGGCCATTATCTGTTTTAAGTTTTCCAGATAGTCTTGTAAATACTTATCATAGTTTACAATAGTTTGGATATATTGCATGTAAACCCTTGTTATTTTCAATATTTGCATTTTAGTCCTATGTTTGTGAACTCGCTTGTTGTCTCATGTGATTTTCTGGGTTATTTGCAATTTACGTCCTGAACATTTGAGTGATATGCTTTGAATGGAAAGTTTCTGATATTTGCACATCTTCCCCTGTGCGTGGTCTATTTCGCATGTGCATTTCTTCACTGGATGTTTTGCATCTTTGGCCTTAGGCTTTTCATCGGCGTTATTATTTGGCCCTTGGACTTTATTATAATTGCAACAAGGTCCTTGCAAACTGTTTGTCTTGTTTCTAATTGAATAAATATCAAATTAACACTAAATGTTTTATAAAAATTAATGTTAGCTCCTGCTAACATGTAATATTTACGATAATTTTTGTGGATTAATTTTGCCTTTACTATTGTCTAAATTAAAAACCCTAAAAATGTGTACTGTTTATTTTGAAAAATACATAAAAATTTCAAAAAAATCTTTAAAAATTCCACAAAAATATCTGATTTTGTATTTTTGTGTGCTTTATCTTCATTACCAGTTTTGCTTTAAAAACCCTCATAGAACCCTAAAAATTACAAAACTCTTAAAAAATTATAAAAATCATAAAAAAATCTAAAAAAGTCAGGAAAATACAATTTTAGTTCTGTTTATAGCTCCTTTCATCTATTTTCACATAAAACTGCTCCCCAAGACATGGGGCACTTCAAGCATTTTTAATTTGCAATTTTGTCCTAGCTATGCAATGTTTACATTTGTAGTCTTTATTTGATTTTTATAAAATCAGAAAAACATTAGAAAATTCCCAAAAAATTACCAAAAATAATTGAAAATATAAAAAACCCAAGAATATTTTATCTCAATCTTTTAGCATTTATAGGTTTAAACAAAAATTCACAATGTTGTGTGCCTTGTTAACTTAGTTGCTTGCTTTTATTTTCTGATTTTCAACTATTCCATAAGATTTCTCGTGCTCCTTGTATTTGACCCAGATTACTATACTAGGTTAAAATAAATAACGGAGACCGCTTACACTGTTTTATGTGCTTGATTGATTTATCTTTTGATCTTATTTGAGTGGCTCTTTCTTTTCCTGGTTGAGCTCGGCCTTGTGATCTAGTTCGCAATGACCCTTTGTTTTTCTGATCTCCTAACCTATGTCGCTTGGCCGCTCACTAGGGACTACATACAACATCCCAAAGATTAGGATTTAGACGACGGTGAAACTCACGGTGAGTTGTTTTCATCCTTTACGTAGACATCATGCGAGAACAATGGTGGAATAATCCCACGGAGATCTGAAATCTTCCAGCCTATGGCCTTGTTGTTTCTCTCAAGAACCTCTAGCAAGATAGATTCTTAGTCACCGGTCAACTGCAAACTAATTATGATCAGAAACATTTGGAGATCACATTTAAGGAAGGCATACTTCAGTATTGATGGTAATAATTTTAGCTTTGGTGGGGTCTTAATTGGCACTATAACGACTTAAAAAATTGCATTGTTGCTAGGTAAATGATCTGTCAACTGTGAACTGTCTACCGTGGCTACAATTGGCTCAGAATGTAATGTCTCAAAAATATGTCCAATAAAATCTCTCTATTGAGATTGGGATGGATTGTCATCAATCAACTCAGTACTATAAAAAGAAAATATCTTAAAAAAATCATCAACAAATGAATCATCGTCATCAACAATGGAGCAAATGTTGATTGTGCTTTCCAAGCATTCCATTCCAGAAAGGAATTCTCGGGTATCAATATCATCCAAAAATAGAGTGGTGTCTCCGATCTCAAACATAAAATCATAGTCCTCTTTATCAAGTGTAATCGATTATCTCTCATCTGATTTAGGCTCTGATGGCTTCGAATTCGGGGTTGTCTCTATCTTAACCTTATAAATATGGGAGAGAAAAGTTACCATACCCTAATATAATATTGCTTGGGCTGCTCAAAGAAATAACCGACCAAGTATGATTTGCATATGGAGTAATGGAGCTGAGGTGTCCATGTATAGGACAATAATATCCACTGGGAATTGCATTCCTTTAACGCTTGTGATTAATTCCTCAAGAATGCATCTCGACCTCTTTATCGATCTATCAATAAACTAAAGGATCATCCTAGTTTATCTATGATGCCCTAACCCAAACTCTTCAAACAGCATGATTGGAAAAAGATTGATAGAGGATCCGCCATAAAGAAGAGTACGATGAAACCCTTGATCAAATATCTGACATCAATAAGAGATTCTCCCTTGTCTTTCATTTTAGGTGGGAGGTTGTCGATGGCATGAATAATGGCCATTATTAAAATATGTTTCACAATCTTCTTGCATCTATTTTGCTTGGGTTTATGCTTTGTAGTCCATGCTTCTTTTTATCCTCTTTTCACAATAGGCATGTACTCCATGGTGTTCAGATTGGCATCTCAAGAATTATGATATGAAGTATCTCTTCCACTTAAGGATCAGATCGCGTTGTTTTTACTTTTCGAATATTTTTGCTTTTATTTAATGTGTCATGAAAAGGAACAAAATCAAAATCAAATATCTTTTTATTCACATCAAATGATCATATACATATGGACA
Source organism: Ottelia alismoides (assembly GCA_037367405.1). NCBI lineage: Eukaryota > Viridiplantae > Streptophyta > Magnoliopsida > Alismatales > Hydrocharitaceae > Ottelia > Ottelia alismoides. Next base: position 294,250 of record JAZKJV010009087.1, on the reverse strand, counting down.
ACCACACTCATATTGCACAGTGTTGTCCATAACATGTAAATAAAGAAACTATCTTGGGGTGCTCTATCTGCTGAAGAAGAATAATCTGCGATGGGAGGGTTCTCGTCCAAGGTTGAATTGGTTCTACTTCTCCCATTATTGTGTTTTTGGGCTTTCTGATTTTCAATTGTTTGGCATTTAGATGTGGCTTGTGCTCCTCTATCTGATGATTTGCTTGATCTTCGCTCACTAGATGAAGATAGTGAAGAAGAAGATGAAGCTTGATTAGTGGCTTTATTGATGAATCCTACTTGTGCTAGCTACAACAACCTCCTACCACTCTTGAGAGTAACAAAATTTGATAGACAATAAAATTTTAAATATCATTCTTGTCTTGGGAGAGGTTGAATAATGATGTGTTTCCTGCTCCTTTATATGGCAGAAATTGTTAGGATTGGCTTCGACCTGGGCTCCTATGATAGTCTTCATGGCTATCAAGTCATCAATCCTCTGGTTGATGTCACTCATTTTCTTCATCGACTAAGAAAGATAATTGATTGTGGGATTCACGGAGGGTTCCTCAGATTGTTCAACTACTAGTGGTCTTTGAGACTAGAAGTGTTGAGGCTACTATTTGTACCCTAAGTAGGCATAATGTGCTTAATATTTATATTAAGGATGAGGAGAATGTGAGTACTGTGCAAGCTGTAAGTAATATGGCTTATATAAGTATGCAAGCTTGTGAACCCAACTATGACTACCCTGGCTGATGGGTCTGGTTGTGCTCTAGAACGCTCCAAATTCCATTAACCTCTTGTATCTGAGGTGATGGTGGAAACAAAGGCTCTTAAAATATGGAGTCTCTTGGTAATACGACAACATGTATGTTGGAGTCTGTTGCTGTTGAACCAGTTATGGAATCTGCACTTAGTAAACGTACTGAACTACATGAGGTGTTCTAGTACTCTGCTGAAATGTGGAAGAAGTAGACTCAGGTGCAGATGTCTCGGATGTGGCAGTTGAACCTTGACATGTGCAGATAGTACTGACAAGTAACTCCAGGTGCTTTGTATCTTATCTAGCTTATCTAGCTGCTTCGTTCTCTGCTCGATCACATTACTTTTCTCAAGTTATTATGATACGTTTTCATTTATATCACGTTGGATAGGTGGCTTCCAATTATGCTCAAATCTTAACAATCCACCCAATCCACATCAAGATATGTCGTCATGTTGACAATCTTGTGGTGTATAGAAGGTAAAAGATGTGTCTCTAGTGCGCAGGAAGAAGATAGAGTTGCAGAGCTCTCCACCATTTCTTCAAAAATCTTCCTTAATACATCCCCATCCCTAATGAAATTGGAACCCTCACAAAAGACATCTAATAATCTCAATTTTACCAAATTTAGACTAGAAAAAGTTATGCATGTGGCTCTTCTTTGGAATGACATGATGGGGGCACATCCTCGTCAAGACTTTGAAATATTCCCATGCCTTGTGAAATAGGCTCTTGGGACCTCTAGGAGAAGTTTTCTATCAATGATCTCATCTGATTTAATTATCCTAGTGGGTAGTAATTGGTTAAGAAAGCTGATCTCAGCTCTTCCCATGACGTCACCACTTTTCCTAAACGATTGATCCAATAAAGCATCTTATCCATAAGACTGAAGGGGAAATTTATCATCTTCACTACCGTTAACGAGATGTTAGGGTAGTGCATAGTACTACATATGTGGTCAAACTATTGGAGGTGTATATATAGTTCCTCATTGATATGTCTATGGAATATGAGGAGAGGTGGAAGTATTGCGCCTTCAGCTCGAAATGCACATGAACTGCAAGAATCTGAATATAAGTAGATCTTTGTCCTGCTCTTGGGTTATAGGTATGATTGGACTCAACTCGGTTCTGTTGTACTACTGATTATGCTCGGTTCTGCTCATTCTCTCCCCCATTCCCACCTCCTCTCTCCTCTCTGTTGTTTCTCATCTCTAAGATCATATCCCTTAATCTTGCATGTATATTGTCCTGCTTTGTAAATTGAGCCTGGATGGACTAAATGGATGCCAACATAGTACTGTTGATCTCAGACTTGTCTGCCAAGGGTGCATTCCCTTTTGGTGCCATTGAGTCCTCAAGATCATTCTCTAAAAATGTGCAAGGCATTACATCATTCTAAAAAATGTAGGAGTCTCAAATGAAAGCTAAAATTGGTAATCCATCTCGAGCAAGGGAATTGTTGACAAAAGAAATGGAGTAAAAGGAAAAGAAGAGAATTTTGGAAAAGTGTCATACCAAATAGGTGAAGATGATCGAACTAGAGTGTATAGAGATAGGTTTGTGGGTTCCAAACAAAATGTACTCCAATCCAACATCTTCGATGCAAGCGAAAAATGTGAGAACACGAACGTCAAATAAGAAGAAGAAAGTGAGAAAAGGTATGACGTGTGCAGAAGGATATTTATTCTAATAAGAAAACACAAACCAGGTCCTTAATTCACCAATTCAACACAAATGGAGACTGTATGAGTTAGGTCTTTTATCCTCAAAATTTTAGAGTTTAGTGTGTCAAATGGTCGCTTAACATAAACACACAATTGGAGTCTCCATATTGCCCAATGTACGTCTTCTCACCTCCGCAAATAGTTGAACCATCTGCTCGGGTTGTCGGGTTATATCAGGCTCAAAGAAAATGAGAGGCGGAGCAGACCAAAATGATTTTCTAAGATCAGAGGCAAGTGCTTGCCACTACGACTGTGTACTAAAGAGTGATAGACATGTGCTTACGGCAAGTCTAGTATTTTTGGCTCTTTCATTACAACCACATCCCCACCCGTTCTGTCTATACCTATGAGCAATGTGGGGGTTACTCTGCCTAATATAAAGTGAATAGTTAAATTTAATTTTATGGTTGAGTAATATTAGCAATCCCAATTTTTATTAGGTTATCACCTTTTTGGGATATTTTTCACAAAATATCGCCTAATGGGTTTTTTCAAAATTTTTTATACAAAGTCCTGAAAAAAAGAAGGAAGTCAGAAAAGTCGACATGCGTGGAAATCAATGATGCCTTTAGGAGTAAGCAAGCATACTTTTCCCCAATAGTCTACATGTAAAATGATCTGTGTGTGCATAAATAAATTTAACCAATATGAAATGCAAAAACGTGAATCGTCTTACCAGGATTTTTTATTATTGGGATGAACCAATTTTATTTGACTACGCTCAAGATCAAATGACTATAGGTACAGGAAAATATTTAGTCTGTAGACCTATTATTTACCTACCTCAACAAAGATAAAGAAACCTAAATCTAGGGCCTCAAGCACAAAAAATAAAGAAAAAAATAATCGAAAAGCTCAAATCTCGAAAAACAACGAGATAAAATGGGAAAATAAGGAGGAATTAAAAGAAGAAAATGGAGAAAAACAAAACCACGATGGGATCCCCCAAGTGCACTGGCACATGGTGACAGAGAACGCTAACAATCACAAAGGTCTAAAGGCTCGGTAGAACACAGAAATGGAGAAAGTTCCAACATATATACAAATTATTACAAGAAAAATGTGACTGAATAAAATGATTGAAATAAAAACTAAAAAAATACAACTCTTTAGCGGCTTCTGCTCCTCCTCAATCTCTCTCTCTTGCTGGAATGTAAAGAATCTCTTGGGCCCTGCCTCGCTCGAGTTTATCGGCTCTCCTAAGATCGTCACCCCTAATCAACGTGCCCCAATAACAATGAAGAACCAAAAAGTGAATTAGAATAATTATGACAACTTACAGAAGAAAAGAAAAGATACAAAATGAATGAAAAAAAACAAGTAAACAAGTGAACAAGAAAGAAGTAAACCTATCTACCCTCATCGTACCTCTCCGACAACATCACCATTTGATTTTTTATCATAATATATGGGTTTTAAAAACCAGCATATTTATGAAATTTTACTTTTTTTCAATTAATTTGAAAGTTTTAAAGTTTTTGGTATTTTTACTTTTTATAGTTTTCTGAAAATAAATTTGTATGAAATTTATACATGAGACAAAATATACTGAAATACAACTCCTATAATTTTTACAAAATTTTCAATTTTTTCCTTCAAAATTTTATGAATTTTTAAAGTAAACAAAGAAAAATATACTTTTTTGGATTTCTAAAAGAACAAATAAATAAATTTTGTAAACATAATTTATTAGTGATAAAACAAAAAATAAGGAGCTTGTTCTAATATTTAGGGATTTTTAGAGTTATTTAGACACATAATTATGGAAATTAATGAGAAAAATAAATTCATTCAGATTCTAGACTGAAAAAGAAATTATTTAATGTTTATGGAATAATAAATAACAAATAGAATAATGCCTGTTTTAAAGCATAATTTTTTTGAAATTCACGTGCATGCGTATGTGAATCGAGCAAACAAGGAACTTATTACAATTATTTAAACTTATGGATCAACTAATAACAAGAACATATCATATATTTATTTCTTTTATAAAAAACATGTGACGACAGAAATGTTTTCTAATATAAAAGATTGAAATACAAAATAATAAAACTATAAGGTGCAATATGTAATTATTCAATCATTCTAAACATGAAACATGTTCAAACATGATTTATTTACAAATAAAGTAAAAGACAAGGAAGAAAGTGCAATATTCAGCACTCAAGCATGTGTGACACGTGGGCAATGAACGGTTGGGATGTAGCGCATGTGGATCATATCCAATGGTCCACGTTTGGGCTGGAATGTGTACCTCTGATCTTTATCTGAAACAATACATTCTTAATCTGACATCAGTGAAGTACTCTGGAATAACAATGAAGAAGGTTGCATCTAATGAACTTGGATCAGCTCATGCTCCTCTGACCAGCCTCTGATTTGATGCTTGATGTGCTTAATACAATCTAAATGGCTATCCACGTCATTTGGATGTGTCGATCAGGTCTAGATCCCATTGACCGAAGACTTGGAGCTCTAGCTTGTGTGTAGGGGAAACTTGCCTCCTAGGTCTCAGATCCAAGCTCCAAAATAAGCTCTTGTTTCCTGCATGTTATTTGAAGCTCGGAGTTCATGCTCCATCCATATTTATTAAGCAAAAACTAGGGGAAATGAGGTGGATGAATTAATCTCTAATAGATGGGATAACTGAGATCTATAACTCAGATCCGAAGAAGATATGGGGGGTCATATTTGGTGCAAGTGAGGGCAAATGGCGAGGGATTGATATGGTGTGATTTGGACATCTTGAATCACATATATGACTTCTTATCTAGTTGATCAGAGGTTGAGTTAAGATCTACTTATATGAATCAGAAGTAAATGAAACTAGTTGAAATTTAATGTGAAAATGGGAATAGATTTTACCTAGGATGACCTACGGTGAAGATGTGCGGGTTATGGCCTTGTTTCGGTTGCATGAGGTCATAGAATATGATCTTTTCGAAGATTCTCCAATGGTGAGTGGATCATGCATTTGGTTGCTCCTCACTCACTCTCGATCCTGGAGGTTAGGTCGATCAAGAGTTTGGGTTGGGGCCTCCTAGATCCACTAGGATGATCCTTATTTTTATTGAATGATCTACTAAGAGGCCAAGGGGCATCTTAGATAACATTATCGTAACGATACAAGGAATGCAATTCCCATTAGACTTCATTGTCTTAGACATCGACACCGCGACACTTTTGTTTTGTCCCCCCATAAATACTTGGTCAGCCGCTCCTACTATCTTTCGAAGCGGTAATCGATTATGGTACTGGAGAGATAACCTTTCACTCCAACAGTGAAAAGGTTAAGATAGAGATAATCCTGGATCCGAAGCCATCTCAGCGAGCATTAGATGAGAGAGAGAGCATGTTGCACATGACTTAGAGCATTGTAATTTTCTAGCTGAGATCATAGATATAGATTTGTTTACATATTACATTGACACCGAGGAATTCCTTTCTTGAAATGAAATCCTTGAGAGCACAATCGATATTTGCTCCGTTGTTGATGATTCTGAGTTGTATGCTGATGGATAATCTGATTTTTTTGAATTAACTGAGATTGCTGAGATTTCTTATGAGCCATCCCATTCTAAGCTTATAGAGTTTACTGCAGATCTATTTGAGACACTAAATGTTGAGACTATTATACCCACGACGGATACTTGACAGATGGTGGATAATTCACCTTCCACCAATGCAGTTTCTGAGGTTGTTATAGAACATATTCACACCCCACATGAGCTCAAAGTTTTAACATCTACACTGAAGCATGCCTTTCTTGCGGGTGCTCCCCAAATGTTTCCGATCATCATCAGTTCGCAGTTGACCAATGACCAGGAATCTTGCTTGTTGTAGGTTCTTGAGAGAAACCATAAGGCCGAAGGCTGGAATATTTTGGACCTTTGTGGGATCATTACAACATTATGCTCACATCATATCTTGTTGGAGGATGACAACGAGTTAGCCCGTGAGTTTCAGCGTCGTCTGAATCCTAATCTATGGTATGTTGTCATGAAAGAGATCATGAAGTGGTGCGACACTGGCTTTATTTATGCCATTTCTGATTCCAAGTAGGTTAGCATGTTACATATGGTCCTAAAGAAATCCGGGATTACAATTGTGATTAACGACCATGGTGAGGAGATTTCTACCCATGTACCCACCTCATCATGTGTCTGTGTAGACTACCAACGCTGAAACTCAATAACCAAGAAAAATAACTTTATGCTACTCTTTAAAGACCAGATCGCCAAAAGTCTGGGAGGGAAAGAGTTCTTCTATTTCTTGGATGGATACTCATAGTATAATCGGGTTGCAATTGTTCCTGAAGATCCTGAGAAGACTAATATTACTTGTACGTTTGGCACCTACCCCTTTAGACGAATGCCCTTTAGATTATGTAAAGCACCAGATACATTCCAGAGGTGTGTGTTTGTTGTTTTTGACAACTTAGTAGGTAGTTTTCTCGAGGTTTTTTTGGATGATTTATCGCTTTATGGAGATAGCTTTGACACATGTTTGGATTATTTAGACCGAGTACTTCAGCATTGTTGTGGGGTAAGTTTAGTGTTCTCTGGGTAAAGAGTCACTTTATGGTGACTAATGTGATTGTATTGGGACACTTCATCTCCAAGATTGGCATGAAGGTTGACCCGATCGATGTTTATGTGATCTCCAAGTTAGAGCTGCCGATGAATTTGAAGATGTTGAGGTCATTACTTGGACATGTTGGATTCTATAGGCGATTAATTAAGGACTTCAGCAAGATCGTCAAACCATTAACTGAGCTACTATGCATGGAGAGTGAGTTTATTGTTTATGAGAAAGTCCTCTTTGAATTTTATCAAATGAAAGACTTGGTTACTAGTGCTCCTATCCTATAACCACCTGATTAGTCTCTTCCTTTTGTGATCATGGTATACCAATCGTATTATGTAATTGGAGTTGTTTTAGGATAGGGAAGGGATGGAGTACCATTTGCTACATACTATGCAATTAAAACTCTCGATGAGGCACAAAGGAACTACACAATTTACATAGAAGGAGATGCTAGATATGGTGTTTGCCTTATAGAAATTTAAAATCGCACCTACTGGTTTTAGAGTGATTGTTTACACTGATCATATTGCCATGCGATGTTTATAGGCTAAGAATAATGTCAAACCATGCCTTATAAGATGGATCCTTCTTCTTCATGAGTTTGATTTATAAATTCAAGATAAACTTGGAGTTAAGAATGTTGTGGCAGATCAACTTTCTCGGATAATTGATGCAAAGTCCCCTAAGTAGCTACTACTTCCTATTACGAACTTTTTCAGAAGAGGCAATTTTGTCCGTTGCCTCGCTCCCATGGTACACTGATATTGTGAACTATCTCCTCTCCAAAAATGTTTCACTATATTTCTCCAAGCTGAAGGTAGAACGATTTTTGCCAGATTCATTTTTATTAGTGGTAGGATCCGTACCTATTTCGTGAGGGTGCGGATTGCATCTAGAGGAGGTGCATTACTTGGGAGGAATATCATTGTGTTTGAGAATTGTCATAGATTATAGTTTGGTGGGGATCATTTTTGGAAGCGCACGGAAACAAAGGTTCTACATTGTGGCTTACGGTGGCCAACTCTATTTAAGGATGCTACATATTATGTAAAGTGTTGTATTGATTTCTAGAGAATTGAAGGAACCATTGGTTCCAAAGATACAATGCTCCTTAAGTATATCCAGATTTTAGATGTTTTTGATGCTTGGGGCATTGACTTCATGGTCCCATTGCCTATCAATCAAGGATGTCAGTACATCTTGTTTCCGTGGATTATGTTAGTCACTGGGTGGAGGCTATCCCCATACAAGCAGTTGAAAGTTGTACAGTTTGTCACTTTCTCAAGGACAACATTATTGCATGGTTTAAGATTCCCAAGATTCTTATTTCAGATTGGGGAAGCCATTTTGTCATTAGAGAGGTCAAGAAATTAGCTAAGTAGTACGTCATTGAGCATTGTATCGCATCTCCTTACCACCAAAAGACTAACAACTTGGTCGAGATTTCAAATAGGGAGATCAAGACTATTATTCAGAAAGTTGTATGTCCAGATACAAAGAACTGGTACCAGATGTTTGACACAGTTCTATGGGCTTATCGTATGACGTGCATGTCTCCATAGGGTAATGTCTCCCAACAAATTGGTTTATGGAAAGCCTTGTCACTTTCTAGTTGAGTTAATTCATATTTCTTTATGGGCAATCCGTGTACACAACTTGGACTATGAGAGAGCAGGACAAACTAGGATAGTGGATCTGAACAAATTGCTCGAATTCCGAGATTTTGCTTATGATAGCAACCTGATGTATAAGGAGAAAGTTAAGAGATGGCATGATATATGCATTAGTAGAAAGACTTTTAAGCCTAATAAGAAGGTGTGGTTGTTTGATGCAAAGTTGAAGTTATTTCCAAGAAAACTTAAAAGTAAATGGTCAGGATCATTCATAGTGAGAGATGTACGCGGCAATGGTAGTATTGGCATTTCTGGGTTGTCATCTAACACACAACCAATTGTGGTGAACATTTAGTTGCTGAAGACATATCTAGATCATAATACATTCCTGCCCATTGTGGATTCTATTTATGTGGTATTAGATGATGATTATTTTACTACTTCTGCGTCTAATACATGAAATAATTTTCTCTTTTATATAATCCTTTCATTTTATTCTTTCTTTCTTCCATTTTTATTATTTACCTCTTTTCCATTTGTGTATGATATACATAAGATGTAATCTTTCCTAAGTATATGGGAGGTGAATTACTTGAGATGTTTTATTTTTCTTCTATTTCATTGCTCCAATTGTTGCTTATACATGGGAATCCTTTACCCTAAGAATAGGGAGAGTAATATCGTTCATTTCATTCTGCTTTCTTTTTTGTTTTATTTTCTTATGTTCTCTCGCTTGTCCTTTAATTTGGTGATATTCTTTCTTATACTTTGGGATCATTTAGCCTAAGTATAAGGGGGAGAAGTAGAGTCATTGAGTTTTTACATTCTTTTACTCGATTTCCCCATTCGTATATTATTTTATACATAGGATATCCTAAGTGTAGGGGTATCACCAACTTCTATTCATTTTATTCTTTGTTCTTTGACTCATTGTAGTATATGATTCTTTTCACTTTTCTATACATAGTAAGACGTATGTCTTCCTTTGTCATTTTTGGTCACTATGAGGACATAGCTTGAGCTAAGTATATGCGGTTGTTGTATATATTTTATATAAACTTTAGCCATAACTCATACTTTTGTTTATTTAATAATATGGCTAATAAAACTGAAATAAAAATGTTATGTAACAAGTTTGTGAAATTCTTTTGTAAAAATTCTTTTGTAGTTTTGTAAACTCTTTGTAAAAATCTTTGTAAAATTAGTTTTGTGCATTTTTTATAAAATGTGCGTAATATCATTTTTTTCGTAAAATCTTGTAAAAACTATCTGTTGTACAAAATTATTATCGTGTAAATTTGTTGTAAAATATTTTAAATAAAATGGTTATAAAAATGCGTTTGTAAAATATTTTATGAAATAATTTTGTTTAATCTTTTGTAAAAGTTTTGTATTTTTTTTGAAAAATCATTTGTAAACTAGTTTGTAAATTAATTTTCTCGTTTTTTTACATTTGATATTCTCTTAATAAACACTCATTACAAGTATAATGACTAAAATAAAAAGAATAAAGGAATCATTAAGAACTTATAACAATGTTGACTTTTAAACTAATCTTCATAAATCAAAGTATGGAGCTCGGTATGAACTTTAGATTATTAATTTGGTGTAACCTTATTGGGAATAGGATTTAAGACATAATAACATCTAAGTTTCACATGTCTTTATTTAGATCACGTCGACTTAATGTCAGAACAAGTTTTCATATGCAAATTCTGATGACTATGAATCTACTTGTATTGTGTAAGTGATAGATAGCTCTCCACATCTGAAATGACAAAGAACAACCTTTTCATAGCAAGGTGACCCTAATTCACTAGACTAGCTACTATTTCCTGGAGGAGCGGGGTATTTTCTTTCTATGTTACGGTATGTGTTGTGTCCAAAATTGAATAGGGGATAAGATAGAAGAATAAGAAAAGAATTGGAGTGTGGCCAACGTAGCCAGATCTCCTTGTGAAGTCAGCTAGTGTATCCTAGTTTCCACTAAGAACTGCAGGTTCTCTGAAACTTGGACCATTATGGTCAATGTTGTATATTTGCTGTATTTTTGGCTTCTTTTTGGTGGAAAATATTGTTGCACTGCATTGATATTTTTTTACCCGGCAGATATAGAATCTTTTTTCTTCGTCAATGTTTTGAGGTCTTAGAAAAAATTATGCCAGTAGACCATCCCTCATCTGAAGCTTTATTTCAACCCACAACATCCTGTCTTTAGATGTCTATTCCACTAGACTAGGTTGTAATGCATTGGCCACTCGAAGTGACTACGTATATTTCCATTCGTGTGTGTCTCTTTCTATATGATTCTACCCTTCACCCCTCATCTATTTTTAGCTGCGTGCAAGGTTCTTCTCCATGTTAGGTCACTATCTAAAAGAACCATGTATGTGTATCAAATATTCTACTTTGACAGATCAAGAAGACATTTGAACATAGTCTTATGGACCCAAATAACTAAATCACTATGACATGAAAAATCTCCACTCCAGTTCCTAAAAGGCTCCTTTGAAATTAAGTGGATCAAGGTCTTAACCAAGCTCCATTCTTCAGGCTTTATTCAAACTAGTTTTGGCATCAATATCACTCTAAAAAATGCAAACGCATGATTTTTCTATTAGAAGAGAATTATGCTATTTTATTTTTTAATTATTTTTTAGAGAATTTTTTGTAAATAATTATGAATTTTATCTTTTTCAAATTTTCTAGGATTTTATTAGGGTTATAGGTTTAGAAGTATTTACAAGAATTTATACAAATTACACAAAGCATTATATATATATAATTTATATAGGATTCATACAAGAATTTTATTTATTAAAATATTTTTTATTTATAAGTTTTATCTACAACTTCTATAAAAACATTTTTATCTATAAGATAACTTTATATACATATTTTACTAAAGAATTTTATAAATTAGTTTTAATTACAAGTTTTAAAAAAATATTAAATTTTGTACCCATATTTTACAAGTTATTACAAGATTTGTATATAAGGTTTTTGCAACAAGTTATACATAAATTTATAACATAAATTATTTATAGACAAGGTGAGAAAATAATTTTACAAACTAGTGTACAAAATATTTTACAAAAAAATTTACAAAACATTTTATAAAAACGATTCATTTTACAAAATTTTACAAACTATTTTTAAAACAATTTTATTTAAAACATTTTACATACTAATAATTTTAGTAGTTGAATAATTTTAAAACCTTATTTTACTAAATTTTTCGAAATTAATTTACAACATTTTACAAAATAAATGATTTTACAAACATTTTACAAAAAATATGTGAAAAATAATTTTACAAAGATTATTACAGAGAATTTAAAAAACTTTTTTACAAAAATTATTTACAAACAAATATTTACAAATAATTTTCACAAACTTTTTTACAAAATATTTTTATTCCAATTTTACTGTCCATCTAATTAAATAAATAAAAACACAAGTTAAGTAAAGTATATATACAATATATAAGGCAATTGTATACACTCAAGACTTCTCTTTCTCTAGGGCATAATATTATAAAGGGAATAGGCTCTCCCAAACTCAAGTGAATAAAAGAGAGAGTCTCACTCTCCTTTTACACACATTGTATAAACCTATTGAAGAGTCTTCTCTAAAAGTAGGCATGTGTAATGACATCCCTTTGATTGTTGGTCAAGGACTCAATACCAAATCCTCGTTTAATAATACAATTATCTCCTTATTTATCTCCACTTAATGTAATGAATAAATAATGCAACAAATCAACAAAGACTTCAAATCAAGGACTCTTTGTAGTGGCGTCGTGTTTCAATATATACACAAATAAATTCCATATATGGAATAATTTTTTTGTTATTTTATTAATTGATTAATAAATAAATAATGCAACAATATTAATATCCTTATTCTCTATAGGACTCATTATAATGGTGCCATGTGTACAACCATTTTGCATGCCCCATCTTGAAAAAATATAGTCATGGTTGTTGCCTTTTATTTATCAATCAATTATTTTGATAATCACATTATCATTATCGAATAAATTATGGAAATAATTCCTATAGCTTATGAATCAGATTCACAAGCACAAAAAATGTAAATCCAATTTACATGTATAAATTATCATGAATAAAAATCACACATAATTCCATGCCTTGAAAATATTATGCAAATTATATTTACATATATATTAGTTACATGAATCATATTCATTTAAATATTAATTATTGTGTCAGCATTCACATTAATTACTGAGATATATATTGTGAATCTAACAAAAAAATGTCCTTATGAAAAATGTAATAATAACAATTATTACAACAATGACATCTTTATGTATGAATTCTAATCCAATTAGGACTCATGAGATATGAATGCAATTACTTGGAGATAATGTAATGGAGATCATACTATCCATGTATAGTGAATTGACATATGGATATCAATCTAATTTCTTGGTTTAAACAATTTTTAGCTTCAAATCATACATTGTTATCAATTGAGCTAAAGTGGAACACTTCACACTCTTAATAAGCTCTACGAGACACTATTTATCTATGTGTCATCGAGTAAGTATAGGTGATATGAATCAAGCTTCCTCGACCATTTCTAATCAAAATCCAAACAATTAGGAACATAGAAATGAGTCTATGGAGCTTATATATTTCCATTTCCATGATCATTTCTATTTCCAACATTTCTGACATTGAAATTGAATTACAAATAGCATTGGAAATCGATTTCAAATGAATTGAGGTTTATTCCAATTATCTATCAAATCATCAAGCTAAAAAGAGCCACTAAAATCCATTATGGTTCATCCCTATGAATGGAAGTGTCATGGTAGATGATCTACTATGATAGAGTTAACCCTGAGTATTCCCATTACTCATCCGTCCTTCATACTGGAAAACTTTTATATATCCCAAGTTTTAACCCATAGTTTTATTGTCTTCTTCAAAATAAGTCAATACATTTCTCGCAAAATATTTGGGGTACAATATTAATCATTTACTTTCCAAAATCACATACTAATGTCGATTTATATTTTATTTCATAATCCAGACAATCATGCATGAAATTCATTTTGACCGCAAGTTATCTCATGAGTGAGCTTTATCTCCTGGTGATGAATCCACATTTCATCATCTTTATTCTATCATTTTGGCACCAAAAACCCTAGCAAATGCCTGTAAATACCTTTAATTTCATCATCTTAGCATCCATGCATGTGCATCTAAATAGTGTATAAAATATTGTAATTAAAGCCAAAATTATAGAATAAATAAAAGAAACGAAAAAGAATAAAAATATTGTAAATATTTTATGACCCAAAACCCCGAGACCTAGGCATCTTGATGAATAGGTCGACAAGGAATAAAGTAGGGGGAGATAAGGGCCAAGATACAGATAAAATACCTATATTTATTAATTCATTCTTTATTCATTTTGGGACTTATTTTTGGTTCCACTTTTTATACATCAAGTAAAGAAACTTTGTACATGAAAGTTGTAGATAATTAAATAAAGAAAAATACAAAATTGATTTCATTTAAAAATAATGTACAGATAAAAAGTTATGGTCTGAATAAAAATCCAAAATCCCAACTTACCAGACCCGTGTCTCACAAATGAAAACTCCAAATGCAGTAAACTCACCTTTAATTGTATATAGAATAAAATAAGCTATTTAATGATGGTGGTTTCGCATTTGGCAGAGCTACGGTTTGAAAGTTGAGTTTTGGACCCTCATTGTACAACTGTATAGTTTAAAATATTCAATTTATTCTTTATTCATTATTTCTGTATTTTTATATTTTTATAATTATGTAAATATTACTTATAATAATTATTTACATTAAAAAAACTGGAATAAAAACCTAAAGAAAACTGAAAATAAAAATAAAAATATATAGATCACACAGGTATTATACCTATATGTACACCTATATAATACATTCTTTTATTTTATTAAATGTACAAAATACATAAGAAAAATAAAATAAAAATATATTTATGCGTATAAAAGTATTTTATAATTTTATAAAATCATAACCAAAAATAAATAAATTAAAAACACAAAATAAAATACTTAAATATATAGATATTATACCTATAAAGGGCTATAAAAGGTAACTTGTAAAAATAAGCCTCATAAAAATAATTAAAAATCACCATAAAATTATTTAGAAAATAAGAAACATTTTTCATTTTATAACCTAAAATTAATAAAATCTTTTTCTATTTTTATATGAATTTACAAATCATTTTTTTAGTGGGTTTTTCCTGGTTGGTCCACGTGGACCAACCAGGAGGCGCCACCAGTTGACCTCGGTCAACTGGTCGCCTTCCCCACCTACCCCTGTCAGAAGACCTGGTTTTTGGCCTTTTTGGCGGCCTTCTCTAGGTTGCGTCTTTCACCATTTCACCTCCACTTCTTCTGCAAACTTATTCCTCGATCATCCACCTTGCCCGCCATGTGTTTACATTGGGCCAAGGATCACTGAGGCGCCCGAGATTCATTGGTCTTTGAGCCGATGCAGCTCACGGTCAAACCAAATAAAGTGAACCTCCGACCTTCAATTCGATTTTGGATTCCCTTCGCTCTACCCCTCGCGCCAATCTTGTGCTCCAGAGCTTCCTGGAGGTGACATCTCCGACGAGAGCTCTTCAGCCAAGGCTTCAGAGGTCGGAGGTGTCTCCCCTACCTCCTACAACTCCAGCGGTCGAGGTTTGCAACTTCCTCTGGTTCCGGCCATTGAGGTCATCCCCCCCATTTATTTCTTGCATGCTTTTAGTTCATGTTAGCTTATTTCGCCCAACCGGTCATCTTGGCCGGAGCGCTCCTCCGACCGTTCATAGCCATCTCGTTTCACGCATCCCCACGTCCATAAAGAGGTCCACGCGGTTTTCCCTGGACCTCCTTAATCTTTTTGCAGGGTCAACGCACGCCAAAGTGTGCCTGGAGGAGAGTTTTGAAGCTCGCCGGAGCTCTCGAAGCCCCGCAGCTTCGCCAGCCGCCCGCGAGCACCACGGCCACTGCCGTGGATTTTTGACGACTCAAGGAGGAAGAGGAAGACCCAGGGACGCTTCACGTCCATTTTGAAGCTCTGACATCGCCGGAGGACGGAGATCTGGAGCGGCGAAGTTCATCCTCGCAGGTGTTCCTCGCTGTTCTTCTTCATCGACTCTCCACCGTTGGATCTTGGAGACGCCCCAGATTGCACAATCACCGTTCGATTCCCCCCTGCCTCGACCGTTGATCATTCGTGGGAGATCAGATCTCAGCCGTGCATCCAGCGAAGCGTCATCGGCCGTTCGTTGCGCGCCACGTGTTTAAGTGGCATCTCATCCGCCGTTGGATCGCGCGCAAGAGGGGTATTTTGCATTCTAACCCCGCGCATTTTGTATTTACATTTTAGTCTACAAACTTTCCTCTGTAGTGTAAAAACTTTGTAAAATTTGCAAAAGACCCCTGCCTTTATTTTATTTACATACAGGTCCTCTGCCACGTCACCTCACGTGACCTGTACACGTGAGGTGAGGGCATTTTGCATAGAGGCCCTCGGTCTTGGGTTTATTTCATTTCAGTACAATAACTTTGGTATCAAGTGTTATATTTTTGGATAAATTGCTTGTAAGCCCTCGGATTTTGTGGAATTTACATTCAAGTCCTCGCCAAGCGCGTGCAAGTCACGCGCCCTGGTAGGAAAATTACTAGGAAACCCCTACGGGTTTTGTAATTGGTGTTTGGTATCGAAAATCAAATATTACGTGTTATTTTTTGAGAAAAATTGCACTTTCGCCCTGAACTTTTGGATATTTGCATAAATGCCCCTGCTAGGCCTTTAACTTGTGCTTGCTTGCTCTATTTATTTGGAGACTCATTTTAACTCGAAAAATTCTCAAAATTTAAACTTAAGCACCTGTTGGCTTGTAATATGTCGCCATAATTTTAATTTTTAATTTATTACATTTTTATATTTATTAAAAATCAAAAACATGCTTTTTATTCACTGCATAGCTTACAAAATCCCAAAAAAATATTAAAAGACCTCGAATAATTCCAAAAAAAATCCCTAGTGCGTATATTAACCTATTTTAGTGTCAATCCAAAAATCACTAAAAATTGCAAAAGAAAAACCTTAAAAATTAGAAATTACTTAAAAAATTCAAAAAATCTATAAAATCAAAGAAAACTCAGAAAAATACAAACTCAGTTCCTGTTTGTTCTATATTTTATTATCTTTATTTGAAAAATAGAGTGGGAAAATTTTGTGGCTATTTGCTATTATTAATTCTCGTTTTACTCACAGCCAGTCCATATTTCACTGTTTTCCTTTATTTCAGTATTTAAAAATTACCAAAAATACTTTGAAAAATACCCAAAATCACAAAAACAGTAGAAAATTATAAAAACACCAAAAAGATTTCATTTCTGAATTTCTGGTTATTTTTTCACATTTTTATAAATACTTTATCACCATTTCTATTACATTATCTTTATCTTCCAGTATTGAAAAAGGAAAAAATATAGAATATAAAATTATAAAAATCAGAAAATTAAAAATCAAAATACAAAATTAAAAATTAAATAAAAATTAAATAAAAAAATTAAAAATAAAAAACCCACAAAAAAACTCTTTGCTTGCATAGTGTAGACACACTTCACATTCACTCACACACATTTGATTGGTCTACCCTGTTTGCTCCCTGTGTTCGAACTCTCTGCATACTTGCTTGCTATACATTTTGTGCAGAGTTAAAAATAAATTTTAACTCCACATTTATTTCTAATTATTGATCTGTAGTGTGGGTTAATTGTTGATTTTAGTCCAGGATTCATTGTGAGTCGTCACAGCGATGGTCGTCTCCGCCTTGTGTGAGACTCCAATTTTAGACTCCGTGAGTTTTGGCTAAATCAAATGGCGCCGTTGCCGGGGAGCAACAACGAGTAGTTCACATTTTTGTCTGTTTGTGTTTGTTGTCTACTATAGCTTTATTTTATCTCTCTGGCATTTTTGATATACATTGATTGAGTTGTCTGACCATTCTTTTGTTGTCTTCTTGCGAGGGACCGCTGAGCGAGGCGGATCGCCTAGGTGACCCGAAGCATCCTTGGGAATCAGAGCCGGCTATTCTTTAGCCAAGCCGGCAGGAGAGAGCAGGAGGAGTGAGAGAGAGTGGTAGATTAGTTACAATTTACTTTTGTGAGAGAGTGACTTTGATAATTTGTAATAATACAGGTACTTGGACTCTTGGACTCTACCGGGCCTAATTTCCGGGTGTTTGTTCACCCGGGGGCTCACCGCAACTTTTATCTCATTTTCCGTTATCATTTTCCGGTTTTGTTTTCCTTTTTCATTTCTTTTGTGGATTGAGCCCTTAGTTGTAGGCCTTACTTGATTCGATTAAAATAGGTCCAAATACACTAATAACCTTTGCATGCTCCTATAGATCGTATTTGGACTTAGATTAATTAAACAGTTGGCCATTAGCTTTCGATCCGCGCGCCGCGAGCTCTCCCCACAAAAGCGCTTTCTCCTAACTCAAGTGTGTTGAGCAGAGGAGGGGTGAGCTTAGACCGGACATTAGGATTGAGAGTTAGTGGCTAGCTTGTGGTTCTTCACGCTAGCAGTTGCCTACCTTAGGACGATTTCTGCCTTGCATACCGACATGTAGTATAGGTTTATAAATTCTGCTTTGCATCCCGCATGGAGAGAACTGGGATTCACTGTAAGTCTTCTCACTTTGCATCCATCATCTAGGCACAAAGGTGAGATTTCCACCTTGGTGTCGACTTGCATTGGCTTTTCCGACACTATTCTCCCTCTGTTTTTGGAACAAAGTAGGATCAAGAAAATATAAAAAAAATCGTTAGGCACTTGTTTGAATTCACTCAAAAGAAGCGATAACACCAAAAAAATAATAAAAGGGATTGCTAAGAAAACCTTGACCAAAAATAAAATCGGTAATTGGATTCATTGTTTGGGGAGAGTAACACCCTCACTTGTATTCAGGTTGCATGGTAAGGTCTCTTTCCAAGTATGGTGAGCGCTTCGTAAGGATTAGAGCCAAAAACCCAACTTGTGGTTGCCTTGTGTATCGCCTGGATTTCCGAAGTATTGGCGCTACTATCGTACGTAGTCGAGTAGGGCTTGGTCGCCATTGGTGACTCACTATTGTGTGAGCATCGGCCTTATCCGAAGTACCGAGTATAGGCCACGCCTTCACGGGTGTGTCTGTCTCACCGGCTGCGTCCGAGTAGGATCTTGCATGCTCACGGGTGATTCCGTTGCGAGCGAGGTCCGAAGTATCGGTTTCGCCTATCGGCTTCCTCCCTCTATTTCTTTGGCTGAGTAGGGATCCAAGAAGGGTTACAAGGGCCTTAAAAAGTGCAAGTTACAGGTTACACAGGAGGAGGACAAGTACGGGAATACTTTTCCGGCAGTACTCTCTCCTTTAGGCGTAGCGTTCTAAGGACTCGTGAAAAGATCAATTCCTGAATCAAGCTAAAATTGACAAGATAAAAGTCGAACCTTCATGGCTTCATGTGTTGAGTTGGTGAACTCACCCCTGCTTCGTGTTTGATTGCTAGATTTATTTAGGTCAAGATCAAAAACACAGAACAATTGTGCGCAATTTTGCTTCTCCTTTATTCCTCTTCTTCTGCATTCCCTCTGCTCTTCCCAATAATCAAGATGATGGGACGGAGATCTCTTAGGCCGACTCTGTCAGCACCGCTATCCAGCACTCCTCCTCATTCTTCTAGGACTACCTCAGAGAGTACGCTCTCCGAGCCTAAGTTTACATCCACCCTGTTCCCCCTCGACCACACTTCCCATTCTCCTTCTCTCAGTCCAATAGTTTCAGAATCCAGTGCATCACAGAGTTCAGATCATTTGGCATGACCTGAGATGGACTCTTTTGCTTTTTCAGAGAATCTAGTGATGGCAGACAGAGGCGAGCACCCAGATGACCATGATCACCCTCCGTTCATATTTGATCAGGCGGCCATCAACAATTCACTTCTTGCATCCCTGGAGACTATGCAGAGGCAGATTCGTGACCAGGGTACTTTCATGGGTGATCTTGTGAGAGAAATTGCTCAGATGAGAGAAAACCGACCTGGGGGCAGTGGCGGTGGAGGAGGAGGAGGACCTGATGCAGGAGGAGGCGATCCCGACGCCGAGAGACCGCCGCAGACCATCATGAGAGAATTGCATAACCCAGCAGCGTCCCTTACACATCGGTGGATCAGACTCCCGCCAATTTATGGAGACTTCGAGTTGCGGCCCCATACCATTCAGCTTCTACCAAAATTCCATGGGTTGCCGACCGAAGAGCCACACCTCCACCTCTAAGAATTTGATATGATATGCAGCACCATCCATGATAGGTTGATGACTGAGGACACGATCAAGATGATCGCCTTTCCATTCTCATTGGTTGACATAGCCGCATACTGGCTCAAACACCTTGGGCGATTCATCGACACATGGGCAGATCTCCGGACCACATATCTGAAGAAGTACTATCCTCTCGGCCGGACAAATGCAGCTAGAGCCATGATCAACAATTTTGTCATGATCCCAAATGAACAATTCCATGAAGCCTGGGATCGATTCAGAGAGCTCATTGACCGGTGTCCACATCATGACATATCCAAGCCCAACTTAGTTCAGAGTTTCTTTTGTGGGCTGACACCAGAGCTGTAGGGGCTTGTCAACACCTCTTGCGGTGGGTCGTACTTTTCCAAGGGTGAAGACGACGTCTGGGCCATTTACGAGGGCATGGCAGAAAACTTAACCGTGATGGCCCAGGCCCGAGTCTACACGCAGCAGAAGCCCCCGCAAGGAGCGGGATCATTCCAGAGGATCGCCCGCATCGATGCTGGTCCCAACATAGTGTCGGCAGCCGCAGCCCAAGCTGAATCAGCCGCAGCCGACATGGGCATAATCAGTGAGAAGCTGGATCGTCTCGAGATCCTCGAGAAGAAACAGATGCAAGGCATGGCCCAGATGGACCAAATTGCCAAGACGATGAGTGACCTGAAGACGCAGATCCTTTGCGTCCAGGAGGCACAAACTCATTCCCAGCAGCCTCCCAGGTCACGGGCTGACCACAACAGTAGCAGTTCTAACCAAGCCTCTACCTCATATCGACTGGTGAACCATATCCAGGCAGAGCCGGTTCCACTGCTACAGTACTACCCAGTGCAGCCGCCATCTCCAGACACTCAGATGGTGGTGTATCAGCCGGAGCAGCCGCTGGCAGTTCTTCCTCCACCCTCCTTTGAGCAGGAACCATTGATGAAAGTCAATGGGATTTGGTACGACCGGTACCCTCATCCTGGGATCCGTCGTTATCATCCAGGATTCCGTTGGGGCAACGGTGGCTCCTCCTCCCAGCAGCAGAATCCTGCTCAAGGACAGCAGAGCAGCCAGCAGCAGCAGCAACAGCCCCAGTATGCCCACCAGCAACAATATCAGAGTGGTCCTCATCCCGCCTATCAGGGACAGCAGTGGAGGCAGCGTCAGCAGCCTCATCAATCTTATTCCCAGCCGACCAAGAACTATTCATACCAACAGCTGCAGCAACAGCCTCATTTCCAGCAGGGAAACCCATCCGGTCCTCAAGCTCCCACTTTTGAGAACCCAGCTTTCGATGATCTTGACCGCTTGCTCTCCGAACAACGAGCATCCTTCAGGCAAGAAATGGATGAATTCCGGCAGGAGATGAGGGAAATAATCAAAGGGAAGGCCACCATACCTGCTCAGATTGAACCTAATTCGAACAATCTGAAAAGGAAGTCTGAGCATGTAGAGTTTACAGTGGACACCTCTCGTAGTGACTATTTGAGTGACATGTCTTATTCTTTCTATGATGCTGATTTTGTGACTACTAGGAGCGGTAGGATGCCCGCAGGCGGCGCCTCTTCTGAGCGACAACCAGATGCAGAACCATGAGCACCAGAAGAGCAGAGTAGCGGTGTTGATGCCGCTAATGATGATGTTGAAGACGGTGGTGCTGATGCCACCAATGATGGAGATCCAGACGACGGTGCTGATGCCGTCGTGAGACCAGATGAAGACGGTGGTGCTGATGCCACCATTTTGGATGCTAAGCTAGACCGTGGTGCTGATGCCGCAGAGACAGGTGCTGGTGGTGGTACTGAGGCCACCACATTTACTTTTGTTGAGCCTCCCTTTGTGATGTTACAACCTTTTGTATCTATGGACTGTGGTAACAAAAAGAAAAGCAAAAATATGAATAAAGGAAAGGTTTTTGTTCATATTGCAGATCCATATGTGGTGAATGATGATTATTGTATGGATTCTCCTCCTTCACATGCCCAGGGACCGATTCCTAGCCCTCCATCTGTGGAGGCCCCTACCATCCCCTTCCCCGAGGCACTCCGCCGGGCGAAGGGGAACAAAAAAGAAAACCCAAAAAAGAACCAGCAGGTAGAGTTCGGCAACCAAATGATTGGCAGGTTCCACATTCAGCTGACTCTGCGGGAAGCATTTGAGCATATCCCCTTCTTCAAAAAGAACTTGAAAGAGACAACTACTGTCCGAAGGAAGAAGAGGCACAGAGACCAAATCCATATGCTCACTCATGGCACTTGCTGTGCCATTCAGAACACATTGCCAGCCAAGAGACCTGATACAGGAGCCTCCAATGTAATATGCGAGATCCAGGAGCAACGGTTCGATCGTACTCTATTAGACAGCGGGTCTTCGATCAACCTCCTTCCGGCAGCCTTACTCAAACGATTCGAGTTTGGCCCTCTTCTTCAAAGCAGGAGAGTCCTTCAGTTTGCTGATAGGTCGATCAAGAGGCCGAAGGGGTTGTTGAAGGTCGTGGTCGTTACCATTCAGGGCCTGAAATTCCCCGTGGACTTTGTTGTATTGGACATGGAGATCCCTGAGTCGGTAACCGATGCCCCCATCATACTTGGACGCCCATTCTTGGCCACGGACAAGGCAGTATCCGATCAGGATAGTGGGATGGTATGTTTTCGCATAGAGGGTGAGAGCATACAAATAGATACGATCGACAAGATCAGAGCCAGAGAATTGGAATGCTCAGAACAATCCAGCGAAGTAGAGCAGATGACAGAGGAAGAGCTAGATATCCACCAGGCGTATGATTTTGTGATGACTGATGATGAGTCCAACTGGATAGATCCTGTAGAACCGACCCTCGCCTTGCCTACAGATTCACTATATCTAAAGCTCATGGCGATCGAGAGCAAGGAGAGCACACCCCTGGATGAGGATAAACCTGAGGTTGACAGTATTGGGATGAGTGGGGGCGATGATTTTCATTCTTGCTCATCTTCTACTCATCCCTTGGATTCAGACATTGACTAGGATGATTTTGATGATTATTTGCCTTGTCTAATTTCTTCTGAGCCAACAGCCATGACAGACTGCGGGCCAGTGCAGTTTATTGATGAATCAGTAGGCCGCCCTTCATCAGAAATTCATGAAGAGCGAGAGTTTTCCCATGCAGACCTGGTAGCATTTACACATACATATCAAAAGCCAGTTCCGCCACCTCCCAGTTGTCCAGAACGGAAACCTCTGCTGCAGTCGTTGACATATAGATTCCTTGTGGGTGAGCCAGAAATGCACCCAGTCATTATCTCAGCAGATTTGACTGGAGAACAAGAATCTCGTCTGATGGAGGTTCTTAAAAGAAACCGCAAGGCAATAGGTTGGAGTATAGCTGATATCCAGGGGCTGAGCCCAAATCTTTGCTCCCACCACATTTATCTTGAGGATAACGCTAGGCCGTCACGTGAGTTCCAACGACGGCTGAACCCGAATCTTCGAGACGTAGTCATGAAAGAAATTTCAAGGTGGTGGAGCGCCGATTTCATCTATCCCATCTCCGACTCCAAATGGGTAAGTCCTTTACATGTGGTACCCAAGAAGACGGGTATCACTACAGTTGTCAATGAGTCTGGAGAGGAGATCGCTACCAGAGTGCCCACTTCTTGGAGGGTCTGTGTGGACTACAGACGATTGAATGAGGCCACCAAGAAGGATCACTTCTTGCTACCCTTCATTGATCAGATTATCGAGCGGCTAGCCGGGAAGAGTCATTACTGTTTTCTTGACGGGTACTCTGGATATAATCAAGTGGCCATTGCGCCCGAAGACCAGGAGAAAACGACATTCACAAGTCCGTTTGGGACCTATGCTTTCAGACGGATGCCCTTTGGTCTATGTAACGCTCCAGCGACATTCCAAAGGTGCATGTTATCCATATTCTCGGACATGGAGGGTGACTGTTTAGAGTTCTTCATGGATGAGTTCTCGGTATATGGCGACGGGTTCGATGCTTGTCTTGACTGTCTAGACCGTGTGCTTCAGCGCTGCAGTGAGGTCAACCTTGTTTTATCCTAGGAGAAGAGTCACTTCATGGTGACTCAAGGGACGGTCCTTGGTCATATCGTCTCCAACAGGGGCATGGAGGTCGATCCTGCCAAGGTGGATATCATCACAAAACTCAATCCACCGTCCAACTTGCATTAGTTGCGATCTTTTCTGGGGCATGTCGGTTTCTACCGACGGTTCATTCATGACTTCAGTCGTATTGCCCGACCGCTCACTGACTTGCTGATAAAAGACACCGAGTTTATTGTCAATGATAAGTGTCTCGTGTCATTCGAGACACTCAAAAATATGGTTGTTTCAGCTCCTGTCCTTCAGCCACCCTATTGGTCTCTCCCATTCGAGATCATGACGGACGCTCCAGATCTTACCGTTAGGGCTGTGCTCGGACAGAGGAGGGATGGTTTACCTTTTGCCATTCACTACGCCAGCCGTACTTTGGATGCTGCACAGCGGAATTACACTGTGACTGAGAAAGAGATGCTGGCCGTAGTCTTCGCTCTGGATAAGTATCGATCTTATATTCTTGGATCTAGAGTAACAATTTAAACTGATCACACCGCCATCCGATATTTAATGGCTAAGAAGGATGCCAAAGCACGTCTTACCAGATGTATCCTTCTACTCCAGGAATTTGATATTGAGATTAATGATAAGCCTGGAGTCAAAAATGTGGTGGCGGATCATCTCTCCAGATTGGAGAATTTTGAGGAATCTGAGCCCAGCGCACCTATCACAGAGACATTTCCAGATGAGGCGATCTTGGCTATCACCTCGCTCTCATGGTACGCTGATATTGTGAACTATCTTGTCGCCAAGACGGTCCCACAAGGTTGGCCCAGGCAGAAACTTGAGACCTTCCTGGCGAAGGCCAAGTTTTACCCTTGGGAGGATTCCGTCCTTTATCATGAAGGAGGGGACAGTATCTGGAGAAGGTGCATTCCTCAAGAAGAGCATCATAGCGTCCTCACATACTGCCACAAGCTTGAGGCAGGAGGACATCATTCTGGAAAAAGGACAGCACAGAAGGTGCTTCAATCCGTCCTATGGTGGCCTCCTCTCTTCAAGGATTCTGATGAGTTCGTGAAGAGATGTACTGACTGTCAGAAAATGGGAACCTGCGGACAGAGAGACATGATGCCCATGCGACCCATTCACTTCTGTGAGGTTTTTGATGCATGGGGGATTGATTTCATGGGCCCATTTCCTAAGAGTCAGGGATTCGAGCATATTTTGCTCGCTGTAGATTATGTCAGTTGATGGGTTGAGGCCATCCCCGCCCGAGCTGCAGATGCTAAAACCGTGTGCAAATTCTTGAGGAAAAATATCATTTCACGGTTCGGGGTACCTAGAGTCTTGATTTCAGACGGGGGGTCTCATTTCATCAATGACAAGGTTAGGGCCCTTGCAGACGAGTTCAGCATTGACCATCGGGTTGCCACACCGTATCACCCTCAGACTAATGGTCTTGCCGAATTATCGAACCGGGAGATAAAAACTATCTTGCAGAAAGTCGTCCGCCCAGACTGAAAGGATTGGTCACAACTTTTGGACTCGGTCTTGTGGGCCTATCGGACCTCTTTCAAGAATCCATTGGGGACATCTCCCTTTCATCTCGTCTATGGCAAGCTATGCCATTTGCCAGTGGAGATCAAGCACAAATCTTTTTGGGCAGTCACTGAGTTACTTTTAGATCCCGAGAGTATAGGAGACCAGAGAAGAGCAGAAATGGCAGCCCTGGAAGAACTGAGATATACAGCCTTTTCCAACAGCCTACAGTACAAGGAGAAAGTGAAGACATGGCACGATTCCCACATCAGCCATAAACAGTTTGAGCCAGATCAACGAGTATGGTTGTTCGATTCCAGGCTGAAATTATTCCCAGGGAAATTACAGAGCAAGTGGAAAGGTCCTTATGTAGTCAGGAAGGTACATGACAATGGCAGCATCGACATATCCGAACCGTCATCTTCCTCTAACTTCCGCGTCAATGGTCAACGCCTGAAGCTATATCTAGATCATGATCCGCCAACCATTGACGTTGCCCCCATTCTTCTGGTATGAGATGTGTCCTTTGACTCATATCATCTGCATCTCATACATGGTGATCACTTCTATCTTCTGCTGTACAGATCATCTGTCCATATCACTCTTTCATCTGTTGATTGATTTTCTTCTTTTCTTCTTTTCCTCTTTTCATTTTCTATCTTCTTTATCTATCAAAAAGGTGCCGCCCTTGTAGACAGTTTTCCATACTTAGGACATACTTTGTCCTAAGTATAGGGGGGTGTGCACCCTGAGTTTCTCGATTCATTTCGATCCTATCCATTTTCTCCTCTTCTTGTCTATACTTAGGGATATCTTACCCTAAGTATAGGGGTAGACAATCTGAGTACGATCTGTTCATTCCCGCCCTTGACTCTCCCTGCTTTGTGTACAGTCTGCTATACTTAGGATTATTTGACCCTAAGCATAGGTGGGACGGTCAACTTCTCATTCTTTTGTTCATTCGTTCATTCGTTCATTCTTTAGACTTGCCTATACTTAGTACGAGTTATGTCTTCTCTTTCTCTCTGATCTATGAGGACATAACTCAAGCTAAGTATAGGGGGTCGTATATACTGCGTATATACTTTAGCCATAACTCGTACTTTCGTATTTTCTTAATAATATGGCTAAAAATTCTTTAAAATTCATTAAAACTCCTTAATAAAATGATGTGTTCTGTTCCTCAAATTCTTTTTGTATTTACTGATTAATAAATCAGGTGAAAATGTTTTTTGCAAAATGTTTGAAAAATAGTTTGAAAATCTTTGTGAACATGTATTGAAAACTATTTTGAAAATATTTTGTTACATGTTTTCAACCTGTGTAAAAATGTGTGTTTTGTAAAATTTCTTTTCTTTGTGTGAAATAAAATGTTTGAAAAATGATTTGCAAATGGTTTGAAAAATGGTTGCAAAAATGTTTTGAAAAATCTATATATACTGTTTTGAAAACCTTTGCAAAATGATTTTCA
The DNA here is from genome assembly GCA_037367405.1 of Ottelia alismoides. Lineage (NCBI taxonomy): Eukaryota > Viridiplantae > Streptophyta > Magnoliopsida > Alismatales > Hydrocharitaceae > Ottelia > Ottelia alismoides. The sequence goes on along the minus strand of JAZKJV010009087.1, from coordinate 267,139 downwards.
AATGCATGTACATGTTTGCAAAATGTTTGTAAAAACTATTTTGGACTATAGTTTTCAAAATTTGTGTGAAAAGCTGTGTCAAATAAGTTTGAGGAATACTGCATCACACCAAAAATCCACCCTATATATATGTATAAAATTGACCACTTACTCGGTCAATTCTTAAAATCCATTTCTTGTATATATAAGAAGCACTCCCGTGTACATAGTTTTAACCTAGATTTTAGCCAAAATCTTTTTGTTGTCAAAAATTCCCAAAAACATTTGCAAAACTAAAATCCAAAAACATTTGAAAAACAAAAATATGAAAAAAAATGCATATACATCATCATCATCATCTTTTCAAAAATCCATAAAAAGTTCAAAATCTTGAAAATTGCATCACAAAAATATTTTCTACATTCTGCATTGCATTGCATAGCATGAGCATTTTTCGGATTGAGTTTGATAGTTGAACAAGTCTAATTAAAATCCGGAGATTGGAGCTTGATTGGACCTTAAAATCTACCTAATAACAGGAACCTTATAGAAACTGGGTTTGAGGTACTTCAGGTCTAGTGGACTCAATTCTTTGAGGATCACGGGACTTGGTTCAATGGATTCTTCACTGCTAAGTAGAGTATATCGGAGCACACACACGACTCTTGTTGATAATGACCTAACTTGGACATCTGCACCTTTCACATGGCTCAACTCAGTTGGAGTGGTGAGGGGATTGGATTTGTCGGTATGAGACGCACACAAGTGGAAAAATTTGTCCTCCTCTAGGGAGGGAAGTGCACCCCAACCCGTCGAGTGATTAGGAAGTCTAAAGACAGGAGGCTGTGGGTTGCGATAAAGCTTCAAAAGAGGGATAGTCTACTGGCTCAAGAGGAAAAACTCCTTATGTAATTGCTGTTGTGAATAGTATTTCAAAAAAAAATGATCAGGCGTGTACAAAAATAAAAATCCTGCAAGTATGTACAAAGTCAATAAGCAAGCTTGAGTTCCAAAGTCAAATATGTGAGCCTGCAGGAGGATGACTTGACTACACTGGTCTTGCATCCCAGGATAGGTAGCTACACTGGCTGCCGTCCATTTTTCTCTTCATCCCCTCCTCTTGAGCTGGTTGCCACTTGAACTTAGAAGGGAATACACCGCTCCTCGAGGATGAGTTATTGGATTGGGGAATCATTGGGTTGTCGTACTGGAGAAGTCAGTTTCTTTGTCATTCTAATTGGGGAGAGCCACTATCACTTACATTGTACAAGTCAGATTTATAGTCGTAGGAGTTTGCGTATGAGTTGAAGTATTTCTGACCTGGCTATTGAGGAGACATGGACAGAGTTTTGGGATTCTCAAGGACTGTTGAATTTCAAACATGGTTCTCACTAAGGTTCCGCCCGCACTAAAATTCCAAAGGTCCGACTTAAGCTCCAAACTTTGATTTTGTGAAGACAAGTTTGATAATCAAATTAAATCCAAGTTCTTCTTCTTTTTCTTTTCTTTCTTCTCTTTTTGCACTTATTGCATAAGTGTTTGCTAGGGACTAGCAAAGGTAAAGTATAGGGGGATGATGAATACACATTTCATCATCTTTATTCTATCATTTTGGCACCAAAAACCCTAGCAAATGTCTGTAAATACCTTTATTTCATCATCTTAGCATCCATGCATGTGCATCTAAATAGTGTATAAAATACTGTAATTAAAGCCAAAATTATAGAATAAATAAAAGAAAAGAAAAAGAATAAAATATTGTAAATATTTTATGACCCAAAACCCCAAGACCTAGGCATCTTGATGAATAGGTCAACAAGGAATAAAGTAGGGGGAGATAAGGGCCAAGATACAGATAAAATACCTATATTTATTAATTCATTATTTATTCATTTTGGGACATATTTTTGGTTCCACTTTTTATACATCAAATAAAGAAACTTTGTACATGAAAGTTGTAGATAATTAAATAAAGAAAAATAAAAATTGATTTCACTGAAAAATAATGTACAGATAAAAAGTTATGGTCTGAATAAAAATTCAAAATCCCAACTTCCCAGACCCGTGTCTCACAAATGAAAACTCCAAATGCAGAAAACTCACCTTTAATTGTATATAGAATAAAATAAGCTATTTAATGGCGGTGGTTTCGCATTTAGCGGAGCTACAGTTTGAAAGTTAAGTTTTGGACCCTCATTGTACAACTGTACAGTTTAAAATATTCAATTTATTCTTTATTCATTATTTCTGTATTTTTATATTTTTATAATTATGTAAATATTACTTATAATAATTATGTGCATTAAAACTGGAATAAAAACCTAAAGAAAACTCAAAATAAAAATAAACATATATAGATCATACATGTATTATACATATATGTACACCTATATAATACATTCTTTTATTTTATTAAATGTACAAAATACATCAGGAAAATAAAATAAAAATATATTTATGCGTATAAAAATATTTTATAATTTTATAAAATCATAACCAAAAATAAAAAAATTAAAAACACAAAATAAAAATAAAATACTTAAATATATAGATATTATACCTATAAAGGGCTATAAAAGGTAACTTGTAAAAATAAGCCTCATAAAAATAATTAAAAATCACCATAAAATTATTTAGAAATTAAGAAACATTTTTCATTTTATAACCTAAAATTAATAAAATCTTTTTTCATTTTTAAACGAATTTACAAATCATTTTTTTAGTGGGTTTTTCCTGGTTGGTCCACGTGGACCAACCTGGAGGCGCCGCCAGTTGTCCTCGGTCAACTGGTCGCCTTCCCCACCTACCCCTGTCAGAAGACCTGGTTTTTGGCGTTTTTGGCGGCCTTCTCTAGGTCGCGTCTTTCACCATTTCACCTTCACTTCTTCTGCAAACTTATTCCTCGATCATCCACCTTGCCCGCCATGTGTTTACATTGGGCCAAGGATCACTGAGGCGCCCGAGATTCATTGGTCTTTGAGCCCCTGAAGCTCAAGCTCAAACCAAATAATGTGAACCCCAGACCTTCAATTTGATTTTCGATTCCCTTCGCTCCACCCCTCGCGCCAATCTTGTGCTCTAGAGCTTCCTGGAGGTGACAGCTCCGACGAGAGCTCTTCAGCCAAGGCTTCAGAGGTCGGAGGTGTCTCCCCTACCTCCCGCAACTCCGGCGGTCGAGGTTTGCAACTTCCTCTGGTTCCGACCATTGAGGTCTTCCCCCCCCCATTTATTTCTTGCATGCTTTTAGTTCCTGTTTGCTTAAGGATCAAAAACCCCCAAAAAAATCTGAGTTCCTTCGCTTATTTCGCCCAATCGGTCATCTTGGCCGGAGCGCTCCTCCGGTCGTTCATAGCCATCTCTCTTCACGCATCCCCACGTCCATCCAGAGGTCCAGGCAGTTTGCACTGGACCTCCTTAATCTTTTTGCAGGGTCAACGCACGCCAAAGCGTGCCTGGAGGCGAGTTTTGAAGCTCGCCGGAGCTCTCGAAGCCCCGCAGCTCCGCCAGCCGCCCGCGAGCACCACGACCACTACCGTGGATTTTTGACGACTCCAGGAGGAAGAGGAAGACCCAGGGACGCTCCACGTCCATTTTGAAGCTCTGACATCGCCAGAGGACGGAGATCTGGAGCGGCGAAGTTCACCCTCGCTGGTGTTCCTCGCTGTTCTTCTTCATCGACTCTCCACCGTTGGATCTTGGAGACGCCCCAGATTGCACAGCCACCATTCGATTCCCCCCTGCCTCGACCGTTGATCGTTCTTGGGAGATCAGATCTCAGCCGTGCATCCAGCGAAGCGTCGTCGGCCGTTCGTTGCGCGCCACGTGTTTAAGTGGCATCTCATCCGTCGTTGGATCGCGCGCAAGAGGGGTATATTGCATTCTAACCCCGCGCATTTTGTATTTACATTTTAGTCTACAAACTTTCCTTTGTAGTGTAAAAACGTTGTAAAATTTGCAAAAAGACCCTTGCCTTTATTTTATTTACATACAGGTCCTCCGCTACGTCACCTCATGTGACATGTACACGTGAGGTGAGGGCATTTTGCATAGAGGCCCTTGGTCTTGGGTTTATTTCATTTCAGTACAATAACTTTGGTATTAAGTGTTATATTTTTGGAGAAATTGCATGTAAGCCCATGGATTTTGTGGAATTTACATTCAAGTCCTCGCTAGGCGCGTGCAAGTCACGCGCCCTGGTGGGAAAATTGCTAGGAAACCCCTGCGGATTTTGTAATTGGTGTTTGGTACTGAAAATCAAATATTACGTGTTAATTTTTGAGAAAAATTGCACTTTCGCCCTGAACTTTTGGATATTTGCATAAATGCCCCTGCTAGGCCTTTAACTTGTGCTTGCTTGCTCTATTTATTTGGAGACTCATTTTAACTCGAAAAAATCTCAAAATTTAAACTTAAGCTCATGTTGGCTTGTAATCTCTCGCCATGTTTTTGTTTTTAATTTTATTGCATTTTTATATTTATTAAAAATCAAAAACATGCTTTTTATTCACTGTATAGCTTAGAAAATCGCAAAAAAATATTAAAAGACCTCGAAAAATTCCAAAAAAAATCCCTAGTGCGTATTTTAACCTATTTTAGTGTCAGTCCAAAAATCACTAAAAATTGCAAAAGAAAAACCTTAAACATTAGAAAATACTTAAAAACTTCAAATAAATCTATAAAATCAAAGAAAACTCAGAAAAATACAAACTCAGTTCCTGTTTGTTTTATATTTTATTATCTTTATTTGAAAAATAGAGTGGAAAAATTTTGTGGCTCTTTGCTATTTTTAATTCTCGTTTTACTCACAGCCAGTCCATATTTCATTGTTTTCCTTTATTTCAGTATTTAAAAATTACCAAAAATACTTTGAAAAATACCCAAAAATCACAAAAACAGTAGAAAATTATTAAAACACCAAAAAGATTTCATTTCTGAATTTCTTGTTATTTTTGCACATTTTTATAAATAGTTTATCACCCTTTCTATTACATTGTCTTTATCTTCCAGTATTGAAAAAGGAAAAAAATATAAAATATAAAATTATAAAAATCAGAAAATTAAAAATCAAAATACAAAATTAAAAACTAAATAAATGAACTAATTAATTAAAAATTAAAAACCCACAAAAAAACTCTTTGCTTGCATAGTGTAGACACACTTCACATTCACTCCCACACATTTGATTGTTCTACCCTGTTTGCTCCTTGTGTTCGAACTCTCTGCATACTTGCTTGCTATACATTTTGTGCAGAGTTAAAAATAAATTTTAACTCCACATTTATTTCAAATTATTGATCTGTAGTGTGGGTTAATTGTTGATTTTAGTCCAGGATTCATTGTGAGTCGTCATAGCGACGGTCGTCTCCGCCTTCTGTGAGACACCAATTTTAGACTCCGTGAGTTTTGGCTAAATCACCTGGTTCATCAATTAAGAAAATGTATGATTCCTTTGAGAGATCATAAATCTTGCATGTCTTAATATGCCAGCCAACATGCTCATATATGGACCTTGGCTAGGTCATGAACCTAATGTTATATTAAATGTACATACTTGGGCATGTAGATGTATATATGTCTTAGGTGAAAAGAAGTGTGCAAGATCGTAACAATTACGATTCAGGTCTTAGTTTATCTCAACCTCCTTAAGTCAACTCTTTGACTTTATTATTCCAACACTTATGAATATCTATTCGTATGAAGAGGACCTGCATCATGAAGTCGGTTGGAAATCAGTCTATAGAGAGAGATCACCATCTCCTTCTCAAAATTGAGATCTATATTGAATATAACTTATTTGAATTCAGTATGTCATTCCAATTGCATGGTATTCAATATGGCCATGGTACATAACCCTAACTGTACAAAAGGGAACTTAATATATAAGTTAATTCATATTTATTTATTCATTTCATTCAGATAGAAATGCTAAAATAATAACTTTTATTGCATTAACGTGTCACCATGGACTAACAATTCAAACAGTCCCTGCTAGCCTTTAAATCCTTTCAGGCACTACTCTCAACCCCATATTAATTTCATATTGGTTGAAGACCTTTTGAGTCAGCATCTTGGTTAGCATATCAGCAATGTTGTCAGCATAGGAAACCTTTAAGATCATGATATCACCATGCTTATGAATCTCTCAAACAATATGATATTTCCTCTCCATGTGTTTGCTTCTTTTATGCCACTTGGGTTCCTTTGCTTGTGCTATGGCGCCAGTGTTCTTACAGAGCAACAGGATGGAGATTGTAATAAGGAAACTACACCAAGTTCTAAGATGAACTTACACAACGACACTGACTCTTTAGTATCATTTGATGCGGCTATGTATTCTACTTTGGTTATTGAATTAGCTGTTGTGTCCTACTTATCTAGCTCACAACACCACCGCTCAACATGAATAAGAAGCCTGAGGTTGACTTACTATCATCAATATATGATTGGAATTCTAATATGTTTACCCTAAGACTTGGAGATCGTAATCTCTATAAACCAAGACATAGTCTTGAGTTTTTTTAGTACATGAAAATGCTTTTCACTATAGTCCAGTGTTTCTCTCTATAAAAGATTGGTAATGTCTTACCACTCCCACTGCATGGTAAATATCTGGTAGAGTACACATCATTACATACATTAGGCTTCCCACAACTAATGTGTAAGGGAAACTGGCCATGGCTTTCTGTTCTTCAACTATTTGAGGAGCCATCCATTTGGACAAGTGAATACCACATCTTAAGGGAGTCAAGCCTTTCTTGGACATATCCATACTGAATCTTTCAAAGATGTTCATGATGTGTCCTTGTTGTGGTAGTCTCAATATCCTCTTTTCTCAATTTCTTAACAATTTTAGACCAAAGATGTAAGAAGCGTCTCCAAGATATTTCATCCCAGAGGTATTGGACAACCAAATCTCAACACTATCCATCATACCTATATCCTTCCTAATTATACGGATATCATCTATATAAATCACAATGAACACGATGGCACTCCCACCAAGCTTCTTGTACACACATGTGTCATCTGAATTCTACATAAAATCATAAGTCTTTGTAGTTTTATTGAATCAGATATTCCAACTATGAGAAGCTTGTTTGAGTCCATGAATGGATTTCTTTAGCTTGCATGCATTTCCTTCCACATTCACGAAGCCTTGGGTCTACTCCATATAAACATCCTCTTTGAGGAATCCATTGAGAAAAGCGATCTTGACATCCATCTGCCAGATGCCATAGTCTAGATGTACTACTAGAGAAAGCAATGCCTTATGGATTAAGCAAGGCCATAGATGAGAATGTCTCATAGTAATCATTGCTTTCTCTCTGTGTGTAACCCTTGATAATGAGTCATGCTTTGGAGGAATCCACCTTCTCATCGGATCCCCTCTTTATCTTGAACATACATTTACCACCAATGGGTTTGAGCACTTTACGTGGATCTTCGTATGTCCATACAATATTGTTGTGCATGGAGTCTATCTCAGACATCAATGTTAACATATAGATTTCCATGTCGTAATCACCCAATGCTTCATCAAATAAAGTTGGATAATCATCAGACTATTTTGATACATGGAATCCATACATTTCAAGTTGACTTACAACGCTAGAACCTTCTCAAATAGGTATGGTTGTGCCATTTTCAATTTTCTCTTAAATTTCGGGATTAGGAACTTTATCAGCCTCACTAGGTTCGATTAGTTCCTTAACTTCATTATTTTCTTGACATCTAAGGAATTCATCTTCTAGAAATTTGATGTCTTAAGAAACAAATACATTTTGAGTCTCATGATCATAAAGTTGATATCTTATACCATTCTTTATGTCTCTAGTGAAGTAGCACTCTCTAGTGGGAGTTCGAGCTGGCCTACATCCATGTTCATAGTATGTAATAAACAACCGCAAATCATCGAGTGTGGTACACTCGGCCTAGTACCATACAACCCATAGGGGGTTTTAAGTATAGATCTACATGGAATTTATTTAGGACAAACGTTGCATTCTCAGCGGCATGTCCCCGAAAACATAGAGGTAAGTTTGCTTTAGTCATCATTGATCTCACCATGTACAACATGGTTTTGTTGTGTCTCTCAGCAATTCCTTTGAGTTGAGAAGTACCTGGAAGAGTGAGATTGTAAATAGCTCCTATCTCTTTAAGGTATTCTTTGAATTCATCTGAGAGGTATTCGCCACCTCGGTCAAATCGAATTCGTTTTATTTTCTTTCATGTTTATTTCTCAATCAAAGACACAAACTCTTTGAGTTTTTCGAAAGCACATGATTGTCACATATCAAGAAAATAAAACTATATCACGAATTTTCATCAATAAAGCTAAGATAGTACTGATGTCCATTTCGAGTCATACTATGAAAGGGTCTGTGTACATTGGTAAGTATTAGGTCCAATATACCGACTCATCGTTGACCTTTCTTTGTGAAGGGTGCCCTGGATATTTTTCCACGAATACAATGCTCGTAGGTTAGTAAATCACAAACTTCTAGAAATCCAAAGGTATGTTCTTTATCAGTCTATTGATCCTATCAACATACACATATTCGAGTCATTGATGCAAGGTCATAGTTGAATGATCTCCATCCCCCTTTATTGTTAAGTGTTTTAATACTATTATTAATAAATGTAATCAATGTTATTTACATTCATTATACAATCATGCATGTTAAATTCATAGATTCCACTTGTTATTAATAGACGATCTGCCACAAATTTACCATAATGACTTATTATTAATACATTACATAAAAGGAATGAATATCCATATCCAACTAATATAGATACAGATAAAAGGTTCCTTCTAACATCATGAACATAGAGACATTTTCTAATAATTTGGACTCTTCCACTTGATAACGATAGTCATCATGCCCCCGATAGCGACTGCTGAAACTATTGCATCAAATCCCATTTATATGACTATCTCTCCATCATCAAGACTTCTAGTTTCTTGAAATATATGCATCAAATTGCATACATGAATAAAAGCATCGGAATCAACAATCCAACTATCTTCTCATACTACGAGTAAGTTGATTTCAATGATGAGAGAGTTTATGAGTTACTTGTTGGGCATCACCTTTGCCATTCACAAGGGTCTTCATGTACTTTGCCCTTGCGCTTCCAGTGTCCCGACTTTTTACACTAAAGGTAGACATCCCCTCTCTTGGATGTCAGATGTTTAGAAGCATGAGAAGATGTACCAACAACTTGGCCCTTCTTCATTTTCTTTCTAATTGGATCCTTCTTTGATCCATGCTTCCAATCTCGCTTCCCTTTGACATGTGCAACTATTGCACTACCATAAGTATTCTCTTTCTTCATGATCTCCTCAGAGGACTTTAGTGAAGCAATCAACTCAGCATTTTTTAAATTCAACATATTCATATTATAAGAAATTATAAACTTATTAAAATATTTAGGGAGAGATAACAATAAGAAATTAGATTGCATATCCGCTTCCATCTTAGCCCCTATAGAATCCAATTAATGGATGTAAACTAACAGTTTGACTACATGTTCCCAATCTAGAGTCCCTTCATGCATTTTGAAATGAAGCATTTCTTTCATAATTTTATAGAACTAGGTGTGGTTCACATCGCCAACATTTCCTTCATATTTTCCGAGATGTCTTGAGTTGATTCGATATCCATATGTTACTTCTAAAGAACATTGGATAAGGAACTAAGAATGTTGCAATAGGACAACATGTGGTCCTTGTCCCACTTCTTGTTGAAATCTCGAGGAACCTTGGTCTGAGGGTCCTTGCACTTGTTGCTAGAGAGCACATATCCGATGCGCTTAGCTAGAAGTACAAGCTCCAAATTTTGAATCCAATCCAAATAGTTTGGATCAGTAAAGTAATTGACCTCAAGCATCTTGTTAAGTGGGTTGAGAGACTTCAACTGAAATTAAAGAATAAAATAGAATATACTTCAATATCTTAATTAAGGATATTAAACAATTTAATAATTATTAAATTAGGAGTTCTCGTATTTTTTGTACTTTAAATGCTTTTCCCTTATTAGAAAAGCATGAGGCATGCAAACAAAAGGTCTCATCATGAAATCTAAGACTCCTTTCCATTTTCATTGCACCCCAAAAATATGAGAAAATGCAACTACAATGAAAGAAGCGGGAACTCTTTCCATTTTACAAGTCCAACTTGTATTCTCTATTGGGTCTTCAACAACCACACCCCCACATATATGGAGTTAGCATGTTGTCGATTAAACCAACTACCAATAAGAGAATATCAATTTATGATACGTGCAATCCAATAACGCCCCAATAAAATGGGGAACGAAATTGGGGTCACAACGCATACACCTGTTTTTGGAAAAAATGAAGAAATCGATTCCAAGGCTATTTGTATTCCAGAGTCATGACTATGCATTAGTTTCTCCAAAAGTGCAACTCGTGGTGATGAAGTTCTTCGCAATTACAGAAGACCATGGATGTCATCATATGACTTAGTCCATAAGTATGTGTGGCGTAGAATGCCAATTAAGTAACCAATTAGCATATTCATGGCCTAAACACCATCATCTATTCACTTCAAGGCAACAAAATCAGTACATATTGTACTAAGGAGATTTTTTTTATCTTTTGACTGTGTATGACACTAAAGTAACTCTAAGAAATTTTAGGAATTTAAAACACTTTTAAATTTCCCAAAATGTCTAGTACAATTGCCTAGATGTTGTTTGAAATTAATAACTCTTTTCAATTTCAAAAGGTCTAGTGCAACAATCTAGATAATTTTCAAATCAAATTAATTATAATTGTGAAAGATGTCTAGTGCAACTTTCTAGATAATTCATAAAATCAATTCCATAATATCTAAATGTATCGTAAACATTCTAGGGCAACACTAATCAAGAAAAATATGAAATAAAAATTACATTCTAATTTATTTCATATTTCCAAAAACAAGCTTTGATTTCAAATTCGAATTTGCAAGTTGCGACCATCGCACCTCAAATTATAAAACATCATTCAACTTGGATATAAAATTGTCGAGACCTCAAATATTTCTAAACTATTAGGTCCAAATATTTATGTGAATATATAAAATATATTTCCATCAATTTCGAGTCCTAAAACATGAAAAAGAAGTCAGTTAGAACAATCTAATTCCTCGAGTCCACACACTCGGAATCGCGTGAAGATTTTTTGCACTAATTAGATAATTTAATTATGACTTACTAATAAGTATTTTATCACAGTATATAATTAAAAAATAGTATCTAAAAATTTATAATTTATCCTCTACAGTCTTTGGTTGAAATCGGACTCTGCAATTCTATTAACATTAGAATGTTCTCTTGAATGTTAGCAACTATTGGTGCACCTTTTGGGAATGAGTCCAGTCCTTCTAAGCCTCATGTATATCTGAAAAATATGTTTAAAATAGGGGAGAATAGAAGAAACTTTGAAAGTCACCGAATCATTCGAATCATTAAACTGTCGCAAGATAATGTAAGTGACAATCGAGATAATCTTGCCAATTGTTAATTATACTTTGATTCAATCGAAATGATGTAAACTATGTTTCTAATACAAAATAAAGGAAGTATTTATGGACTTTCATCATGCAAATGCAGAAAATTAGATAACTATTTGCATAAAGCATTATATGTTCACCGTATGAATAAGAAATTTTAAAACATTTGTAAATATGAAACCATAATTTAGGAAAATGATTTTTCTAACAAGGTTTCTAATATTCTAATGAATATTAAGAAGAGATAAGGGTTACCTCTAAAAGTGTGATCCTCTAAAGCAAGAGACCTCATGTAAAAAGTCCATTATGCAGTGTCTCTCTTTTCAGCATAGAGATGAAATGTGTTGATTCATAGGAACTTGGATGGCGTCTTCATGAACAAGGCTTCAAGAAGAGGTGTCTATGAGTTCTATACACTCAAGATTCTTCTCTTTTTCTAAGAAACAAACTTCTTAAGGGACTTGGCTCTACGAAACATAAGTGAATAAAAGAGAGAGTCTCACTCTCCTTTTATAGTCATTATACACGCTTATTGATGACTCTTCTCTTCGAGTAGGCTTGTGCAATGATGACCCTTGGATTGTTGATCAAGGTCTTAATACGAAGTCCTTGTCAATTAATACAATTATCTCCTTATTTATCTCTTTATGTAATTAATCAAGCAACAATCAACAAATAGTTATTTTTAAGAACTCTTTGTAGTGGCACCATGTGTCGATACACACGCCTAACAAATTCCGTCTATGGAATGGTATTGTTTCCAGTCTATTAATTGGTTAATCAATAAATAATTCAACATTATTAAGAGCTTTATTCTCAGTAGAACTCCATATAATGGCACGCCCAACAAATTCCGTCTATGGAATGGTATGGTTGTTGCCTTTTTATCAATCTACTATCTTGATGATCACATTATCATTACTGGAGAAATTATAGAAATAATGCCTATAGCTTCAATCATATTCACAAGCACAAAAAAAATGTAAATCAAATTTACATCTATTATTGTGAGTCAAATTCACACGTAATTTCAAGCCTTGGAAATATCATGCGAATCATTTTTACATATATATTACTAACATGAATCATATTCATATAAATATTATATATCGTTAATCATCATTCACATTAACTAAATGTATTTTGTGAATCAAACACAAAAACGCCTTATGAATAATGTAATAAAAATTATTATTACAACACTGATATCTTTAAGTATGACTCCTAATCTAATAAGGACTCATGAGATATAAATGCATAATCTTGGAGATATTGTTAGGGTGATCATACTATCCATGTATGATTCGAAATATGGATATCAACCAATTTCAGGGTTTATAACAATTTTAGATAGAAGTTGGAAATTGGAAATGTTGGGAATTAGATTCAAATGAATTGAGCTTTAATCCAACTAGTTTTCAAATCATCATGCTAAATGGAGCCACTAAAATTCATCATGTTTCATTACTCTCTCAGAATTGAAGTGTCATGATAGATGATCTAGTATGATAGAGTAAACCCGGAGTATTCCCAGTGTTCCTTAGTCCTTTAAACTAGAAAAAACTTTGATATATTTGAAGTTCAAACCCCTAGTTTGACCGCTTCTTTATAATAAATCAATAGATTTCTGATTTGATATTTGGGTGATAATGATAATCATATACTTTCCAAAAGCATACATTAATATCTAGAATTATTGTCTTATTTCATAGACAAGATGACCATGCATGAATTCATTTTGACACCAAATTATCTCATCAGTGAGCTCTGTCTATCGGATCATCAATTAATAATATCCATGATTACTTTGAGATATCACACATCTCATATGTCTTAATGTTCACACCAATGCTTGGGTATGTGGAACTTGTCTAGGTCACAAATCTATTGGTCTGTCAAATGTGCATACTCATGCATATATATGTATATCTGTCTCAGGTCAAAGGATGAATGCTTGATCTTGACAATTATGATTTAGGTCTCAATTTATCTCAACCTCATCAAGCCAGCTCTGTGTCCTGATTATCCCAATACTTATGAATCTCTATTCCTATGCAGAGGACCTGCATCAAGAAGTCGATTGGAAATCAGTCCATAGAGAAAGAATATCATCTTTTTCTCAGTCTAGAGATCTTTATTGAATATCGCTTGTTTTAAGTCAACTATGTCCTCTTAGATGCATGGTATTCATCATTGCTATGGTACATAAACCTAATTATACAAAAGGTCCTAAGAAAGTGCATTCATTTTTATTTATTCATTTCATTTCAAATGGACATGATAAAATAATACCATTTATTTCATTAATGGGATGCCAAGGGCTTATAAGTCCAACATATCGTTGGAAGGTTAATAGCGGTTCAATCTTGATTATTCACTAGAATTGGGTTGACTAGTAAGCATACATTATAGGGCTTAACTAATATCGCTTTTCGCATCTGCTTGATCGAGCCCCAAATTTAGTCAACCTTTGGCGTTTAGTACTAAGACACCCACAAACACGAGGCATCTAAGACTCCCACATCAAAGGCATCACAAATATATAACCAACTAAAGAAATAATATATTTCATAAAAAAATTATATATATACATATATTAAAGTCCTAGTTTTAGGTTCTGTTGATAATTGTTTTTAGGAATAGGGACTCTTGTATGAAATCAACGATTGTTGCTATATTCCATCATGTCCATTAGAAGGCTAGATGTGTCAGTCTTGCTTTTTGCCATCTTTTTCACAGAAGAAGCACATCTGTCCACCCCCTCCTCGCTGACCTAGCTTGATAGTCTCTCTAATCCTAACTATCTTTCTCACAACTTCACCACCTTCGCAAACTCTCAACCTTCGTCTCTTAGGCCTCAATCCTAACCTCTGTCATCTACCTTCTATTTAAATGAAATGCTAAAATCAAATCTATTCTATGCTAGTATAGCTCCGCTTGTTCTGTCCTCCAAAATAGTTACTCATCTTAGTTGGAACTAAACTCCAATCTTCTTGAGTTACAATTCTTCCTAGAAGGCACTCAATCACTCTAGTCCAAACACAAGAAAGGAAAATGTTATCAATATTTGGTATGCAATAGAGATGCAAATAAAATAATAAGGAAAATAAATAAATAAGAAAGAACTTAAATACACTAAATGTGAAAAACTCGATCTAATTCCCCATGCCTCCCTGGTATTGGTACCGCTTCGGTACACATTTTTTGTGTTTTTATAAAGAGGTCAATTATATCACCTGATGCCCCAAAAAAGTGAACACGACAACAACAAAGCCACTTCATACATTAAGTAGGGTTGGCGTCAAGGATTCTTTGCCTCCATTCAAATCAATCTTGGATCATTCACGTGTTTAGATCGAAATCACGAAGATCCCTTCGGGTAGTCTCATTCCAACACTTCACATGCCTTCCTCACCCACTCATAGAACGAGTACTCAAAAACAATAAATAAAGCATTATTAGAAGTCATGTAGTTGGTGCACGCACACACACACACATACACACAGGTCAATCCAACCATCCCTATAGATCATCATTTTCGTTCTTTCTATTCCATATCCAATTTTCGGTCGCATCAATTCTATGCAATCAATCCCCTGTTGCTTCACTCATACCTGGACATCGATCGTACCCTATCTTGAATGCCCAATAGAGAGATGTTTTGTCTACATTCACTGGTTGAGGATTCTATTCAGATCTGTAGGTGGGATACATTGATTTGATCTTCTTTTACAAGTATAGAATCGAGGTAAAGAAGAGAGATAGTGAGGGAGAATGATAATTGTCTATTAGTGTGTGGCATGTATCTTGTATCTCATCCTTCTCATATGGGATCAAATTTGAGAAAACGCCTGAGTGAAGAGACAACCATGAGATAACTATAGGGAATACCTCAATTCCCTCATTCATCACATCCCCCCTCCCCCACCATGCGGTACCTGTAATTGAAAAGACCTATGTCATTCAGATGCAGGGATGCCGCCCGAAGTTCTTTATACTGATGAAAATTTCTTGATGGAATAATCTATGCATAAACTTATATTTTTCTCCACTAAAAAACTATATATTTGGGATTGACTCTCAAAGTTCATAAGTGCCTCTCTTGTTTATGGAAGGGAAGTGTCTATAGGAGGGTAGAGCGAGCAACTACGATATATATATATATATATATATATATATATATATATATATTGCCATGTGAGAATAAGGAGCCATCTCAACATCCCTATTCTCGCATATTCTTACTGGTGCATCGACCATCCTCCTTTTCAAATGGTCAAACCATCTTAAGCGGTTTTCTCTCATCTTATTCTCTATTAGAGCTACATCAACATTACTTGTAATGGCATCATACCAAATATGATCGTTTCGTGTAGGATTACATATCCACCTTAACATTTTCATTCGTGCTACTATCATTTTCTGCACAAATATATGGTTTATAGGCTACCATTCAAATCCATAGAGCATAGCTGGTCTCACTACTTCATTGTAAAAAATTCCTTTGATTTTCAAAGGAATTTCCTTATCACATAGTATAGTAGAGGCTTGTCTCCATTTTAACCAACTTGCATTTATTCTATGAGTAATATCTCCATCGATTTACCCATCATTTTCAAAATAGATATCAAGGGTCTAAAAGAATCTTTCCTCTAAAAGTTATCATCTCCAATATTCAACTTATTTCTATCACCACTACTCCCTTCAAATGTACACTCCATATATTGAGACTTTACACTACTTATATAGAACCCTTTAGTTTATAAGGTACATGGTTCTAAACATCAAGATTGACATTTACTCCATCTCTAGTCTCGTCAATAAACACAATATAACATTGAATAAAATGCACTATGGTATCATCTTGAATGTAACTACTCAGCTCGTTCATAATCTGAGTAAAATGGAAGTGACTAAAAATTGAACCTTGATGCTGATCGATGCTGATGTCAAAATAATAGTCTTTCCAGACTGGATCCCTACACAAGATGATGCCCGTCATACATATATGTTATAAGGTTCATGTATAAGATGGGTATATATCTCTTCTATAAAACTTTCCACAATATCTCCTATAAGACTGAAGTCTCCATACTTTTATAGGAACTTCATCAGATCCTACACCTTTCCTATGTTTAATAACCTTCAATGCCTCCCCTACTTCCTTTTATTGCATTCATCTATAGCTTGCACAATTCATGGTACTTTCACTAGTAGTTATATCTCTTAAAAAGAGAATAATCAAACTAACATTATTAAAAAAACTTGTAGTTAACTCGAAAAGTGCATCCTAGGTCAAACGCATGTACGTTACTCACCTGTTTAGAAAAACATACACTCGATTATACGTTCAATTACTCAGCATGTTTATGTGTTTTATAAATTCAAATATATCTATTTTTATTTTTTAAATATTTAATATTTTAATCCTTTAAGTGTTTCTAAAATTTAATTCTGATTGTAGAAAACAAGTAAAATAAAAAATGAGAAAGAAGTTAAAAACCTGAAAAAGAAATTGATTTTCATATTACTAATATATGAAAAGAAAGGGAAAAGAGAGGTTTCAAATCAAATAAAATAAAAAATATGATAAATATACAAAAAAATAATTTTTTATTTTTCTAATTTTCAACTATTTTTTTAATTTTTTAAGAAAAATAAAACCAAATGAAAATAATAGTTGAAAAGAAAAAGTAAGGTAAATGGTCTCAACTTTGAAGATACATTTTTCCTTCAAAAATGGGGACACAAATTCAATGGATATTTTTCATCAAAAATAGGATCAAAACAGAGTTGAGAACATCTTTTCTTCTTATATTTTGATTTTATATGATTTTTTAAGTTTTTTATCTTTTCTCTAATATTTAGAGATATACACAATATCTTTAAGAGTTTTTTCATTATGTTGTGAAACACAGTGAAGCATATGACCTAACTTTTTCATATTTTTCTAAGACAGAATGGATTAACTAAAATTGAATTACTACTAGAAGACTAAAATCATGCTTTTGACTTTTTTATATATTAATTCAATGTAATTGAACAAAATCCTTCATATAGAATGTATCAATGGCTATATGAACATATTTTTGGATTTTCAATATGATGCTAAATAAAACCATAATGAATTTATTACCCAATATCATGTCAAAACTCTATGGCCACATATAAGTGGTAATGAAACTTAGAGAAAAACTAGGCAAATATTCAAACTATAAAATGCCAACAAGTGAATTAAAAATATGGAGAACACAATGAGTTATGAATTAAAGAGATAGAAGTAACTTTTCGAAGTAGAAGTAACAATTCAACTTCGAAAAGTCGTAGTTAATCCGAAACTCATTAAAAAGTTATTAAACCCTATTATATGATAGACATTGAAGTTCTCTTCTTAACAAAATTAAATTATATAAAACAAAGCACAAGTTAATGATTTATGAAGTATATAGTCCAAGGGAATAAATGAAACTATGAATTCTAAAAACAATTTAAAAATCCTTTAACAAAAACACTCATTAATATCACAAATATGTAACACTATAAACGTAAAATAGCCATAACTTGTGACATGCGTACACTGCTTAATTTAGGATGATGTTGCAAAATAAAAACCTGATGGAAAATTGGATAACTTCAAAGGATGCCCTTGTAGAATCCTTTTTCAAGTGTCAGGCGCATGTTATCGAGGATATGATCTAATGGTGGTTAGGTAAAATGGTGCTTCTCAATCCTACGGTTGTGTTGATGTCGTGTCTTCATGTAGGAAATGTGATTATAGTAATCTAGACCCTCTTTTTTCAAATGATTGAGATTAAGGAGGGGCGATAGAAACTAATTCTAGTTGTTATCTCCCTCCCTCTCATTTTTCTTATTTTAGGTTGCATGTAAACAAACAATGACCATCATGACAAGTGGGGGCTCGAGGAGGTACTACACAACTTATAATGGAGTAGTAACATGTCTTGCTACTAAGAGACCATGTACTGATATTATGTGCTCAACCAAAAAGCCATGGATATGTGCGTGAGTGTGAGTAGGTGTTCTCCCATGGTTGTGAGGGAATAGGTGATATGCTCTCCGACCACCATGCATTGTTGGAGTTGTTGGGATTGTGTGAGGATGTGGAAGAGATACGTAGTGGAGGTCAAGGGGTTGCAGTTTGAAGAGGAGCTTATGTTTTAAGTCTCCTACATCTGTGGGGGGGAGAGAAAAACATGCTCCTCTCGTCGCAATTCGACCAGAGGTTGGAGAACTGGGAAGATGAAGGTGAAGCAGCAGTTGAAGGTGACAATGGAAGGGAAAACACAATGAGGGGATGAAGATGGAAGGTGAACATTTGTTTAAAATGTATGAAGAAAAAATAAGCAAAAAACTACACTAGGGGAAGAAACATAATGAATGAAGGTATATGATTGGGATGATCGAACTCCAAGGGGAGTGACCAATCATGGCCACAACTTCATGAAGGAAGTAAACAAAATGTTATGAACCTTGCATTATGGAAACACAGAAAAAATAGCAAACAGTTTGCATGTTCGAAGTGTCACCGTATGAACATTAGTTTTAGCATAACAAAAAATTTATGCAAAGCATAACCATATACATTAAGAAAACAATTTCCCAATTTGTTTCAAATATTCCAATAAAAATTAGGAATAGATCAGGATTACCACTTGATGCATGAGCCTCTAAAGTAAGAGACCTCTTCAAAAAAAATTTTATGTTCTTGCTTCTCTCGTAGGCACGGAGGTGACTCACGTTGCTTCCTTTACAAACTTTGATGTTGACTTCTTGAAAATTTCCATACAAGGATGATCAAGATCCTGATTTCACCATATGAAACCGATTATATTATGCATATGAGGAGTGTGAAGAAGGAGATGATATTCTCCTCCACAATGTCACGCCATTAGAGAGTACAGTGCTTGATAAGGTGGATGTGTTGGGTCTTGAACAGTAGATGTGCATGAGAAGTGAATTCTCAAGAATCTTCTCGACTTTAAATTCACAAGGCAAGAGAATATTGGGAGGCAAAAGCATGATTTCAAATAGAGGCAAATCCCTCTCTTTTAAATCCAAGATGGACATCCATGAGGAGTCTTCTCCTCCTGGTGGACATCCAAAATATGGTCCCCTGGATTGAGGATAAAGGGTTATAATAAAGTACTTGTTCAACAATAAATAGAAATTGATTTATATCCTTTTGATTATCAATTAAATCAATTAATAAATTAGGCTACAAATCAACCAACAAATTGAGTAGAACTCTAATGGATGCGCCATGTGTCTCTCTACACATGTCCCCTTTGTTGCTAAATATGATTTGAATTTGTTCCTTAATTATCATGATAATGTAATTATCATTATTTAAAGTTTTACAAGAAAGAACCTAATAGCTTATTAATCATAGTCATATTTTCAAATAAAAATGAAAATCCAATTTACATATAAAACTAATTTGACTAATATTCAGACATGTGCCTTGAAATAATTCTTTGAATAATATTCACATAAATATTAATTATTATGAATAATTATTCATATTGAATAATGAATTAAATTGGTGCGTCATATTCACAAAAATATCCTTTCAAAATTTGAGTATGACAATAAAATTTACTGTCATAATATTGACATCACACAATACAAGTCTCAATCCAATTAGGACTTATGAGATACATAGAGATATACATGGAGAAAATGTTGGGGAGATCATGTTATCCTTGTATGGTGACTTTAAATTTGTATAAATATCCAATTCTAGGATTTATACATTTTTTAGCAAAATACGTGACTAACGAATGTTGATTTCAAGCTGAAATAATTCACACTCCAAGTGAGCTTAACGAAAAACATCACACTCTCCATGAGTTGGAAATGCTTCAGTGAGTTGAACCCAGCTTCCATGATACATTTCTAATCATAGTACAAATCATTTTGTGTTTAGAACTAAGCTCAAGGAATGTATTTATTACTTTATTCATCATCACTTCTCTTTCCAACATTTGGACATTGAGATTGAAATTGGACATTAGATTCAAATGAGATGATACTTAGTCCAATTAAGTGTCAACTCATTAAACGAATAAATGGAGCCACTAAAATTCATATGATCACATCATTCCCATGGAATGGATGTGTCATGTTGGACGATCTATTAAGATACATTTATACGTGAGTATTCCCAATAATCATTCACCATTTATGTGAGAAGACTTCGATATATCCAAAGTTCAAACCCTAGTTTGACTATCTTCTTCGAGACAAAGCAGTAGATTTATCATTCACTAATTAGATGACAATATTAATCATATAATTTCCAACGGGATATATTAATATCTCGAATTCACAACATATTTCATAAACAAGATTACCACGCATAGAATTCATTATGACCCCAAAATATCACATGAGTGAGCTTTATCTCCCAATTCGTCAACCATTAACTTGTGTGACTCCTTTGAGAGTTCATACTTCTCATATGTCTTCATACACACATCAACTCGCAGAAATGCGGACCTTGGTTTGGTCACCAACCTGTTGGTTTGTAAAATGTGCATACTCAAGCATATAACTGTATATTTATCTCTCGGTAAAGGATGTGTACTTGATCATGACAGTTACGATTCTGGTCTTACTTTATATCGACCTCATCAAGTCAACTCGTTGACTAGATTATCACAACATGTCTGAATCTCTACTACTATGTACAGGTCCCGCATCAAGAAGATGATCGAAAATCAGTCATTCGAGAAAGATTGTCATCTATTTCTAAGACTGAAGATCTTTATTTCATATCACTTGTTAATATCAGTTGCATCCTCCCAACTACATGGTATTCAATATGGTCATGACACATAACCATAACTGTATAAAGGGATCTCAATATTTAGTGCATTTACAAATTTTAATTCAGCTGGACATAATAAAACAATAACTAGTATTGTATTAATAGGTTGCAAATGGCTTATAAGTTCAATAGTCTCCCACTAGCCCTTAGAACTATTTATGTACAACTCTTAAACGCACACTTGAAGAGCCTCCAACCACACTATTTAATTGAATCGGATTAATGATCGAATTAAATGTGTCGTTCATTGTAGTCGGATAAACCGAGACTGATAAAAAACCACTTATATTAATCAAATTAAACACAAGCGACAATTTTTTTACTTGGGCAAGCCCAAGGTCGAACTCAGGGAGACAGCTTTCTCCTTATGTTAATTTTGGAGTCAATTTCGATGTTAGATTATCAGGAGAATATTTTGGTCCTTTTTATGCAATTAAAGAAACTACGATGCGATTCAAGCCAAATTTTAAGTTAAAACACAAATAATAGTCAAATAAAGTCCAAAATTAATGAAACTTGGATAGAATGTGAAACACAATGAAATGAAGATATTGCATTTTTTTGGAATTTTTAGACTCTGAATTAATTAAATATAAATGAAATATGAATGGAGGGTAGTTTTTGCAGAATTAATTTTAATAAATACCAAATTAGATCATTTTCAGATACAAAAATTATCCTAGATGTTTCTATGTGAATGGAATCCAAGAAAATTAATAGATCTAAAAAATGATGTAAATTAGACCTATTAAAAATAAATTAAGCAAAATACTATTTAATTTATCCAGCCTCATGATGAGTGCAAATGGTTTGATTTTTGTGCACGGTGTAGAACAACTTAAGCTAAACATGTTGTGATTTTATGAAGATTTTTGGAGCAAGAAATAATTTAATATTGAATTTAAAGCACACAGTGGGAAAACGATGTAAATTTCCACAAAAAATAATATTTCATTCCTTTACGCTCACAAAAACATGACAATTGTCCACAATGATAAAGCACAAGTTTATATGCAACGTGCAATTTCTGGAATTTAAAAATGTTGCTAAATAAATGTCTAAATCAACATGCAAACACAAGGACTAAAGTGCAAACATAAAATAAAATTGCTAAAATTAAAACGTACATACAAGGACAAAAGTGCAATTACCTATAATGATGGGGATAGGAATGCAAAATATCCACATGAACACGTACTAGAAGGGACTGATTGTAATTCTGGAAACATGCAGGGGCCTTAGTGCAAAATGCCCAGCCCACACAGGACACATGAGGTACTAGGCTCAGACAGTGTCAGTGGCTCAGTCTGAGGCTCGGGTACACTGCAGGCTCGAGGTAGCTTCAGAGCTGGCTCAGGTGCTCCAAGCCTAAAGATCGGGGAAGAGGCTCGGAGGGGACGACGTAGCACATGCTAGACCATCTGATTAAGATGATCTAACGGTCGCTGAAGCGGGCGACGTGGCAGCCTGAGTGTCTATCAGATCGAGATGATCCAACAATGGTAATCGCTCCTGAGCTAAAGACGTGATTTGATGCGGGACGTTGGATCTTCGAGTGATCTGACGGTATCTGATGACTCCTGGAGCGGTTGATGTGTCGGGATGAGGACCTTCCGATCAAGACAATCGGACGGTGGCTGGGCGTCGTGTTCCTCCGGGCCGTCGCCTCCTGCGGTGGACTTGGCTGGGCCCCGACAAAAGGGCTATCAACTCTGTCGCCTTCCTCCGTGGTCGGTGAAGATACCCGAAGACTCCTAAGTGGCTAGGAGCGATCGTGGAAGCGTCGGGGAGCGACCGGAGCGGCTGGACGAGGCGGAGGTGGTCCGTAGGTCGGAGGTTATGAAGCTCATAGTAGCTCCAGTGAAGGTCCAATCAATGAAGAAGATGGTGCCTGCAGCACTATTGGATGCCAAAAAAATGTGGTTCTCATGTTCGCGTGATGTGCAGTGAGTGCTTGAGGCTTGTGGGGCGAAATGGTGGACGGGAGGTGGTGATCCTCCGTCGTGATCGGCAGAGCAGTGGTCTGTAGTGATCGGTGACCTCAAGAGGTCGTGGCGATGAATGAAAGGTTGCACAAGATGAGAGCTCCAAAGCGGAGCTCGGTGGATGGTCAGCGGGAGGAGATGTTGAGCGGAGAAGGCAGGAAAATTAGGGGAAAATCAAAGGAAAAGAAGATGAAGATCGGAAGAGGAGATGGAAGGATCTACATGGGATTGAAGGCTCGGAGGGAGCTTTTGGTCGTCACTCGAGGGTCGATAGAGTGCCCGAGCTCTACCAGCTTATCGAGGAAGCTGCTGGCACGACAGAGCTCGTCATGGATCTCACCGGAGATCGGTACACCATTGTCTCTAGCTCTCATGGCTAATCGATGTCACCAATAGGTAGGAGGGAGCATTGGGATCTCTTTTGCAAGGGCGGATGGCCGTGAAAGTGGCCAGAGGTGGGGTATTTATAAAGAGAAGGTGGAGGATTGGATTATGGAAGGTGAGGTTTATGCGGGGTTTCTGGATCAAAGGAGAGTGTGTCATGGCGATCATGGGTGCTGGCGAGGATGATGGAGGTGCGAGCGACATCATGGGTCAAAGATCGAGTGGAGATGGTGGCTGTAGTGGCGTAGAAAATAGAAAGGGGGAGGAGACGATGCGAGGTGGGAGACGACGTGGCTGAGGCTTTCTCGGAGGTGGAAGACGATCTCTCGACCGTTGGATCTAGTGATCCAATGGCTCTGAGTGAGGTTCTTAGGAAGGGCCTGGATGTGATCCCATCAATGCCATCAAAGGGTGAAGGATGCGCAACGTGGAGGGATGTGGGTGGGGCACTGGCGAACGGTGGAGATGGTGTCGGGAGTTTGATCGAAGGGTTGACGATGAAGCGGGAATGAGCGGCTGCGATCTGATCATCGGGTCTACGATCCAGCGGTCGTGAGAACGACACGTGGCCAAAGGAGATGAAGGCATTGGTGAGTGGCCTAGATCTGACATGGACGTTTATCGGGCAGCCTTGAGACGCTGCGGAATGGATGGCTAAGACTTGGCGGGCATGGGCCCGATCCAACGACCAAGAGGGGAGGGCGCATGGCGTGTGATGAGCAGGGTCGTGTGGCGCAATCAAAGGGCGCCACGGGGCCCAATCGGATTGGTTGAGGGGAGAAAGTGAAATAAGAGGGATGGCTGAATTTGGAAAAACTCGAAACATGAAAGTTGTAGATCTCGACGAGATCTACAAGTTTCATATTTACCACAAATGGAAACGAGGATAAATAAACTGATAAATACAAGGGTATAAATATAAATACATATAGTATACAATGGGGGCCCATAACCCAAGTTTTGCATACAAGCTCTGATTTTAATGAAATTGATCTCATTTTGAAGATCTCTGAATGTATATTATTTTAAAAGTGAGTAGACCTAAATCAGAGGCTATATGAGAGAGATATGTGTATGTTAAGGTCCATGGTTTTGAACTTGGATTGGGATTTATTGGTAAATTTATACAAGTTAACATTTTTTGGTATTTTTCTTGTATTAGTGTTAGTGATATATATAGTATAGAGTAAATGTATGGGATTTAGAGTTAGTGTAAATATGTACAAATAAGTGATTTTTACAAGTTACTTTGGCTTCTTATTTAATGTAGATGTAAATGCTAAAATGCATATGTTATCAGTGCATGCATGAATGCTAATTGTGCAAAATAGGTGGATATATGCCTCTAATTACTCGAGAACAAGGCTCTATTTTCAACTTTTAGAGTGATGAATCACATATTCATCAACACTCATTCTTGTAATTATTGAATATTTTATCAAATAGTCAAGTAAGTTGATTAGTAAGTCTGTCACTGGCGACTATGCCAAGTTCTGTTACAAACTTACATACCTCAGCGAACATTAACAACATCAAATGTAGTTGCCACGTCTTATGCACCATTGTTTTACTTTGTCGAAGCATCCTTGGTGTCCTACTTCTTGCTACACTTTGCTCAGCAAGCACTATCATCCAAGAAAAGTAAATCCTTAGGTAGAATTCCTATCAAAGTCAACTTATTGGAAGTCAAAATCCTTGTATCTTACGACTTGGAGATCATTATCTACTTAAATAAATATGTAGTCATGAGTTCTTCTTAGTTACTTGAAAATACTTGTAACTATTGTCCATTGTTTCTGTCCATAGCATGATTGGTAACAACTTAATACTAACACTGCATGGCAAATGTCTGGTCGTGTACACATCATGTCATAGATGAAGCTTCTTATGAGCGATGCATAAGGGCATCAAGCCATGGCTTTCATTTCCTCAATCTTTTGTGGAACCATGCCTTCTGATAGGTGAATACATTGTCTCAAAGGAAGGAAGCCCTTATTGGAATTATCCATACTGAATCTTTCCAAGATCTTCTCGATATATCCTAGTTGTGATAATCTCAATACCCTCTTTTCTATGTTTCTGAACAACTTCAGACCCATGACATAAGAGGCTTCTTCGAGATCATTCATTTCAAAGATATGGGGCAACAAAATCTTCACACTAGTCATCATATATTAACCATTCCCTGTGATAAAGATGACATCTACATAAAGCACAATGAACACGATGTCTACCCAGTAAGATACTAATACACGCACAGTTCATCCGGATTCTGCATGAAATCATAACTCTTTATGGTTTTATCAAATTGGGTGCTCCAACTACAAGAATCTTATTTGAGTCCTTCTCTGTGCTACCCCAAGCTAAAGGATTCTACCTCCTCACCACCTCATCAAAGAAGAACTGTGTACATGGTGCTTGTCCTAGTTAGTTCACTGTCTAAAAGAATCATACGTGTGTACGAGATATTCTATTTAGACTAATAAAGATGACATGTGAACATAGACTTGTGGACTCAAAGAATTAAGTCCCTTTACCTGAGAAATCTTAACTCCAGTTCCAAAAAGGTTCCTCTGAAATTAGGTGGATTAAGGTCAAATTAAGTCCCTCCTCAACATCTATTCATAACTTGGTTCAGAACCCACTAACTTTTCACTTTGCATATGTTGGATATGCGGATGAGGTGTAGATGACATACTATGTAGATGAATGCAAGACTCTTTTTTCTTTCTTTTCTTTCTTTTTTTAAATGCAGGGATGATATGTAGGAGTTAATAAGAAGCCGTTGATTTTGATTTTTTATTTTTATTCACAAAATTATACAAGAGTATTAAAAATATACATGTATTTTACAAAGAATTACAATTTTTACCAACCCCGTAATTATTGTATAGTATATAAAAAAGTACACAATAGTAGGAGCTATGGGTAAAGTATACATGTAATATATACACATGCCCCTATACTTAGTGTGTGCTATGTACTCAGAGCACGAAAAGCGAGGAAGAAGACATAGCTCGTGCTAAGCGTAGGTGAACAAAAATGCCAAAAATGTAAAGAAGTCGTCCCGCCCCCTATACTTAGGCTCTGGCAGCCTGAGTGTAGAAGAAGATAAAAAAATGGGGCGGGCGAGGTCAATAGGTGAAATGGATGAGAATATATACATGATGGGCATCAGTCCCCCCTATACTTAGGCTATAGGATGTACATCGAATGGTGGATAAACTTGGGTCACTCTCCCCCCCCCCCATACTTAGGATCTTGTCATCCTAAGTATAGTCAAAAAATAAAAAGATATGAAGCCGGGGCGAGTGACTGGAGTCACGGGAGGGGAGAAAGAAATTATATGCAGGAATGGTGAGTATATACAAGGATAGCGATCTGAATCTTTTCGATGCTGCTGATGGCAAGAGTTCATTGTTACAAGGTCTCATGCGCAGCTCTATGTGTGTCTATTGAGTCTAACTCGTGCATGACAACAATCTCCTCAACATGGACTAACTGTTTATTGGTTCGACAAAGTGTTTCAGCAGTTGTCCATTAACTAGGGATGTCTGTGCTCCATCTGTAAGATCTGAAATCTCTATGCATACACTATCATGCATAGCACGAACTATGAACGGACGCGTCCACTTGGATTTCAGCTTACCTTGGAAACCATCGGCCTTGCATTAAACAACCATATCTTTTGTCCAGGAACAAAGGTTTTTCATCTGATATATCTATCGTGCAAACGCTTTACCTTGTCCTTGTAAGCCAAACTGTTGTCATATGCTCGGTTTCTGACATCCACAAGTTCATTCAGATCCATCTCTCTATGTTTCTACCATAGGTGTGTTTCAGTTGACCTTCTTGATTGCCCATTCGGATTTGTGCACTAATTCTGCGGGCAAATGGTAGGGATTTCCAAACATCATTCTAAATGGGGAGGTTCCTAAAGGTGTCTTTTAAGCTGTCCTATAAGCCCAAAGGACTTGATCCAAAATATGAGACCAGACCTTCCTGTCTGGGTGGACAAGCTTCTGCAACATGGTCTTCACCTCCCTATTCGACACCTCTGCCATGCCATTGGTCTGTGTGTGGTAAGGACTAGAGACACGGTGTTCGATGTTGTAATCCTTTAAGAGTTTCTTCACATCTCTGTTCACGAAATGGCTACCCCCATCAGATATCAATACATTGGGGATCCCAATCCTAGAGATGATGTGATCTCTAATGAATTTGCAGCCAGTTGTCTGCACCTTGGGTCGGGATAGCCTCCACCCACCTTGATAGATAGTCTACCACAAGAAGGATATATTTGAATCCATGGCTAACTGGGAATGGGCCCATGAAGTCGATGCCCCAGGCATCAAAGACATCACAAATGATGACATGTTGCATTGGCATCTCGTCCTTGGAACCAATGGTTCCTCCCATTCGTTGGCATACTGGGCTCGACTTCGCAAAAGGTGAGCACATCACGAAACAGAGTCATCCATTATAAGCCACATTGAAGTACCTTCCATGCGGTCTTCTTACCGCAGTGGTGTCCTCCTGCCTCCAGACTGTGGCATAAAGTAAGGACACTTTGATATTCCTCCCGAGGAATACACCATCTCCAGATACAATCCGGTCCTTCAAAGAAAAGGATCGGATCCTCCCAATGGTAATGTCACGCATCCGACTTAAGACGGTCTATGTGGCCCTTGGGCCAATCTTCGGGAACTTTCTTGGAGACAAGATAGTTCACTATATTGGCTTACCATGAGAGTTAGTCGATAACTAAGACTGACTCGTCAGGGAAGGGGTCTCGAATAGGCGTATCATCAGAAGTGTCAAAATTTTAGAGATGGGAGAGGTGATCAGCCACTACGTTCTTCTTTCCAGGTTTATCTCTGATGTCGAAATCAAATTCTTGGATGAGCAAAATCCACCTAAGAAGACGTACCTTTGTATCCTTCTTTTCCATTAAGTATCGTAGTGTTGTATGATTCGTGAACACAATCACCTGCGATCCAATTAGATGTGATCTGAACTTATCCAAGGCAAACACTACCACAAGCATCTCCTTTTCGGTAACTGTAGAGTTACGTTGAGCAGTATCAAGTGCTTTGCTTGCATAATATATGGCAAATGGGACGACATCCCTCCTCTGCCCTAACACAACCCCAATAACAAAATCTGCAGCATCCATCATGATCTCAAAAGGAAGACACCAATCTGGGGCATGTAGGATCGGGGCATCCATGATCATCCCTTGTAATAGCTTAAAAGCCTCAAGACATTTATCATCGACAATAAACTCCATGTCTTTGCCTAAAAGCTCAGATAGCGGTCGGACAATCTTCGAAAAATCTTTGATAAATCTCTGATAAAATCCAACATGCCCAAGGATTGTTCGCAACTGTTTCACATTGGTTGGTAGCTGGAGTCTTTCGATCATGTCCACCTTAGCAGGATCAACCTCCATTCCTCTCTTGGAGATGACATGCCCCAACACAATGCCCTCTGTCACCATTAAGTGATTTTTCTCCCATGAGAGCACCAGATTGACCTTACAACACCTTTTGAGGACTCAGTCCATATTTCTAAGACAGGAATCAAAGGAATTGTCGTGGACTGAGAAGTCATCCATGAAGATTTCCAGGAATTCACTGACCATATCGACGCAATCATGCACCTTTGAAATGTACCGGGAGCATTGTATAACCAAAAGGCATGTGTTTGAAAGCATAGGTACCCACGTCACACCATTTCTCAGATTCATTCTTCACGACCTGTCGTAAATTTGGATTCAACCGACGTTGGAATTCACGCGAGGTTTTAGCTTCATTCTCTAAGTAGATATGGTGCTAACACAGAGTGGGATTTATCCCGGGGAGATTGGAGATGCTCTAACCTATCGCCTTGCAGTTTTTCTCCAGGATCTCCAGCAAGCGAGATTCTTGCTCCTCGGTCAATCGTGAAATGATGATGATCGGATATTTCTTCTCTTGTCCCGCAAGGATGGCGTATTTAAAGGTTGTGGGTAATGGTTTGAGCTCAGGTAAGGTGTGATCATCAAGGAAGTCTGGCTCAATCGATTCTGGCTCTATGCTGGTAGTAGATGGATCTATCTTTGAAGTAACTGCCACCAACTCATTCAACGCTGGAGTCAGATCATCAAATGTCTCCAAGTAATCGGCAAAAGCCACGTGCGACTCATCATCCTCATCTTCTGATTTTCCTAAAGAGGGAAGGACTGACAGGCCCATCTGGGCCTCTATGTCATCGAAGATGTAGGGGGATGCACTTTCTGCGTTGTATTCGTTCCTAAGGTTCTTGCAAACTGTCTCATGCAAAAGATTTTCTCCATAGGAGAGGGACTCATTGGTGCTAGTTGGGTTCTTTCTCCATGGCCCAACGATGTCTACATGAACACAATCTGCTTCTGACGAAGAGTACTCGGTATTGGATTCTGAATCTAGCCTCTTCCACCTTGTCTGCTTCATCTCATGTTCTTCATCTCTGTCTGGAGTTTGGAACTGAATTTTCCCGATCTTGTAATCAAATAAGGCCCCTGTTGTTTTGAGGAAGGGCCTTCCTAGGATGATCTGGGAATCTCTCCAATTTCGAGGGGTCTCCATATCAAGGACTGTAAAGTCCACCATGTAGTCATGACCCTCAACTTTGATGATAATGTTCCTCAATTCTCCCTGGGACCTCTTGGTTGAATTATCTGCGAACTGGAGTAATGCTCTGGATTTCCTCAGAGGTCCTAGATTTAGCCACTCATAGAGGGCTATAGGCATCAAGTTAATTAAGGATCCATTATCTGTGAGAGTGCGTGCAAATGCAGTGTCATCGACATGACTCGCCACATAATGGGCACCCATGTCCCTTCATTTCCTGGGAAATGCATTCTTTATTGCACAAGTAGTGTCTACTGACAAAATGTGCTTCTCAATACATCTTTTGGTTTTCCTGCTGACCCTAGTAGGTGTGCATCTCGCCTTAAGGTACTTATGGAATGCAAGTGTCATGTATACATACTTATCAAAAGGGATTGTGACCTTGATATACTTATTGCAGAATTCTGCCATCTCAAGGTCATGTTTTTGGATTTTCTTTGTTTTCTTCTTTCCATCCTTAAGAGAACAGGGGAAAGGGATTATTGATGACAACTCAGATTCTGAAACTGAAAGATTTGCACTAAGACAGGAAACTGAGTTCTTTATAAGACTCTGACATTGACTCAGGCTCTGATGAAAAAGAAATTTCTGTGCCGAAACAGGTGATGCGTCTTCCGTGACATCTGGGTTGTCCTCCTCAGATGGAGGTACGGGATCTAGATCTGGTTCACCGGATTCACTACTAGTGATACTCTCCTTCTTTCTTGAAGACTTGGGAATGCTCTTATTCTGCTGTTGGTGGTGGCGATGCTGCTCCTTTCCTCTAAGTTCTCCTCACGTAGAGACTTGGTAGCATCATCCTCTTGTGCCCGTGCCCGATTAGGTATGGTCACGGTCCATCTACTCCTGAGGGACATATGATTTACATTATCATATGAAAGGATCTCGCATTCAAATAGAGAATAACCTGAATTGTATACGTGATCGCGTGGTCGCTGTTGGCCCTGATTCAGGCTATTTGGGTTAGCCTAGACCTGGGCGGGAATTGGGATCTTTGGCACCATCTGCTAGTCCTGGGTATGTGAAACACAGTTCAATTAAGTTCTAATATCCAAGTAGTCATTTTGTATCTGCTGGACCCTATCAGTCAGGGTTTGGATGGCCAAGGTGAGGGACTCCAATTCACTAGTGGGTAGGGCTTGTTGCTGCTGAATAGAGGATGAGTGACTTGGTTGTCTATACTGGCCCTACTGGCCGTGCCGATACTACTTCTCGTGGAAAGGTGGTGCTGGGCCCTGCTGGCCTGAGTGTAATATGCATTTCTGATGATGCTGTTGAGGCGCTTACCCTTGTCCAAGCCGGGATTGTACAAAGTGCGGTACGGGGACAGAGCTGGTTTCCTGGAAAGCTAGGGAAGGTTGATGTGGCTGACCGTTCCCTATACCCGATTGTCTGTCGATGGGCTCATGGCTGTACAACATCGCATTGATCTCGAACACCTGTGGAGGCTCCTCGTAGACTATCTTTGCCTGTGGGGGTGCATGCTTCTCTTGCTGAGTATACTGCTGCTCCTCAACCCAGCTACTCTGAAGCCTTTGTACCTGCTCCTGTACAAGATGAACTCGATATATAGGCCCATGTGGTGCAGAAGGGCTAGGTAGTCATATCTTGGCTACCTTCTCAGTCAATTCCTCCACTTGTTTCAGCAATCGTGAAAGAGCCTCAAGGTCGGTGACCCTCTTGTGGATCTGCTCGACCATGGTGAGCTTATCAGTTGTTATCCCCATGATGGGGATGAGGTCATTTGTCGGATCCGCTACAGTCCTCCTAGTTGTCTCATTGTATTGGCTTGAGGGAGACAACCGACATGCCCTGGTGGCCTGAGATCTGCATGTTTCAGCCATCTGCTCCATAATTTTCCATACGACATCTTCCTTCTTATTTAGATAACTACCTCCACATGATGCACTCACTAACCTCTGCATTTCCGGGGTCATGCCACAGAACAAGGTCTGGACTAAGATCGCTTTGGTAATGCCATGGCAAGGGCATTTCTGAGTTAAGTCATTAAATATATCCCAAGGTTCATGTAATGGTTCGTTGGGTCCCTGGGAAAAACTCACGATCTTGGTCCTCATCTAGTTAGTACTACTGAGTCGGTAGAACTTCTTCAATAATATATCCTTGAGCTGCATCCAGGTCGTACATCTTACCCCGAGATTTTTCAGCCAACGAGCAGCCTTATCTCCTAAGGCAAACGGGGTAGCCTTCAGCATGATGTAGTCTTTGTCCATCCCTAGTGTGACTAAGATTGTTGCAAACCAGCTCGAAGTCTCACAGGAAAGCATATGGTTCTTCGTTGGCATTCCCATTAAACTTTGTTAGCAGACTCGGAAAATGGATCTTCAACTCGAACGCTTTAGGGTGAACCTCAGGTACAAACCAACGATGTATTTCATTCTCAGCTGGATGGTAGGCATCTACCATCGGTCAGTCAACTCCACCCCCTGTCGATCACATGTATCATTCTAGACATTAGTTCTGCATTCAGCTGCTCGGCTCTAGCTAATCGGACCAGGACTTGGTGCATGGGATCATCTCTGGGTTCCTCTTCGTCTGGGTATTTCTTCGGCATCTTAGTATCTGGTTCGTCCTCTTCTCCTGGGAATGGAAATTGGTCTAAGTTAGAGGATGTATTAATGAAGACATTCTCACTGAGGCGATGGTTTTCCTCGGTGAGATTAGAGGAGAGAAAAGGGTTGGTTTGAGGGTAACTACCCTAAGAGTGATGGATCCCGAACTCAAGAGGGTCATGAGCTCGGGTTGTCCCAAATTGCGCTTGGGCCGATGAAGACGAACTTCGTGAGGGGCTCAAGGAGAGATTTGCGAAGCATGAGTAGATATCCCCCGAGTCAGTCATCTTGGATGGCAAGAAGAAGAATCGAGAGTATAAATGTAAAGATATGATTTTACTCCTACCTAAAGCAAGCAAGTGAATCACAAACCCCAATTTTCATACTCAACACAGTGAAGGACCCAAAATGAAGTCTGATTAGTCTGGTTGATTTTAAGTGTGATTTTTCAAGAAATTAGCAAAGGTTATGCGGCCTATAGGGGAGTCGGCTCAAAGCCTGATGCGTCTCCCCTGTTTAACCTGTCGCCTGAGATACCAACGCCCTTCCTTTATTTACTCCTATCACCAGCAGAGAGTTTAAGGACCTGGCACTATCTACCTACCGAAGTAGGTAGAGGCTGACAAGGCTTTAAATTCACCCCAATCTACTTGCAGGAGCAGGCGAAGGCTACTAGCAACATGTCGCGGTGCACTGCAATTTCGCCCCTATCTACCTACCGGAGTAGTCAGAGGCTACTTGGTGCTGATCAGTTGAACCCATAGTTCAGCATGTGATATTTGTTCAGATCGTGGTACACGATATGGAAGTAGGGGATTTTTGGCTCTGCCTTAAGGTGTGCACACACACTCTTGTACCCTCACTTAGCCAGAAATCAAGGTCGAGGTTAGTCTCCCACAAATAGAATTTCCGATTTGATTTTTTTGGTCAATTTTGTTTAGCAGTCCTGATTTTAAGTTAGGTGACCACTTGATTAGTCCACACACAAGGCACACCTATCGTCCATTCCCAATTTTCTTTAAACCTAAGTTTGAAAACTCAAGGGAGAAAGAATCGAGAAAAGCCGATGCATGATAAAACAATGATGAATGCCAAGTTTAGAAGACTTACAGTGATCCTCGTGCTCTACATGGGGATGCAAAATAGAATTGAATTTTACACTATATGCAATGCACGCAAAAAAGCCGCTCCTAGACAAGCAGTTCTATTAGCGAGTGAAGAACCAGTTAGATTTGGCTAAGTCCTGTGGGGTATGTGTGTCTTTAAAGTGTGAAGTGTGGTCCAAGAATTTTACGAGCACAAACTATCCTAAGAGAGCTCTATGAGCCGCAAATGCATGTTCTATTCTACGTTAAGCAACCACAAAACACGCAGGGGACTCGTTTTACTATGACTTACATGCACGAGAATTCAAACAGGAACAGCTGGAAAATACAAAGAAAAGAAAAGGAAAATTATAAGTCCTCACAAAAACAATCAAATTATTTCAATTCAGGTTCATTGGCTCGCTTGGCAAAGCGCCTTTGACTCCTCGTATTCCTTGCACGAAAATAAATGGAGGTCAGATAAAGTACGACACAAAATAAATGAAAAACTGAACAAAATATTCATAAGAAAAGTCGGGAATCGGATTACCCGGGGATGGAAAATTTAAAATAAAAAAATTCTAAAAATTAACCTAAGCTGTGCCTCCCGACAATGGTGCCATTTTAAAGAGCCTCCGACCACCCTAAATAATTCAACCGCATTTATGATCGAATCAAATGCCTCGTTCGTTGTAGTCGGGTAAATTGAGACTGATCAAAAACAACTTATATTAATCGAATCAAACACAAGCGATTTTTTTTTATTTTACTTGGGAAAGCCCAAGGTCGAATTCAGGGAGGCAGCTTTCTCCTTAGGTTAATTTTGGAGTCAATTTCGATGTTAGATTTTCAGGAGAATATTTTTTGTCTTTTTTATGCAATTAAAGTAACTGCGATGCAATTCAAGACAAATTTTAAGTTATAACACAAATGATAGTCAAATGAAATCCAAAATTAATGAAACTTGGCCAGAATGTGAAATGGAATGAATAAAGCTACTGGATTTTTTTTGAGTTTTTAGACTTTAAAATAATAAAATGTGAATTAAATATGAATGTAGGGTAGTTTTTGCAGAATTAATTTTAGTAAATACAAATTACATCATTTTTTGATATAAACATTATCCTAGATATTTCTATTTGAAAGGAATCCAGAAAAATTAATAAACCTAAAAAATGATGTAAATTAGACCTATTAAAAATCAATTAAGCAAAATACAATTTAATTTATTCAGGCCTCGTGATGCGTGCAAATGGTTTGTTTTTCGGGCATAGTGTAGAATAACTTAAATTAAACCTAATGTGATTTTATGATAATTTTTAGAGCAACAAATAATTTAATATTTAATTTAAAGCACTCAGTGGGGAAACTATGTAAATTTCCATTAAAATAATAATATTTAATTCTTTGATACTCACAAAAATATGACAAGTGTCCACAATGATAAAGCACAAGTTTAACTACAATATGCAATTTTTGGAATTTAAAAATATAGCTAAATTAATTCCCAAATGAACATGCAAACATAAGGACTAAAGTGCAAATAGGAATTAAAATTTCTTACAGTAAAAATGCATATAGGGACTAAAGTGCAATTACCTATAATAATAGGCAAAGGTATGTAAAATGTCCACGGAACACGTGCGTCTCACGTGACGTGCCTGATAGGGACTGAATTGTAATTCTGGAAAGTTACAGGGGCCTTAGTGCAAAATGCCCAGCACGCACAACACATGAGGTACTAGGCTCGGACAACGTCGGTGGCTCGAACGAAGGCTCAGGTGCGCTGCAGGCTCGGGGTAGCTTTGAAGCTGGCTCGGGTGCTCCAAGCCTAGAGATTGGGGAAGATGCTCTGAGGGGACGACATGGTGCACGCTAGACCGTCTGATCAAGATGATCTAACAGTCGTTGAAGTAGGAGACGTGGCAGCATGAGTGTCTGTCAGATCAAGACGATCCAACGGCGGTGATGACTCATGGAGCTGAAGATGTGGCGTGATGCAGGCCGTTGGATCTTCGGGTGATATGACAGTAAATGGTGACTCCTGGAGCGATTGATGTGTCACAACGAGAACCGTCCAATTAAGAGGATCAGGCGGTGGTTGTACATCGTGTTCCTCTTGGTCGTCGCCTCCTGCGGAGGACTTTGTTGTGTCCCGACGAAGGGTTGTCAGCTCCGTCTCCTTCCCCCGTTATCGGTGAAGATCCCCGGAGACTGCTAAGTGGGTGGGAGTGATCTTAGAAGTGTCGGGGTGCGACCGGAGCAGCTGAATGAGGTGGAGGTGGTCCGTAGGCCAGAGGCGATGAAGCTCAAAGCAGCTCCGATGAAGGTTCGATCAGTGAAGAAGATGGTACCAGCAATGTTAGTTGATGCCAAAAAAAGTGGTGCTCGTGTTCACGTGAAGTGCAGTGATGACTTGAGACTTGTGGGGAGAAATGGTGGACGGGAGGTTGTGATCCTCCATCGTGATGAGCGGAGCAGCGGTCTGTAGTGATTGGTGAGCTCGAGAGGTCGTAGCCACGAACAAAAGGTGGCGCGAATATGAAAGCTCCAAGGCGGAGCTTGGTGGATGGTCAGCGGGAGGAGATGTTGAGCGGAGAAGGTGGGAAAATTAGGGAAAAAATCAAAGGAAAAGAATATGAAGATTGTAAGAGGAGATGGATGGATCTACCCGGGAATAGAGGCTCGGAGGGAGCTTCCGGTTGTCGCTCGAGGGTCGGTAGAGGCCCGAGCTTTAGCACCTCGTCGGGGAAGCTGCTGGCACTGCGGAGCACGCCGTGGATCTCACCGGAGATGGGAACACCGTCATCTCTAGCTCTCGTGCCTAATAGTTGTCACCGATAGGTAGAAGTGAGCTCTGGGATCTCTCTTGCAAGGGCGGATGGCCATGAAATTGGCCGGAGGTGGGGTATTTATAGAGAGAAGGTGGAGGATCGAATGATGGAAGGTGAGGTTTACGTGGGGTTTCTGGAGAGAAGGAGAGGGTATCATGGCGATCATGGGTGCTGGTGAGGATGATGGAGGTGCGAGTAACATAGTGGGTCGAAGATCGAGTGGAGATGGTGGTTGTAGTGGCGTCCAAAACTGAAAGGGGGAGGAGACGACACGAGGTGGGAGACGATGTGGCCGAGGCTTTCTCGGAGGTTGAAGACGATCTCTCGACCGTTGGATCTAGTGATCCAACGGCTCTAAGTGAGGCGCTATGGTAGGGCTTGGATGAGATCCCAGCAATGCCATTGAAGGGCGATGGATGCACCACGTGGAGGGATGTGGGTGCGGCGCTGTCGAACGGTGGAGATGGCGTCGGGAATTTGATCGAAGGGTTGACGATGAAGCGAGAATGAGCGACCGCAATCTAATCATTAGGGCTACGATCCAGCGGTCATGAGCGTGACACATGGCCAAAGGTGATGAAGGCACTCGTGAGCGGCCCAGATCTGATATGGGCGTTGATCAGGCTGTTGTGAGATGATGTGGAATGGATGGCCGAGATCTGGAGGGCATGGGCCCGATCCAATGACCAAGAGGTGAGGGCATGTGGCGTGTGATGAGAAGGGTCGCGTGGCGTAACCAGAGGGTGCCACGTGGCCCAATCAGATCGGTCGAGGGGAGAAAGTGAAATAAGTGGGGGAAATGGCCGAATTTGGAAAAATTCAAAATATGAAAATCCTAGATCTTGACGGGATCTACAAGTTTCATGTTGACCAAAAACGGTAACTGGTTGAATAAAGTGATAAATTACAAGGGTACAAATATAAATACATATAGTATACAATTGGATCCCAAAACCTAAGTTTTGCATACAAGCTATGATTTTAATGAAATTGGTCTCATTTTGAAGGTCTCTAAATGTATATTATTTTAAAAATGAGTAGAACTAAATCGGAGGCTGTATGAGAGAGAGATGTGTATTTTAAGGTCCATGGTTTTAAACTTGGATTGGGATTTATTAGTCAATTTATAGAAGTTAGCATTTTTTGGTATTTTTCTTGTATTGGTGTTAGTAATATATACAGTATAAGGTGAATTTATGGGATTTACAGTTAGTGTAAAATATGTACATATGAGTGATTTTTACATGTGAATTTGGCTTCTGATTTAATGCAGATGTAAATGCTAAAATGCATATGTTATTAGTGCACGAATGAATGCTGATTATGCAATAGAGGTGGATATATGCCTCTAATTACTCGGGAACAAGGCTCTATTTTCAACTTTTAGAGTGATGAATCACAGATTCATCAACACTCATTCTTGTAATTATTGAATATTTTATCAAATAGTCAAGTAAGCTGATTAGTAAGTCTTTCACGAGTGACTATGCCTAGTTCTATTACAAACTTGCATACCTCAGCGAACATTAACAACATCAAATGTAGTTGCTACATCTTTCGCACCAATGCTTTACTTTGTCGAAACATCCTTAGTGTCCTACTTCTTGCTACACTTATCTCACCTAGCACTATCGTCCAATAAGAGTATATCCTTAGGTAGAATTCTTATCAACCTCAACTTATTGGAAGTCAAACTCCGTGTACCTTACAACTTGGAGATCATTATCTACTTAAATTAATATTTAGTCATGAGTTCTTCTTAGTTACATGAAAATACATTTAACTATTGTCCATTGTTTTTGTCCATAGCATCATTGGTAACAACTTAATACTTACTGCATGGCAAATGTCTAGTCTAGTACACATCATGTCATAGATGGAGCTTCCTATTACCGATGGATAATGGCATCAAGCCGTGGCTTTCTTTTCCTCAATCTTTTTTGTGGAACCATGCCATATGATAGGTGAATAAAATATCTCAGAGGAATGAAGCCCTTATTGGAATTATCCATACTGAATTTTTCCAAGATCTTTTTGATATATCCTAGTTGCGATAATCTTAATACCTTCTTTTCTCTATTTTTGAATAACTTCAGACCAAAGACAGAAGAGGCTTCTTCGAGATCATTCATTTCAATGGTATGGGGCAACAAAATCTTCACACTAGTCATCATATATGAATCATTCCCTATGATAAAGGTGCCATCTACATAAAGCACAATGAACAGGATGGTCTACCCACTAAGCTACTAATACACACATGGTTCATCCAGATTCTGCTTGAAATCATAGCTCTTTGTGGTTTCATCAAATTGGGTGCTCCAACTACAAGAATCTTATTTGATCCCATAAATGGATTTCATTAGTTTGCACTCTTTACCATCATCAGCTATGAAGTGTTGGGGATGCTTCATATAGATATTCTCTTTGTGGTGCCCATTAAGGAATGTTGTCTTGACTTCTCTCTACCAGATGTTACAGACAAAGTGTGCAGCTATAGTAATCAATGCCATGACAGATTTAAGCAAGACCACAAGAGAGAATTTCTCATCGTAATCGATGCATTCTCTCTGTGTGTATCCCTCGATCATAAGCCATGCTTTGAAGGTCTCTACCATCACATATCGTCCCCTCTTTCTGTTGAAGATCCATTTTCCAATGGGTTTGACCCCTTTTAGTGGATCTTCAAAGGTCCATACACCATTCTTGTGCATGGAGTCCATCTCAGACTTCATTGCTAACATCCAACTATTCACATCACAATAACTCAAATCTTCATCTAATGATGTTGGATCATCATCAGACCCTTATGACACATGGAATTTGTACTATAAAAGTTGTCTTACAACCCTAGAACTCTTTCTAAGAGGTGTGGTCGTGTCATTTTCAATTTTCTGTTTATTTTATGGTGTTTGAACTTCATCGATTTCACTAAACTTGATTAGTTCCTTAACTTTTTTTTCTTAACTTCTAAGGAATTCATCTTCCAAAAATTTTACATCTCTATAAATAAGTACCTTTTAAGTCTCAAGATCATAAAATTGGTATCCAATACCATTCTTCATGTATCCAATGAAGTATCACTCTCTAGTTCATGATTCCAACTTGCTTCATCCACATTTTTTGCATCGATCAAACAATCCCCCCAAAATAAGAAAGCGTAATAAACTTATCTTGGTACCATACCAAAGCTCATGAATGGATTTAGGTATAGATTTACATGGAATCTTGTTTAGGGAAGAGGTTGCATTCTCTATTGCACGTCCCCATAAACTTAGAGGTAAGCTCGCTTTACTAATCATAGATTTAACCTTGTCCAACAAGGTTCTATTGTGTCTCTCTACAACTTTGTTGAGTTGAGAAATACCTAGAGAAGTGAGATTAGAAATAATTCGCCTCTCCTTGAGGTATTCTTCGAATTCATTTGAGAGGTATTCGTTATGTCAGTTGGATTGAATTCCTTTTATCCTCTTGTAGGTTTGTTTCTCAACCAAAGTCATCAACTCTTGGAACACTTCAAAGATTTTGTGTTTTTTGACACAAAAATAGGATAAAATCATCCCACAAATGATCAACAACAATTATTTTATAATATTGATGTCTACTTTGAGTCATAGTGTGAAAGCGACAGCATACATCGATATGCCTTAGGTCAAGTATACCTTCGCATCATTCCCCTCTATTAGAGAAGGGTGCCATGGATATTTTCCCATGAAATCAATGTTTGTACGTTGGTAGATCATGGATGTAGGAAATCCAGAGGCATGTCCTTTACCAGTCTATTGATCTTATAAACAGACACATGTCCAAGTCTTAAATTCCATATCATAGTTAAATGATATCCATATGCTCTTGATCGTTTTGGAGTTTTATTATTAACAATGGTATTAACACTTACAACACATTCATGCATGTTCAATTCATAGAGTCTGCCTACTGTTTGAGAATCATTTGCTATAAAATTACCAAGACGATTTATGATTTGTTTAGTATAAAAAAGAAAGTATATCTGTGTCTACCAATCATAGATATAGATAGTAAGTTCTTTCTAATATCCTATTCATAGAGACAATCTCTACTCTTTGTATACTCTTCCACAGGATAATGATAGTAAACATCCAATGGTGATCGCTGCAACAGTTGCATCTAACTCCATCTCAATGGTTATGTCCCTTCATAAAGACTTATAGTTTCTTGAAACATATGCAAGATATTTCATACAAGAAAAGATGCAATAGAATCAACAATCCAACTAAATTGTTATCCAACAAGTAAGTTGGCTTCAATGATGAATGCAGATTTCATATTTGTTGTAGTTATACCTTTGTCCTTCTCTAAGGAATTTGGTTATTTTCGATTGTTACTCTTCTAAAATCCTGGCTTAAAGTAGTAATGGTAGACATCCATCTCCATGGATGTCAGGTGTGTTAAATCATTAGAAGATTGATCAACAGTTTGACGCTTCTTCTTTTGTTGGATCAGACCCATATGAGGTACGCGCTTCCTATCATGATTCCCTTTAACTTGTACAAGCATTGCACCACTAGAGGGATATTCTTTATTCATAATGTCCTTAGTGAACCTTAATGAAGAAAGAGTGCATTTAACATCCCCATGCATCTCCTTCAGACTCAAGAGGATATGTTGAGTGTATTCAATGTCTATAAGTTGCTTGTGAAGCACGTTGAACAATGATGCAAGAATGTATCAACGAGGGAGTGATGATCCTCGTTCCACTTCTTATTGAACTCTTCGGCATCCTCAATCTAAGAGTTCTCATACTTAGATATCAATACAACTTCCTGTAGATTTTGTCCCTCTCTAAGAACTCCCCCTCACTCAGGGATTCAATGTGCTTCTTTATAACCACCATATTTAGGAGGAGCTAGGATTGCAACTAATTCATCATCTCCATGACGATGTTGTTATGGTATAATACACGATGGGATTTAATAATCCTAACAATAGCTTCCTTAATCTGAGGTTTCCTATCCTCCTCCACCCGTTGTCAAGTATCTTACTTCTTTCGTTAAAACTCCTTTTGTGCAGCAATTGTACCTATCTTCACCAACCTTGGGTCAAGGGATGACTTAGGTTGTGGATAGAGAGGTTGGACGTGCGGAGAGAGAGAGATAGAATTTAATTTATGCAACAACTACATATCACTTATGCTAAAGAGGGATAGGGTTAGCCTCTTTTTTATAGAATTTGGAGGTTCATGGATCCCAATCCATATCATCTCAATAATCGACAGTTTAGATTGATTTATGTTTATTTTTAGTTCAGAAAAACACAAAAAGAGAAACAAAGTGATAATTTGAAATTAGTTTCCAAATTATATAAATTATTCACTACAATCTATGCAAAAGATTTGTTCGATTGATAGTTTTAAACATATGTCAATCAGTAGAGGAAGAACCATGGTTGTACCTGACTGGGCAAGGGACATGGAGAGGTTCACTTCTAAGGCTCTACTTGAGGTGACTTCAGAGAGGGAGTAAGATAGGTATAAGACAAACATCCCCTTTAGTAGACAAAGAGGAGGTCATCTCAAGGTAGAGAGAGGATAAGGAGAAGAACATTTGCAGATGGTGGTGTTGATTCAAAGTCTACAAAGGACCTTGCACCATAAGTTGAGGAGAATATAGGAGAAGTAGATATTCTCCAACCTATAGTAGATAATGATATTTCTAATTCCAAGTTGAATGCAATAGATTCATATACAAAGAACTAGATTTCATTGAACACAAAGAAATGTGTTTCAATTTACTAGTCTGGTTCTCCGGCTTCTTCTTATTTTGCTTCGATCCCATCCTCCATACTCTAACGATAAAAAATCACGTCATTAAGAAGATTCAGAAAGATGATCTTAAAATGGCATGGTTTTGTAAATAGAAAGTCATAGTTAAGGTGCAATTGCAGAAGTATGTGGCTAGCAGTCCTGCATTTCAAAAGTATCTCAAAGTAAGATGCACACCCAGTAGGGTTAGTAGGAAGAAACTGGAAAATTATGTGAAGACACGTGTCTTATTGGTGCATAACTTATTCCCTCATGAAAAAATTGCGTACAAGAAAGAAGAGAGATATGGGTGCACATTATGTGGTGAGTCATATTGTTGCCATTGTGTTTGCTTGCACTCTCCTTGATTATGGTTATTCAAACAACTTATTACCCTTGTCATTATGAGAGAACTTGGAGTTGGGACCACTATGCAAATCACGACCGGTACTACAATTTATGGATAAGTCTATGAAGAGCACTAATGGTGAAGTGAAGATTGTTATTATTTCGATAGAGGGATACAAATATTAGGTGGACTTCACTGTCCTTGACATGGAAACCCCCAATCATTAGAGAGAATTTCATATCATTATAGGGCACCCCTTCTTTTTGACTATTGGGGCTTCATTTGATTACCATATTGGAAAGACGAAGTTTCATTCTCCAGGTGGAGAAGTGGATCTTGAGATAAAGAGAACAAAGTGGCAGCAACCAAAC
The DNA here is from genome assembly GCA_037367405.1 of Ottelia alismoides. Lineage (NCBI taxonomy): Eukaryota > Viridiplantae > Streptophyta > Magnoliopsida > Alismatales > Hydrocharitaceae > Ottelia > Ottelia alismoides. The sequence continues at coordinate 223,776 of JAZKJV010009087.1, read as the reverse complement.
TCTGAGTCGAGCACAAACTACTATTCTTTAGAGGCATATTACAAAGTGATTAGTACAATTGGGATATGGAAACATATTCCAACAGGATTGAGCACGACCCTCTTATCTAGAAAGAATAGTGTGCATGATGATGTTTGTCAGGTGTTGTTTGGCTTCTTGAGTATTGCATCAACCTACTACCTTAATGACTCAGAAGTTCCTTTGGATCTTTCGATTTCATCTTCCTCAAAATAATAAAGAGGTGTAGATGATGATTCATATGCAGCTTTGGTCGAATTAACATAGTAATTTGGTGATCTGACTCCATACACAATAGAGTTGGTGACAAAAACAACACAATTAGATCCACCTTCATGCAACACTGGTTCAGATTCAAAGAAGGTACACCCTGACTTACATGATGATACAACAATGTCAACACTGAAGTCTTTACCTCCTAAACATAAGTACGCGTTCCTCGTGGGACCAAATAATAGAATTCATGTCATCATTACTTCTGAACGTATTGTATAACATGAGTCTAGGTTGTTATATATTTTAGAGAAGAACCGCAAGTCCATAAGTTGGACAATATCAGATCTTGTAGATCTATGTTCGCACCACATATTTGTTGAGGATAATTCTAGACCTTCCCATGAGTTTCAGAGAATATTAAACCCTATCCTACATGAAGTCGTTAAGAAAAAGATTGAAAATTGATAAGGACCAAGCTTTATTTACCCCATATAACATTTCCATTGGGGTGCCTCACTTCATGTTGTCACGAAGAATGGTCACTAATGTGGAGGGAGTAAAGATCAAAATATGAGTACCCTTGTCATGATGTGTCTGTGTTGACTATATATGCCTAAATGACACAACAAAGAAAGCTTACTTTCTTTTGCCATTCATTAATCAAATTAAAAAGAGACTAGCTGAGAAAATGTTCTTCTGTTATATATAGATATGTACTTAGGATACAATCAAGTATCCATCGCATATAAAGACCAGGAAAAGATCATGTATACATGTCCATTCGACACATATGCATTCAGATGCATGACTTTCAAGCTTTGCAATGCCACAAGCACATTTCATCAGTGCATGACCATCATGTTTGTGAAGATGGTGGCAGATTTCCTAGAGGTCCATGGATGATTTCTCGATCCATGGTGATTCATTTAATTCATGTTTAGCGCACTTAGACCGAGTTCTTCAATACAGTAGGGAGGCGAATCTTGTTCTCTCCTACAAGAAGAATCATTTTATTGTCTAGGTGGGTATTGTGTTGGGGCATGTCATATCCAAAAAGAGAATGGAGGTTGACCGTGCCAAGGTTGATGTGATCAAGAATCTTGATCCACCAACCAACATCAAGTCAGTTAGGTCATTTCTGGGACATGTTGGATTCTATAGATGATTCATTCAAAAATTTTCACAGAGTGCTCGACCAATGACCAAGCTCTTAGGAAAAGACACATTGTTTATTTTGTATCATCGGTGTATTGAGGCCTTTGAGCTCTTGAAAAGAAATATAATTTGCTTGCATCTCTTACAAGCTCTCGATTGGCCTCTTCACTTTGAGATCATGATGATGCACCTGATTTTGCTTAAGGATCTATGATAGGGTAGAGGTGAGAAGGGATTCTATTCATGATCTACAATGGGAGCATAGTCTTATATCAAGCAAAGAAGAACTATACAGTTACTGAGAAGAAAATGCTCGTAGTAGTTTGGACACTAGAGAAGTTCATATTCTATATTTTGGGATTTAAGGTGATGATTTTTACCGATCACACAACATTTCAATATTTAATGGAAAAGAAGGATGCGAAGGCATGTCTTCTTAGGTGGATTTTTTTACTCCAGGAGTTTGATTTAGAAATAAATGATAAAACTTGAGTTAAAAGATGATGTTGTTGAGCACCTTTTCCGACAGGAGCTAAAGGATTACCCATACACTGAACCTCTTAGAGAGGCCTTTCTAGATGAGTTAATTTATGTTATTGACTCTCTCCCTTAGTATGACAACATGGTGAACTACCTTATCTCTAGGCATGTTCCCCGTGGTTGGACTAGGAGCAATATTGTCTGACTTTAGTCAGATTCAAGGAGATACCTTTGCGAGGATCATTTCCTTCTCTTTGAAGGGTCATATTGTGTCTAGAGAAGGTGTATTCCTCGTGAGAAATACCAGTGTCAGCAATCCTACACTTGAAGTAGGAGGACACCATTCGGTAAAATGAACTTTGTATAAGTTACTTTAATGTGGATTTTACTTGATGACCTTGTTTCGAGATGCCAGTGATTTTGTATGGACATACGTTATTTGTCAAAGGATAGGAGGTACAGAGAGCTATAAAGATGAAATGTCCATGCAAGCGGTTATTTTCTTTGATGTTTTCGATGCACTGGGTATAGATTTCATTGGTCCCTTTCCCAATATTTATGGACATGAGTACATCTTGATGGCGGTGGATTATTTGTCAAGGTGGTTGGAGGCTATATCATTCCGAACCACTGAGAGGAAGACTATCTATAAGTTTATGAAGGATAACATTATTATTAGGTTCGGGTTCCCTAAAATTTTAATTTCTTATGTGGGTAGTCAATTTGTGAATGGAGAAATGAAATCATTAGGTAGGGACTATAGATTTGAGCACATAGTGGCTTGTACTTACCGTCCTCTGTCGAATGGCATGAAAGATGTTTCAATTAGAGAGGTAAAGAGTATTCTTAAGAAGTTGGTTCATCCTAAAAGGAAAAATTGGTCACAGCTAATGGACCATCTTCTATGGGCCTATAAAATGGCTTACAATATAACACTTGGCACTTCCCCATTTAGGAATATTTATCCCAAGCCATGCCATTAGCCAGGTGAGTTAATTCACAAATCTGAATGGGCAATAAAACAAGTAAATTAGAGTTGTCAACTAGGGAAACTATGTCATGACCTAAACATGAATGAGCTTTTTGAGATCCCGAACCTCATTTATAACAACAACTTGATCTATAAGGACAAAGTTAAGAAGTGGCATGACCAAAACATAGAGCATAAAAACTTTCTATAAGGATAAAAACTGTGGTTGTTCAATGTGAAATCGAAGATCTTTCATGAGAAACTAAAGTTGAAGTGAACGGGGTTCCTATATAGTGAAGGAAATGCTCTGTAATAGAAGTGTGGAGAAAGTTGGTGTCATAAATGGTGCATGTTCTTTCTTGAATGGACAACTATTGAAGCATTTCGTGGAATCTGAAGAACAATTGGTCCAAGTGGAACATATTGGCTTCATATGGAGTGATTATCATGCAGTCATATCTGACTTACTCTACATGAAGCCACGGCTTAAAGATTCAACATCTTAGCAGATTCTCATTCTTTTTTCCTAACACTTCCCTTTTTCCTTCACTTATTCTTTTCTTTAAATCTTTAGGTTCTCTCTTCTTTAATTACCTACTTTTCACTTTGGTTATTTAAGACTAAGTGTATTGGATACCTGAACCTATGTTCTGTACATTCCTATTACTTCTGGTCCCTTCTATTTTTCCATTCCATCTTCATACATAAGCTACTTCAGCCTAAGTATTGGGGGCCCTACTCTATTCTGCTCATTCTCCTTTACTCTTCCATTCTTTGTTACCTTATTCTTTTGTACTTAAATCCTACACTTAAGCTATTTAAATCCTAATTACACATGGTCTGAAGCGAATAGATTTAAAAAAAATGACTCGCATCACGAAAGCATAAATATCGCAATGTATGCGATCTAGGTTGACTAGTGATGAAAATACCCATTCATTCATCTTTATTCTTCTATTTTATCTTTAATTACATTGACAAAAGCATGTAAATTTATATAACATGTACAAATTAATACATTGATTATTGAATAAAAATAGTGCATAAATACCAGTATTTAAGTAGTAAATAAATGAATAAAGAAAAGAAAAATAATAAAAGTAAGTATTTTGAATATTGACTGACCATAAACCACTATACTAAGTCAATATTGGCTTAGTCAACAAAGAATGATGTAAGGGGATATAAGGGCAGAGAAATACATACAACATAACACAAACATCTAGAAATCTTAGGTGCCCAATACATTGCATGTATAACCAAATGTCACTACTTTATACATTCTCTTACTCACTTTACATAAACATATCTTCATCACAAAATATGTACATAAAAGTATAAAGAAAAATACAAAAATAATTGCATATAAAAATAATGTATAGTATGTCTGGGACACACGGATGAAAAAGCCCCAAAAAAACTTCAATGATCAATATCTCCTTCATATGAACTCAAAATTTACCAACTCACCTTTATTATTCCTAAAATTAAATTAACTATTTAATAAACTCGGTTTCAATAAAAATGGAGTTAAGATATAAAAGTTAACTTTTTGGGTGCCATTGTACTATATACCTATAAATTTTACCCAATTTATTTAGTCATTATATTTTTACTCATATTACAATTTTAAATACTTGTAAATATTATCTAAAACATCTTAATATTATAAGCATAGAATAAAGACATTAAAAATACATTAAAAGAAATAGCACATTCAAATATTTTGGTATACTACTGATATTATACATACATCTAAATATTTAAGATGTAAATAAAGTAATAAAAATTAAATACAAAATATGTACACATAATATAGTGTAAATGTAAAAAATATGTACACATAATAATAATATTTAAAATACAAAATAAAAATAAAATTCACAATACATGGGTATTTATACCTATAAATACACTTATAAAAATTACCGCATAATAAGTAGGTCGATATAAATAAATAAAACTAAAATAATACATAAAATAAGAAATAATTTTCATCTTTTAAGGTTTATTTAATAACCATTTGCTATTTTATTTTAAATATTTTTTTCTATTTTTATTTTTGTTTTGTCTCTTTAGGGTGATATTGATCGATCACGAGACGACATCAGTTGACCAAGGTCAATTGACCCATCCCCTCTTTGGACATGTCCATCCCTTGTTATTCCCTTTCGTTGCTATTTTTTTTTGCCAGATGCATATTTCTTCTGCCTTCGATTCCTTCTTGTCATTTCTTCAACTACATCTGATATCTCATGTGCATAAAGGATTGAAGCTAGTCAACCCTCGATTCAATAAAAAATCCTATATGAAGATAGCCTTCCATTCTTCCTTGTAATAAAAATCTCCTCTATTATATTGATGTTCAATCCTTCCAATCCAATTTTTCTCTCTGACAATCATTCTTGGAGCATGCCATTCGTGACAGGAAGTGGGCTCTCCTGATTTAAATCCTAGAGGAAGGGCGGAGGAGGCGATTCAACCATCGTCGGAGACCTATCCTTGTGGTTATGCTCCCAAGCATTCCAAGTTGGTGAGCTTCTAATTTATTTTCTTTTTTGATTCGTAGAGAAATTGGCACTGACTTATATCTGCCTCTTATTTCTTTTAATTCCCTCTATTTTAGACAAAAAACAAAACTATAATTCGTTGGAGGCCTAGGCTCTGGCCTTTGGCCCATTAGCTTCCGACGGTTAACCAACTCCTTGATTACCTCCACACCTTCATCTCTTCATCTTCTATCATTTCGACCCATTCTCCACCCTCGATCTTGCATAGATCAGGGATATCGTTGATTGATCTCCACCTCTCACTGGAACACCTTTATTCCAGACCCCATTTTTGCATACAAGTGGGTTGAGGAGATTCATCCTCAAGCTATGAAGCTTCCGATGTATGGTAGAGAATGAAAGGACCCCATATGAGTGTTGAATTCTTCAGACCTGCATCACTAGGTGCTTGATGAATCGCTAAATGAATGCATTAATTTTGATCCGCTGTAGCACGTGCACTTAGCATCTCATTCAGAACCGAGAGAATCTCAGTGATGAGGTTCTCAGCTTTAAATTTATAACCTGGGAAGTCCAGGGTCGAGCACAAGGATGCGAGCACTTTAGTGGTTAAATATAGAGATCAAGTAATTTAGATAGCAATTCAGAGATTACTTACTTCGAGTGGATGCACAACACATAATTAAGAATGAATATTAACACCTTTTTTATGCAACTAAATTAGATGCAAACAAATGTACACAAATAATAAGAATAGGAAAACAACACTTAGAATATCACGACAAATAACTTAGATGAATGATGAAAAGACCTGAGTTAAAAACTTGAGAAATCAATTAAGTTATAAGAGAAATTAGTCCCAAAAGCCTATCTCATATTATTTAAATCTCCACTCTATTGTTTTAATACGTAATTAAATCTTATAATGACCCAATAATGATTAATTTAAATAACAGTATATCATTAAGATTCAAGAAAATTTTATAGGTTCAAAAATTCACTAAAATTACTTTTTCAATATAATTTCATGAACTAATTAAGTAATTTAAACAAAGAACAATTGATCCCTGAATTTAAACCAAAACCATCCACAAATATTACTACAAGAAAGAGTGTCAAAAAAGCTTTAAACCGAGACCAAATCATAATATTTGGATTTCAGGATAGAACGATATTCAACATAGAATCCATAGGGACAAATGTGATAAAACTTCCAAGTTTTATTACTTATAAGGATAGATAGGGGCTAATATGTAAATATATAAAACTTCAAGGATTAATATGTAAGTTACATGCAGCGGAAGGACTTATATGCAATTGTTGAAAATCTAAGGACAAGCGCTACAATTTATCCACCCGCATGTGCAGAACAAGTGTTGGAATAGGCTCCATCGGTGAGGTTCGGGCCAACCATCAGCGTCTGGTGCTTCTCTGGTGGCCAGGAATTAGACCCATATTGAGGCCTGGCTCCAAGCTTGTGGCATGAACCATTGCTTCGGATAGCAGCATGGTTGAATACTGACCGTCGAATCTCGCCTAATTCGACAAGATCGACGGTATCTACTCTGCAAGTTATCCCTATTCCTACATGTGGGGCGAAGCTATGTCTGGGCTCCAACGAAGGCTATACTGCTCCTCTATGTCCCTCCTGACTGTCTAAAGGTCCAATCACCTCCATTGGACGTCAACGGCGATGATGGTCGCTCGGAGAAGATGCGAAGATGTCGGAAGAGCTCAGAAGATGAAGCATCACCGAAGAAGAAATGAGAGATTGGAGCCCGCACTCATTTTCCGATCATTGACATCAAAGTGACCTGCAATGTTAGTCCAGACTACAGACAAGTACCATGCGAACATAATGAAGTGATTATGGGATGGAATGGAGGGCTATTCGAAGGCGGAGGATTGAGCCCTAATTGTTGTCTAATGAGTCTCCATTTCATCACCTTTATTCTATCATTTTGGCCTTAAAAACCACAGCAAATGCATGTAAATAGCATTAATTTGCACATAATAGCATCCATTATTTATTATATTTATTGTACATAAAATAAGGTTTTTAATGCTAAAATTGTAGAATGAACAGAAGAAAAGAAAAATGAATAAAATATTGAAAATATTTTATGACCCTAAGTCTGAGACCAAATACGGAATGGAGATGGTCGACGAGAAATAAAGTAGGGGAGATAAGGGCCAAAAATAGAATAAAACATCATTTATTCATTCTTTAATTATGAAGTTTTGACACCTATTTTTATTCTTTATTGTTTAGTTATTAAATAAAGAAACATTGCACAGAAAAGTTGTAGATAACAAGTTAAATAAAAATTCAAAATCGAGTTTGTGTAAAAATAATGTACAGCATTCATTCTATACCCAGAATAAAAAGCCAGAAACCAAACTTCGCAGATCCATATCTTTCAAATAAAAATCAAAACATAGCAAACTCACATCTAATTGTATATAACTTTTCAAGAACTATTTAATGGTGGTGGTTTTATATTTTTCGGAGCTACTTTGTAAAAGTTAGGATTTGGGCCCCTATTGTATAATCTACCGATTAAAATATTCAATTTATTCATTATTAATTATTTTTACAAATTCATATTTTTATAATTTTGTAAATATTATTTATAACACATGTGCATATTAAAATTAGAATAAAACCAAAAGGAAACCACAAATAAAATAAGTCTAGACAATTATATGTCCAGATCGATTATTCATGATAGGGATAAGCTCCTGGAGGCTGAAGCCAGTCGGAGAAGGTAGGGTTGCACCCATGGCAGAGCTCCGGCGTAGCCCTGCTCCCTGGTGTTCCACCAGGTATAAGAGATGTTATTTCTTTGCTACTTTTACGCATTTTAATCGTATGTTTAATTTCATGCCTTTAGATTAGGATTTAACTGAGTAATCGATCCTTGATCGCTCCTCCCGTACTTCACCGGAGTTGAGCTCCGGGAAGATCCTCCGTGCTCCGTCGTTGTCGCTCCGACCCTCTGACACCATAACCTCATTCCCTATCACTTTCCCCTCATCCCACGTGCCTCCAATCACCCTGATCCATCGTGGATCAGGAGATCAGGTCTTCTTCCTCTGCCCTTCGCTGGAGACCTCCACCGCACCCATTTTTTTGTCCACCTCATCTTGTTGTATTATTTATTTAGTCATGTAAATAAAATATAGTGTTAAAAAGTGGAAATTTTTTAAAAAGTCCCCTGAGCTTCTTGCAATTACAAATAAGTCCATTCCACGTCACCCCTACGATTTGTGTATATATAAAAGGTCCAATAAAATGAAATTTAATTGTTATATTTTTGTAAAATTCGCAAGCAGGCCCCTAAACTTTTAATATTTACATTTTGGTCCATGTTTGTAGGAATCACGTGTCGTCCCACGTGATGGGTCATTTGCATCAGAACATTGGCGGGTTTCAGAATTGTTGTTTAGCCCTAAAATATTTAATAAAAGATTGAAAACTGTTAGTGTTTTTGCACAAACCCCCTGGACTTTATTCGATTAACAAAAATGCCCTTGTTAGGCCATGTATTTTTGTAGTCTTTAGGTATTTTTTAAAAAATACCTACATTACTCCTAAAAATACTAGAAAATAGGGATAAATGTTTTATTCTATGTATTTTCACGCCCAAATTTTAATCAGCTTTTTTGCATTTCATCTATTTTTAAAAATTAAAAAGATGCCTAATTTGTCCCTGTCTAATTTATAAAATGCCAAAAAAACTTAATGAAAAGTTTAAAAAAATTATATATGATATATTTTGATATTTATTGAGTCCATAAAGAAACCTAAAAATAAGAAAAAGAAAATAAAAAAAATCAGAAAGCCCCAAAATCCAATAAAAATGTAAAAATTCCACAAAATTACCAAAAATATGTTTATATGTTTTATAAGTTTATTATTTACGTATTAAAAATAATTTGGGTCATTTTGGGACTTATTTATTATTTTTGAAACCCAAATTAAGTTCGAATTATGTATTAATCCCATTATTGGGATATTTGGACTTTATAAATACATAAAAATTAGCAAAAATTTCAGGAAAAATACAAAAAATATTAGAAAAGTATTAAAGACAAAAAAACATTATTTTCTGAATTTTAATTTTATTTACTAGAATTTAAAAATCTATCCCTAGGTATTGTGTAAATAAATCTTTATATAAGCTATATTGTATTTATAAAAAAAAGCAGATGTAAAAAATATAAAAATGAAAAAAGAAAATACAAAATCAGAAAATTGAAAATCAAATAAAAAAGGAAATATAAAATTTAAAAAATATATATAAAACCAAAAAAAATCAAATTAAAAAACCCACAAAAAGCATTCTTTGCACAAATGACTTCGTTTTACATAGATAACCATAGGCTACTTATTTTATCTCTGTGGTTCGACCTCCACATGCTTATACACTATGCATTTTATGGTAGAGAAAACAAATGTTAATTCCATGTTTTTGGGATTCAGTTGTTTTAGTCAATATTGTGGGCTAATTGCAGATCAATTGAGGAGTTTTGAGTGGTCACTTCAGCGATTGGATATTCATCTAGGCCCTCGAAAAACCTCGGTTATCTGTGTCATCTTCATGTAGAAGAAGACATTGGAGTCGAGTGATCACAGAAATATATAAATGGATTGACGATAAGAGATATCACACAAGGATAATGGATCAATGGCGAAGGTACATGGTAGTTCAGGTGAGTAAATTACTGTGTAGCAACCACGAATAAAATCCTAGAAACTACAATGAGAAATAAAATTAAATATTGATGTGAGATTTGAAAGTTCAAGATGAAGTGAATTAGGATTGAATCTTGAGCTGGAATTGCGAGGTTGAAGCTCTGCAGTCTTCGCTTGAAGTTCCTGGATATGGAACTATGCTCAAACAACCACAAAATATGGCTGTAACTTGGCGACAAGGCCAAGGATCTCGTCGGAGGTGCATGCCATCGTGGCGCTCAATCTGGCCCTCGTACTGTCATTGGAGGTTAGAGAGGCTAGTGTGCAGGCCCGTAAATGGAGGATGGCTGGCAACGGAGGCTAGTGGATGAGTATTTAAAGAGGAGATGACGGAGGTTATAGGAGGTTTTGAGGGAAGTTTCAACCTCCTTCATTGTTTTGTTAGGTACATAGTGGATGAGATCACAGGTAGGCGGAAGTTAAGGGTTGAATGGTGAAATGATTAGTGAATATTTCGAGGTAAGAAGTTGCGTAAGGATGTTGGAGAAAATGGGGGAAGTGTCCATAGGACAAAAGGTTGCATCATTTGGGCATAGAGGGCTGGAGGTTTAAGGATATCCAAGAGATGTATGATCATAAGATCCAACAGTCCAGAATGCAACGTAGATCAACTGCTGGATTCACCATATGAAAGATGGATCAAACGGTGGGGAATCAAGCACGGGGGGACGGTCACAATCTACCGATCAAGAAGAGATCGGACGATTCACAAGAGAGGTGGGTAGCAAAACAGGAGCGGACCACGTGGCATGATATGAAGGTGCCAAGTGGCCCAATCAGAATTGAAGAAATTAAAGAAAAATCCAGAAAAACTTGTTAGAGGATGAATTAGAAAAAGTCATAAACATGAAATTTGTAGATCTTGATGATATCTACAACTTTCATGTAGAAGTCAAAGAGAACATAGTCATTTGTACATAGTTAAAAATTAAATACTATTACAACCCATATAAAATAATATTCTTTATTTTTTTCTATTGTTTTTTTGTATTTTTATTTTATTTTATGTTATTTTGTTTATATACAATTTTAATATAATTTTTCTTTGATTTTTAGTTTAAAATAAATACATAAAATAATACACCATATTAATATATAAGAATTAGTTTCATTTATATATAACAAATAATTTGTTAACTAATGTTATTTGCCAATGAATCTTGTGATTAACTTAAGCAAGAGAGTAAATAATGGAAATTAATAATGATAAATATGGGATTTATCACTGCCCCTATGCTAAAGCTAAGCTCATCATCAAGCTAATAAATAAAGACTTAGTTAGTTGTTTAGATTAATTAGTGAATTCCATGAAATGTGTGAGTGGAAATACAAGGCTTGATTTAACTTAAAACCCTGGGTTGTAAGAATCCTAAAGCTTTAAGTTCATCCAAGTAAGCAATATGACTTAGTGTTGACTGCATTAATAAGAGTAGAATCAAGACATCACCAAAAATTCCAATCTTTGAAGCTCTCCTAAGGACCCAACCCTTAACTCTAAAGAAAAAATCTAATCTTTCTTCATCCCACCGTATCATTAGTTTGTCAGACTTCAAAAGATAAATGAAAGGCTAGATAATGGAGGTTGTAGGATTGCGTATTTTATTTTCTCTTCCTCTCAATGGAATAAGGTTCTCTCAAGTGCTAATACTCAACACATTTTATTTTGAGTTTTGCCCATCAGTGTGTTCGTTAAGAGAAGTTGGAGTCCTCTAAACTTATTTTCCTGGGAATACACTGGGGTATGCCTTTTTTGTGTAACTAATATACCTTCCACACGCAAACTTGTATCATTTACGATGTAGAGCCCATTTTGGGTGTTAGCCCGGCTCCTGGTCCTAATAGCGGTGGTCCATATGGACACTTTAAAATGGTTGGAGCACTTGCCTATGGTGGTAGCTCTTTGATATTTGACTTTGAATGGTGAGAGCCTTTCTTTCATCATTTCTTTCTTCTTTTTCTTTGTTTTTGGCTAGCTCCACTACTTTTACCCAAATAATGCTGTACACTGATCAACTTATATAATTAATGTCATCACACCCTGGCACTTTAGGTTTGGTCAAGAGATAGCATGAGAACAAGTCCCATACTGGCTAAGATACTGACACTCAGATTTCATGAAGCCATCATTAATCTTATCCCATCCTCATGCATCATGGAAATCAAGTCCAAACTCAAACTTCCGATCCAAGTCTCCTCAGTGATATCATGACTCATCTCAATCATGAATGCAATCGTGCATGTGAGTGGTAGTCAATTTCTTCTAAGGGAGATTAAGCATGGGATATAGCATGCATATCTTCCAAGTAGGAGAGTGTGAATTTTTATGTCTAAGACCTTCATGATTAATACATGATAAGTCTAGATATTCCTTAAACCAAATGTTGAAGATCATCTCAAGCCTTGAGTGCAATAGTGAAAATGTCAGGAACAAACACCAATTAATAAGTTAGCTAGTTGGTGAATTTTACAATAGAATTAAGAATTATTAGCTTTATTGAAACAAAGACAAGGATGGGTATCTTTGAAAGAACATCACAGAGGAATAATACGAAGAACAATACTAAGATACCCATCACAACATTACAAACTTCAGCTCCTTAGAAATCAAGATTCGATCTTCAAGGTTTAAAATCACAGGCTGGCTGATGTTTCAACTGCTTCTTCCTAATGGAGAATACTTCTGAATCTCAGTAAGAAAGAACTTCATCAACTTGAAATGTTATTCTTCTAGAATGATGCCATTCTTCCTCAAAAGTGATATTCATATCTACATGGGAAGCCTCAAAATTTTTCGTGATTAAGAGAAGACGAATCAAACCTTGAAATCCTGCGATAGATTTTTGGGTTTTTCTTAAAAGAGAAAAACTACACATAGAGAGTTGATCCAACTTCCAAGAAAAGTAAAAATTCATCAAGTGAACATCTTTAAGAAAAGGTACAGGACCCTCCATATCTAATTTTTCTATCAAAAGATCTTTTTCCTTGATTGTCATTACTCTTTTCAGAGATCTCCGTATCAACTTAATCTTCCAAAATATAGAATTGACATCCAAATTTTTCTCCATGTTGGGCTTTTTATGATTATAAGGAAATGCAACCTTATAAATGAAAATATAGAGACAGTTCGGGGAAATGTCGCAACCTTTGAGACATGATTAAAACACTAAAGGGTACTGAAGAAACACATTAGAGTTAATGAATTTTTCATTTTTTGTTTATTTTCTGTTTAACGGAATTTCTGTTTTAGTTAATCTCATTTACACCCTTAAAGTCGAAAATAATTATTTTCTACAAAACTCGGTTCAAAAAAATGTAATACGAAACCCATAACCCCATCAGTTTGAAAATTTTAAAAATGAGAGCTATGGCTAGAGTATATATGTAATATATATGGTAGTCCCTCCTATACTTAGATTTTGCTATGTACTCATAACACAAAGTTATATGAAGCCATAGCTCAACTAAGTATAAAAAAATGCACAAGAACTAAGGTTGAGAATAAAACAAGTGTAAGAATGAGAAAGAATGAGTTAGAAGAAGATTTACAAGGAAGGGTCTCCTGCTCCCCATACTTAGGTTTTGGAGAACCTAAGTAAAGTGATAGAAATGACTTCAAAGGAGGGATCCATTAAGAAGAGAAGGTATGAATATGGGTAAATCCCCCCTATACTTAAGATGTACATAGCCTAAGTATATGCAGGAAAAAGAATAAGGTTAGAAAGAGTATGAATCTGCTGATGTTGAATCTTGTGTTAAGAATCTGTCCTGATGCTCATGCCTTTTCTGAGAGATCAAGAACTGCATCAATAGGCATGAAGTCAATCATCTCTACAGGAGTTAACCTTTCTGTGGATTCCACAAAATGCTTAAGTAATTGCCCGTTAACAAAAAAGGAAGGTGCATTCTCTGGAAGCTCTGAGATCTTTATACTACCTTTCTCATGCACTTCCTTAACAATGAAATGACCCGTCCACTTTGATTTAAGTTTCCTGTGTAAAATCTTTAACTTTGCATTAAACAACCATACCTTTTGTCCTAGAACAAAGTTTTTACATGTAATATGTGAGTCATGCCACTTCTTAACTTTGTCCTTATAGATCATGTTGTTGTCATATGCTCGGTTGCGGATTTCCACTAGTTCATTTAGGTCAAGGTCTCTACACAATTTCCGTAAGTCATAGCTCCAATTAATCTTCTCTATTGCCCATTTAGATTTGTGTACTTACTCACGGGGAAATGACATGGCTTGCCATAAATCATACTAAAAGGTGAAGTGCTAAGTTGTGTCTTGTAGGTTGTTCTTTAAGCCCACAGTTGTTGGTCCAACAATTGTCACCAGATATTCCTATCTGGACAGACTAACATCTGAAGAATGCTTTTCACTTCCCTATTTGAAACCTCTATCATGTCATTTGATTGAGGGTTGTCAGGACTAGTTACTCTGTGCTCAAACTTATAGTCCTTAGCCAGTGATTTCATCAATCCATTCCCAAAGTGGCTACCCCAATAGAGATCAACACTTTAGGTACCTCGAACCTTGAAATAATATGTCTTTGATAAATTTGCATACAATCTTTCCATATGCAGCTCAGGTTCGGATAGCCTCCACCCATCTTGACAAGTAATCAACCTCTAACAAGATAAACTCAAAACCTTGGCTATTAGGGAAAGTACCCATGAAATCTATGGCCCAAGCATCAAAAACATTACAAAAAATCATAGGCTGCAGGGGCATCTCATCTCTAGAACCAACAATCCCTCCCATTCTCCAACAAACTGGGCACGACCGTACAAAATCAACTGCATCTCTAAACAAGGTCGGCCAAAAGAAACCACATTGTAATACCTTGTGAGCGGTTCTCTTTCCAGAGTGGTGTCCTCCAACTTCAATTGAATGACAATACGTGACGACACTCTGGTATTCCTCCTGAGGAATACCTTATCCAGACACAATCCAGCCCTTCAAAGAAAAGGAACAGATCCTCCCAATGGTATTTCCCTAAATCAAAATTAAGTTGGTCTATACTGCTCCTAGTCCAACCATGAGGAACTTGCTTGGAGACAAGGAAGTTAACCATGTTGGCATACCCTGGAAGTGAATCTACAACACAAATAGACTCATCTGGAAAGGTCTCTCAAATAGCCTCAGAATCAAGGGAATCCTTTAGTTCAACCACTACGTTCTTGATTCCAAGTTTATCCTTAGATTCCAAATCAAATTCTTGAAGTAACAATATCCACCTAAGAATACGTGCCTTCTCACTCTTATTTTCCATGAGATACCTAATGTCTTAATGATCTGTATAAATTGTCACTTTGGAGCCTAAAATCACAGACCTAAACTTCTCTAATGACAAAACTACGCTAGCATTTCTTTTTTGATCACTTTGTAATTTCTCTGTGTTGGATCCAAAACATTGCCTGCGTAGTGAATAGCAAATAGAATCCGATCTCGTCACTGCCCCAATACATCTCCTATAGCAAAATCCAATGCATTAGTCATGATCTCAAAGGGAAGAGACCAATCAGGAGCTTGCAGAATTAGCGAGATGCGTATCTTCTTTTTAAGAAGCTCAAAAAGGCCTCAAGACACTTCTGATCGACAAAAAACTCGGTGTATTTTCCTAGGATCTTAGTCAGAGGTAGGGCAATTTAAAAAAAATCATGAATAAATTGTCTGTAAAATCCAAGATGCCCAAAAAATGATCTCACTTACTTGATGTTGGTTGGTGGATCAAGTTTCTTGATAACATCCACCTTAGTAGGATTGACCTCCATTCCCTTTTTTGAGATGACATGCCCCAACATGATACCCTCTTTGACTATAAAATGACTCTTTTCCAGGAGAGTACCAGATTCACCTCTCTACACATATGAAGAACTCGGTCCAAGTGCGCTAAACAAGAATCAAATGAATCACCATGGAGTGAGAAATCATCCATGAAGACTTCAAGGACATCCCCAACCATCTCAATAAACACAACAATCATGCACCGCTGAAAAGTTCATAGGGCATTGCATAGCCCAAAAGGCATGCGCTTGAATGCATATGTGCCGAAAGGACATGTAAAAGTGGTATTTTCCTAGTCTTCATGAGCGATTGCTACTTGATTGTAGCCTGAGTACCCGTTAAGAAAACAGAAGAACTCTTTCTCATCTAATCTCTCTGAAATTTGATCAAAGGTAAGGGAAAGTGATCTTTCTTTGTCACAGCATTCAGGCATCTGTGATCGACACAGACACACCACGACATGGGTACTCGTGTCGTAATCTCAACTCCTTCTTCTTGGTCACCATCTGAATTTCCGACTTCTTGGGGACGACATGTAAATATGCCACCTATTTGGAGCTAGAGATAGAGTAAATAAAGCCCGCTCCAAATCATTTCTTTATTCCTTTCTTAACTTTTTCCTGTAGATTTGAATTAAGGCTCCTTTGAATCTTACGAGAAGGTCTATCATTTTTCTGAAGAAAGATGTGGTGTGAATAGAGTGTGAGGCTTATACTCACCAGATCCGACATAGTCCAACCTATAGCTTTACGGTTTTTCTCTAGCACTTCTAACAACTTACCTTCCTTCTCCAGAGTCAACCTAGAACTAATCATGATAGGAAACTTATTCTTTTGTCTAATAAGAAAAGTGTACTTGAATGTAGGAGGTAGTGATTTCAACTCTAGCAAGGATGAATCATTAGGTATATCAGGCTGAACAACCATTGAATATGGATCTGTGCTGCATAGTGGAGATGACACAACTATAGTGTTGTCCACCAACTATACTGAAGAATAGGGAGTTAGATTGCCAAAAATATACGGTAATTCGGCTAAAGTTGTGACCGACTCAACATCTAATTCCTTTGATTGTTCCGAATGAAGGGGAATTGACAAGTCCTAAGGGACTTATGTGTCATCAAGGGAATAGGTGGATGCATACTTCAAGAACTCTGGTAATGTATCGGTAACTACTATGTGTACACTCTCCTCTCCAAATGAGAGTATCTCATTATGTATTGTTAAGTTTTGTGTCGAAATCCCAAATGTGTTGACTACATCGTAGTCTACTTTGGAGAATGAAGAGAAATATGTGCTTGACTCGAAATTAGGTCGCTGCCATTTTGTCTGCTTCATCTATAGTTCCACTTTGCCGCCTGGAGAACGGAAATTCATCATTCCTATCTGATAATCAAATGATGCTCCAGCGGTCCTATGAAAAGGTTGCCCAAGGATAATATGTGAATCTCTCCAATGATGAGGAATATCCATTTCGATGACCGTGAAGTCCATCTTATAATTTTGACCCTCAATAGAGATAATGATGTTCTTGATCTCATCCTTAGCCTTTTTCATTGATTTATCTGCAAACTGAAGTTTTGCTCTAGATTTGTGTAAAGGACCCAACTTTAGTTTCTCATATAAGGCAAAGGCTAATAAATTGATCGAAGAGCTATTATCCAGGATAGTGCGTGCAAATGCCATGACATATATATAACTCACCACATAATGTGCACCTAAGTCTCTCTTCTTCTATAGCCATTTCTGGTTCCTGAGACAAAGAGTAGTGGCAACTTGAAAGAATATGTGTCTTGATGTAATTGTCTATTTTGTTCCTGCAGACTCTGCTTGGTGTGCATCTTACCTATAGATATTCCTGAAATGCAGGGTGACTAGCCACATACTCATCAAATGGCACTTTTACCATGATATTATCTCTACAAAATTGTGCTATATCTAGATCGTCTTTCTGAATCTTATTAATGATGCACCATCCTATCGTAA
The DNA here is from genome assembly GCA_037367405.1 of Ottelia alismoides. NCBI lineage: Eukaryota > Viridiplantae > Streptophyta > Magnoliopsida > Alismatales > Hydrocharitaceae > Ottelia > Ottelia alismoides. The sequence goes on along the minus strand of JAZKJV010009087.1, from coordinate 205,892 downwards.
GAGCGTGGGGGAAAGGGATATGCAGCGAATGAAGTGAAGAGTCAGATTCATAAATAGAAACATGCTCATTATTACCAATAGAAACTGAGTTTTTCAAACATGAATCATTTATAATTGGAATAATAACTGAATTGTCTACTATAGGACTGGGAATGCCTGCTGAATGTGCATTCTCCTTGTCCGACGGTGCAAGGTCCTTCGTAGACTCTAAATCAAATGTGTGTTGATCCGCTTTTGTACTCCTCAATCTTCTTCTAGAAGTACTTGCTTTTCGGTGAAGATGTCTAGCGTCATCATTCTCTGAAGTCTCCTCAGGTTGAGCTTCAGAGTCGGTTCTGTCCATGTCCTTAGCCCGACCAGGTACGACCACAATTCGTCTGCTCTTGAGAGACATATGATGAACATAATCAAATGTAGAGATCTCATGTTCAGATTTGTGAAAATCTGAATAATATACCAGATCCATAGAAAGATGCTGATGTGTCTTGTTCAGTCTATTGGGATTAGCCTCAACCTGGGCTGGAATGGATGTAGAGGGAATATTGTGTTCATCATTCAAATAAGAAAGACGGTTGAGATCAACTCTCAAATCCTGTACATTGTTTTTGTAGGAATGCAACTCATCCAAATATTTTCACTGAAAATCTACTAAACCTGATGATGAATGATGTTGTTGGGAAGGAGAAGGATATGAAGAATATGAAGATTGGTCCTGATAGCTATAAGAATGTCAGGTATGTTTCGGAACATTCAGAGCCGACTGGCTCACCTACTACGTCTGTTGACGCCCAAATTTATGTTGGTGTTTCCTTGATGCTTGATAAGGAATGGCTCCTGAACTCTGTGGTGTTGGAAGAGGTGTAGGAGTAAATGATGTGTTGTAAAATGTCTGGGTACGTTGATAAGAGAATCGATCCACAAAACCTCGCTTCCTAGAAGGGTCATTGGTGTACCATACACCATTTACCTCCAACACCTGGGAAGGCTCCTCGGTAATAGTATCTACAAACGGTGGCTGGTGCTGATAAGGATGGTCTAAAGTCTGCTCCTCAACCCATGGCTAGAATGTCCCTGACATATGCTGCTCCTGAATGTGATGGACATGGTATAATGGAGTAATAGATGCAGTCACGACATGTACCCTCATCTTGGATACATTCTCATAAAGCTCTGCCATCTGCTCAGGCAGTTTGGACAAATTATTGTCCAACTCATTCATCCGCTTATCTATCCTTTCTACCTATTAAACCCATGTTAGAAGTATCTACTATAGACTTCGTTCCTCCACCAGATAAGAGTGGATTAGGGGTCTCTAACTGAGCTCTACTAGCGTTCTGTGCTCTACATGTTTTAGCCATTCGCTCGAACACCTTCTAGACTGTGTCTGCTCCTCGTGAAGTATAGCTGCCTCCACAAGCAACACTAACAAACCCTGCATCTTAGGGTGTAGACCGCAATATACAGACTGAACTAGGATGGTAGGCTCTAAACCATGGCAAGGACACTTCTGTAAAAGGTCTTTGAATCTCTCCCATGAATCACAGAAAGCTTCATTAGGAAGTTGGGAGAAACTTGTGATGTGTGAACACATCAAATTTATTCTACTCAAAGTGTAGAATTTGTTCCTGAATAAGTCCGTGAGCTGGGCATAAGTGGAGACATCTACCCCCAAGTTCTTCATCTAATAATCAACCTTATCCTTCAAGGAAAATGGAAGGGCTTTGAGCCTTATGTAGTCTTAGGTAAACCTATGATGCCTAATGTTAGAACATACCAACTCAAAGTCTCAAAGGAATGCGTAAGGTTCCTCGTGAGCATTCCCATGAAAATATGGCAGCAAACTAAGGAACTACGGCTTTAGCTCATATTCTGAAGCTGCCCAAGATTATAAGCCCATCCATCCGATTATCATTACCCAAATGTAACTGACCAAGCTATGCTCTCATGAGTGCTTGATTCTGTTCAGATTCAGCTAACCTAGCCAGTACTGCATGCAACGGGTCTTCTCGCTCTTCTTCCTCCCCTTTCCCGTTATGTTTTCTACGAGGCATCTTAACTGTGTCTTTGTCAACTTCATCAAACAAGGTATTGGAGTGATATCTAGATGAAGATAATAGAATAAAATCGATATCACCCAGGCAGTGATCTTCGTAAGTGACTAAAGAAGAAAGAAAGGGGTCGGTCAGGACGTGACCTACCCCAACGAGTGAATCAAGATACACTTGTTCAAAAAGAAGATTATTTTGAAATCAGGATAGTCTAGCTAAGAAAGTAGTAGGAAGAGGCCGGACTAGTGAAGATGCGATATTTGGGTGGTTCAGTGAATGGCTCGCAAAGTCCGAGCAAATATCCAACCAATTCCTTCAAGAAGTACGAAATTTTGAGAAGGCTAGATTTCAAGAGAACCTAATTCTACTGGGTACATGAATGTGTAGAGTGATTCACACAAAACAATGAATACAAACCCTGGTTAATTCACCAACTAAACATTGAAGGCTGAGATGATGGCCTTATTATCTTGTCATATTTTAATTGGTGATTAAATACAAATCTTATCACAATTACAAGCTGGTTAATTCACCAACTAAACATTGAAGGCTGAGATGATGGCCTTATTATCTTGTCATATTTTAATTGGTGATTAAATACAAATCTTATCAGAGTTACGAACTGTCAGGAACCTAAATTTCCTTACAAACTTTCCTGATTCTTATGACTAGTTGCATCCACTCTCAGCCAGTATAGAGGTAAGTCGGATCGTATAAATGCATGTATTGCTAAATGCATGTATTAATTTCGATCTGTTGTAGCACGAGCACTTAGCATCTCAAACATAACCGAGAGGAATCCTGGTGATGAGGTTCTCGGCTTTAAATTTATAACATGGGAAGTCTATGGTCGAACATAAGGATGTGAGCATTTTAGTGGTTAAATTTAGAGATCAAGTAATTTAGATAGCAATTCAGTGATTAATTATAGTGATGAAAATACCCCGAGTTAATTACTTGAGAAATCAATTAAGTAATAAGAGAAATCAATCCCAAAAGCCTATCTCACATTATCTATATCTCCATCGACTGTTTTAATCAACAATTAAATCTTTTAATGACCCAATAATGATTTAATTTAAATAATAATAGATCAATAAGATTCAAGATTTTATTGGCTCAAAAATTTACTTAAAGTACTTTTTCAATATAATTTCATGAATTAATCAAGCACTTTAAACAAAGAACAATTGATACGTGAATTTTGTACCTAAAACATCCAAAAATCTTGCTACAAGAGAGTGTCAAACAAGCTTTAAAACGAGACCAAAATCAAAATATTTGAATTTCAATATAGAAAGATATTCAACATAGAATTCATGGGTACAAATGTGATAAAAACTTCCATGTATTATTAGATATGAGGACAAATAGGGACTAATATGTAAATATACAAAGCTGCAAGGGTTAATATGTAAATACATGTAGCGTAAGGACTTATCTGTGATTTTCTAAAAGTTAAGGATGAGTGTTGCAATTTCTCCACTTGCATGCGCAGAACACGTGCAGAAAAAGGCTCGATCGTAGAGGTTCAGGCCACGCGTCAGCGTGACGTGCTTCTCTAGTGTTAGGAATTAGACTCGGATTGAGGCTCGACTCTAATCCTGTGGCATGAACCGTTGCTTCGAATAGCAACGTGGCTCAATCCTGACAATCGGATCATGCCTAATTCGGCAAGATTGACGGTATCTGCTCTGCAAGTTCTTCCTTTTTCTCCATGCGTGGTGGAGGTGTATCTGGGCTCCAGTGAAGGCTATACTTCTCTTCCAAGTCCCTCATGTCTGTCTGAAGGTCCAATAACCTCCGTTGGACATCAGCGACGATGATGGTTGCTCGGAGAAGACGCGAATATGCTGGAAGAGCCTAGTCAATGAATCATCACCAGAAAAGAAATGGGAGATCAGAACTCACACTCATTTTCCAATCATTGAAGTCGTAGTGACTTTCAATGTTAGTCCTGACAACAGACAAGTACCAAGTGAACATGATGAAGTGACTATTTTATGGAATGGAGGGTTATTCGAAGGTGGAGGATTGAGCTGTAATGGGTGTCCTCTTCATGCAGAAGAAGACATTGGAGTCTTGTGATCATAGTGATGGAGAAATAGATTGAGGACGAGAGATAAATCACATGGATAATGGATAAATGGCGAAGGTGCACGATAGTTCAGATGAGTAAATTACTGTGTAGCAACTACGGATTAAATTCTAGAAACTACAATGAGAAAAAATTTAGATACTTACCTGAGTTTTGAAGGTTGAAGATGAAGTGAATTAGGATTGAATCTTGAGTTGGAATTGTGAAGCTTGAAGCTCTGCGAACATCGCTCAAAGTTAATGGATATGGAAATAAGCTCAATCAACCTCAAAATCGGGCTCTAACTTAGCGACATGGCCAAGGATCTTGCCGGAGGTGCACACTGTCGTGCGCTCAATCTGGCCCTCGTACTGTCATTGGAGGTTAGAGAAGCTAGGGTGCAGGTCCGTAAATGGTGTATGGTCAGCAACAGAGGCAGGTGGATGAGTATTTAAAGAGGAGACGATGGAGGTTCTAAGAGGTTTTGATGGAAGTTTCAGCCTCCTTCATTGTTTGGTTGGTTAGAGATACGATGAGATCAGAGGTAGGTGGGAGTTAGAGTTGAATGGTGAAATGATTAGTTGATGTTTCGAGGTAAGAAATTGTGTAAGGAGGTGTAGAAATTGGGGGAAGTTGCCATAGGATAAAAGGTTTCATCGTTTGGGTGTAGAGTGCTGGAGTTTGAAGGCAATTCAGGAGCCGTTGGATCATAAGATCCAACGGTCCAGAATTAGGCACTTATCAATGGTTGGATCACCAGAAGAAAGATAGATCAAAGGGTAGGGAATCAGGCGTTAGGGTATGGTAACGATCAGTCTGATATAGAAGTGATCAGACGGTTCACAAGAGTGGCGGTTGGAAACGCTGGAGCAGACCACGTGCCATGATATGAATGCGCCACCGGCCCAATCACAATTAAGAAAATCGAGAAATCAAAGAAAAATCCAGAAAATTTTGATAGAGGATGAATTAGAAAAAGTCATAAACATGAAAGTTGTAGATCTCGATGAGACTTTCAGGTAGAAGTCAATGATATCAGAGGTCATTTGTACATAGTTAATAAATAAATATTTTTAAAAACATATAAAATTATTTTCTTTATTTTTTTTATTGTTTATTTTTTGTATTTTTTTATTTTATGCTATTTTATTATTATACAATTTTAATCTAAATTATGTTTGATTTTTAATGGAAAATAAATACATAAAATAATATACCAAATTAATATATAATAATTAGTGTCATTTATATACAACGCACAATTTGTTAGCTAATGTTATTTATCAGTGCTCGGATCTTCTTCGAACACCCAGTCCACCACCAATGAGGTTTGGACATTTTTGAACCACCCACCAGCTGTGGAACCATCCAAGGATCATATAGTTATCTTAGCAACCTGGGGAACCGTCGAAATCAAGCAAGAGGTTCGGTCGAAGCTTAGTCGGGAGAATCTTCTTCCTTGTTCTTTCAGGCCCTCTCTAGACAGTCGGATCAAGAACAAATGCCAGGTGGAGTAGTAGCCATCTGATCAAGCACTGAGGGATCGTTAGATCAGATGGAGGGATTTATTTCTGCCCTCCATCCGTGAACCGTCATCGACCGTCCTGCTCGCACCACGTGGATAAGTGAGCGAATCGCAGCATTCTGCTAGCGCGTGTTGGGGTATTTTGCAATCTTTTCCACCAGACTCTTTTTTTAATGTTTTGTCTATAAACATTCATTTGCAGTTGTATAAGTTTCGTAATATATGTACTAATGACCCCGAACATTATTTTATTTCACTTTAGTCCAATGTCACATCACCTCATGTGCCAGTATGCGTGAGGGGGCTCATTTTTTGCGTAGACCCCCTCTGTGTTTTATGTTATTATTTGGTCCAAGAACAATGAATTTAAGCACAAAATATTTTGAAGATATAGCATGCTTAGTACTGTTGTTTTATTTATTTGTATTTATGCTCTTATCGACACGGAATATAGTTTATTATGTTAGAAATTACATGTATGCCTTACATTTTGCAAAATATGATATAAAACACTCTAAAATTTATCAAATATTGCAACTACGTCATTGTATTGCAGATATAATTTTTTTACTAATTATTAATTTATTAGAAAAATCATTTGGGAACTATAATTTATAGGAAAATTATAGTAAGTGCTTGGAAACATACAATATGGCATATTTTTTAACAAGGCAATTAAAATTTTTTTTCTTATTTAATAAATTCAAAAACATTGTATTTTCGTGTGTTTAGCATTGCAGGTATAAATTAAAAATTACAAAAAAAATAAAAACTTACAAAAAAATCATGCTACAAGAAGAGTATCAAAGAAGCTTTAAAACGAGACCAAAATCACAATATTTGATTTCAGGATATAAACATATTCAACATAGAATCCATGGGTACAATTGTAATAAAAACATCCAAGTTTTATTACATATAAGGACAAATACGAACTAATATGTAAATATATTAAGCAATAAGGGTTAATATGTAAATTACATGCAGCGGAAGGACTTATATGTAATTGTTGAAAAGCTAAGGATGAGTACTGCAATTTCTCCACCCACATGTGTAGAACACGTGCTGAAATTGGCTCAGTCATGGAGGTTCAGGCCACGCGTCAGCGTCTAGTGCTTCTTTGGTGGTCAGGAATTAGACCCAGATTAAGGCTTGACTCCAAGTCTGTGGCCCGAACCGTTGCTTTGGATAGCAGCATGACTCAATCCTAACCACCGGATCTCGCGTAATTCAGCTAGGTCGACGATATCTGCTCTGTAAGTTCTTCCTCTTCCTATGTGCGCGGTGAAGGTGTGTCTGGGCTCTGGCGAAGTCTATACTGCTCCTCTATGTCCCTCCTAGCTGTCTGAAGGTCCAATTACCTATGTTGGACATTGGCGATGATGATGGTTCCTCGTAGAAGACACGAAGATGCCGGAAGAACTCGGTCAATGAAGCGTCACCGGAGAAGAAATGGGAGATCGGAGCTCACACTCAATTTTCCGATCATTGAAGTCGTAGTGACTTGCAATGTTAGTCCAGACAATAGACAAGTACCGTGCGAGCAGAATGAACTGACTATTGGATTGAATGGAGGGCTATTCGAAGGTGGAGTATTGAGCCTTAATCGGTGTCCTCTTCATGCAGAAGAAGGCATTGGAGTCGAGTGATCACAGAGATGGAGAAATTGATCGAGGACGAGAGATATCACACAAGGATAATGGATGAATTGCGAAGGTGCACAATAGTTCAGATGAGTAAATTACTGTAGCAACTACGTATAAAAGTATACATAAAAAATGACAAAAAAATTGGAAACTTCGAAAAAATCTTACTACATGAAAGTGTTTCAAAAAATCTTTAAAACGAGACCAAAATCATAATATTTGGATTTCAGGATAGAGAGATATTCAACATAGAATCCAGGGGTACAAATGTGATAAAAATTTCCAAGTTTTATGACATATAAGGACATATAGGAACTAATATGTAAATGTATAAAGGTGAAAGGGTGAATATGTAAATTACATGAAGCGTAAGGACTTAATTGTAATTGTTAAAAATCTAAGGATGAGCGTTGCATTTTCTCCACCCGCATGCACATAACACGTGCTGAAATAGGCTCGGTCGTGGAGTTTCGGGGCACGCGTCAGCTCAATCCTGGTGGTTAGGAATTATACCCAGATTGACGCTTGGCTCCAAGCCTATGGCATGAACCGTTGCTTCGTATAGCAACGTGGTTTTATCCTGACCGTCGGATCTCGCCTAATAAGGCAAGATCGACGGTACATGCTCTACAAGTTCTTCATCTTCCTCCATGCACGACGGAGGTATGTCTAGGATCTAGCGAAGGCTATACTGCTCCTCTGTGTCCCTCCTAGCTGTCTGAAGGTCCAATCACCTATGTTGGACATCGGTGACGATGATGGTTGCTCGGAGAAGATGTGAAGATGCCAGAAGAGCTCGGTCTATGAAGCTTCAGCGGTGAAGAAATGGGAGATCGGAGCTCGCACTCATTTTCCAATCATTGAAATCGTAGTGACTTGCAATATTAGTCCAGAGAACAGCCGTGTAGCATGTGAATAGAATGAAGTGACTATTAAATGGAATGGAGGGCTATTCTAAGGTAGATGATTCAGACCTAATGGGTGTCCTCTTCATGCAGAAGAACACATTGGAGTCGAGTGGTCATAGAGATGGAGAAATGGATTAAGGACGAGAGATATCATGCAAGGATAATTGATGAATAGTGAAGGTACACGACAGTTTAGATGAGTAAATTACTTTGTAGAAACTATAGATAAAATTCTAGAAACTACAATGAGAAAAAAATAAATACTGACCTGAGATTTGATGGTTGAAGATGAAGTGAATTAGGATTGAATCTTGAGCCGAAATTGGGAAGCTTGAAGCTTTGCGGTCTTTGCTTGAAGTTCATGGATACAGAAATAAGATCAAACAACCTCAAACTCGGGTTGTATCTTGGTGGCAAGGCCAAGGACCTCGCTGGAGGTGCACGCCATCGTGCGCTCATTTTGACCCCCGTACTATCACTACTGGTTAGAGAGGCTAGGGTATAGGTCCATAAATGGTAGATGGCCGACAACAGAGGCAGGTGGATAGGTATTTAAAGAGGAGACGACAGAGGTTATAGGTGGTTTTGATGGAAGTTTCATCCTCCTTCATTGTTTGGATGGTTAGAGGTAGGATGAGATCAGAGGTTGGCTGGAGTTTGGGTTGAACAGTGAAATGATTAGCCGATGTTTTGAGGTAAGAAGTTGCATAAGGAGGTTGTAGAAATTGGGGGAAGATGCCATAGTATGAAAGATTGTGTCATTTGGGTGTAGAGGGCTGGAGGTTGTTGGCTATCTAGGAGCCTTTGAATCAAAAGATCCAACGGTCCAGAATGAGGCGTAGATCAATAGCTGGATTCACCAGATGAAAGATAAATCAAACAGTGGGGAATCAGGTGCTAGGGGATGGTCACAATCAGTTTAATAAAGAAGTGATCAGACGATTCACAAGAGAGTCCGATGGAAACACTAGAGTGGACCATGTGGCGTGATATGAAGGTGCCACGTGGCCCAATCAGATTTGAAGAAAATCGAGAACAAAGAAAAATCCAGAAAAAATGTTATAGGATGAATTAGAAAAGTCATAAACATGAAAGTTGTAGATCTAAATGAGATCTACAGATTTCATGTAGAAGTCAATAAGATCATAGGTCATTTGTGCATATTTAAAAAATAAAAATTATTAAAAACATATATAACAATTTTCATTATTTTTTTCTATTGCTTATTTTTTTCTTTTTTTATTTTGTTTTATGTTATCTTATTTATATAAAATTTTAATATAAATTTTATTTGGTTTTAATGGGAAATAATTACATAAAATAATACACCATATTAATTTATAATAATTAATGTCATTTATATACAACACACAATTTGTTAACTAATGTTATTTAGCTAATGAATCTTGTGATTAACTTAAGCAATAGAGTTAATAATGGAAATTAATGATGATAAATTTGTGATTTATCAGTGCTCGGATCTTCTTCAGACACCTAGACCTCCACCAATGAGGTTTGGACCTTTTTGAACCACCCACTAGCTGTGGAACTATCCAAGGATGATATAGTATCTCAGCAACCCGGGGAACCGTCGAAATCAAACAAGAGGTTCGGTCGAAGCTTAGCTGGGAGAGGCTTCTTCATTGTTCTTACAGACCCTCTCCGCACAGTCGGATCAAAAACAAATGCCAGGTGGAGTAGTAGCCATTTGATCAAGCACTAAGGGACCGTTAGATCAGAGGGAGGGATTTATTTCTACCCTCCATCCGTGAACCGTCATTGATTGTCCTGCTCGCACCACGTGAACAAGTGAGCACATTACAGCATTCTGCTAGCGCGTGTTGGGGTATTTTGCAATCTTTTCCACTAGCCTCTTTCTTTATAATGTTTGGTCTATAAATATTCATATGCAATTGTATATGTTTTGTAATATATGTACTAAGGGCCCCAAACATTATTTTAGTGCGCTTTAGTCCAATGCCACATCACCTCATGTGCCAGTATGCGTGAGGGGGCTGGTTTTTTGCATAGACCGCCTCTGTGTTTTATGTTATTATTTGGTCCAAGAACTTTGAATTTAAGTACAAAATATTTTGGAGATATAACATGCATAGTAATGTTTTTTCATTTATTTTTACCTATGCACTTATCATCATGGAATATATTTTTTTACGTGAGGAATTACATGTATTCCCTTGCATTTGCAAAAATGATATTAAACACTCTAAATCTTAAATATTGCAACTAAATCCTTGTATTGCAGATTTAATTTTTTACTTATATTTATTTTATTAGAAAAATCATTTAAGAACTATAATTTATAGGAAAATTATCTTAAGTGCTTGGAAACATATAATATCGCATATGTTTTTAATAAGGCAATCAAAAATATTTTCTTTTTTATAAAAACTCAAAAACATTGTATTTTCTTATGTTTAGCGTTAAAAGTATACATAAAAAATTACAAAATTTTGAAAACTTTGAAAAAAATCATGTATGTCTATTAGCTAGTCTATCTTTTTCACGAATATTTTTGCAAAATATTAATTAAAGCTCCTCAAAATCATGAAACACATAACACTTTATAAAAATTCACAAAAACATCATACAAATAAGTTCTAGGTTTCTGAATTTTCTTTGTATTATCCATTTTTTAGGATAATTAAAATTAGGATCAATCTGATTTGATAGATATTTATTAAGACTATTTCATGCTTCTATATTTTCTATTTTCTTTATTTTGTGTATTTCTTTATTTAGAAATTCTTAAAATTATCTAAAAATACCCAAAATAGGAAAAAATTTATAAAACCCAAAAACATTTTTATCTAACATTTTGAGTTTATTTGTTAAATTTAAAAAATCTAAAAACACCCCTTTTCTATTCTTCTGTATATAGCATATCTAAATATATTCAAAGTCTCCTATATTTAAAAAAAATGAAAGTGAAAATTTGCAAAATAAAAAATATAAAATACGTAAATAAAAAAACAACAATAACATTTAAAAATAAAAAATACAAAATAAGTTCTTTATTCATTTTCCTGCTCTTCCTCGTGTGCTTCTTTGTGGTTTGACCCCTACTACTTGTTGCTATGCACATTTTTATAGGGTATAATTATTTCTAACTCACTTATTTTATTCCCTAATCATTATCGTGGGTTAAATGTTGATTAATTCGAATTATTTGAGTACTGGGAGCTAATAGAGGAGCAGATCAATGATCACTGGATTTGACTTGTCATACATCGCAAGACCTCCAAGACTAGACGTTAGATACCTCATTTTAAATTGACTCATCAAATGGCATTGTTGTCGGGGAGCATCGTTTTGTAGGGCATAGAGCAGACACTAAGTTTGTTTTGCCATTGATCATTTCATTGTCCATTTTTCTCTTTATTATATTTTTATATATGAATATTTTCACCATATTCTTGTTAAAATTTTAAGTGAGTGCCCTCTTATTGAGGGAGGAATTCTTTACAGATTCAATGCACCCAAGAGCTGTAGAGACTGGTGGTTATTTATACACCGGTAGGATAGCGTAACAGAGGATACAAGAATCTGAGTAGAATTTCCTTAGCAAAAAATTAGTTTAATATCGTGAGAAAGATATTTATTCATTTAAATTTGTAATAATACAAGTCTCGGAATCTTGAACTCTTAGACTCTCACAAGTCCATTTCATTAGGTGATTGTTCATCTAGGGGACTTGACTGGTTTTCCATATTTTAATCTCCTTCTATCTTTATTTCTCCCTATTTTTTCCCTTTTTTCATTTGCTTTCTATGATTTGTATTGTTTGCTTTATTTTTTTACATCGTGTGGATTGTGCCCTTAGATCTTAGGAGTGTATTTTCGATAAAATTAGGCACAAAACCATAATTTCATTTTTGTACATATAGTCTCATGCTTGGATCTTATCAAACTGAACAAGTTCTTCAAGATAAAAGAAGCTCATGTCTAATCATAATTTCTTCGTTTCATTTACTATAGAATTGAAGGCTAGGTTTTAGTCCTTAGTGCATCATGGAAGCATGTAGGTCACATCACATATGACTTAGGGCAACTAGTCATACTAGTTGTACCGGACAACAAAAATTAAAAATTTTAAATAGATGAAACCACATGATTGAAGAACACTAGTCAAATCGTTTCATCAACAACACAACAAGTACAACATTTACCTCTTGAAATGTATTTTTGATCGTGTCTCTAAAAGAAGAGACTTCCTATCTCAAGTTTGATCAAACGAAGGTCGCACTTGCGGGCAAGTAGATGAGACACGTGCTTCCCTCAATCCAAGTTTATGATTCGAGCGAGGAGTCTCCTAATTTCATCTCACGAAATCCAATTCCTTCTTCACGATCAAGAAACACTGAAGATGGAGGTGATCCACGAGAAGTCTATCCAACAACACAACATCATCGCGATGACTGTGTTTCTCAAAAGGTCAACAATATGGACGGCCACATTATTGGGACATAGAGTGGGTGTGTGATGAACGTCAAATTTGCCTCGTTAATTATCCAAAATTATCGTAGTATAGGAAGCAAATTCGGTTCAGCAAAAACCACAGTCCTTTGAATGTTGTGGAGTATTTATACTTGGCAAGTCTATCAAGGTCGAACGCAAGGACACAACTACTTAATTTATTTATCGAATTTCGATTCAGGAAGCACAAGTGTAAATCAATTTCAATTTCAGGTCCACATGATGCACTATGTGATATGGTCATGGCGAGGCATTTTGCTGTGGTGGTTTTAAGGGTGTGGGAGTAATGGAGGAGGATGATGGTGATCGCGCGAGGATGGTGGAGGATAGGGCTTAGTGGAGCAGTTGTTAGGATGCAGAGGGAGGTTTGGAGGCGCCTTCCAAAATAGGAAGGGGGCGGAGGTACTACATGCGTAACTCCTGGGGAGGGGACCAATGGGAGGAAGGAGATGAGTGTTTAACCGTTGGATCCTTTGATCCAACGGCTGGAATCGAGACGTGGGCGAGGGGTGTGGATCAGATCATAGGATCTGATCCTATGGCTGAGGTTAAGGCACTAACGGGTGGTTAAGATGGAGAGGAGGGGAAGATCCAGTGGTCGGGGGAGATTGGGCATCGTGGAGAGATGGGAGTCGTAGGATGCGAAGGGGATCTAGTGGCTGAGAGGTGGGCGGGAGCGGGTGCATGAGATTATATCTCAGGAGAGATCTGATGGCTGATGATGGAGCGGTGATGGACGGCGGGGATGAGGGCATAAAGGGGCAGATCCGACGGCCCAAGAGGTTGAGGGTGTCATAAGAAGAGGCGGGCCACATGGCCGCTTCAAAGAGCGCCACGTGGCCCAATCAGAAAAATCAAAATTGAAAATACAAAGAAAAATATAAAAGAAATAGTTAGAGGCAAAAATAGGAAAAAGTCAAAACATGAAAGTTGTTGTTGCTCGTCTCGACTAGATCTACAACTTTCATGTAGGTCAAAAAGCCAAAAGAGGTCATTTGTACAAAATGTTTTTGGGGGTATTTTTAAGGGGATAAAAACACCGGCTTTTATCTTTGATTTGTTTTTGTATTTTTTTAGTATTTTTAATGGTCAGTGATTTATGGACAATTTATCTGCCTAATTTTTAGGGGTTTTTGATGATAAAATAAATACAAGAAAAAGAAGGAAGATTAAATACAATAATTTAAGGGTAAATTATACACAATATAATACAAGAAAAAAATAAAGAATTGATGATGATTTTATTCGATTAATTAAGACAGGGTTTTTAATTAGTGGCTTTTAGCATGATGAATATGAGATTCATAAGTGTGTATGAGGAATATGGAGAGAGAGAGAGAGAGAGATTTGTTGTTGTAATTAATGTGTAGAATAAAAGGCCAGGGATACCCTCCCTTTTATATTATTTTTGGATTTTTGTGGATCTCAATCCATGTGCACACAAATCCAAAGGTTTAGATTGATCTGTGCTTTCAATCAATGGCCATGATTTTGTAGCATAAATTTGCAACGATAAATTTTTATCTAAAATAATTTTAATATATTGAAAATCAATCAATATAAATCAATTTAAATCAATGCAACATACATGGAATGGATTTGAAGGAAGGCAACCCAACTTCCATACGTTGGGTAGACAACCACAAGTTGAGAGAGCTCAACTTGCCCCCTCCTTGTACGGAAACAAGGGTTTTCATTCCATAAGAGTGAGAACTCATATCTCAAACGATATACCACATATGCAACAACGTTTATTACATATTTATTCACCAAATAATTCCACGTTATTTTGTGATAATTGCATCGTGGCATTGATAATTGTGAATCATATTCACATATCCAATATAAAATGAAAATTGCATTTACAATTAATTGTCCAATTTGAATCCAATTCACATTGACATTTAATTCTTAAATACCAATTACAATTATCCCTCTCTAATATATTGTAAATCATATTTATAATTTTTATGATTATTATGGATTGTGATATCCAAAATAATCATATTTTTAATAACTAAAACATATTTAATTATCTTTGATAACTATTCTCATGTGTCCAAATAATAGGAATCATATCCATATTATTCGTAATAAATAAATAACATTTAATTGTCATTTTTCTCAATGCTCATATACATTATCAATAATTGAATTATTCTTGAACGTTTTCAAGAATAGTGCGCTTTCTCCATATATACTTAGAGATTAGGACAAGTGATTATACATTCCATGTATAGTGACTTGGATGTAGAGATCATGTTTCAAATCAAGATCTCGGGTACCTCTCAAATATGTTTGATTAATTAGAAGTCGTAAATCTATTACTATCATTGTATCTGAATCGTATTCAAATCAATGTCCAACATTTGGAGTAGATCAGATTACTTCTCTATTGAGGGGAGTCACTAAAATCCAAACATGTTTCATCACTTCCTCAGAATGGAAGTGTCACTGTTATACAATCATTTATGATCACATCGCTCTTGAGTATTCCTAATATTCGTACATGTTGCATACAGGAAGACCTAGAATAAATACAAAGTATTAGATTACATTTGAACTATCTTCTTCTCGATTTTATAATTAAGTTTCTCATTTGATCGTTGGGAGTTTGTAATATAATTTCCAAAAGCATATCAAGTACCTAGGTATTGATCATATAATTTTCAGAAGCATATATCATACCTACAAATTTAGTCAAACATCCAAAGCAAGATTACCGTGCATGAAATTTGATCCCGATATCTCATGAGTGATCTCATGTCTCTTAGTGCAGTAATGAACCTGTTTGATCCATTTGCAAGATTATATTACACATATACCCTTGTAAGCAAACCATGTCACCGGTGTATAGACCTTGAATAGGTTATCAACCTATTGGTCTACTAGATGTACATACTCAGACATATACTGACACATTTTTCTCTGATTAGAGGATGCATGCCTATGTAGTGAAATTATACGACATAGGTCTTGGTTATCTCGGTCCTGTTAAGTTAACTCTTTGACCTAACTTATCTAACACCTCTGAATCTCTATTCCTATATAGAGGGCATGCACCTAGAGGTTGGCAAGATATCAGCCTTTAGGGAAGGATTTTCATCCCCTTCTCAGGCTTAAGATCCTTTCTTAACAATCATTTGAAATTTCTTGGTGAGTCCTCAATGTAACTCTATAGATATCATCCAAGCACCAACCTCTACGATTCAACATTTGAATCAACAATTGTACGATCATTAAGATGACCATGGTAAATAACCCTAATTTTACTAAGGGACCTATTATACAAATTAGTTTTTCCTTATTTCAGATTAAGGTGTGAATTACAATAACATTTATTGCATAAGGGTTCATTGACGGCTCACATGTACATTAATCTCCCTATAGTCCAAGGAGACATCTAATGGGGAAATCTTTAAATCCACACTCTTTTGCTAATCATAAGCTATTTAAAAAAATAGCTTTATAGGCTAACTAGTCACTCTATTCTCGAGACACTATGCCATGTCCTTTTTCAAACTTGCATATCCCCAGGTAATAGTGCTCGCATCCAATGCGAACGCTGCATCTTATGCAACCAATACTTAATCTCTTTATTATTTTACCTTTGTCAATATAACTCGATAATTATTATAACCAGTAAGAGATACGCTTATGCCTTTTGATCTCTATCTTCTTATATTAAGATATAGTCTTAAGTCTAATAAGGTATCTGTAGGTAAGACATTTTTAGATCACTATCTATAAAGTCTTAATTTCTTAAAGAAAAGACCTATAGATCACTATCTCAAAAAATCTTGTGCCTTGGAAGATGTTGATTATTATTGTAATTTAGTTTTTTATTTCCATGGTAGGACTGGTAACAATTTACTACTCCCATTGTTTGTCAGGCATATGGCCTTTTGTACACATCTAGCATACACTGAGTTTCCCAAAGCTGACACACTATGGAATGTAGCTATGGTATTCACATCCTCAACTCTTTGAGGTGATATCCTTTCAGATAGGTCAGTACCATATCTTAAGGGAAAGAAGCTTTCCTTAGTGTTTTTCATAAAAATGGAATATGTCCAAGGTGTACTGTTAATGTGATGGTCCCAAAGCCTTATTATTTTTGCTTTTGAACAACTTCATAATTAAGATATAAAAGGCATCCTTGAGATATCTCAAAGCATGGAACAACTAGATCATAAAGCACTTGTTATCATCCTTAAATCATTCCAAATGATTTGAATTTTGACTACATTTAGCAAGATGAACACAATGGAACTCCTACTGAGCTTCACATGGTTCATCAAGATTCTATCTGAAATCATAACCTTTACAATTTCATCATATCTGATGTTCCAACTACAAAGAAGCTTCCTTGAGTCCATAGATGGAGTTTCTTAGCTTGCACATGTTGCATTTCTCAACCATGAAGCCATGAGGTTATCTCATATGACTATCTTGTTGAGGAATTGAGCAATGCAATCTTGACTTCCATCATACAAATGTCATAGTCAAGTTGTGTAGCTACTGTTAGCAATATTCTGATGGTTTTAAGCATTATTACTAGAAAGTAAGGCTCATCGCAAGTGATGTCTTCATTCCGTGTGTACCTCTTGGCTAAGTGCCGACTTCTCATTAGGTTCCCTCTTTCTGTTGAAGATCCATTTACAACCAATGGGTTTTACACCTATAGGTGGATCCACGAGGGTAACACCTATGTATGATGTCTACTTTAGACTTTATTTCTAACATACATCTTTCCATGTCATGATCTATAGAAGCTTCATCATATGAAGTTCTATCATTGTCATATTCCTCTAATACATGGAATCCATACCCTCTACATGATGTCACTACCCTCAAACTCTAAAATTGAATTAAGTGTTTCATCTTTTATTCTCCTTTTATCTTCCAATTCTCAGAGCCTCATTATCATCTCAGGATTCAATGAGTCCCTTTACTTCATTCTTATCTTGATTCTCAAGAAAGTCATTCTCTTAGAATCAAATTCTTATAGATGAAATATTTAAAGACAATAAATGTCATAATGTAGGTATCCAATACCATCCTCTATTTTCCTAACAAAGTAGCACTTCCAAAAGCAAGATTCTAGTTTTATTGCATAAATGTTATAGCAGGTACCATGCAACCCTTAAATCCTCCTGTGTCTAACAATAAGCTTGGCTCTAAACCATATGATTATTTTTGGGTTCATATTTACATGGAATCTTATTAAGGATATATATCACACTCTCTACTACATATATACCTTGAAATTAGGAGGAAATAATCCTAAGATTGATCATAGATAAAATCATGTCACACATTATCTAAATACATCTCCTTACAACACCAATGAGCAGAGGTGTATTAGTAGGAGTGAAATAGGAACTATATATAAGGCATTTCTCAAATTCATCTAATAGGCACTGGCTGCGTAGGTAAGATCAAGTTCATTTCATCTTCCTTATATCTTTGGTTCTCAAGCAAAATCATGAAATCTTTGAACATTTCAAAGGTTTGTAAAGGTTAAAGAAAGAAATCTCATACCATGAATAATCATTAATGGATATCACATTCATTATGGTATAGAGGGTCCACACAAAACAATATGTGTGAGGTCTTGAATACCTGAACATCTTACACCATTAGCAGAGAAGGGTGCATCGAACATTTTATCTTTGAATACAAGTATGCAAGATTTTAACTTTAAGACAATTTAAATTTCCATATCATACTAGTCTATTGATCTTATCAATAAACATATGTCCAAGGCTTAATGTCTGATCATTGTCAAATGATCATCATCCTCCTATTGATCTTTTAGGTTTAAATTTCCAGTATTAGAAATGTTAATGATCCATTCATTAATATTCTAATTTAGTAAAGTTCTCTAGATGTTAGATTACTATGTAAAATATATACATCATAACTCTGTATGATAGGTCTATTCTAGAATTTATGTCCATTTCTAAGAAGTTTATAAATAAACAATGAATGCATTCTAATATCTAGGTCATAGAGACATTCTCTAAAATTGATGGCTCTCCCACTGAAAATATGTAACCTTTCTATCCAATGGAGATTGTTGCAACTATTGCATCAAATCCCATGCAGATGAATGTTAAACCTTAAGATCAAATTTTCTAGTCTTCTAAAACATATGCAACCAATTGAAAGTGTTATTAGAAGGAGATACACTTATTGGACTTTCTTCTTATCTAATGAGTAAGTCAATTTCAAGGATAACATGTAGAGGTAGAATATCCCAGTGCACTATCCGGGTCCTTCTCTAAGGATCTTAGATAGTCTAGATAGTCATACAATCATTGCATCGACTTGTTGTAGAATTGGCATTCTACCAATTCTTTAGATGTCATATCTATGGAAGTCACAAAAATACAATCATCTCTTTGACCCTCCTTCTTACATGGGTCATACACATGCTTCCACTATGCTTCCTTAACAATTAAACCACCATTGCTTAAGATAGAGGATCTCTTAAATTGAACATGTCCTCAATGGACTTCATCATAATAATATGATGCATCATGAAATACTTGAGTAGAAATAGCAGTATGATGTCATTCACCATATCCACACTCATCTTAACTCAAAAAAGGACTTTGGTTCATGCAGGTACTGAAATATTTCTGAGTACATCATCTCTTATCGAGCCACCATTCATCATAATGCAACGAACCATGTCATTCATGATTAAATGTTGAGAGCACATTTGTTCACCAAAACATCTTCTCTGGTTTTTAAGAATGATCTTGATCATTGCCATCATTACCGGCACGTTACTTCCAAATCACACTCAGTGAGAGATTAAGACTTTAGAGACACACAAACCATAGGTTGCGGTCGTATTGTCTATTTAATTTTCAAACCTCATAGTTATGAGGAAATTTTCACATTGCAACCACATACATTGTGTCCAACTGCAAGTACTACATCTTTAATAATGGATCCAATCCATGATTTATACTGATTACGATTGAGTAAAGATTTGAGTAGATTAAATGAAAGTTGTCTGAAATAAGATAATTTGCATTAATATATTTCTTTTATTAAGGTTATTAATGTTTTTAAATAAAATTTGTCATGCCTTTTAAAATCTAAAAGTTCATTCCTTTTTTCATTTTCAAAGCAAGAATATATATATCGGCATATCTCTAGAAATATCTGGGATCTCCTTTCTAACTTTATTACATCCAAATAATATGAGAAACTACAATTCAGGTAAAAAGAAGCGAAAACTCATTCCTTTGTGCAAGTCCAACTTGCATTTCTCAATTCGGTCTTAAACACCGAGGCCCACCACCCCTATGGTGTTGACCCATTGTTAATTGAATCAATCATTAATAAGAACAGAACTCACTATTCGTAATCCAATATCAACTAAAAAATACGGAGGCCCAATACTGTGGTCAGTAGCATACGACCTTACTCTTTTGAGAAGCAAAGATCCCATTCCGTGTGCGCTTGTATGTAGGAGTTGTCACTTCGTACATGTGTCTTCAACATAGAATCCATGGTGATGTAACACTTCATCTTGATGGGAGACAGTGGATGTCATTTATATGATCCTCCATATCCCATTCAATGTTTAATTAATCATTACGAATCATATTCATTACGATTAATTCTTCCAAGGGAATTACATCTCCATTCATAACGGAGTGTTTATTTTAATTGGATATAATTTCTCTAATAATATTAAATTAATCAATAATCGAATTCAATCAACTAACAAACAATTAGGTTTGCTTGATATTACTATAGAGTATTAGCTCTCACAAGTATGTATTATTCATGATTTTAGTAATTAGAGTGCAACTTGACTTTCTCATATTACCCTCTCATCGAAATTGATCAAGCCATATCGTACAGATAGTGCTAACCGAGAGCGGTTCCACTGGGATGCAATGTGCCAATTAGGTAACCCATTAGCATATCCACAACCTATACACCATGACCATAACATCTTAAGAACAATAATCAATGGATCAATGTACTTATAGTTTTATCAATCAACTTTGATTATCAGCATTATACTATATTTAATAATCACTCAGAAATATTAGACATCTTAAAACACTTTTTAAATCCTAAATTTCTTATCATTTCAAGCAAAACATGCTCTTGGTTTTGCATATAAAAATTTTGTAGGATAAACTGGGATTTTTATCACGAAATTCTCATTCAAAGGTTGTTGATGTTTAACGAAATATTTTCATGAATATTAAGCATCAGATTAATTGGGGTAAACTCCTAAATTCATTGATTTTATTGAATGATAAAAACATTAAGAAAGAGATCTTCATGATCCAATCATCATCCGACCCATCTCCACTAAATATGGAATATCTAGAGCAAACAAAGTAGGAATCATGCAAAACAAATTCAAGCAGTTTACTAGTTTAATTCTCTACTTAATTAAGGTATTTATTTCACATTTCATGATAGGAAAACAATTAGAAAAAATAAATTTCTTTCAGATCCATGAATACATGGAAAATAATTTCATGCGGAAACTTCTCAAATTTTAATTTATGCTTCCTTTATGCCAACAAGTGGCTATTGTTTAGGGACATATTTAGACATTCAAAATACATTTTATTATCCAAAAAACACATCCATGCATTGCATAAACATGGCCTTCAATTTGTGGAAAAACAATTCAAAACATGCATCATATACACAAACCACAAGTCCTTGAGAAGTCGATATGCAAAACCTTATTCCCTAGGACTTTGAATCACATTAATGACCTTTGGAAAAGGATCTAATACCTCTTGAAGGCTAGTTTTTAGGCTGTAGCACATCACGGAAGTGTGTATGTCGCATCACATATGACCTAGGGCAAATAGTCATACTAGATGCCTCGAGCGATAGAAATAAAAAAATTTCTAAATAGATGAAACCACATGATTTGAGAACACTTGAATCGAGCGAGCTCCCCTTGCAATGATGTGGTGGTGAACCACTCATTCATTCTCAGCGCTCTCTGAACCGTGTGGGAAGGTTCCCATCACATGACTCACCAACTTGAAAAGAAAGAAAGGTGGGGCTAGTGAAATGTCCCACTCAACTATACGGTGGATGCCTTCTTAGGCCACTTCTTCCTTTCATGGATCAAATCGCCCACCTTCTGACCCCTAAATCAATGGCTATGGTGTGCCCCTTCTCTAACAACACAAAAACGTACAAGGATTGCCTCTCGAAACGTGTTTGTGATCGTGTCTGTAAATGAAGAGACCTCTATCTCAAATCCGATCAAACGAAGGTTACACATGCTGGCCCGTGGATGAGACACATGTTTCTCACATTCCAAGTTGATGATATGAGTAAGGATTCTTCTAATTTCATTTCACAAATACGATGCCTTCTTCCCGAGCGAGAAGCACCGAAGATTGAGAAGATCCACGAGCAATCGGTCCGGCAGCACAACGACATCGCGATGACGAGTCTCTCTAGGTCAACATTGTAGATGAACACATTGTTGGGACATAGAGTGGGTGTGTATGAGAAATATTGAAAGATAGATTTGTTTTTGTAATTCATGTGAAGAATAAAAATCTAGGGGAACCCTCCCATTTATACTCTTTTGGATGTCCATGGATCTCAATCCATGTGCAAGCGAATGTAATGGTTTAGATTGATTTGTGATTTCAATCAATGAACATGATTTTGTTGCATAAATTTGCAACAACAAATTGTTGTATTGAAATAAATTAAATATATTGACAATAAATCGATATAATTCAATTTATATCAAAGCAACAAACATGTAATAGAGAGGAAAGAAGGCAACCCACCTTCCATACTTAGGGTAGACGACCTCAAGTTGAGAGAGCTCAACATGCACCCCCACCGTCGCCCCCATGGAACGGGGGTTCATTCCATAAGAATTGATATCTCATATCTAAACATATATTCAACAAGTGTAACAACATTTGTTGCATAATTATTCAACAAAATAATTCCAAATTATTTTGTGATAAATTAAATCATACAACTTATAATTCTGAACCATATTCACACAACCAATATAAAATGTAATTTGCATTAACAATGTCAATCCAAATCATATTGACATTAAATTCGCAAATACCATATACAATCAGTTCTCTCTAATATATTATAAATTATATTTATAATATTATGATTATTATGGATAATGAGATCCACAATAATCATATCCTTAATAATTAAATCATCTTTAATTATCTTGGATAACTATTCTCATGTGATAAAATAATATGAATCATATCCATATTATTAATAATAATTAAATAACATTTAATTATCATATCTTCTCATTACCTAGATACATTATCAACAATGGAATAATTCTTTAACTCTTTCAAAAATAATGTGCTTTCTCTACAGATACTTGGTGAAACGGACATGGTGATTGCTCATTCCATGTATAGTGGCTTGGATGTTGAGATCATATCTCAGGTCCATATATCTGGTACCTCTCAAAGATGTTTGATTCAATCAAATTTGCAGATCTAATATTCTCATTGTATCGAATTGTATTCAGATCTATATCCAACATTTGGACTAAGATTAAATTACTTCTCTATTAAGAGGAGTCACTAAAATTCAAACTTATTTCATCACTCCCTCGGAATGGAAGTGTCAAGATTATACAATCATTTATGATCACTTCACCCTAAAATATTCATAATACCTATACAACCTGCATACAGGAAGACCTATAATAAACATGATGTTTTAGATCACATTTGAACTGTCTCCTTCATGGTCTTATCATTATTGTCATTTGATTACTAGGTGTTGGTATCGATCATATGCTTTCTAAAAGAATATATCATAACTAGGTATTGGTCATATCTTTTCCAAATCATAATCTTACTTACAAATTCAATCAAGCTTCCAAATCTAGATGACGGTGCACTGAATTCGATCCAAATATCTCTTGAATGAGATCATGTCTTCCGGTTCAGTAATGAACATGTATGATCCCTTGGAGAGATCAAATTACTCATATACCATTGTATGCATGCCAACTCGTCAATGTATAGACCTTCAATAAGTCATCAACTTATCGTTCTGCCAAATGTACGTACTCAAACATATAGTAACACATTTACCTCCGGTCAGAGGATGTGTGTCTATATCATTATAGTATAGGACATAGATCTTGGTTATCTCGATCTCATTAAGTCAAGTTATTGACCTAACTTATATAACACCTCCGCATGTCTATTCCTATGTAGAGGTCATTCATCAAGATTTGGGTCAGATATTAGCCTTTAGAGAAGGATTGACATCTCCTTCTCATGCTGGACATCCTTTCTTAATAATCATTTGACGGTGCTTGATGAGCACTTAATCTATCTCTTTAGATATCATCCAAGCACTGGCCTCTATGATTCTATATTTGAATCAACAATTGTATCATCATTAATATGGCCATGGTACATAACGATAATTGTACTAAGGGACCTATTATACAAATTAGTTATTCTTCATTTCATATTAGGGAGTGAATTGCAATAACATTTTCTGCATAATTGCTCGATGTGGGCTCACATGTCCAACAAGAATAGTTTTGAAATTTCTGTCTTGCATCCCACACGGAGAGAGAGATGGGAAGCATTGTAAGTCTTCTGACTAAGCATTACATTTTTATTTTTCGACTTGCATTGCTTTTCTGTCCTCTACCTCTAGTCTTACTCGAACAAGACAAGCACATAATTGATAAAATCATTAGGCCTCTTGCATGAAACATACAAAAAAGTAAAACAAGAAAGAATTAAAAATTAGGACTTCTAAGAAAATACTTACCTAACTAAAGCTGACTAATTGAACATTAATATATTGTGTTCACAACACCCTCATTGTATTAAGGTACTCTCTAGACTGAGCGAGACGTGATCCTTAAGGAATAGATCCCAAATCCCAGCCAGGTATTGCCTTGTCTATCAACTGGATTCACAAAGTATTGGCACTTCTATCGTATGTGCGCATGTAGGGCTTCGTCTACTTGCAGACTCAGTCCGAAATATTGAGCTTAGGCCATCACTTCACAGGGTGGCTATCTCATTGTTCCACATCCGAGTTGGGTCATGTCTGCTTGCGAACTCGATTCAGAATTATTGGTTTTGCCTATCAGCCTCATCCTCTACTTCTTTGGCTTAGTAGTGGTCCAGATCCGTTAACAATGATCTTTAAAAAGTGCAGGCTACTTGTACAAAGGAAGTGGAAAGTACACGATGATTGTCTTACGGCTCATTATGTTGTGTTGGTGAATCTACACATGTGTCGAGGTTTGCTTGATTAGTATAAAACATGTTAAGATCGAAAATATTGTGCCTTTACGCCTTTCAATATAGTACTTATATTTCTTCCTTGTTTATCCCTGAGTTTTGCTAAATTCAATGGTCGGGACAACTATTGTCCTGGTATTTCTCCTTTAACAACTTTTCTATTGCTAATAAATACATTATTCAATATAAACTCTCATCTCCAACTTGCTCCTTCTTTATTGAGGATTGATCGGGTTCTATTTCCCAATATAGATTTCATACCCAAATAGGAGACAAAATTATAGTTGTATTTGAGATGGCTCCCAAGAGATATGGTAAAGATCTGAGTTAGGATGATATTGTGGATCAAAATGAAGTCAACACATAGTTGCTTCCCTCAATTCAATCCATCCAGCAACATTTGACGGGATCAAGTACTCGTCGATGTTGCGCAGGAGGAGATTATTAATGAGATAAGGAGGAACAGAGAAAATCAAGGAGGAGAAGATGAGGAACATCATGGTGTGAACGAGCATGAACAACATACGGGAAACCATGGAGGAGGAGATGAGAGATGAGGACCACGTAAATCAACTCTTAAAGAAACCTACAACCCTGGTGTTGGCCAGGTCACTAAGGGGATCAATATCCCTATGATCCACAGACACTTTGAGTTGAAGCCATCATTGCCCCCTCTCTTTCCAATCTTACATGGGAATACCAAAGAGAGGCCCTACATAAATATGTAGCAGTCTAACAGGATTTGTAATACCATGCACTACCCCAACATCCCATACGAGGTAGTAATGATGATTGCTTTCCTTTTTAGTCTTCGAGGTTAGGCTTTATACTAGATCAATCACTTAGGTAAGGTGGTGAAGACCTGGGAAGAGCTCAAATACACCTTCATGCACAAATGTTACCCCCTGGGTAATCCAAATCAGATGCTAGCCTTGATCTCCAACTTCTCAAGAATGCCCCATGAACAATTTCATGAAGTAAGGTAAAGAGTCAAAGATCTTATGGATATGTGCCCCCATCATGATTTATCAATGACTAACCTTGTTCAGAACTTCTTTGGGGGATTTGACTAAGAAATGAAATGTCTCATAGATAGCGTGTGCGTAAGATCACACTTCAACAAGGATGAAGATGTTGTATGGCAGATCTTCAAGGAGATGGCTGGGTGCTCAGCCACCTTATCTTTGTCTCGTGTATTCCATAAGGTCCCATTGATCCTACACAAGACTGTCAATGCGGTATCGTACCATGAAGAAGAGAGAGATATGAGTTCCAATGTCAACATCATCGGGAACCATCTCTCTAAAAGATATCATCAAGAAGCGATAATAAGACCTTGATAAATTACAAGTAATCGAGTAGATAACCAAGACGTTGCATAAGCTCGATCAAATCTGAAAGCCTCTTGAGCTTCTAGTGAGCACCGTCCATGCAGGACATTCTCTAAAAGAACCAGTCGTGTATTTTGCAAAGCCGAAGGAACAACCCATTTAGTAGAATTAGGGACCACACTAGTCTGTTCAGCATGTATACAACATACATACACCACACCAAGGATCATTTCCCTAGCAACATATGGTTGTGTACCATCCAGAACCCCATGATTATACCAAGCCATTCTATACACCACCACAATAGATCCAAGAGGTAAATGCTGGACAATGAACCAGCACTTACCCATCCTGGAGGACAACTTCAGGGTTAGAGTATAGCTATCCGGCCATTTAACTCATATCAAGGTGGACGAGGTTTCTAGGAACATCAGTACGACCAGTCACACCAGAGCCATACCTAGAGACCACAATATCAACAACAATCGAAAAACAAACAACAGTATCACCAGTAGATTTCGGCTGGTCATTATCAGAATCAATTCCCTCCTCCTATATACCAACATCAACAATATCCTACTCATCTCCTTCAGCCCTACCACCACCAACAACACTATCATCAACCTTATCTCCCATTGATTGTCAAGTCTTTAAAGGCAACTTCTATTTATCCTCCTTTGATTTCTTGGCTCAGTTGATCAAGAATATGAATGAAATGAGCCAGACTCTAGATGACCTAATTTTTGCCAAGACATTCATTCCGGCGTAGGTTGAGGTTAACCCCAACAATATCCGAAGAAAGGAGCAAGTAGACTTTAGTGCAACATCACCTCCCAAGATAGGTATAAACTCTTTTTTGTTATCTAATGTTGTTAATCTCAGGAGCGGTATGACACTACAACCGACTACTACACGAAAGAAGAAGAATAAAGTTTCGATTATGGAGTCTTCATCACAATCAGTTGATGGTGTACCAGCTTCTTTATCCGATGAGGAAGGAGGAGTAGCACACCCCTAAAAAACAAAAAAAAGAAGAAGAAAATAAAACAGAATCAAGCAATAATATTCAAGGTTGAGTCGATGCAGCTAAGGGGATGAAAACGCTAGCAGCTCATCCTGTGCAAACCGATATGGCTTAATATCTTTCCTTTGCTTTCCCTTGTGTTATTGATGATTGTACCATAGTTGTTCATCCACTTGTACAAATGAACACTTTTTTGAATGAAAATCATGTCTTTGATGACACTCACATTCCATTTCCTAATGCATTGAAATAAAAAATAGTTAAACAAATTGAAAACAACCATATCTGATCCCAACATTGTGGAATTATTCCAAAATATAATGTTGAAAATGATGTTGCTCAAAGCCATGGAGTGCATGCCTTTTATGAAGAAAGGAATAAAGTAGGTGTCTACAACTACATGTTGCAAGAGAGGATGTGAGAAACCATTCAAGGACATACTGACCATGGCTATTGTTCATGCTATTAGCAACGTCCCAAGGAAAAGGACACGGGAGTGCCTCTCATCAGATGCTAGATGTTTAACTCAGAGAATTTGGGTTACGATCATATATCAATCAAGAATGATAATGCAATTCACAAACATATCAGTAAAGCTGCCAAGGGGAATTTTGGAGGTTGTCATCGTCACAATTCAAAGGATGTAGTTCCCTGTGGACTTCATTGTTCTATATATGGGCACCTCAACACCCTTAATTTATGCCCTAATAATATTGGAATGATCATTCCTTCGAATAGTCAAAGTAGCGGTTGACTGCGGTACCGAAAAGTTCAGCTTTCGTTCAAGCAGTGACCCTAGTTGAAATGATCAATGTTCTAAAGATCGCACAATCTATTTCAGATGAGAGTAGCCATATTTATAAAGAGACAGAATACTATGACTTTTTGGAATAAATCTAAGGCACAACAATGTCCTTGGATGATAAAGAAACCTAGGTTTTCCGCTCCAAGGAGGAGTGCTTGCAAAGCACATTCGAATTTTCCCCTATCCTTGATGATGAGGTCTTTGCTAATGAGATTACTAATTGGATTGAAATTAATTCATCCTTGAATGAGCAATACAAATTGTAGATCTTTTGAATGTCCGATGTTCTAAGCCATAAACACTCAAGCTAGAGAGCATATAGTCGACAGAGCTAACAATGTCCACTATTGCTAAAGCCACCACAGAGCCAATTCAGACCCCTCCAGAGCCGAAACTATTACCCTCATCGATGAAGTATGCCTTCCTTGCGGATGCACGAAATATGATCCTGGTCATCATCAATTCTTAGTTGACGGAGGATCAAAAATCTCACTTTCTTGAGGTTCCAGGATGAAATTGCGAGGCAATTGGTTGGATGGTTACAAATCTCCAAGGGATAAATCTTTCATTACCCTTGCATCATATTTACTGGGAAGAATATTGTTGGCCTTCCCGTGAGTTTCAATGTTGGTTGAACCCAAAACTATAGGAGGTCATGATGAATAATCATGAAGTGGTGTGATGCAAGTTTTATCTATACGATGTTGGACTATAAATGATGAAGTCAGTTACATGTGGCCCATAAGAAACCTGGAATCACTATTGTAACGAATGATAAAGTATAAAAGATTCTGACCAGAGTATTTACCTCTTGGCACGTCTAGGTGGATTATAGACTCATGAACTAAACCACCAAGACAGATCACTTCCCTTTGTCCTTTATTAATCAAACAGTTGAAAGACTTGTTGCAAAGGAATACTTCCATCTCATGAATGGATACTCTGGAAACAATCAGATTGCAATAGACCCTGAAGAAAAAGAGAAGACCACCTTCACATGTCCATTTGGGACGCCCACTTTCAAAGAATGTCATTCGGATTGTGTAATTCCCCTGCCTCATTTTACAGATGTATGCTGGCTATATTTACCAATATGGTGGGAAGTTTTCTTGAGGTGTTCATGGATGATTTTTTGGTCTATAGAGATAACCTTGATCAATGTCTGACTTATTTAGGTAGAGTACTTCAGTGATGCTGTAAAGTGAATTTGGTGCACTCATGGAAGAAGAGTCACTTTATGGTGATTGAGGGAATTGTATTGGGACACATCATCTCCAAGCAAAGCATGGAGGTCGTCCCAACCAAGGAGGAAGTGATATTGAAAGTTGAGACACCTATTACATTGAAGAATGTCATGTCAATTTAGGGCATGTCATTTCTACCAAAGGTTCATCGATGATTTTAGCAAGATTGTCCAATCGTTGACAAAGCTTCTAGTCTAGGACATTGAACTAATTTTAGATAACATAGTGCTCCATGGTTTTATAAGTTGAAAGAAATAACCACCCAAGCTACTCTCCTATAGCCACCAGATTGGTCTCATCCAATCCAGATCATGACGAATGCATCTGATTATGTCATTGAGGCTATGTTGGGACATCGACAGGATGCTTGGCCAATTGTTATCCATTATGCTAGCAGAACAATGGATGAAGACCATTGGAACTACAATGGTAGAGAAAAAGAGCAGCTAACAGTAGTGTTTATGCTGGAAAAATTTAGGTCACATTTTCTTGGATCAAAAGTGATTGTATACACTGACCATTCTACCATATAGTACTTATGGAGCCAGAAGGATGCAAAGTCACGTTTACTTCGCTAGATTCTTCTACTCCGGGAGTATGATTTGCAAATATGAGATAAACCTGGAGTAATGAATGTTGTGGAAAACCACCTCTACAGAATTACTGAGTATGATACTCCTGAGCAGAACATCATTCCAATTACTGAGACCTTCCCCGATGAAGCGATATTGGCAGTCACCTCGCTCCCTTGGTACACTAATATTGTGAACTATCTTGTCTCCAAGAAATTTCCACGAGATTGGTTGATGTTGAACGTGGAGAAGTTCATATTCGAGATTTATTTTTATCATGGGAGGATCCATACTTGTTTTGAGAGGGTGTAGACTGTAATTGGTGAAGGTACTTTCCTGAGGAGCAGTATGACGGTATCCTAAATCATTATCACAAGTTAGAATCTGGAGGACACCATTATGGAAAGTAAACAGCATCAAAAATGCTTCAACACAGCCTCTGGTAGTCGACCCTTTTTAAAGATGCTATTGAATATGTCAAGGGTTATACTGATAATCAGAAGATGGGTCGCACCATAAGATCCCCAAATATCATGCCTTTCAACTACATTCAAAAATCAGATGTCTTTGATGCATGGGATATCAACTTCATGGACCCATTTTTGAATAGTCAGGGCTTCGAATACATCTTGCTTGCCGTCAATTATGTCAATCAATAGGTAGAGGCTATCCTTGCTCGAACTGTCGATAGTTACACTGTCTATCGATTTCTTAAAGATAACATCATTTCATGGTTCTGAATTCTCAAGATTTTGATATCTGATGGAGGAAGCATTTCATGGTGAAAGAGGACAAGAAGCTAACCAAGAAGTATGACATTGAACACCATGTCGCATCTCCTTACGACCGTTAGACTATTGACTTGACAGAGTGTTCAAACAAGGAAATGAAATCCTTTTTGTAGAAACGTGTACATCGTCATAGAAAGAACTGGTCATAATTACTTGATTCAGGTCTTTAGGCTTATCGTACGATGTACAAGTCACAATTAATCATGCCTCCCTATCATCGTGTGGATGGTAAGCCATGCCATTTGCCCATAGAACACATTCATAAATTATTATGGGCAGCTAGTATATGCAACATGGATAGAGAGAAGCTGACAAGGACAAAAAGATTAACCTGAACAGATTGTTATAATTCAGACTGTACATACGACAACAATCTCATTTATAAATAAAAAGACAAGAAATGGAACAATAAACACATCGGAGGAAAGAATTTTAAGAGAAATTTGAAGGTATGGCTATTTGATTCTAAGTTAAAATTGTTTCAAGGAAAACAGAAAAGAAAATGGTTTGGACCTTTCATCGTGAAAAATGTGCATGACAAGGGTACCATTTCCATATCAGGCTTGTCAACACAAAACCTTTTGTAGTCGACGGGTAGGTGTTGAATCTGTACCTAGAGCATTACACTTTCCTATGCATTGTCGATTAAGTTCATCTGATATATCAGGAAGAGCTCTCTGGTGCTGACAGATCAGACAACTAAAGACCAAAATATATCTTTCTTTTTCTTCGTTTTGTTTTCTCTTTTCATTTTCTTCTTCTAGTTACTCATTCATCCCTTTCATCACTTTTATACTTAGGATACGCTTTATCCTATGTATATTGGGATGCATGATTCTAGTGTTTGTTCTTTAATCCCTCACCTATCTCCCAACCTGTTAATAATTCTTTTCTACACTCAGGGAATCTTTACCCTATGTATAGGGGCAGACAGATCGAGCTAATGATTTCATATATTCTAATCCTAGATCATTCTTTCTTTGTAAACAACCTAGATGCTTAGGATTAGTTAATCCTATCTATAGTGGGGATGATCGATTTGACATTCTTTGAATGGTTGTAGTTTAGACTTTTCTATACTTAGCTCGAGTTCTGTCATCCTTTCTGTTCTTTGACTACTATGATGACATAGTTTGAGCTAAGTCTAGGGGTCATATATTTGTATATATGCGTTAGGAATAACTCATACTTTTTTGTTGTTAATAAAATTGGCTAATACATTGGGTAATGATATCCAATAAATAGTTACGAAGAATACACTCCTATATAATATGCACATGACACTAATACATTAACTCTTTTGCTTTTCCAAAGTCCCCTAAAAATTTGTAAAAATTAGAAAATGTATAAAAATTTGCAAAATATTTTCAAAACTCTCATAAAAATGTGCAAAACACTTGGAAAATCCCTAAAAAGTTCAAAATATGAAATGGCTTCATAAAAATATTTTCTACCTTGCATTGCATAAGCATTGTTTTCAATGATTTTGGCAACTGGACAATTCCAAATAAAATCCAAAAATTGGAGCTTGGTATTGACCTTAACCCTCTTAATTTCAGAGGAACTTATTAAGGACTACAATTAGGACACTCCAGGTCACTTCTAATTAATTCTATAGGTTCTATGAGACTATGTTCATGTGTCAATTCAATGTGACTAACTTGAACCTTTCATGTTAACCATACGACTCTTGAGATAATGACTTGACTTTAGACCTCACACATAACACTTAGATCAACAAAGATGGATTGTTGAAATATCTTGGACCCTAAGTCGGGACAATACTAGGCTGCTTCATCAAGGGTGGATTAGGAACCATTCTTGTGGACTACTGAAATCGATACTTCAACCCCTTTTTCCAATGATAGCGTAGACATCTAATGACTGGAGACTAGA
This sequence comes from Ottelia alismoides, assembly GCA_037367405.1. NCBI lineage: Eukaryota > Viridiplantae > Streptophyta > Magnoliopsida > Alismatales > Hydrocharitaceae > Ottelia > Ottelia alismoides. The sequence continues at coordinate 173,229 of JAZKJV010009087.1, read as the reverse complement.
TTGAAATAAAGCTTCGTATGAGGAATGATTTGCTAGTACAATATTTCCAAGAGCCCAAAATATGGGCGGAACAAAAGATTATATATCAGTTGAGATAAAACAATAATGTAGAGCAATGCCAAAAAAAGAATTAGTCAAAGAAGCTTTTACCGAAAATTCAAATTTTTTTGAGCTTCTAGAAAAGGCTTACTTCTTGGTGGAGAATTTGTTACACTAGCCATGATTCATAAGGAAATGTTACTACACTAGTTGGTTGCCACTTTTTTCTGTATTTTCTAACTTTTTCGCTAAATTTTTGTGCACTAGCACATACCTTAAATCAAAAGGAAATATTCATCTCCTGGAGGAGGACGACTAGATAGTTCAATGATTAATCTCGTAAGAGCTAACTCAATTCACATAAATTGTAACTGTCATTTTGAGGTTACACGAGTATATGTTTGAAAGGACAATTTTCACAAGAAGATTGAAAACTAAATAAGATGAGCACCGAACCCAAAGGTTGTTGAGTCACAATTCCTATCCCGAATATGGTTCTAAACACATTAATAAACCAATGGTCTTAATTGAGCTTCAAACCTTGATTTTGTAATGACAAGTTTAAAAGACATATTCATTCTACCTTCTTTATTTTCCTTTTATTTATTTTCTTTTTGCATCACGTATTCTCCTAATAAGTGTTTGCTGGGAACTGGCAAAATGTAAGTATAGAGGGGTGATGGAACCCATTCATTCAACATTATTTGTTTATTTTATCTTTAAATCCCTAGATAAATGCATGTATATATACAACTTGTGCAAATTAACACACTTACGGTTGACTTGACTATAAATAGTGCATAAATACATGTATTTTAAATTAAAAAATGAATAAAGAAAACAAATAAAGAAAGGAATTATTGTAAATACTGACTGAACCTAAACCCCGAGACTTAGTCAATATTAACCTGGTAGACAAAGAATAAAGTAGTGGGAGATAAGGGCAAATAAATACAGATAAAATAATACATGCACCTAGAAACCCTAGGTGCCCAATACACTACACGTCTAGCTAAATTTCACTACTTTATACACTCTCTTACACACTTTGAATAAAAATATTTTCAACACAAATTACGTACATAAAAGTACATAGACAAACATAAAAATAATTACATATAAAAATAATGTACGGTATGACTGGGCACACAGATAAAAAGCTACAAACAAAACTTCAATGATCAATATCTCCTCCATATGAACTCAGAATTCACCAAATTCACCATTACTATTCATAAAATTAATTATCTATCTAATGGAGTTTTAATGGAGTTAATATATAAAAGTTGGCTTTTGGGGTCCCATTGTACTATATACATATATACATTACCCATTTTACTTACTCTTTATATTTTTACTCTTGTTGCACTTTTAAATAATTGAAAATATTATTTAAAACATCTTACGATTATAAACATAGAATAAAAACATTAAAAATACTTTAAAATGATTAATACATTCAAATATATAGGTATAATATACCTGTCTTATTACATTTAATTATTTAAGTATATAAATAAAGTTATAAAAATAAAATAAAATAATGTAAATAAGCATTAAATAAATTATAAATGTATAAAAGATATGCATATAATAATAATATTAAAACGACAAAATAAAAATAACATCCAAAATACATTGGTATTTATATGTATAAATACACTCGTAAAAATAAGCACATAATAAATAGGTCGATAAAAATAAAAAAATCACCTAAAATAATACATAAAAAAGAAACAACTTTCATGTTTTTAGTTTTAATTAATAAAATCATTTTCTATTATTTTTTTCTATTTTGTCTCTTTACGAATGGCGCAGACCGATGAGGAGGTGACGTTAGTTGACCTAGGTCAGCGAACCCACCCCATCATTCAACTAGTCCATCCCATATTTTTTCCTCTTCTTTGCCAAATTTTCTGGCCCAGTGTAGATCTCTTTTGCCTTCGCTTCTTGTGGTTTCTTCGCCTACCTATGATTTCTCACACACATCAAGGGTTGGTGCTAGTCAACTCTCTGTTCAATCAAAAAAACCTAGGTGAAGATGGCTTCCTAGTCAGCCTTGTATATAATATCTTCTCCACGAATTTTTAAATTCATTGCTTCCAATCCAACTTTTCTCCCAGAAAATCATTATTGGATCTTGCCCTTAGTGATAAGAAGTGGAGTTTTCAGCTTGGCGACGATGATGAAGCGTAAAGGAGGAGATTCAACCATCGCTGGAGACTACTCCTAGTGATTCTAGTCCAGCCGTTCCAGGAAGCTGAGCTTCTTATTTCTTTGTTTTAGCAGTAACACAGATTTATCGTTTATTTCTTTTAATTTAGTCTAGTTTAGACTAAAAATAAAAAATATTGTTCATTATAGCTCTACTCTGCAGCCTCTGTCCATCAGCTTTCGATTGTGAACCAACTCCCCGATCACCTCGACAGCTTTGTCTCATCATCTTCTATCATTTCGACCCATTATCCGCCCTTGATCTGGCATAGATCAAGGAGATCGGTGCTTGATCTCTACCTCTCGCCGGACCTCCTCTGTCCCTCCATTCCAGACCCCATTTTTGCTCACCTGCGGGTAGAGGAGCTCTACCGTTGAGCCTGAAGCTTCTAGTACAGGGTAGAGCACAAAAGGACCCCATATGGGGGTCGAATTCTTTAGGCATTAGCTTTGCATACCTGGATCTTCTTCAACCTCTCAGACCTCCACCGATGAGGTCTATACCTTTTTGAATTGTCCGCTAGCCGCAAAACCACCCATGGATCATATATAGAATCTCAATAGCCTAGGGAACCATCGCAATCAAGCAGGAGGCTCAATTAAAGCTCATTCAACATAGGCTTCTTCCATGTTCATTCAGATTCTTCCTTGATCGTCGGATCAAAAACAAATGCTAGGTTCAGCTGCAGTTATCCGATCAAATGCTACTGTTAGATCAGAGGGAGGGATCTATATTGCCCTCCATCCGCAAACTGTCATTGATTGTCCAACTTGTGCCACATGGATAAGTGAGCACAATGCAACCATTCTCCAATGTGCGTGGTGGTACTTTGCAAACTTTTCCCCTCCCTTCTTGTATTTATTGTTTAGTTTATATACCTTCATTTGCAGTTGTCTATGTTTTGTAATATTTACACCAAGGACACCATACTTTATTGTTATTTCACTCTAATCCAGTACCACATCAGCTCATGTGCTTTTGCGTGTATGGGGGAGGGTATTTTACGTTTACCCCCTTCAAGTATTGTGATATTATTTACACCAAGAACTTTGAATTTGAGTACAAAATATTTGGAGATTTTGCGTGCTTGGTCCTATTGTTTTGTTTATTTGCATTTATACCCATGATAGAGTGGAATATATATTATTATGTATGAAATTACATGCATGCCCCAGGATTTTGTTAAAGCATTAATAAATGCTTTGAAACTCCTTAATATTGCAACTAGATCCCTATATTGCAGATTTAATTTTATACTTATATTTCGTTTCTTAAAAATATCATCTAGCATCTAACAATTATAGGAAATTTATCTTAAGTGCCTTAGAACCCTATATTATCACATATATTTCTATAAAGGTAATTAATATTATTTTTTTATTATAAAAATTCAAAAACATTACCTTTTCTCATGTTTAGCATTTAAAAATCCTTAAAATTTATGAAATTCTTTATAAAATTTAAAAAAATGTAAGTTTATTTAGCTATATTTTATCTTCCATTTGAATATTTTAGAAAAAAATAATTAAAACTCTTATAATCACAAAACACATAAATCCTTATAAAAATTACAAAATTCACAGGAAAATGCAAAAAAATTGTTTTTAGTTTCTGAATTTTCTTTGTATTATCTATTTTTTAGGTGAATTGAAATTATGCTCTATCTAATTGTATAAATATTTATTAAACTCATTTCAAGTTTCTTTATTTTTATTTTCTTTATTTTTTGTATTTCTTTTTTTTTATATTTCCTTATTTATAATACAAAAAATACTCAAAAATTATCCAAAAATCACCAAAAATATAAAATATTAAAAAAACTAAAAACATTTGAATTCTGAAATTTTTAATTTATTTATTATATTTTAAAAATCCAAAAAACACTCCTTTTCTATTCCTTTTTATATAGTATATCTATATATATTTATATAGTTATGGTATCCAATATTCTATTTTATTTCAAGAATTAAAAGTAAAAATGTGCAAAACTAAAACAAAAAAATACATAAATTAGAAAATCACAAAAACATTTAAAAAATTAAAATACAAAAAATTCTAAGTTGTCTATTCATTTTCCTACTCAACCTCATGTGCTTTGTGGTTCAACACCTACTAATTGTCACTATACACATTTTTATAGGCTATACTCAATTTTAGCTTACTTATTTTATTGTATAATCATTATTGTAGTTAAATATTGATTTGCTTGGATTATATAAGTACTGAGAGCTGAGAGAGGCATCGACGTAGCAATTGTCAAATCCTACTTGTCGGACACCACATGCCCTCAATGACCGGACGTTAAGTACCTCATCTGATGTCGACTAATCTACTAGTAATTCTAGTCGATGGAGAAGTAGAAATAAAAAAAAATCTATGCAACCACAAGGTTTGGGAATCTTTCCCAAGATGTTACATTAAGTTCACGAAAGTATCAGGCTTACCTCTTGAAGTGTGTTTGCGATATTGTAGTCTCTAACTGAAGAGACCTCCTGTCCTAAGTCCGACCTAACATAGACTACACTTGCGGACACGTGGATGACATGCGTGCTCCATACAATCCTAGTTGACGATCTGAGCTGAGAACCTTCTGATTTAGTCATACAAAATCCATTGTCTTCCTCATAAGCATGGGGCATTGACTAAGATGTAGATCCATGAGCAGGCAAAATAGCTGCACAAATTAAGCCCTTCTCTTATACAAAATTGCATGGCTAGAATACACTCCTAATTGAAATCATTGGTCTATATTTTGTTGTAACAATTTTCAACAAAGATTAATTAGTTTAAAAGAAATAAATATATCAAAGACATTCTCTAATAAATTTATTTTCTAATTATATTAAATTAATATGGAATAATAAGGAAGGAGGATAGCCTCCTTCCCGATTAGGATGGACGACCACCGTGGAGATTCTCTCCACATGGACATCCATTCCTATTAGGAATGGATCTTCTCCTTTTTCTTAATTGATGAGATTCCCAAACCTCATCTAGTTTTCCACATGTTGCATTACCGTTTGTTGCTAGATTTTTTAAAAAAATAATTCCAATATTTTTGTGATGATTTTAATCATACCATTGTTAATTACGAATCACATTCATCCATCCAATATTAAATATAAATCATATTTACATTTAATAGTACAATGTGAATCCAATTCACATTTAGTTTTATAATGTGAATCCAATTCACATTTTATTTCAAATTTTAAATATTATTTACAATTAAATCTCTCTATAATATTATGAATCACATTCACAATATTTATGATTATTGTAGATATTGATATCAATATTAATCTTTTCTATAATAATTAAACGATATTTAATTATCTTAGATGCCTCTCTACCTATTTCCAAATATTGTGAACCACATCCATATTATTAATAATGATTAAATGATATTTAATCATCGATTTTTTTATTTTCAGATATTGTCAATAATAGAATTACTCTTGAAATATTTTAAGAACAATGTGCTTTCTCTACAAACACATGGAGATAAGGATAGTGCATTTGCAGATTCCATATATAGTGACTTGGATAGTGAGATCTAACCTCATATCCAGATTTAGGTGTCATCTCAAAGATGTCTAATCAAGTCAGATAGAATATCCAATCTTCTCATTGCATATGAATCACATTCAGGCCAATGTGCAACATTTGGAGTAATAATGGATAGCTAGTTGATGAATCCATGATTCATTAACATTTCTGTCGCATTTTATGTTAAAACCCTTAACAATTACATGTAAATATTCATTAATTTGCACCTTTTATCAAAATCCCATTCATGAATAAAAATGCACTTTTATGCATCAAAAACATGTAAATTAATAAAAGAATAAAAAAAAAAGTAAAGAAGGCAGATTGCAAATATGTATACATGTACAATATGACTCAGAAAATATAAATATAGTTGTAAGATTTTATAACTTAAACCCCGAGACCAAGTCAGCATGGATTGGTCGACAAACAAACAAGTAGGGGAGATAAGGAAAGAAAATCATAAAAATAATTAAAGATACACTCCATACATTCTTCACTATTTATCAAATAAATATAAAAGCTTCAATGATTTTTAATTAATTCATATATGCATATTTTTCTCCAAACTCTTTTCATTATTTCTAAAAATGTATATAAAAATAAGTTAAAAATATTATCATGTATATATGCCAAGAAATCCAACTTTCAAATTATCAAATTCTCAACTTCAAACATCATAGCTTTCTCATATGAACACCAATTTCACTCTAATCAGCTTTAAATTCATAAAATGATATTATCTAATTACCGAATGTGATTTCACTAAAATCGGAGTCCGTTTGCAAAAAGTCGATTCTGAGACCTAATGACAACATGGTTTCTGCGCTATCTATTTTATTTAACATACACTATATATAGTTTTATTAATTTTATAATTTTTAATTATTTTCATGATCTTGTATTTTTACCATGATTTATTTCAGAATTTTTGGAGCTTATTTATTATGTTAATAAACTCCAAAACCCTAATTTATAGATGAAATTGAACCATCTGATTTATACCCGTATTTATTAATATATCTAAACTAATTTATTAAAATCCACAAAAATTCACAAAGGTCTTATTTAATATTTTAATGATTAAGAAATTATAAAATTAATATATAATTAATTATTTATTGAATTAAAAATTCCAAACCTATCTATTAAGTATATTTATACCTTTTTATTAATATAATATTTACATTCCGTATAATATTTATTATTTATAAAAAGTAATTATACCATAACTTAGATAATTTAACGTATATTTACACCCATAACCCTGAATAATTTCATAATTACCTCAAGAACCCTCGATAACCATGAATTACATGAGTAACCCTGATAATCCGTATGACATGACCCTTACACTTGACGGTTTCTGTTAGAAAATGATCAAATTACCCCTAATGCTCAGTCGTATTTACAAATCATGCCATCTTGTAATAGTATGCACAGGTCGACCAGTCTGCATCACCACGTCAGCTCCAGCTTCCCCATCCGCGCACGCCTCTTCCCCTCGCGCCTGACGCGGAGCACCTCCCCCGAGGAACCTCACCCCCCAGCCCCGGCGCGCGTGCCAGCTCCAGCTTCCCTGCCCATGTGCCTAAAGCGGAGCACCTCCCTCTGAGGACACCCCCGGCCCTGACGCCCGCGCCAACTTCAGCTTCCCTGCCCGCACGCCTTAGGCGGAGCACCTCCCCCCGAGCACCCCCCAGCTTCCCCACAAGCCTTACCAGATTCCCCGAGGAACCCCCCCCCCCTCGCACCATCTCCAGCTTCCCCTCCTCCACCACACCCCCCTACGAGATTATTGGACTGATCTTTTCCTCCGATGGAGCCTCGCTCGTCACCGCCGGAACAACATTCCACCGCCTCCATGTACTCTGCCATCTTGCGCTGCTGGAGCACCTGGCAGTTGGTTATCTGCCACACGGGGGACGTCGTCCCATCATCTGGTTACGCAGCTTCTTCCGGAGTCGTATGTGGTCGGTTGCCACATGAGGGGATGCCATCCCATCATCTGGCTACAACGGTGTTCCACTGCCTCCAAGTACTCTGCCACCGCCCATCATCTGTTCATGCAGCTTCTTGCGGAGATCGTTGGTTATCGAGCTCCATATGCGGTCGGTTGCCGCACGGGGGACACCGCTAGTGGGGCAGTCCATCACCTCAAGTCACCTGCGGATCGCGCGGGCCTTCTTGAATACGACAACGATGTTAGAGTTGATGCGATCACGGATGGAGCGGAGGGTCTCCAGCATGTGGAGGGCTTTGCCCTCCTCGTGGGCCTCTTGGAGGCGGACGAGGGCATCCTAGATGGAATCAATCTCAGCATCGACGGCTTCGGCCTCATCGAGGAAGACACAGGTGCCGTTAGCGGAAGCCGACATCTCAACGTCAGGGATAGGACCAGCCTCCAGGTTCTTGAAGGAGGAAGGGGAGGGGGAGGGGGAGGTAGAGGGAGAGGGCTGCTGCCGCGCGAGAGGAGGGGAAGGGGAACTGATCGACAATGGAGGGGTGGTGCTAGACGAGGAAGGGGCGAGGAAGGCAGAGGGAGGGGGTTGCTGCCACACGAGGGGAGGGGAAGGGGATGTGATTGGTGGTGGAGGGGTGGTGCTGGAGGAGGAAGTAGAAAGGCTGTATTTTATTTTTTTATTTTGGGTTTAATTTCAACTTTTAGATTGCAGTTTGGTTGGATTAACTCAGTCGTTTGGTTAAGTTAATAAACTAAACTAACGTAAGGTTATAGGTGTAAAACGGTGAAAACGGTGCACTTACTCAGGGTCATGGATGAAATAATGAATTATCGAGGGTTACTGGGGTAATAATGAAATTACTAAGTGTTATGGGTGTAAATAACCCATAATTTAATTATCTATACATTTCATTTTTATACCTGTTTAAAATAACGTTATTTACTATTTATTCCATATTTTATATTGTATTTAAACATCTGTCCAACCAGGCGCTGACACGTGTGAGCACCTGGTTCTTCTTCTTCAAGAAGTTGTTGCAGCTTCTATTCCAACGGTCGATCTTTACCAAATTATTCTCGCACCATTCCTAACTTATTCACTCGATCCAAACCCTCCATTACCTTCCCCTAACTACCTTAATCCTCGCCTACCCTTAGAACCATCCTAAGTCCCTTCCATTTCACCAATAAAACCCCGTAAAGTTGGCATGTATTAATAGAACTCGCCAACTACCCAGAACCCCCAAGTTCCAGTGGCAGACCCCCCTTCTTCCTCGCCTCGTTCCGGCCCTATCCGGTGGTAACAACACCTGAGCACCGCCCCACATGGAAGAGGAACGTCAGAGGAGACGTTCCAACGCTAGATTGGCCTTGCATCGCCACCATAGCACCGCATCTAGCTCCGGCAAGGATCGACCGTCGAGTAACCATTAGAGGTAATACACCTCTATTTCCCAGATCTATTCCACCACCTTTGCGACTTTATTTCTTGATTTGTGTGCTATGATTAGTGTAGATAATTACGTAATTAGGATGATTAATCATCGTACTTAGACGTCTATCAAATTCACATCTCCAATACATTTTGAAATCAAAGAAATTCTTGTCTCATTTTTCGCTACTTTTCATGACCTTTTTCATTAATACTTGGAAACCTCATTTTCGAATTTGCAAATCTTATACTTGTTGTCCGATTATCGAACGAATCGAGCACCTAGATTTGCTTTGCAGGTTTATCTTTAATCTGGAGCAAAACTAGAACATTTAGAGCTTCCAAACTCAACGCAATTCCCTATCAAAGAAGGGGCAACATCATTATCAACTTTTAGGATAACTGAATCGTCATCTTCATCGTTCGTTATCTACTATCTTCCGCTGCCTTTGGAGCAGCTCCACCGTGGGCGAGCTTGAGGGCTGAAGGCATCACCCCTCTTGCCCCCCCGGAGGCCAAAGCAATGCGTCTCTAACCGGGAAGAAGTCAGAGAAGAAGCCTCGTCATCAGCTGCGCGCAAGACCTGAAGAACATCAAGAACAACCCAGAATGCAGAGGTGTGTGACACGATGATAGTCCCAATTTTGTCCTCTTTAATGTTATCAAATTAACGATTTCTTTGTAGTCAGATAAATCCGGATCGATCAAAAATTAACCACACAAATCGATGAATTGTCAAATGAATTAACGCGCGGTTTTATGTTTGTTTACCTGGGCAAGTCCCAGGGTCGACTCAAAGAGGAAAAGGAAAATCTCGGGGTCAAGTTAGAGGAATTAGATCATTGTTTCCCAAGTGGGATTTTTTAAAAAATTTTATGCAATATAAACGACGAATGCAAAATACGAATTGGATTAAGTTAATACGGAAAGAACCGGCTTAGCCAAATTTAATTTTAATGTGAATTAGGTTCAAATCAGCCAAGTGATATTTTTCCTAAGAACCTAATCCAAGAACGAGTGAAAATTTATTTTTCTTGTAATTTTTTACTTTAAAATGCAACAATGAAAAATGCAAACTTTTTTAGGGTTTTTATGCAATTTTTCGTGCAAATGATATGCAAAAATTATAAAACAATTACTGGAAGATAAACATGATGAAATTAAGCTATAGTAATTTTTTAGAATTTTCTGACACTTTATGATTTTTTATGAATTTTTTACTAAAAACAGAGCGACTGCGGGTATTTAATTTCTAATAAATCCACGAAATCAAATTTTCCAGAAAGCGATTTATATCAAATAGATATTTCAATAAGGAATTCATGAGAGTTGAAATTTCTCAAAAATCTTATTCTGGATTTAATTAAAAATAAATTACAGAAATCACTCTAGAATTTATTTCATGTACAAGACAACTCCAAATTGGACGAAATTTGGACTGTAATCAAAGCACACTTAAAGACATCATTCACAATTTTTTTACAATTTTTGGAGTAATAAATTAATATGTGCGAATTTCAAAGCTTAAAAGGGCAAAATATCACTGATTTTCAATCTCTGATTTTAAATAAATAATCTAATGCTCATAAAATACAAATAAATATTCAAGACATAAAGAATTAGTTGCTCATCAAAGTGCTATTTTTTGATAAAAAAATTGATGCGAAAATGACTTCTAAATTAATGATCAAACTCAGGGATCTCTTTGCAATACAGAAATTGAAATAAACAAGACAAACTGTGCACAGGGGTACTTCTGCAAATAAACAAACTCAAAGGGTGAAAGTGCAATTTTCACTAATATAAAAATAAGAAAATGGACCTCTTCACCCTACGCTAGGGCAAAAGTGCGGACAGGGGCGGCGCGCCTGGCGGGCGGCGCAAGGGTGTTGGACAGCAGCGTGACGGCGGCTTAGGGCAAGAGCGGTGGATGGACACATGTCATGCGACACGCATCGCGAGGTCGGCAACGTGGAGTCGCGGCGGTGTAGGCAGACGGGTGTCCAACTGTGGGGGATTGCGCGACGCAGATGGGGCGGCGTGCGGGCGCAGAGCGGTGGGAGGCACGACGGACCACCGTGGGACAGGAGGAAGCGCGGGCGGCAGCCGGCAGTGCGAGGCCGACTAGTTGTGAAGTGCGGTCACGCAGCTCGAGGCAGGAAGCGATGGCAGGAGGAAGCGGTGGGACAGTGGGGAGGCAGGGGGTGGCTACGACTGCTTCTTCCCTGTACCTCTCTTTTTATTTAATTATTTTGCAATTTTTTTAAACAGGAATTAAAAATATGAATGAATTGAATGAAGTGGTGTATGTGATGGTGATTGTGATTGTGGTGATGTTTTGTGAAATTTTGATCGTGATAAAAAAAAGGAAGAAAATATGTTAGATAAAAAAATGAAATGAAAAGATAGGATAGAAAATACTTACATGTGTGGTTCGCCGGATTGAGGAGCCACGGTGTGCGGCGTCCATCGTCGCCTCTAGGAGATTGCGGGTGCTCCGAAGCTTGAGCAGCTTGTGTGGAACCTACAACAAGGATTTGTGAGGCTCCTTGGATCTCACCACAACCGAAGATGGCCGAGCTCGTCGTCGCTCAGATCGTCTCTTCCGTGTTGTCACAACGAATGATAAGAGGGTTGGGGCTCTCTCTCTCTCTCTCAAGATCGTGGATGAGGGAAAATGATGAAGGTGGTGGTGAATAAAAAGGAAGGGAAGGGAGTAAGAATATGAGTGGAGAAGATGGAGAAAATGGAGGAGGTGGTGACTTTGAGTGGAAGACAAGTAAGGGGAGAAGCGGTATAAAGGGGAATAAATTAAATAATTAATATAGTAATATAGTAGCCTACTAAAAATAATTAAAATAGTAATAATAAAATAATAATAATAATAATAAATCTGAAAACTAATAAAATAAATCCGAAAAAAATAAAAAATGAGGTGACATGTGGCGGCTCCAGGAGATGCCACATGTCGCTCCTAGAAAATTCAAAAATTATATGTAATGAAAAATAAAAAAGAAATAACAAAAGGGATTATATCAAAAAGTGGTCAACACGAAAGTTGCTCGTCTCGACGAGATCTACAACTTTTGTGAAGGGCTGAAAATTAAAAGAAGCCATCTGTAAAAAATGTATTTTTAGGTGGTACCTTATAGATATAAAATACCGCATTTTATCTTTTGTAATTTTTTGTCATTTTTTTATGAGAGAAAAATCAAAATAAAGTTAGAAAAAAAATATGAAAGGAATATTTACAACTAAATCTTTTTTGTACGATATACAATAGGGGCCCAAAACCCAAGTTTCGCATACGAGCTCCGATTTTAATGAAATTGGTCTTATTTAAAAGGTCTTTGAATGTATATTACTTTAAAAGTGAGTAGACCTAATTCAGATGTTGTATGTGATAGATATGCGCGTTTTAAGGCTCCTAGATTCAAACTTGGATTGAGGTTTTATTGGTCAATATTACAATTTAGTATTTTTTTGATATTTTTCCTTTATTAGTGTTAGTAATATATATATATAATAGAGTTGGTTTTATAGAATTTGGAGTTAGTATAAAATACAAATAAATAAGTGAATAATGGTGAATATACAGGTGAATATTTACAAGTGAATTGGGCTTTTTATTTAATGCAAATATGAATGCTAAAATGCAGATATTAGTTATGCATGCATGAATGCTAATTATGCAATATAAGTGGAAATATGCATCTAATTACTCGGGAACAAAGCTCTATGTCAACTTTTAGAGTGATGAATCACATATTCATCAACCCCCTATACTTAAACGTTGCTTGTCCCCGAGCAACTAAAATGAAATGCAAGAGTGAAATGAGATTGGGTTTCATACCAAGTTCATTAACAAAAGTTGAAAATAGAGCTTGACTCATCCTTTGGATTAACTATGTTTCGGAACCTTATTGGGATCTGAATTTAAGACCTAACAGACTTCAAGTTCCATAAGTCTTCTATTCAAGATGCCTCAACAGTCAGGTCAGAACAAATCATCAAACGTAAATTTCTGATGACTATGATTCTTACTTGTAATGTGTAAGTGTAAAATAGCTCTCCACATCAGAAATGGCTCAAAACCAGCCTCCTCTAACAAGGTAACTCTAATTCCCCGGTCCAGTAACTCTTTCCTTGAGGAGCAGGGTATTCCCTTCTAAGTTCAAGTGCGACCAGCTCAAGAGGAGGGGATGGAGAAAAGAGTGGACGGTAGCTAGTGTAGCTACCTATCCCGGGATGCCTGACTAGTGTAGCCAAGTCATCCAGCTGCAAACTTCTTGTTAATATACATACTCCGACAGGTATTTTATTTTCAATATGGCATGTCTATTTTTTTGGAGTTCTTTAATTTTTTCTTTTTTTTTCTTTTTTTTGAAGTATATACAAGTTGTGCAGCATGTACATCAGGAGTTTTTCCTCTTGAGCCAGTAGACTATCCCTCTTTTGAAGCATTATTGCAGCCCACAGCATCCTGTCCTTAGATGTTAACACCACGAGACTAGGTTGAATGCACTACCCTCCCTAGAGGAGGATGGATGTTTCCACTCGTGTGCTACGCCAAGCTAAAGAATTCTCCTTCCTCGCCACCTCATCAATGAAGAGCTACTTGCATTGTGCTTGTCCAAGTTAGGTCATTATCTAAAAGAATCATGTGTGTGCATGAGATATTCTACTTAGACTAATCAAGATGACATGTGAACATAGACTTGCGGACTCAAAGAATTAAGTCACTTGACCTGAGAAATCTTAACTCCAGTTCCTATAAGGTTCCTCCGAAATTAGGTGGATTAAAGTCAAATCAAGTCCTTCCTCAACATCTACTCATAACTTGGTTAAGAACCCACTAGCTTTTCACCTTACATATGCAAGATATGCAGATGAGATGTAGATGACATGCTATGTATAAGAATGAAATGCAAGACTCTTTTTTTAAAGGATGATATGCAAGAGTAAATAAGAAGCCTATTTTTTGTTTTTTTTTTGTGCTTTTTTTCAAATTTTGGTATACTTCCTATGTTACAACAATTTACAAGAGTTTATAAGTATTATACATATTATATAAGTGTTATACAATTCAAGTATAATTTTTTTTTCAATTTTTTTAACAAAAGGTTTACAAGTATTATACAAGTATATAAAAAATTCAATTTTTTTACCCACCAGTAATAATTGCATAATATATACAAAAATACGTGAAAATACGTGGAAGTACGGCTATGGGTAAAGTATATATGTAATATATACACACCCCCTATACTTAGCGTGTGCTATGTCCTCAGAGCACGAAAAGCGAGGAAAGAGACATAGCTCTTGCTAAGCGTAGGAGAGTTAAAATAATAAAAGTATAGAAGTCGCTCCACCCTCTATACATAGGCTCTGACAGCCTAAGTGTAGAAGAAGATCAAAAATGGGGCAGGCGAGGTTAAGTGGGGAAATGTATGAGAATATACACGGCGGGCATCGGTCCCCCTATACTTAGGCTCTGGTCAGCCTAATTATAGGACAAGAGTGGGTGTGAGAACCGATGAGATCTAGAGAATATACAACGAACGGTGAAGAGACTCGGGTCACTCTCCCCCATATACTTAGGATCTGATCATCCTAAGTATAGCCATAAAATGAAATGATATGGAGCCGGGGCGAGTGATTCGAATCACTAGGGAGAGAGGGAAAGAAAATATATACAAGGAGGATTGAGAATATACAGGGATCATGAAGGTTTATAGCGAACCTTCTTGCGGGAGCGAGGAGGTGGGTAATATACAAGTGTATTGCTGTTAGAATCATCCTCAGATGAATAGTAGTCAGGTGAAGGGATCGTCCAACGCGGGTCGACACACGGCTGCTTGCTTAGATAAGGCTTGAGAACAGCTGAACTATGTTCACTCATATAAATCACCTTATCCGGACCAGATGAGGACTCCTCAGAAAATTCCTTCTCCGGTATGTTGAAGGAAACTTTCTTAGTCAGTTTTCTAGATACTGAATCATTGAGAGGGAGATGAGAGTGACGTGCCTTGAGAGGATTGGGGGAACACCTCGAGGAATCAATTCACGACTTCCTCTCACTAGATATCCGACTAGAAGAGGGAGCAACCATGTTTTTATGTGGAGTCAATTTAGTCTTGGTTGTTTCCTTTGAAGGTCCAGGATGTGGTGCAGTGCTGACCATGGGTTCCTCATCAGACCAGTCATCATATAGATTAGAATATTCTTGAAGGGTCAGCACGCGTCTCGAGAAGATGCTAGTGATCTCAATTGGCTTGGCATTATTAGGCCCTTGTGTCGGATCATCGAAATGGTCAAGGTAATCAACAAAGGTCGTGCCCGACTCAATGACAGCTTCTGATCGTGAGTCCTCCTTAGAAGCTGTCACGATGGTGGTGCAAGCAGTGTATGAAGTGGAGGTGTGGGGAGTCTCAGAACCAACGGTCGTCTGGACAGTCGATCTCTCAAGTGTAGCAGAGAGGTGGGACTCATCTACCTCTCGATGGTCATGACTGTAAGCGGATGTGCGGGTCACCTTGGAGTAAAGTGTATCAAAGAGCGAGTGAGGTCGAAGCGCTCCTAATGCTAAAAAATCGATCTCCCGAGTCTCGCAATCTTTAGTCACCTTAGCCAAGGCTAAGAACAGCTTCCCGAGAATAATCGGAGATTGGGTTAACTCTCCTCGATGCTCGATGTCAATGATCATGAAGTCCACCTGGAGTAGAGCACCTTGGAAAGCAACGATGACTGAAATGTTTTCTCTCGACCATTTGATGGATCGATCAGCCAGCTGAACGATCTCTCTTGATTTTCTGATAGGCCTGAGTTTGAGCTTGTCGAACACATTGGTCAGGAGGATATTTATCGGGGAGTCATCATCGATTCTTGCATGGGTAAAGATAGTGTCTTTGATTTCACATTTAACTTAGGGAAACCGCTTCACTCTGTGGCTTTTGGTCTTTCTCCCCAACACCAATGAGGTGGCCATAGACACTATGTGTCTTTCAGTCCTTGTCCTCTTATTGCCCGACCTCTTGGGCATCAATTTACTTCTCACAAATCGTTTGAGTTCGAGAAAGCGATCTATTGCCTTTATTAAGGGAATATTAAAAATCAATTCTTCATCGAGTGCTTCCCTTAAGGTAGGATCCAATTTTTTTAAGTCATTTTCTATTTTTATAGATTTTTCTGATTTTTCAATGTTTTTGGTCTTTTGGGGATTTTCAATTTTTTTGGTGTTTTTGGTGGATGAATGATCAGACTCTGGATTGGATGGCAAGGGGTTAGTAGAAGAGGTCGATAGAAGGGACTCCAGCTGTACAAAAGGTGTGGGTTCCCTAATGTTTGTTCCTTTTTAACCTCAAAACTACTCATGTCCTTTTCCACTTTCATTCCTAAGCTGGCAGAAATTGAGTGCAATATTTCCATGACATCTCTCAACTTGTTACCTAATGTTTCATTTTTCGTGATAAGTCAAGAAATGTCATCCTCCAAAGAATTCTCATGACAAATCATGGGAGAGTTCTGCTCAATTGGATGATACTTCTGAGATATGGGGGTCTCATACTCAATATACCTAGACTCTTTCATGTAATGTTGGGTCGAGTATGGACCATCTAGATGGGAAATATTGGTCGGAGCCTCATATGATGGAGTCAATGAACGGGGGACTGGTGAGTCTAGCTCATGAGTCCACTCCTGTGAATGTATAGACTCTCTTAATGAAGGTTGGTTAATGGAAGCTTGATCACTAAAGTCAATCAAGTCTGGGAAATCATTATGTGCAGTCCTCTCCATTCAGATTGTTCGATCAACCATTTTATGCCCTAAGGTCAAGTCGGGATGTGTATTTGTAAATTATTGTTTGGTCCCTACTTGAGGTGAGAATGAAGTATGTGGGGGCATATCATTTTTCCAATCATCTGTCTCAACAGTGGCTTGCTCTTCATTCGATTCTTTGATTCCTGCAAGCTCTCGAGAATAAGTACAGTCAGCCCAAGATGGAAGTGGATATAGAGTGTTAGAATATGGAGTAGGTGAGAATTGCGAAGAAATAGAGAAGTCAATCGAAGTTCTGACTTCATAATCAAGTTGAGATGGAACCGACCACGGGTAAGGGTCTCACGTGGATGGCGGAGGATACATGGAAGAAGGAGAAGGCGAAAATGAACGGTGTATGGTCGAGTAAGGATTGACCAGAGGTCATAGGGTATGGGGACCAATATCCCGACATTTTGAAGAGGAAAGGTGAATGTAAGAAGATTGAGGTAGAAAACGTGCCATTACACAGGATAACACACATGGACAGACACAAAGACAAACACAAGAGCAAACCCCGAGTTCACACTCAACACGGTGAAGGACCCGAAACCGAGTCCGATTAGTCTGGTTGATTTTAAGTGTGATTTTTTAGACAAATAGGAAGAAGTTGTGCGGCTTATAGGGGAGTCGACTCAAAGCCGTATGTGTCTCCCCTGTTTAACCTGTCACTTTAGATACCAATGCCCTTCCTTTCTTTGCTCCTATCCCCAGCCGAAAGTTCAAGGACCTGCCCCTAACTACCTACAGAGTAGGCAGAGGATGACAAGGCTGTAACTTCGCCCCTATCTACCTGCAAGCGCTGGTGGAGGCTACTAACAACTTATCGCGGTGCAACGCAATTTCACCCCTATCTACCTACCGGAGTAGGCGGAGGCTACTTGGTGCTGGTCAGTTGAACCCAAAGCTCAGCTGTTGATATCTGCTCAGATGGGGTACGCGATATGGAAAGCTGGGATTTGTGGCTCTACCCTAGGGTGCTCACACACTCTAGTACCCTCACTCAGCCTGAAAACAGGGTCGAGGTTAATCTCCCACAAACAAGGGTTAATTTTAGTCAATTTTTTGGTCAAATTGAATTAGCAGTCCTGATTTTAAAGATTAGTTGTCACTGATGTTAATCTACACAAGCAATCACGTCTACCGTCGAGTCCCAATTCCTTTATCCTAGGTTCGAAAACCGAGAGAGAGATAGAGAGAGAATCGGAAAAGCCGATGCAATCGAGAAAATGATGATGAATGCTTGAGTAAGAATACTTACAGTGCCTCCAGCTCTCTACAATGTAGGATGCAATACTGAATTGAATTTTTTATACTAAATGGAATGCAAGCGATAAAAGTCGCTCCTAGACATGCAGTTCTATTAGCGAGTGAAGAACGAATTGAATTTGGCTAAGTCATGTGGTCTAAGTGCATCTTTTAAGTGCGAAGTGTTGTCCTAGAATTTTACGAGCACAAACAGTTCCTAAAATAGCTCTAAGAGACGTAAGTGCAGGTCTGTCCTATTCTACATAAAGCAACCACACAACACACGGGGACACGTTTTATTATGACTTACATGCGCGATATCTCAAACGGGAACCGTTGTAAATGCAGACACTTTTTTTTACATGTTAACAAAATAAAAATCTTTTTGGCACCTCAACAGCCGACTTGATCCGCAAATCGTCGACCTCTGATGTACTTTGAGATACGTCGCCTTTAATAAAGCCGCTCCAAGTCCATCATGCCCTCGCACAAAAAGATTAAGAATGTCAGAGAGAGAGAGAAAAAATAGAAAGAAAATTAATTGAAAAAAATGGAGTAATTCTAATGTTGTTCGGGGATTAGACTACCCGAACGAATGGAAAACGTAAATCTAATTTTCTAAAGTGATCCTAAGTCGTTTGCCTCCCCGGCAGTGGAGCCATTTGATAGTACCAATTTTATCCTCTATAATGTTATCGAACTAATGATTTCGTTACAGTCAGATAAATCCGGATCGATCAAAAATTAATCGCAAAAATCGATGAATCGTCGAATGAATTAATGCACGATTTTATGTTTGTTTAACATGGGAAAGTCACAGGGTGGACTCAAGGAGGCAAAGGAACAACTCCGGATCAAGTTAGAGGGATTAGATCGTTGTTTCCCAAGTGGGATTTTTTTAATTTTTTATGCAATATAAATGACAAATGCAAAATACAGATTGGATTAAGTTAACACGAAAAGAACTGACTTAGACAAATTTAATTTTAATGTGAAATAAGTTCAAATCAACCCAATGATATTTTTTCCTAAGAAACTAATCCAACGAGTGCAAAATTATTTTTTTCGTAATTTTTGACTTTAAAATGCAACGCTGAAAATTGCAAATGTTTTTAGGTTTTTTATGCAATTTTTCATGCAAATGATATGCAAAATTATGAAAAAATTGCTGGAAGATAAACATGATAAAATTAAGCTACAATAATGTTTTTAGAATTTTCTGACACTTTATGATTTTTTATGAATTTTTCACTGAAAACAGAGCGAATGCGGGTATTTAATTTCTAATAAATCCACGAAATCAAATTTTCCAGAAAGCGATTTATCTCAAATAGATATTTCTAAAAGGAATTCAGGAGAGTTGAAATTTCTCAAAAATCATATTAATGGATTTAACTAAAAATCTATTACAGAAATCACTCTAGAATTTATTTCATACACAAAAAACTCCAAATTGGATGAAATTTGGACTTAATCAAAGCACACTTAAAGACATCATTCACAATTCTTTCACAATATTTGGAGCAATAAATTAATATGTGCCAATTTCATAGCTTAAAAGGGCAAAATATCACTGATTTTCAATCTCTAATTTTTAATAAATAATATAATTCTCACAAAAACAGAAATAAATAGCCACGAGATAAAGAATTAGTTGCTCATCAAAGTGATATTTTTTTATAGAAAAATTTGATGCAAAAATGACTTCCAAATTAATGATCAAACTCAGGGATCTCTTTGCAATGCCGAAATTGAAATAAACAAGAAAAGCTGTGCATAGGGGTACTTCTGCAAATAAACAAACGTAAAGGGTGAAAGTGCAATTTTCATAAAATATAAAAATAAAAAAATGGACCTCTTCACCCTACGCTAGGGCAAAAGCACAGACAGGGGTGGCGCGCCTGGTGGGCGGTGCAAGGGCGTTGGATGGTGGCATGATGGCGGCGTAGGGCAAGGGCAGCGGATGGACGCACGTCGTGCGACACGCATCGCGAGGCCGGCGGCGCGGAGTTGTCACGGTGTGGGAAAATGAGTGGCCAACTGCGAGGATTGTGCGAGGCAAATTGGGGCGGCGTTCGGGCAACCCATGGCGGCACGGGCCGTGGAGCGGTGGGAGGCGCGGCGGACCACCGCGGGGCAAGAGGAAGCACGGGCGGTAGTCGGTGGTGCGAGGTATGCTGGAGGTGAAGCGCGGCCGCCCGGCTCGAGGTAGGAGGCGATGGCAGGAGGAAGCGGCGGCGCAGGGATGACGCACACGCCGCTCCGATGCGTGGGGCGGTCCGGGGAGGTGGTGCGCCTGGAGGTGCGCTAAAGGATGGCGGGCAGCTATAGCGAGGCTGGCGGGCGGTGGCCGGTGCGCCTGATGGTGGAACACACGGCGGTGGCAGCCTGGAGGTGGAGGCCAGACCGTGCAGAACCTGGAGGCTGGGAGGAGGGCCGTCGCGCGGGGCGGCTGCTGGAGTTGGTGGCAGAGCGACCGCCGACGGTGGCGGGCGTGTGGTGCCGGCAGGGAGGCAGGGGGTGGCAGTTGCGGCCGCTTCTTCCCCGTGCCTCTCTTTTTTTAAGTTTTTTTTGTAATTTTTTTTAAATAGGTATTAAAAATATGAATGAATTGAAATGAAGTGGTGTGTGTGATGGTGACTGTGATTGTGGTGATGTTTGTGAAATGTTGATCGTGATAAAAAAAACAAGGAAGATAATATGTTAGATAAAAAAATGAAATGAAAAGATAGGATAGAAAATACTTACCTGTGTGGTTCGTCGGATTATGGAGCCACGGTGTGCGGCTTCCGTCGTCGCCTCAAGGAGATGGCGGGTGCTCTGATGTTTGAGCAGCTTGTGTGGAAGCTGCAACAAGGAGTTGTGAGGCTCCTTGGATCTCACCACAATCGAAGATGGCCGAGCTCGTCGTCGCTCAGATCATCTCATCCGTGCTGTTACTAGGAATGATACGAGGACTGGGGCTCTCACTCTCAAGATCGGTAGATGAGGGAAAATGATGAAGGTCGTGGTGAATAAAAAGGAAGGGAAGGGAGTTGGAAAATGAGTGGAGAAGATGGAGAAAATGGAGGAGGTGGTGACTTGGAGTGGAAGACAAGTAAGGGGAGAAGAGGTAAAAAGGGTAATAAAATAAATAATTAATAAAGCAATATAGTGGGCTACTAAAAATAATTAAAATAGCAATAATAAAATAATATAATAAATCCGAAAATAATAAAATAAATCCGAAAATATTAAAAAATGGGGTGACATATGGCGGCTCCAGGAGGTGCCACATTTCGCTCCTAGAAAATTCAAAAATTAAATGTAAAGAAAAATAAAAAAGAAATAACAAAAGGGATTAAATTAAAAGTAGTCAACACGAAAGTTGCTCGTCTCGACGAGATCTACAACTTTTGTGAAGGGACGAAAATCAAAAGAAGTCATCTGTAAAAAAACTATTTTTGGGTGGTACCTTATAGATATAAAATACCGCATTTTATCTTTTGTAATTTTTTTGTCATTTTTTATAAGAGTAAAATCAAAATTATGTTAGAAAAAAATATGAAGGAACATTTACAACTTAATCTAATTTTTTTGAATTTTTATTAATTAAGAAAATAAAAGGATAAAATAAAGGGCAAAAAGGTCAATAAGTACAATATACAATAGGGGCCCAAAACCCAAGTTTTGCAAATGAACTCCGAATTTAATGAATTTGGTCTTGTTTCGAAGGTCTTTGAATGTATATTACTTTAAAAGTGAGTAAACCTAATTTGGAGGTTGTATGAGAGAGATATGCTCATTTTAAGGCTCCTAGTTTCAAACTTGGATTTGGGTTTTATTGGTCATTTTTACAAGTTAGTATTTTTTATTTTCTCCTTTATTAGTGTTATTAATATATACATAATAGAGTTGGTTTTATTGAATTTAGAGTTAGTATAAAATACAGATAAATAAGTTAACAATGGTGAATATACATGTGAATATTTACAAGTGAATTGGGCTTCTTATTTAATGCAAATATGAATGCTAAAATGTAGATATTAGTTATGCATGTATGAATGCTAATTATGCCATATAAGTGGAAATATGCATCTAATTACATGGGAACAAAGCTCTATTTTAAACTTTTAGAGTGATGAATCACATCACACGTGGCATTGACGGACGGTCCAGATCGCGCCCGACCTTCTAATCCTGACCATCAACTGCGAAACGGTGGAGAATTCGCACACTAAACCCATCTGAGTTACAGAATTTCAACAGCACCCAAACGTTTCTAGAAATTACGTTTAGGTCCCCGTGCAGGGACCTAAATGTAATAACTTTAGTTTTCTTTTCATTTCAATCCTTTCTAGGGACCATTTTGTAATAAAACAATATACTTCTTTTGCAGTTACGCCTCTTTCTTGTAGGGGTTGTTTGAACCTTGATTTTTCCGTATTTTTCTGCGATTTTTTTAGGGTAGCATGATAACTTCCCAAGACATTTTTCTAGTATTTTCCAAAAAAATTTATCGCCTCGTTGTGTCGTTTTGAATTTTTCCATCTCGAGTTAGTTTTGAGCCGGATTTCTTTTTAATTCCTTTCCTTGTAAAATCAAGAATAAAGAGGATTTTTCTGGAATTTCTTTCTTGTCTCAGAAACTGCAGTATTGATATTCTGCCTCCTTGAGTTCGACCTAGGCATACTTACCTGTTAAAATAAATAGTGTATGATAAAAAAAGGAGAGAAGCCACTTTATCCAATTCAATTTCCCTCTCTCTCTCTCTCCTATTTTATAGATTTTTGTTTGATCGGCACGGATCCCTCTCTGTGGTTTTCACTACACCGACATTTTAACCGCAGGTCAGACCCGTGTTATCAAAATGGCACCGTTGCTGAGGAGCCGTTATTTCTACATCAGTTTTTGACTCGATTTTCTAGAAATTCTTCTTATTCTTGATTTTACAAATTTTTCTTTCGCAGTTTTTTATTGGTTTTTGATTTACGGCTTTCTCTTCAGCTTTTACAATTTTTATGTTTCTTTGAGTCTTTTGTTTACGGGTTTTTTCGTGTGTTTCATTTTCTTAACTGATCTATGCAGGGTCTGAAGGTTCAACCGGTTTTCTCGGAAGCCGAAGCAGTTGAAAGTGCAAAGACCAAGCTATTTGGTTGCAAGGGGTAGGGATCTAACGGAATGGAAGATGGATACGGGTCTCAGGTCACCATACGTGGTCGGAGGTGAGTGGTCACGTGAGGTAGAATGTGAACGTAGAGAGATCGAGAATATGAGATGGAAAATCAAATCGATGGCGGATCGAATCATGATGGTTTATTAAAAATTGATTAACTAAGATCTAGAAAAAATGACAACGAAATTAAAATTTTGAAAAATTAAACTATGATTACCCTATGTTAAGAACTAGAAAAAAATAGATCTCATTGTGGGAGCGGAAAATGGCGTAATGGCCTCGACGAAGGTCGACTCGCATACATTGGAAGGCTCGGAGGCTAGGTACCTTTCTACAACAAGAAGCTCTTGGAGATTAGGCTCCTCTCACCAAAGAATGATCAGATTGAAATGAGGGAGGAGGAGCAATATTAATAGGGAAAGGAGTTGAATTTGAATTTCAGAAATGTGAATGGAGATAAAGATAAGGAAAACTTGAAATGAGATAAAGATAAGAAAGGAAGTTAGTATTAAAACTATTTACATAATCTATTTATTTATTTATTTCGTCACTTTATTAAATTAAATGATAATTAGTATTTTTTTGTGACGGATATTTAAGGGAATTAACTATATAAATATAACATATACATATCGTACATTATATACATAGTTAAATAAGGAAATTAGTTTATTTTTTTATTTTATCTTTATTTTAAATTATTATTATTAAAAAGTATTAACAATTATTTACAAATATAATATGTATAAAAAATATATACGATAAATAAATAGTAAAATTGCACGAACCTCCCTGAAAAACCGTCATTCAAACCGTAGCTCCAAAAAATATGAAACCATGGTCATTTTAAGGATAATTAAATGTAGAGTACATTGGAAGTGAGTTTGATTCAATTTGTGTACATATGGAGCCAGAATTGATCTTTCAATTATTGCTTTATGGCTTTTTCGGATGTGGTTACTTTTATTCTATATAAGAATTTATTTTGCAATTATTTTTATTATTTAGGGAACAATTTTTTTTACAAATTTTGTTTTGAAAATTATTTAATCTGAGGTTGATTTATGTACAAATAAAATAGTGTAGTTTTATACACATATACACAGAAAAGTATTTACAAAGCATTTTTTTTGGATTTTCTGAATAAGGATCATATCTCCCCTTACTTTATTTCTAGTCGATCATGTCAAGTCTAGACCTTCTCTCATGGTTCGGTCAGCCTGTATCTACTGCATATATATAGTCTTTTTCTTCTTCTTTTTTATTTTCTTTATTTTTCCTATATTTATTTGTTTATTTATTTTAGGATAAAAGAGTAATATATGTACAATATTTACACAGAGATGCAAGTTAGTAAGAATAGGGATTTATCAATATATACAGGTGTTTTATAAGTGATTTAAGCTAAAATAAATAAATAAAGATGGTGAAATGTATATTCATCATCCCCCTACACTTTTCCTTTGCTAGTCCCTTAGAAATCACTCATTTGAAAGAATAAGTGAATAAAAGAAAAAGAATGGAAAAATAAATAAATTAGGATAATATTGAGTATTAAGCTTATCTTCATAAGATTGTAGTATGGAGCACTGTGAGACTTTTGGATTATTAATGTGGCAGAACCTTAATGCAAAATGGATTCAAAACCTAACAGCCTATAAGTTCCACAATACTCCTATTCAGGTCTCCTCAACAGACACGTCGAAACAAGTCTACATACACAAATTCTCATGACTATGAATCTTTATTTGTACGGTGTAAGTGAAATATAGCTCGCCATCTCAAAAGTAGCAAAGAAATAGCCTCTCTCAACAAGGTAACTATAGTCCCCTGGTCTAGCAACTCTTTCCTCGAGGAGTGGAAATACTCCTTTCTAAGTTCAAGTACAACCAGCTCAAGAAGAGGAGATGGAGAAAAAAATGGATGGTAACCTGTGTAGCTACCTATCCTTGGATGCATGACCAGTGTAGTCAAGTCATCCAGCTGCATGCTTACAAAATTTTGACTTTGAAGCTCTTATTTATTTTTTATATACTTGTATATACACTCTGGCAGGTATTTTAGTTTTCAATCAAGCCTGTCCACTTTTAGAGATTCTGCATTTTCTCTATTTTTTTTTGAAAATACATACACTATGCAGCATGTACATAAGGAGTTTTTCCTCTTGAGCTAGTAGATTATTCCTCTTTTGAAGCATTATTGCAACCCTACAACATCCTTCTTTAGACCTCAATGCTACTACATTAGGTTGAGATGTACTACACTCGCAAGAGAAAGATGAGAGTTTCCGCCTTGCTCTACTACCCTCGTATGCTACTCCAAGCCAAGAGATTCTGCCTCCTCACTACCTCCTCCATGAAGAGCTATTGTAGAGTGCTTGTCCAAGATAAGCCACGGTCTGGAAGAATCATGCATGTGTTGTTAAATATTCTACTTAGACTAATCGAGACAACATATGAACATAGTCTTATGGACTCAAAGAGTTAAGTTGCTAGGACATGAAAATTCTTAACTCTAGTTCTTTTAAGGTTCCTCTGAAATTAAGTGGATTATGGTCCAACTAAGATCCATTCTTAAGACTATTCCAGACTTAGTTTACATGTCAATATTATCCATAAAAAATGCACATGCAAATGTAAGAAAATATCTACAATGCAAAGAAAGAGAGCAAAATATTTTTTTGGAAACAATTATCTAATTTTAAAATGTTTATGGATTTTTGAAAAATATGATGCACATGTAAAAAGGGTTCTCTTTTTTTAAAACTTTAATTATGTAAATTTTCATAGACTTTTGGTTTTTTAGTTTTTAGGGATTTTTTAAGGGAAAAGGGTTAGTAAAAATATACAAGTATATACAAGGAAATTTCCTTCTTCTTTTTGTTTTTTGTTATATATATATATTATTTTTTTGTTTTGTTTTTTTTTTGTTTTATAAGAGGTGAACAAAGTATATATACACATGTGGATTTTACAAATTTATATACATATCCCAAAAATAATTATATTTAAAAGCACATGTGATGTCTAAAGTATATATACAATATATACGACACCCCCCAATCTACAAGAAAAGTGAAAAGACACCTATGCTACAAAGACTAAAAAAAGATGAAAAAACTAGAAGTCGATAATCCCCCCTATACTTAGGATCAAATAATCCTAATTATAGAAGATTGTACAAATGGAAACAACTGAGGAAGAGAATGTACGAACTCAATGACTCGACTTGCCCCCCTATACTTAGGATATAATAGCCCTAAGTATAGAATATCAACAAGTCGGGGGACAATCGAGAGATCATAAGAATAAAAACACAAAAAAGACAATATGAACAACATCACTCCCCCTGTACTTAGGGTAGATTATCCCGAAGTATAAGCAACAACAAGAGTGAAGAACAGGACAAATATGAAAAACACAGATCATTCACCCCCCTATGCTTAGGATAAAGCACATCCTAAGTATAGCATATATACATATGGAAATGGGTGAATGATAAAACGAAAGAAGAAAGAATTGAAACAAAAGGATATACAAGAGGTTATCAGCTCATGTATCAGACGCAGAAGATGGAATCAACGGATCATTGCCAGATACCACAGAAATAGAATCAATGACGGACATGAATGTATCACGATCTATATATGGCTTCAGCAACTGTACATTGATGAATCCATGATTCATTAACTTTTCTGACGCATTTTGTCCAAAAACCCTTAACAAATGCATGTAAATATTCATTAATTCCCATCTTGTATTCAAACTTCATTCATGAATAAATATTCACTTTAAGCATTACAATCATGTAAATAAATAAAGAACAAAGAAAAGAAAATAAGGTAAATTGGACATATGTATATATGTACAATATGACTTATAAATATAAATATAACTGCAAGGTATATTTATAACCTAACCCCCGAGACCAAGTCAGCATGGATTGGTCGACGAACCAATCAGTAGGGGGAGATAAGGAAAGAAAACCCTAAAAATAAATTAAGACACACTTCATGTACTTTCCACTATTTATCAAATAAATACAAAACTTCAATGATTTTTAATTAATTCATATGTATATATTTTTCACCAAACTCTTTTCCTAATTATTTTTAAAAATATATATAAAAATAAGTTAAAAGTATTGCCCATTATATATGCCAAGAAATCCAGCTTTTAAATTGTCAAAATCTCAACTTTCGAACATCATAACTTCTTCATACGAACTCCAATTTCACTCTACTAACCTTTAAAGTTCATAAAATATTATTCTCTAATTAATAGATTCATTAAATTTAGAGTCCGTTTGCAAAAAGTCAGTTTTGGGACCAAATGACAACAGGGTTTCTAGGCTATATATTTTATGTAGAACACACTATTTATAATTTTTATTAATTTTACAATTTCTAATTATTTTCAAGATCTTGTAATTTAATCCTAATTTATTTCAGAATTTTTGAAGCTTATTTATTATTTTAATAAATTCCAAAACCCTAATTTATAGGTAAAAATGAACTCGATAACTTATACAAATATTTATTAATATATGTAAATTAATTTATTAAAATCTATAAAAATTCACACAACCCTTATTTATTATTCTAATAATTAAGAAAATATAAAATTAATATTTAATTAATATTTTATTAAATTAAAAATCTAAAACCTATTTATCTATACATATTTATTAATATAATATTTATATTTCGAATAATATTTATTATTTATAAAAAGTAATTATTCCATAATTTAGATAATTTAATTATTTACATTTCTTATTTTTATACGTATTTAAAATAACACTATTTACTATTTATTATCGAATTTACAAGAGAATTTCTACATCTGGCCAACCAGGTGCTGACACGTGTGAGCACCTGGTTCATCTTCTTCAAGAAGCCGGTATTGCAGCTGTTCCAACTGGTCTTGTTCACCGAATTTTCACGCGTGCATCCTAACCTCTTCCGACAATCTAAACCCTTGGATACACTCTCCTAACTACCAAGAATTTCGGCCACCCTTAGATCTAACTTGGGGATCAAGACATCTACCTATATAAACCCTCAAAGATCACAACTTCCAACAAACTCTCCATAACCACCTGCAGCTCAGGCTTCAAGTGGCCGACCCCAACCTTCCCCTCTCGATTCCGGCCATCCTAGGAGGTGACAGCTCCACTTCGTCGGCTCGCGTATAAGAAGGGAGATCAGAGGAGGTTCCAAGGCGATCACTTCGCCTTGCATCGCCGCCTTGCGTGCGTCCAGCTTCGGCGTAGATCGGTCGTCGAGCAGCTACCAGAGGTAATACACCTCTATTTTCCCAGATCTACACATCCACCTTTATCAAATTTCTTCTCGATCTCTGTGCCACGATAAGCGTGGTGAATCACATAATTAGTTAGCCTAAGCATCTAGCTTAAATGCTCATTCATAAATCACATCCAAATCGTTTCAATTTCAACTCGAATCCAAAAACAATTCTCAAGTATTTCTCAGACCTAATTTCACATATACTGGAAATGCCATTTTTGAGCTTGCAAAACTATAACCAATTGGCCGATTTCTTGTGAATCGAGCATGCACACATCTTATTTACAGGTTTGTCTTTAATCTAGAGCCATTCCAAAGCATCTGGAGCCCTAAATCATCAAGAAAATCGCGATTCAAAGAAGCCGCAACAACTTAACTCCAGGAACAGAACAGTGGACCGCCACTTTAATCAGACCTTTTGCCGCTGCTCTCAGTCGTTCTCTGACCGACGTCCACCGCGGGCAAGCTCGAGGGTTAGAGGAGCTAACCCTTTGGCCACGCCGAAGACCCCAGCTCGTCGCCAGTTGCCCGTGATAAATCGGAGAAGACGCCATCTTCATTAGCTGCTCAACCGCTCGAAGAACGGCCCAAGAACAGTTGTGCTATAGGCTAGCGACACATGGAGGCAGCGGAGGGTCCAGATCGCGCCTCACGATATAATCATGTCCATTGAAAGTGAACCGGTAGAAATTTTGCACAAAGAGCTCCGAGGACTTCCAAAATTTCAGCCCAGCTCCAAAGTTTTCCATATTTACATTTAGGTCCCTGTGTAGGGACCTAAATGTAAACTTTCCTATTTTCTTTACAAAACAGTCCCTGAGCGAGGATCTTTCTGTAGAACTTTTATTTCTTTTTCTTGCATTCGTACCCCTGACCTGTAGGGGAGTTTTGGACACATTTTTGATATAATTTTCCTTAGATTTTTTAGGGTAGTTACGCAACTACCCCAGCAAGGTTTTCAGTATTTTTTGTGTATTCTCAATGTGTTTTCATCGTATTTTGACTCGTCGCAAATCGACTCCATTTTAATTTGTTCTTGTGTGTTGTTCAAGCCTGTTCCTCATCCGTTTCACTTACTATATAGTATCACATAACTTTCACCTATATTTCACCTATTATATAGTAGGTAAATTGTGTGAAAAATATCACTTTGAAAAAAAATAAAAATTCGAAAAGAATAAAATCAAATAAAGAAATAAAAATAAAGAAATCCTATAAAAATTATAGTGTTTCCTCGATCGCTTTAAGAAGAGATAAAATAATCACAAATATATTTTCTCTTAAAAAATTCAAAATATACTATTTTGCCTCCTTATGTTTGACCTAGGCACACTTCCCTGGTTAAATAATTAGTGTAAGGTTTTTCTCCTAAAAACCGATCTTTGTTTGATCGACTAGGATTTCTCTGCAGTTTTTGTACACCGACAACCTTTTCTTAAAAAAAAGCCGCAAACCGATTTTAGTCGCATCAAAATGGCACCGTTCCGGGGAGGCGTTAGTGTATTTTGATTTTTTTACATATTTTTGTGATTTTATTTTCTCTCTTCTTTTTGTTTTTCGTAGCTTTTCTTCAGTTTTTCTTACGTCTTTTCTCAACTCGTTCCTCGATCTTCTTTAGCTGCTAACTAATTTTTGCAGGGCCTGTAGGATTAGCCGGTTTCTTAGGAAGCCGAAAGATCAGAGGCTGATTCCTTCTTTACGAGTCGGCTGCAGAGGGCAGAAATTAATTAGTATAAATTTGAAAAAGAGAGAGAAAGAGAGAGAAGTTGTATTGAACTCTAGTAGAAGGGGTCTACCAAGGACATCCCGACTTGTACTCCCCCCCAATATTTTTTTCAGGGTCTGATTCACCGAGTACCGTGTATTTGAGGGATCAGGGCACCCACTGCTTTTTCGATAGATGCTTGTTTAGGAGTTTTTCTTTCTATCTGATTGTGTTTACGTAGCTAGTCTCAGAACTTGTAACCTAGGTGCATGATTTTAGGATTTATATAAAAAGAAAATAAAAAAGTAGACTTTTGTTTGAAAAAACTCAAAAAAAATATAAAACCCCAAAAAAAATCGGGACTGCTAAGATATCTGACCTAAAAATGTAAAGATTCATCTGATTTGGGAGAGTAATCCCCGCACATTTTCTCAGAGTGCGCGAGAGAGAGACGACCCATAAGGTTAGAGCCAAAAACCTGTATTTCTTGCGAAATACTACTTAGTCTATGCACCTAATCATTGTTCCACAGTGGGTACGCTCGAGTAGCCGGAAATGGTCCGGGTGTACTTAACATAGTGGGAGGTTTAGAGGACAGTGCGTAAGGCTCCGTCCTCAAGTAACACGGGTAGCCGGAAACAGTCCGTACTTACTCCCATACTGGCTGAGTGCAAGTGATTTTCTGTAAAGACTCGGGCCAGTGTTTCGGAGAAAATATCGGGCACCTATCAGCTCGCATCAGCTCGTGTTAACCGATTATACTTGTTTTCTAATTACAACCGTAAAACCGATAAGATAACAAACCGAACCTTTACGGTCTTCATCGGGTTGTGTTGGTGAAAGTAGGGTTTGCTTTGTGTTTGCTTGCGAGGCGTGACTTACCGCGACTTTACGCATTTTCCCTCTCTCTTGAATCACGAATCGTGCTCTCCCAATCATTATCTTAGTATCGAAGATGACGTCTCGATGGCTTTTCTCCTCAGACTCCGTGAGCTTTCGACCGTCCACTTTCATTCGTACATCTTCACAAGCTTGATGACAACCCAGATATGACAATACTCCCATTATCATGCACAACTCTCACAATGAACCTTCCTGACCATTTGCTTTTCACTTTTCCAATAAACAACTTCAACTTAGCATCAAATAACCACACTTTCTGATCAGGAGAGAAATTCTTCCTTCGAATGTGCTTATCATGCCAACTCTTGACTTTCTCCCTATACATGAGTGAGTTATCATATGCAAAATCTCGAAATTCCAGTAATCTATTCAAATCCAACTTCCTGTTCTTTCATGCCTTCTCATAATCAAGATTACATACACGCAGTGCCCATAAATATTTGTGAATTAATTCCACTTACAGGTGGCAAGGCTTTCCATACACCAATCTATAGGGAGACATACCCAAAGGAGACTTGTACGCCGTCCGATAAGCCCATAGAACCGAATCAAGCACATGGGACAAGTTCTTCCTATCTAGACGTACAAAATTTTGCATTATCATCTTGATCTCCCTATTTGAAATTTCTGCCAAGCCATTAGTCTGAGGGTGGTAAGGAGAAGCAACTTTGTGCTCAATGGCATACTCCTTCACAAGCTTCTTTACTTCTCTATTAATGAAATGGCTTCCCCCATCTAAAATCAGTATTTTGGGAATCCCGAACCGTGCAATAATGTGATCCTTGAGAAAAGAACAAAATGTATGACTATCTGTAGTTTGAGTGGGGATAGCCTCCATCCATCAACTAACATAATCCACAACGAGCAGGATGTACTGAAATCCCTGATTGACAGGAAATGGGACCATGAAATCTATGCCCCAAGCATCAAAAACATCATAAATCTATATGTATCTTAGGGGCATGGTATCGTTGGAACCAACGGTTCCTCCCATTTTCTTACAGTTAGTACAACCTCAAACAAAATCTGTAGCATCCTTAAACAATGTGGGCCACCATAGGCCACTCTGTAAAAGTTTTAATGACATGTGTTTCCCCAAATGATGCCCACCAGATTCTAGTTTGTGACAGTGCTCAAGTACACTAGTGTGTTCCTCCTGAGGAATTACCAGATACAATCCACACCCTCGTGAAATAGGTACGGATCCGCCCATTGGTAATAATGAATCTCTGACAAATATCTATCTACCTTGTACTTTGGCCAATCTTGTGGAACTTTCTTGGAGACAAGATAGTTCACAATATCAACATACCATGGGAGTGAGTCCACAGACAAAATGGCTTCATCTGGAAAGGTTTTGGAAATAGGGATCATGTTCTGCTCAAAGGTCTCTACATCCGTGATACAGGAAAGGTAATCTGCCACAACATTTTTTACTCTAGGTTTGTATCGAATCTCTAAATCAAATTCTTAGAGAAGAAGGTTCCATCTAATAAGGTGTGGTTTGGCATCCTTTTTTGTCTGCAAGTATCGTATGGCAGCGTGATATGTGTATACAATAATGTCAGAACCGAGGAGGTAAGATCTGAACTTCTATATCCAAAACACAACTACTAACATCTCCTTCTCTTTAACTATATAATTTCACTATGCTTCATCTAGAGTCTTACTAGCATAGTATATAGCAAATGGTATCCCATCACTTTTTTGTCCTAAAACTACTCCAACTGCAAAATCTGAGGCATCCATCACGATCTCGAAAGGAAGAGACCAATCATTTGGCTGTGAGATAGGAGCACAAGTAACCATAACTTTCATCTGATTGAATGCAACGAGGACTTCCTCATCGACAACAAACTCACTCTCCTTACACAGAAGCTCAGTCACAGGTCTGGCAATCTTGCCGAAGTACTTTATGAATCACCTATAAAATCCTACATGTCCCAGAAATGACCTCAACTGTCTCAAATTCTGCGGTGGCTCTAACTTGGAAATCACATCAATCTTAGCTGCGTCAACCTCCATCTCGTGTTTGAGGATGACTTGGCCCAATATAATCTCATTAGTCACCATAAAGTGACTCTTCTCCCACGAGAGCACTAGGTTTACCTCACAACAACGTTGAAGAACTTGA
This sequence comes from Ottelia alismoides, assembly GCA_037367405.1. Classification (NCBI taxonomy): domain Eukaryota; kingdom Viridiplantae; phylum Streptophyta; class Magnoliopsida; order Alismatales; family Hydrocharitaceae; genus Ottelia; species Ottelia alismoides. Next base: position 139,760 of record JAZKJV010009087.1, on the reverse strand, counting down.
TCTAAATGAGCAAGACATGTGTCAAAACTATCCCCGTAGATCGAGATATCGTCCTTGAAAACCTCAAGGAAACTACCCTCCATGTCGGCAAAAATAACCAACATACACCTTTGGAATGTAGCGGGGGCGTTACACAATCCAAAGGGCATCCGTCTAAAGGCGTTGGTGCCAAACAGACAAGGGAATGCAGTTTTCTCATGATCCTCAGGAGCGATAGCAACTTGGTTGTATCCCTAGTACCCTTCCGAAAAGCAAAATAACTCTTTACCTACCAACCTCTCAATAATATGATCAATAAAGGGCAGCGAAAAGTGATCCTTCTTGGTAGCTGAGCTCAAGCATTTGGAATCTACACAGACACGCCATGAAGTAGGTACCCGGGTCGGAATCTCCTCACCACGGTCATTCTTTATGATTGTAATCTCAGATTTCTTTGGGACCATATGTAAAGGGCTGACCCACTTGGAATCCGAAATGGGATATATAAAGCTATCATCACACCATTTTCTGGTCTCCTTCATGACAACCTCCCTTAGATTTAGATTTAGACGACGCTGACATTCACAGGATGGTTTACATTCATCCTCTAGGTAGATATCATGCGAGTACAAAGCAGGGTTAATCCCATTGAGATCTGAGATATTCCATCCTATGGCCTTGTGGTTTCCCTCAAGAAGGTCTAGATCGTGAGATTCTTGTTCAGCGGTCAACTACGAGCTTATGATGATCGGAAACATTTGAGGGGACTGCAAGGATGGCATATTTCATTGTTGAAGGTAAAACCTTGAGCTCTGGTGGGGTCTGAATCAGCTCTACAATAACCTTTGCTACTATAATGGGAGACGGTATGTGATCGGTACTCTGTGGACTGTCCACCTTGGCTCCTACGGTTCAGCAAGTAGAATCTATAATTGATATGCAATGAATGATCTCTGCTCAGAAAGGAGGGGCCCATCAGGGTGTTCAGCATTTTTATCAAATAACGGCTCAGATATCTCAGCAATAATCTCCGAAAGATATCTCTCATCTATGCATAACTTAGGAAATTCAATAAATGGCTCCGATATATGTACCTTAGAACTCTCAAAATGAGACATATCATTAGTAATATCAGAAAAGTGTATCAAAGGAATATCAGAAGGTGCCTCTAAAAACTCAAATTGAACCTCAGAAATCATCTCAAACTGCCCACCAGCAGCTAGCTTAATTGGAACACCAAGGGAACTCATGTCGATTGTGCTTTCCATATAGTGCTTTTGGGAAAGGAACTCCCGAGTATCTATGAAATCAACGAAAAGATCTATTTTTTGGAATTCAGCAAGAAAATCACAGTCCTCTGGCTTTGATATAACTTTCTCTGTCTCATCTATTGTTGGTGGCGGTGATGGTATAGGATTAGAGATCGTCTCAATTTACAACGTGTCATTGCGAGAGTAAAAGATGATCTCTCTAGTACCATAATCAACTGTTGCTTCACCTGTTCGGAGGAACGATCGATCTAGTATAATAGGGGTATGGAGTAATGGTACAGGTGTGTCCACAACCATGACAACAAAATCAACAGGGAATTTCATTCCTTGCACCGTTACAATAACGTCCTCTAAAATTGCTCTTGACCTCTTGATCGATCTATTAGCAAACTGAAAGATCATCCTGGTCATTTTAAGGGGCCCTAATCGAAATTCAATTAGAAAATAGGATGACATGAGGTTAATGGAGGAATCGCTATCGAGAAGATTTCGATTAAATTCCTGATCAAATATATGACAACAGATGTGAGGTGCTCCCTTGTCTCTCATATTAGGTGATAGGTTACTGATGGCATGAAATGTGGCCATGGTAAAGTTGTATATCTCTATTTCCTTTCGTCTGTTCTACCATGGTTGACGCTTTTGTGTACATGCCTTTTTCATTCCCTTTTTCACTACAGGCATGCATTATATGGCCTTAAGGAGCATCATCTTTAAAAAGATGTTCAATAAAATCTCAACCACTCTAGGATCAGATAGGGTTGTTTTGAAGTTTTGGATTTTTTAGATTTAAGAGCATAAGGAAATGGAACAGAATCATAATAACATTCAAACATTCATTTACATTATTCAAAGTAGAATCCTCATGTACAAAAGGACAACCAGAATCGGTCTGTAGAGTGTTGCCCAAATTAGGTGAAGGAAAAACTGAATTAAAAACAGAACAGGATGTTGTTGCTGGTGAATAGGAAGAATCCGTGACTGGTATATTCTCCCTTGCTGATGGTGATCTACATATGCCTTGTGAAGGTGGTGGTGAAGGCGGTGAAACTCTGAACTTGGGTGTTGCTACACTGAGCCTCATGACTGCTGGTGAAGGAGATGATGTGGAAGATGATGCTCTCTCAGTGGTTTGATCTCCCAACTCTAACTGGTGCGTAGGCAACTGCAATCTCCTACCGCTCCTAAGATGAATGGTGTAAGATAAACAAGTAAAATCAAGGGCCATACCAGTCTTGGGAGTGGGTGGGCTATTGGCTACCTTCTCCTTGTGTATGAAGTTGTTGGGGTTGGCTTCGACCTGTGCTGGAATCGGTATCTTGGTGGTGGTCAGGTCATTGATCTGTTGAGTCACTTCTTTCATGTTCTTCATGAGCAATGCAAGTTGGTCCAGTGGGTTGACTGAACGAGCCTCAGGGTGCTCATTGACTGGTTGTCGTTGAGACTGGTATTGTGGAGGTTGTAAGTAACCATATAGGTCCTGATAATGAGGAGGAGGTGGAGGATACTATCCAAATATGCAGTCTGTTGTTGGTTAGGATGAGGAAAATACATAAACTATTGATGTGGTTGGCTTTGTCTCCAGTTTTGGAACTGTGGTGGAGACTGATAGTGAGGCTGGAACTACTGGTGTTGTTATTGTTATTGTTTGCCTCCCTGAAACTAATGGGCGGGTCTCTGACCCTGTTGTGAACCCAACTGGCCTTGCTCTGACGGACAGGGATGGTTTCTCTCACAATCGAACCAGATGTCATTCACCTCCTAAATGACAGGTGGAGGTGGAGACTAATGCTTAGGATGTAGGCTACTTCATGTTGGTACATAACTATCTGATGTGAATGTTGGTGAGACTTATCAAGGGTCTGCACATAATAAACATGTTGAACTATGGATGGTCCTCCGCAACTCTGTTGGGTGGAAGAAGTCTGCTCCCTAATAGAGGTATTGGTTGTTGCACTCACACTATGAACTGCACTGATCGTACTCATAAGAAGCTACATGTGCTTTGTTATCTCATCCAGCTTATCTAGGTTCTTCGTCCTTTGTTCAATCACTTGAAGCTTCCCAAGCTCCTTCGATCGTTTTTCAATAATGTCCACTTTGGATATGTGGTTTCCATTGATGGTTAGGTCAGAGTTGTCCACCCTATCCACTTCATGTGATGTCATCGTATTGACAACCTTGTGGGGTACTACAAGGGAGGTGATGTGTGAAGGATATTGTTAGATCCTCAAGCGCATCACGGAAGCGTGAACGTCGTATCGAATACGACGAGGAGCGACTAGTCGCACTAGTTGCTCGATGCAGCGGAATTTAAAAAATTTTATACGACGAAACCACATGATCCAAGAACACTTCTCGGATCGTTTCGTCTAAACCACAAACAAGTAATTAGAATTACCTCTTGAAGCGTGGTTGCGATCAAGTCTCTAAAAGAAGAGACCTCCTGTCTCAAGTCCGATCCGACGGAGGAGACGCTTGCGAGCGCGGGGATGAACCGCGTGCTTCTCGCAATCCATGTTGATGATCCAAGAGGCGGATCTCCTGATCTCGACACACGAGATCCAACGTCTTCTTCACGAGCGAGGCGCACCGAAGAATACGGAGATCCACGAGCAGAAGAACGGGCAGCATAACGACGATGCCGCGGCGATGGAGAACCTCTCCATGGCATCCATGGTGGACGGCCATGAGAGGGAGAGAGAGGGCTGACCTCTAGAGAGAAAGAGAGAGAGAGAGATGCTTCTCAAGCATTGTGTGTAAAAAGAGAGCATGGGTATGCCTCTCTATTTATAGGGTTTTGGGATCCATGGATCTCAATCCATGTGTCATATAAAATCAATGGTTGAGATTGATTTATGACAATCCAATGGTCAAGGTTGTTGTTGGTAAAAGCCAACAACTTGTGATTTAATTTTGATTAAATATATTTGATAAATCAAATATATATTAATACCAAATTAAACCAACTAAATAAGGAGTGAAAAAACAAATGAGAGCCTCCTTCCCTATTGGGAGGAGTAGACGGCCACCAATTCCATAAAGGAATTGGTGCCGCCCCCCTCTTCCCATATGGGGAGGGCAATCCCATGGATTGCCATGGGATTGCATATCTCCTTGTTTTTCTCTCAACTTATTTTCCAACAATTATTCACCAAAAAATAATTCTCAATTAATTTTGGGAATATTGCAATCTTGACATTGGAATATTGTGAATCACATTCACAACCCAAAACAAAATGTAATTTACATTTTCAATTAATTAAACAATGTGTATCCAATACACATTAATAATTAATCTACTAATATAAATTATATATAACTCTCTCTAATACATTATAAATCACATTTATAATATATTATGAATAATTGGATATTACTATCCACATTATTCTTATCCTTGATAATTAAATCATATTTAATCATCTTGGATCTCTTTATCTCATGTGTTCAAATAATATGAAACACATTCACATTATTTACATCTTTGATAATTAAATCACATTTAATTATCTAAGATAACTCTCCTTATAATATGAATCAAATTCATATTATTCATGATAATTAAACCACATTTAATTATCCATTTTCTCAATGCTCGGATACATATATCAACAATAGAATTATCCATGAACTCTTTCAAGGACAATGCGCTTTCTCCGCGAATACTTGGAGATAAGGACAGGGCGATTGTATTGTTCCACGTATAGTAACATGGATATTGAGATCACATCTCAAATCCAGATCTCGGGCCTCCCATAGATGCTTGATTAAATCAAGACCGCAAATCTAATCTTCTCATTGAATCTGAATCACATTCAGATTAATGTCCAACATTTGGACTAAGATCAGATTACTTCTCTACTGAGAGGAGTCACTAAAATCCAGACCCGTTTCATCACTCCCTAGGAATGGAAGCGTCATGGTTATACAACCGTTTATGATCACATCACCCTCAGGCATTCCCAATACCTGTACATCCTGCATACTGGAAGACTCAGAATAAACCCGAAGTATTAGATCAACTTTATATTGTCTACTTCAGGGTTTTATCAGTAAGTTTCTCATTCGATCATTGGTAGTCGGTATCGATCATATACTTTCCAAAAGCATATATCATACCTAGGTCTTGATCATATACTTTCCAAAAGTATATATCAAACCTACAAATTCAGTCAAGCTTCCAAAGCGAGACGACCATGCGCACGGTATTTGATTCTTCCCAATATCTCATGAGTGAGCTCATGTCTTCAGGTTCAGTAGTGAACCTGTATGATCCCTTTGAGAGATCGTATTACTCATATGACCTTATATGCACACCAGCGCGCCGGTGTATAGACCTTGATTAGGTCATCAACCTATTGGTCTGCCAAATGTACAAACTCAGACATATAGTAACACATCTGTCTCCGGTCAGAGGATGTGTGCCTATATCATGACAGCATATGATATAGGACTTTGGTTATCTCGATCTCGTTAAGTCAACTCTTTGACCTAACTTATCCGACACCTCCGAATCTCTATTCCTATGCAGAGGACCTGCATCAAGAGGTCGGTCAGATATCAACCTAAATGAGATAGGATTGCCATCTCCTACTCAGGCTGGAGATCATCTCTTAATAATCATTTGACGGTGCTTGATGAGTCCTCAATCTAACTCATTAGATATTCATCTAAGCACCAGCCTCTATGATTCAATAATTGAATCAACAGTTGTATGATCATTAAGATGGCCATGGTACATAACCCTAATTGTACTAAGGGACCTATTATGCAAATTATGTATTCTTCATTTCAGATCAAGGAGTGAATTGCAACAACATTTATTGCATAATGGCTCGCCGTGGGCTCGCATTTCCAACAATCTCCCACTAGCCCAAAGAGCCATTAATGGGCTAATCATTTAAACCCACACTCATGTGACAATCATAGGCTATTTAGAAAATAGCTAGGTAAGCTGATCAGTCACTCTACGCCAAGTCCTTTTACGGCAATTGCATATCTCCTAGTAACAGTGCTCGCATCCAATGCGAATGTTGCATCTCATGCAATCGATACTCAATTTTGTTGGTTATAGTGTTCTTGACACTACATCTTAGAAATGTAGTGTTTCATCTCATGGATTCCCATGGGATTGACACTGCATCTCATTAATTATCATAACCAGTATTCCCATAATCCTTATTAGAATACCTTCATTCCTAGAGATCTCTATCTCCTAAGGTATCTACAGTTAAGACCCTTATAGATCACTATCTACAAGGTCTTAAACCTTTGAAGATAAGACTCTGAGATCATTATCTCTAAGTTTCATCATTTTTTGAAAATATTGTTATTACTGCAATCAAGTGTTTTATCTCCATAGTAGGATTAGTAACAGTTTACTACTCCCACTGCATGGTAGTCATCTGGTTCTTGTACACATCTAGCATACATTCAACTTCTCATAACTGATGCACAAGTGCAAGCAGTTCTAGTATTCACTTCCTCAACTCTTTGAGGTGATATCCCTTTAGACAGGTCACTACCACATCTTAAGGGAAGGAAGCCTTTCTCGGAATTTTCCAAAATTGGAATAAGTCCAAGGTGTATTACTAATGTGACGGTCCCAATACCCTCTTCTCTTTGCTTCTGAACGACTTCAGAATTAAGATCTAAGAGGTATCCTTGAGATCGTATCTCAAGGTATGGAACAACCAAATTATAAAACACTTATTATTTATTCTTATATCATTCCAAATGATTAGAATAATATCTACATTTAGCACGATGAACACAATGGCACTCCCACTAAGCTTCGCATGGTTCATCAAGATTTTATCTGAAATCACAACATTTATAATTTCATCAAATCTTATGTTCCAACTACAAGAAACTTATTGGAGTCCAAAGATGGAGTTCTTTAGCTAGCACACCTTGCTTTCCTCAACCATGAAGCCCTGGGGCTACTTCATATGAATATCCTCAGAGAGGTATTCATAGAGGAATGCAATCTTGACTTACATCATGAATATGTCATAGTCAAGTTGTGTAGCTATAGTTAGCAATATTCTGATGGGTTAAAGCAAGGTCACTGGAGAGCAAGTCTTATCGCAAGCGATGCCTTCCCTTCGATGTGTAGCTCATGGCTACGAACCGTGCTTTGAAGGTCTCTACCTTCTCATCAGGTTCCCTCTTTCTATTGAAGATCCATTTAGACCTTAATGGGTCTTACCCATATAGGTGGATCCTCGAGGGTCCATATACAACACTTGTATATGAAGTCTACATTAGACTTTTATTACTAACATCCATCTTTCCATGTCTTGATCCTCAGGAGCTTCATCACATGAAGTCTGATCATTTTCAGATTTAACTGACACATGGAATCCATCCTCAAACTTATTTGAAGATGTATTAGTGTTTCATCTTTAATTGTCCTTTCAGTTTCCAATATCAGGAGTCTCATTATCTTTTCAAGATTAAATGAGTTTCTTTACTTCATTTTCATCTTGATTCTTAAGAGAGTCATCCTATAAGAATCATATTCTCAAAGATTAGATCTTTTAAGAATCTCAAGGTCATAAAGTAGGTATCCAATACCATCCTTTATTTTCCTAATGAAGTAGCACTCTCCAGTGCTAGATTCCAGCTTACTTGCATGGAACCTTATTAAGTATATAATGCAGTCTCTACTACATATATATCTTGGAAACTTAAGAGATAATTATGCTAGGATTAATCATTGATTAAATCATGTCACACATGATCAATTGTATCTCCCTACAACTCCTTTGAGTTAAGGTTCATTAGGAGGATTGAGATAGGAATGATATTCATATCTCCATAAGGTATTTCTTGAATTCATCTAATAGGTACGGGCTACCTTGGTTAGATCAAATTCATTTCATCTTCCTTCAAACTTTGGTTCTAAACCAAAATTGCGAAATCTTTGAACATTTCAAAGGTTTCTTAGGTGAAGAGAAGAGATCTCATATCATACATAATCATTAACAGATATCACATATCCATAATGTTTACTATGATATAGATGATCCGCATACATCAATATGTATGAGATCCTTAATACCTAGGCATCTTACACCTTTCCCAAGGAAGGATGTATTAGACATTTTACTTTGAATACAATATTCACAAATATGTGAGATTTGAATCTTTAGACAATCTAAAGTTTCATGTCTTACCAGTCCATTGATTTCATCAACAGACATATGTCCAAAATTTGATGCCAGATCATTGTCAAATGATCTTTATCCTCCTATCGATCTTTTAAAGGTTTAATTTTCAGTATTAGAAATCTTAATGAACCATTCAATAATTTTCTAGTTTAATAGAGTCCACTAGATTTTAGATTGCTATCTGAAATATTTCCATCATAACTCTTTATGATAGATTTATTACAGAATTTATGTTTATATCCAACAATTAGAAATAAACAATGAGTGTATTCCAATATCTAGGTCATAGAGACATTCTCTAAGACTAAGGGCTCCCACTGAAAATATGAAGTCTATTGATCTCATGGAAATTGTTGCAACACTTGCATCACTTTCAACATGGATGACCAATAAACCTTAAGATCAAATTTCTAATACATATGCAACCAATTGCAAGTGTCATTAGAAAATTGAGATACAATTATTAGACTTATCTTATCAAATAAGTAAGTCAATATCAATGATTATATGTAGATTAATCTGATGCACTATCTGATTCCTTCTCTAAGGATTCTAGATAGATTTGATAGTCATACTATCAACGCATCAACTTATTGCAGTATTGGCATTCATCCAACTCTTTGAATGTCATATGGAAGTTACAGAATACAATCAATCTTTTGACTATATTTCTTACTTGGGTCCAATCCATGCTTCCATTGCGCTCCCTTTATCTATAAGCAATCATTACTCAAGACTAAGGATCTCTTATGTTAAATTCAAAAGAATTTAATATAAGAGTATTTCAACATTTATACATGCTTCACCCAATTCATATAATATGAATATTATGAAGCTTCATGAATGACTAGAGTATAGACAGTAGAATGATGACACTCATCATCTACATCCATTTAAACTCTTAAAACATAGGTTCAGGTAGGTACTCAAACAATTTGAATACATCATCTGTTATAGAGCTACCATTCTACATGATGTAGAGAACCATGTCATTCATGATTAAATGTCAGGAGCACATATGTATGCCAGAATATCTTCATTGATTTTATAAGGATTATTTGATAATTACGATCATCATCGACATGTCACTTCCAAAGTACATTCGATGAGATGAAGACTTATAGAGACATACAAACCCTAGGGTTTTAGTCCTATTGTCTTATTTAATTATCACTTCTCATTATTATGAGGAATCTTGCACATTTCAACCACATACATTATGTGTCCAATCGCAAGAACAATATCTGGATCAAGGGTCCAATCCATGATATTTTACTGGTTATTATTGAGTATAGAATTGAGTGGGATTAATGAAGGATTATCTGAAATAAGAAATTTGCATAAATATATATAAATATTTAATTTACTTTGATTTAGGAATTTTTATATCAAAGTTGTCTTGCCTTGTCAAAGACACTGAAAGTTCATTCCCTAATCACTTTCAATGTAAGAGATATACTTACCATTATATCTCAGCAAGATCTGGGATCTCCTCTTTATCTTTGTTACATCCCAATAATATGAGAAACTGCAACTCCAATAAAGAGAAGCGGGAACACATTCCGCCTTGCAAGTCCAACTTGCATTTCCCAATTCGGTCTTTAAAACCCGGGCCCACCACCCCTAAGGTGATGTTGACCCGTCGTTAATTGAACCAACCGTCAACAGGAATAGAACTCGCTATGCGCAATCCAATATCGCCCCAATAATATGAAGATCCGATATTGGGGTCACTACGCATACGGCCTTACTCTTTCGAGAAGCAAAGAGTCCGATCCAGATGCGCTTGTATATAGGAGCTGTCACTACGTACAGGCGTCTCCTATATACAATCCCTGGCGACGGAAACCCTTCGCCTTGACGGGAGACCATGGATGTCACTTATGTGATCCTCCACCTCTTATTCAAATTTAATTAATTACTATGAATCACATTCATATAATTAATTCTTCCAAGGGAATTATTAACTCTAATCATATTAGAGTATTCTCAATTGGATATAATTAACTTAATCATATTAAATTAATTATCAATCCAATTCAATCAATTAAACTTAATTTTATGCTTGAATATATATATGGTATTATTCTCAAAGTACGTATTAATTCGTATTTTAATAATTAGAAAAATACATCATAATCCCTCGGACATTATCCCGGCCCTACCCGCTGTCATGGCCAGTACCGACGGGAGTGGGGCGGACCACATACGTTGCAACCCGCTGACCCAACGATCCCCGACTAGACACCATATCCACCTCGGGAAAGGATAATGCCAAAATGATTATTTTGTACTTGAGATGATCATCGGTTCTTCAACCGAAATTATATCATATAGTAATAAAAACAATTTTGATTTTAAGGAAATTTGCTAGGCAAATTCCCAAGTCCTATTCAAGCAAAAAGTTTGATGATTGTAATTCCAATTGTGGTTTAGATCAAATCTAATCAACTAATTGGTTGGGGCCAAGTCAATTAAGGAAATAATCATTCTCTAATATTTCACAAATATTTTTCATAATTATTTCTCGAAATTAACAATTAATTTCATTAATTGACAATCACATGGTTCTTGATTAGGAAAGCAATTTCAGCAGTGACCCCTACTTACTAAAATTGGCATATCTCAATCATATTAAATCCAAATTAAGCAAAGTCAATTTCTAAAGTTTGCTAATTTGATTTAGGACAGAACCTAAGTGATGTTTCACGCATTTCGAGGCAAGTCTAAACAGTAATTAACATTTTAATCACGTTCAGATTCACAGTTCCCGCAACAGTGCATACATGTTCATTAAAATGACCATATCTCGAGCATACGAAATCCGATTTACGCAAACTCAGATCCTATGGTTTCCTTATTTAATGGGGAACATAATACACACAATTTAAACAGTGCCGAATTTATTTACTAAACAGATCTGCGAAATCAAATGCGATGAAAAACTTTCGCGACCTTAGCGAACCCAAGTCGTCCTTGGTTAACGAATCACTATTCGAAACCATCGACCTAAGGCTCTGATACCACTTGAAGGATATTGTTAGATCCTAAAGCGCATCACGGAAGCGTGAACGTCGTATCGAATACGACGAGGAGCGACTACTCGCACTAGTTGCTCGATGCAGCGGAATTTAAAAAAATTTATACGACGAAACCACATGATCCAAGAACACTTCTCGGATCGTTTCGTCTAAACCACAAACAAGTAATTAGAATTACCTCTTGAAGCGTGGTTGCGATCAAGTCTCTAAACGAAGAGACCTCCTGTCTCAAGTCCGATCCGACGGAGGAGACGCTTGCGAGCGCTGGGATGAACCGCGTGCTTCTCGCAATCCATGTTGATGATCCAAGCGGCGGATCTCCTGATCTCGACACACGAGATCCAACGTCTTCTTCACGAGCGAGGCGCACCGAAGAATACGGAGATCCACGAGCAGAAGAACGGGCAGCATAACGACGATGCCGCGGCGATGGAGAACCTCTCCATGGCATCCATGGTGGACGGCCATGAGAGGGAGAGAGAGGGCTGACCTCTAGAGAGAAAGAGAGAGAGAGAGATGCTTCTCAAGCATTGTGTAAAAAGAGAGCATGGGTATGCCTCTCTATTTATAGGGTTTTGGGATCCATGGATCTCAATCCATGTGTCATATAAAATCAATGGTTGAGATTGATTTATGACAATCCAATGGTCAAGGTTGTTGTTGGTAAAAGCCAACAACTTGTGATTTAATTTTGATTAAATATATTTGATAAATCAAATATATATTAATACCAAATTAAACCAACTAAATAAGGAGTGAAAAAACAAATGAGAGCCTCCTTCCCTATTGGGAGGAGTAGACGGCCACCAATTCCATAAAGGAATTGGTGCCGCCCCCCTCTTCCCATATGGGGAGGGCAATCCCATGGATTCCCATGGGATTGCATATCTCCTTGTTTTTCTCTCAACTTATTTTCCAACAATTATTCACCAAAAAATAATTCTCAATTAATTTTGGGAATATTGCAATCTTGACATTGGAATATTGTGAATCACATTCACAACCCAAAACAAAATGTAATTTACATTTTCAATTAATTAAATAATGTTTATCCAATACACATTAATAATTAATCTACTAATATAAATTATATATAACTCTCTCTAATACATTATAAATCACATTTATAATATATTATGAATAATTGGATATTACTATCCACATTATTCTTATCCTTGATAATTAAATCATATTTAATCATCTTGGATCTCTTTATCTCATGTGTTCAAATAATATGAAACACATTCACATTATTTACATCTTTGATAATTAAATCACATTTAATTATCTAAGATAACTCTCCTTATAATATGAATCAAATTCATATTATTCATGATAATTAAACCACATTTAATTATCCATTTTCTCAATGCTCGGATACATATATCAACAATAGAATTATCCATGAACTCTTTCAAGGACAATGCGCTTTCTTCACGAATACTTGGAGATAAGGACAGGGCGATTGTATTATTCCACGTACAGTGACATGGATATTGAGATCACATCTCAAATCAAGATCTCGGGCCTCCCATAGATGCTTGATTAAATCAAGACCGCAAATCTAATCTTCTCATTGAATCTGAATCACATTCAGATTAATGTCCAACATTTGGACTAAGATCAGATTACTTCTCTACTGAAAGGAGTCACTAAAATCCAGACCCGTTTCATCACTCCCTAGGAATGGAAGCGTCATGGTTATACAACCGTTTATGATCACATCACCCTCAGGCATTCCCAATACCTGTACATCCTGCATACTGGAAGACTCAGAATAAACCCGAAGTATTAGATCAACTTTATACTGTCTACTTCAGGGTTTTATCAGTAAGTTTCTCATTCGATCATTGATAGTCGGTATCGATCACATACTTTCCAAAAGCATATATCATACCTAGATCTTGATCATATACTTTCCAAAAGTATATATCAAACCTACAAATTCAGTCAAGCTTCCAAAGCGAGACGACCGTGCGCACGGTATTTGATTCTTCCCAATATCTCATGAGTGAGCTCATGTCTTCCGGTTCAGTAGTGAACCTGTATGATCCCTTTGAGAGATCGTATTACTCATATGCCCTTATATGCACACCAGCGCGCCGGTGTATAGACCTTGATTAGGTCATCAACCTATTGGTCTGCCAAATGTACAAACTCAGACATATAGTAACACATCTGTCTCCGGTCAGAGGATGTGTGCCTATATCATGACAGCATATGATATAGGACTTTGGTTATCTCGATCTCGTTAAGTCAACTCTTTGACCTAACTTATCTGACACCTCCAAATCTATATTCCTATGCAGAGGACCTGCATCAAGAGGTCGGTCAGATATCAACCTAAATGAGATAGGATTGCCATCTCCTACTCAGGCTGGAGATCATCTCTTAATAATCATTTGACGGTGCTTGATGAGTCCTCAATCTAACTCATTAGATATTCATCTAAGCACCAGCCTCTATGATTCAATAATTGAATCAATAGCTGTATGATCATTAAGATGGCCATGGTACATAACCCTAATTGTACTAAGGGACCTATTATGCAAATTATGTATTCTTCATTTCAGATCAAGGAGTGAATTGCAACAACATTTATTGCATAATGGCTCGCCGTGGGCTCGCATTTCCAACAATGTGGTGCCTCTGAAAAGCAGGTAAAAAAGAGCTACTGAACTCTCCATCATATCCTCAAAAATTTGATAAAGGACATCCTCGTCCTTGTTGAAGTGGCTCCCCACACAAGCTGCATCTACTAGCTTCTGATTCTCTACGCTTAAACCCACAAAGAAATTTTGCACAAGGCTTGTCTTTGGAATATCATGATGGGGGCACTTCTCCGTCTGATCATTGAATCTTTCTCATGCTGCGTAAATAGGATCATGGGACATCTAGGAGAAATTAGCAATCAAGTATCACATTTCATTGAGTCGCCCGAGCGGGTAATATTTGTTCAGAAATGCGGACCTCAACTCTTCCCAGGTAGTGACAACCGTCCTTAAGTGATTTAACCAATATAAAGCTTTGTCCATCAGACTGAATGGGAAAGCGATTATCTTCACTACCTCTAATGGGACATTTGAGTAGTGGATTGTTCCATAAATGCGATCGAACTGCTGGAGGTGTACATAAGGTTCTTTACTAATATTTCCATGGAATATTGGGAGAATAGGCAAAATAGTGGGCTTAAGCTCGAAATGCCCATGAATTGCAAGGATTTGTATCCAAGAATTTGTCTATCCTGCCCCTGGATTATAAGCATCCTTTAATGTAAGCTTAGCCATAAGTTCTATGATAGGGTCTTTTCCCCCATTCCCACCTCTACCGTTGTTTCTATCCTCCTCTCTCTTATCTTGTTTGTCCTGCCTCAGCTCGAGAATCATGTTTCTCAATACGGTCTGAAAATTAGCATGCTCTGTTAACTAGGCTTGAATTGACTGAATGGAGCCTAATATGGTGTTGTTGATCTCGCTATGCTCCAACATGATTCCCTTTCCCTTTGGTGGCATCAAGTGTACGGTGTCTGACTTTGAAAATGTGCATGACAATCGATTAGCTCTCAGAATGAAGGAGTCTCGAATACTAATTCGAGATTAAAACCAATCTCAAATAGCGGGTTGATGGATGTTGTGAAGGGTGAAGTAGAGGAAGAGGAATATTCTGGCAATGAATCTCCCCGAATAGAAGGTGAACGGATCCGAGTGTAGAATGACTTCACAAAGTCCGAATGAGAAATACTCTGGTCTGATATCTTCAAAATCAATAGGCAGGATGCGAGAGCACGATGGTTATTGCAAGAGAGAAAATGAGTGGTGGCGGAAATTGTGTAGAAGGATCTCTAGCTCTAGCAATCAAACACAATACAAACCCCAAATTCACCAACTCAATGCAATGTGAAGACCGTGAAAGTTCGGTCAATTATCTTGTCAATTTTTAGTGTTTGGTCAGAATACAGTATTGGAAAGAGTTAACGAGTTGTTAGGTGCATGTCCTTCCCTACAGAATGACCCGATTCATATGACTAGTTGCATCCACTTTCAGCCAGTATAGGAGTAAGTACGGACCGTAAGAATATGGCTACACGTGTTACTTGAGGACGAGCCTTACATGGACTCCTATAAACCTCCCACTCTGCTAAGGGCATTCAGACCATTTACTAGCTATCTGCATTTCCTTACTGAAAAGTGGCTAATCATTTTTGGAGAACCAGTAGTCCATTTGAAAACCCGAGTGTGGCTCTATCCTAGTGTCGTCCCTCTCTCACTTTGTAAATAAATCAAACAATGAGGGGTTACTCTCCCTAAACCAATGATTTTTCCTTACGTTTAGTTTAGGGTCGAGTTTTCTTTAACAGTCCCGAATTTTAGGCAGTTGTCACTTATTTTTAATATTTTCAATGAATCCTCTACCGAGTGTCCAATTTCCTTTTTAACTTATGTGAGTGAAAACAAGGAAGGTGATCGAAAATGCCAATGTGTGATTAAATGCAATGATGCATGTTGGGGTTAGAGGTGTGTGCCTTGTTGTCAGCACTCTATATGCAGGGTAATCCGTGCATAATTTAAATACAGAAAAATAAACTAACCTATATGATGCAAGTGAACCGTCCTAACAATAGCTTCTATTAATGGGCAAGAACCAATTAAATTTGACTAAGTCCAATTACGCTTTATTCTATATGTACAGACATTCTTGTTTAGGATTTTTTGACCTAATTAATTCCCTGGATCAAGCAAATTAATTAAAGCAATCAATAGGTAGCTCACGAAACTCACGTAAAAGAAATAAAAATAAAGCGATGGAAACAAAACTGGTGAGGTCCCCCAAGTGCACCGGCAACTGGCAATATAGACCCCACAACAAATGAATGTCTGTTTATAATATTTCAAATGCTAGAAATAAATAGAAGAAAGTCTATTTTTTTCAAATGCCTGGCCTCTTTCAAATCTTCTTATCCTCCTCTCACGCTCTCCTACAGCTCGGTGAAGAATCAAGCCGCATCCGCTTCGCTTGGGTGCTTCGGCTCTCCTAAGATCACATCGTTCGCTCCGCGGGTCCTCACAAGAAAAAGGAAAGAAAGAATGTGTAAGAAACACATTTATCACAAATATGAGCGAGAAAAATGAATTAAATTAAGTGAATATGAATAATGGAATAAATATGGAAAAATATAAACAAATATGTACAACCAAGAATAGTATGTCAAAAGAGAAACCTAACTACCCTCGTTGTGCCTCCCTGACAATGATGCCATTTTGTTGGATGCTTTTCTTCGAGATTTTTAAATTTAGATGGAATAAATGTGTCGTGTCATTGACCCAAAGAATCCCGCAACAAAAAATTATTTTTTTCTACTTAAGCCAATAATTACAGAAAATGTAGCAAGAGAATTTTTGCTATTTAATTAACCTGTATAGCAACATTATCCAACTTAGGGAGTCTACAATTCCTGAGGGTTATTCAAATAATCGAAAAAATCAATTAAGAGAAAAAGGGAATCTCAAATGCTAACTATCTTCGTTTTTGGGAAATTTTTGTCTTTTTTTTCATTTTTTATTTTATATTTTTCCATTTTCTAATTTTTAATTTTTAGTGATTTTTATTTTTACATTTTTTTTAAATTTTCAAAAATATAATTTTCGAAACAAATTTATACACAAAAGAGATGCAATTTTTTTAGATTTTTCAAATATGACAAAAATGCTCAAAATGTCCAAATAAAATCTTTTTGTATTTTTTATGAGTTTTACTGTTTTTGTATTCAGAGATTTTTAGATTTCTTATGATTTTTAAAATGAATAAAAATAGGGAAAAATGCAAACTGTGAGCAAACAAGATTATTTTGTAATTTAAAAATATAAAATGAAATAAAAAATTATAAAGATTATTTTCCTATAAATTAAAGGAAATTATCAACAAACAGGAACCACAATCACAATTTTCTGATTTTTCGACAATTTTATATGATATTTTAAGATTTTGAGAATTTTGCAATGTTTTTGGGTTTTAAAAATAGTTAATGTGTGAAATTTGCATAGAACTTAAAAAGCCCAGTAAGAAAACTAATCTGATATTTTGGAATTTTTGATGCAATATGTGAATTTTTATTATTTTTTAACTTTCAAGTAGGGAAAAATGCAACGTTTTCGATTTTTTAATAATAGCAAATGGAATTAAAATGCAATCAAAAATTGATATAATGATCAGCCTCGCAGTAGGAGGCTAAAAATTTTTTTTAGAATTTTTAGAGCAATGAAAACATTTATTTCAATCAAATAAATATGCAATTTTAAAGTTCGTAAATGAAGGACTGAATTGTAATTTCTTAATGTTTTTGCATCATAAAGTAACTTGAATCAAATTGTAGGGAGAAAACACAAATTACCCAAACAAAAAGTGCATGGGAGGGGACTTCTTTGCAAATTGTCGGACTCTGGAGGGTGGATTTGTAATTTACCTAAAATAGGGTTTTCAATTAGGGCTACTTTTGTGTTCTTTCCATTCTTCAAGCTAGAACAGGGGGTGCGCCGCACCTCCCTCTTCTCCTCCAATGGGGCATCGGTGGAGGTCTTCTAGGGCGGCAGTGAAGGCAAATCTATGACTTTGGCGAACGGGTGGCGGGCCCATGCTGGCAGCGTGTTCTTGAACTACGGTGCTCCGTGAAGTCAGTGACGGCTGCGGTCAGGTGCTGGCGCGCAAGTGCGCGAGCGGTGCGGGTTTCGCGCAGCGGTGCAGCAGGTGGTGGACGCGAGCAGTTGGCGAGGGTGGCGACCCGGGCGGTGCGCGCGTGTGCGGGTAGCCGCGAGATGGCTGGGTGTCGATTGTGTTAGACGGTGAAATGTGCGGTCTTCGACGGATGGACGGTACGGCCAGGCTGAGGGGCGGCGAGCACCACCTGCAGGTTGGAGGGAAGCGGCTCCTTCGTGTGGGGGCGACACGTGCCTCCGTGGTGGAAGAGGAGCAGGCGGAGTCTCGTCTGCGGTGACTCTACAGGCAGCAGTGACCGGTGTTGAGGCGGAGGAGGTTGCTTTAAGGCAGAGCGGCGCCTACCCATTTTTATTATTTTATTTTTTTTTATTTTTTTGAACATAAGCTTTCTTATTTTTTCTATTTTTTATAAACAACAGATGCTAATAATTTTTTGTAATTTTTTTTTTGAAATCATATGTACCTGCAATAAAGAAAATACGAATACCGAAACAAGCATGACCTCTATGTCAAATACTGAAAAAAAATAAAATAAAAATAAAATAATTATGTGAATGATTTTGGATTCGACGGAATGGAAGATGGATCCGGGTCTCTGGTCACCATGCGTCGCTGGAGGTGAGTGGTCGTGTGAGGTAGAATGTGAACGTGGAGAGATCGAGAATATGAGATGGAAAATCGGGATCGATGGTGGATCGAATCGTGATGGTTGATTAAAAATGATTAACTAAGATTTAGAAAAAAATCAACAAAATTAAAAATGTGAAATATTAAACTATGATTAACCTAGGTTAAGAACAAGAAAAAAAATGGATCTCACCTTAGGAGCCGAAAATTCTGTAATGGCCTCGACGAAGGCCGACTCGCTGTCACCGGAAGACTCGTAGGCTAGGCATCTTTCTACAACAAGAAGCTCTTGCATATTAGGCTCCTCTCACCAAATATTGATCAAATTGAAATGAGGGAGGAGGAGGCATATTAATAGGGAAAGAGTTGAATTTGAATTTCAAAATTTTGAAAAGATATAAAGATAAGGAAAATTTGAAGTGAGATAAACATAAGAAAGGAAGTTAGTGTTAAAACTATTTACATAATTATTTAATTGTTTAATTAATTAATTAATTTTCGTTGATTTATTAAATTAAATAATAAATGTTGATTATTTATATTTTGTGAGGGTTATTTAAGGAAATTAACTATATACATATACTATATACATTGGTATATTATATACATATGTAAATAAGGAAATTAATTTATTTTTTATTTTGGAGAAATATTTTTATATTTATATTTATTTTTATTTTAAATAATAATAATTATTAAAAAGTATTACAATTATTTACATATATAATATTTCTAAAAATAAATATAAAGGATAAGTAAATGGTAAATTGCACAAACCACCCTGAAAAAACGTTTTTCAAACCGTGACTCCAAAATTTATGAAACCACATGCATTTTAAAGATAATTTTTTTAGAATACAATGGAAGTGAGTTTGATTGAATTTGATTCCTAAGGATCCGGAATTGATCTTTCAATTATCGCTTTATGGCTTTTTCCGAATGTGGTTATTTTTATTCTGTATATGATTTTATTTTGCAATTATTTTTATTCTTTAGTAAACATTTTTATTTGCAACTTTTGTTTTGAAAATTATTTAATTTGAGGTTAATTTATGTACAAATAAAATAGTGTAAGCTTTTTACACATATAAACAAAAAAGAATTTACAAAGCATTTTTTTGGATTTTTCGATTAAGGACCCTATCTCCCCCTACTTTATTCCCGGTCGATCAGGTCAAGTCTTGACCATCTCTTGGGGTTCGGGTCAGCCAATATTTATTATATACATACAGTCTTTTTCTTCTTTTTTCCTTTGTTTTTCCTTTATTTCTTTATTTCTTTAATTATTTTAGGTTAAAAAATAATATATGTACAATATTTACACATAGATGCAAGTTAGTAAGAATATGGATTTATTAATATATACATCTGTTTTATAAGGGATTTTAAGCTAAAAAAATGAATAAAGATGATGAAATACAGAACCATCAGTGTCCCAGCCTCAACTACTTAAATTTTGCCGTGGCAGTGGCTTGGAGATAACATAAATCTTAGTTGGGTCAACCTCCATACCATATTTTGAGTTGCCGTGGCCCAATACAATCCCATTAATCACGATAAAGTGATTCCTATCCCATGAGAGCACTAATTTTACCTCGCAACAATGTAGTACTCGATCTAAATGAGCAAGACATGTATCGAAGCTATCCCCATAGATCGAAATCATCCTTGATGACATCTAGAAAACTATCCACCACGTAGGCAAAAATGGCCAACATACAACTTTTGAATGTAGCAGGGGCGTTATACAATCCAAATGGCATCCGTATAAAGGCGTAGGTGCCAAATGGACAAGTAAAAGTAGTTTCTCCTGATCTTCAGGAGTGATAGCAACATGATTATACCCCAAGTACCCTTCCAAGAAATAAAAGAGATCCTTCCCTGCCAACCTCTCATCAATATGATCCATAAAGGGCGGTGGAGAGTGATCTTTCTTAGTAGCTAAATTCAGGCTCCGATAATCTATGCAGAAACGTCATTAAGTAGGTACACTGGTCGGAATCTCTTCACCACGATCATTCTTTACGATAGTAATCTCAGATTTCTTCGGAACAACATGTAGAGAATTGACCCACTTGGGATACAAGATGGGATAAATAAAGACAACATCACACAATTTCTTATTCTCCTTCATGTCAATATCCTGGAGGTTTAGATTGAGACGACGTTGATACTAATGGGAGGGTTTAATGTCATTCTCTAAGTATATATGACGCGAGCACAAAGCTGGACTAATCCAATGGAGATCTGAAATATTCCATCCAATGGCCTTGTAGTTTCTATCAGGAACCTCTAGCATGTGAGATTCTTGTTCGTCAGTCAACTGCAAACTAAGGATGACAAGAAACATCTGGGGGCGACCGGCGAGGAAGGCATACTTCAATGTTGAGGGTAAAGCCTTAAGCTCAGGTGGGGTCTAAATCGTCTATGTGGTGTAGATAATCCATGACTGGTGGGTTCTCCTTCACAGCATACTTGGCATTGAATCTTTCTTTATTCTCGTTTTGGTCTTTTCAGCATAATTATGGTGAATAAGGTAGTGGTGATGGTGAAGAAAAAGATGGTGAAACTCCAAGATCTGGCTCTACTGCAAAAGATCGTTGCTCAGCTAGTGAAGAAGATGATGAAGTCTTTAAAACTCTCTAATCGTCTCTCTCCAACCTCAATTGATGTGTGGGTGGGTGCAATCTCCTATCGCTCCTGAGATAAATATCTTCATATAAACATGTACAATCAAGGGCTATACCTTCTCTGGTGCGGATGGATCATGGGCTACCTGCTCCTTGCTTTTGAAATTGTTGGGATTGGCTTCGACCTGGGCAGGAATCAGTGTCTTGGTGGTGGTTAGGTCACCATGGCTCTGAGTCAGGTCATTCATATTCTTCATCAACAAAGCAAGTTGATCTAGTGTGGGATTCATCAAAGGTGCGTCGAGATGCTCAATGATTGGCTGACACTGAGACTAGAAGTGTGGAGGTTGTTGGTATCTAGAATACTGCTGCTGATAATGAGG
This sequence comes from Ottelia alismoides, assembly GCA_037367405.1. Lineage (NCBI taxonomy): Eukaryota > Viridiplantae > Streptophyta > Magnoliopsida > Alismatales > Hydrocharitaceae > Ottelia > Ottelia alismoides. The sequence continues at coordinate 117,940 of JAZKJV010009087.1, read as the reverse complement.
AGGAGGATGTGAAAACTGTCCATAAGATACATATTGCTACTGATAGTAAGGCCGGTGAGGATATGCATGATACATCTGTTGTTGTTTTTGTCTCTAGTTCTGGAAGTGTGGTGGAGATGAGAAGTGAGGTTGTAACTGTTGATGTTGGGGTGTGGTCTCCCTCCCTGGAAATATTGGGTGGGTTACTAACTCTGTTAGGAACCCAACTGACCTTGCCTAGATGGACGGGGCTGGTTGCTCTCTCGATCAAACCAAATCATGTTCACCTCTTGAATGAGAGGAGGAAGTGGATAATGATGCTCAGGAATGTAAGGAAGCTCCTGCTGGTATGGTACATGTTGGACATGCGAGCCCACGACGAGCCATTATGCAATAAATGTTATTGTGAATATCATTCCCTGATCTGAAATGAAGAATAAATAATTTGCATAATAGGTCTCTTGGTACAATTCGGGCTATGTACCATGGCCATCTTGATGATCATACAGTTGTTGATTCGATTATTGAATCATAGAGGCTGGTGCTTGGATGAATATCTAAAGAGGTAGATTGAGGACTCATCAAGCACCATCAAATGATTGTTAAGAGATGATCTCCAGCCTGAGTAGGAGATGGCAATCCTTTCTTATCTAGGCTGATACCTAACCGACCTCTTGATGCAGGTCATCTGCATAGGAATAGAGATTCGGAGGTGTTAAATAAGTTAGGTCAAAAAGTTGACTTCACGAGATCGAGATAACGAAAGAACTATTTCATATGTTGTCATGATATAGGCACGCATCCTCTGACCGGAGACAGTTGTGTTACTATATGTTTGAGTATGTACATTTGGCATACCAATAGGTTGATGACCTAATCAAGGTCTATACACAGCGCGTGCTGGTGTGCATATAAGGGCATATGAGTAATACGATCTCTCAAAGGGATCATACAGGTTCATTACTGAACCGGAAGACATGAGCTCACTCATGAGATATTGGGAAGATCAAATTCTGTGCACGGTCATCTCGCTTTGGAAGCTTGACCGAATTTGTAGGTTTAATATATACTTTTGGAAAGTATATGATCAAAACCAGGGCATGATATATGCTTTTGGAAAGTATATGATTGTTACCAACTCCCAATGATCGAATGAGAAACTTAATGATAAAACCCTGAAGTAGACAGTGTAAAAATTATCTTATACTTCTGGTTTATTCTGAGTCTTCCAGTGTGTAGGATGTACAGGTATTGGGAATACCTGAGGGTGATGTGATCATAAACGATTGTATAACCATGATGCTTCCATTCCTAGGGAGTGGTGAAACGGGTCTGGATTTTAGTGACTCCTCTCAATAGAGAAGTAATCTGATCTTAGTCCAAATATTGGACATTGATCTGAATGTGATTCAGGTTCAATAAGAAGATTAGATTTGTGGTCTTGATTTAATCAAGCATCTATGGGAGGTCCGAGATCTGGATTTGAGATGTGATCTCAATATCCAAGTCACTATACATGGAACAATACAATCGCCCTGTCCTTATCTCCAAGTATTCGTGGAGAAAGTGCATTATCCTTGAAAGAGTTCATGGATAACTATATTGTTGATATATGTATTTGAGCATTGAGAAAATGGATAATTAAATGTGATTTAATTATCATGAATAATATGAATTTGATTCATATTATAAGGAGAGTTATCTTAGATAATTAAATGTGATTTGATTATCAAAGATGTGAATAATGTGAATGTGATTCATATTATTTGGGCACGTGAGAATAGAGATCCAAGATGATTAAATGTGATTTAATTATCATGGATATGAATAATGTGGGTAGCACTATCCATATTATTCAGAATATATTATAAATGTAATTTATAATGTATTAGAGATAGCTAATTATAATTTATATTTGTTAATTAATTATTGATGTGTATTGGATGCACATTGTGTAATTAATTGAAATTGTAAATTATATTTTGTTTTGGGTTGTGAATGTAATTCACAATTTTCCATTGACAAGATTGTAATATTCTCAAAATTAATTATTAATTATTTTTGAAGAATAAATCACAACAAAAGTTTGTGAAAATTATGGGAGAAATCTATGGAGTTATGCAATCTCATGATATTGCATGAGATTGCCTCCACCATAAGGAGATGGTGGGCGGCTACACATTCCCACAAGGAATGTGATAGCCATCCCCCCCTTTCCTTATGGGGAGTGATCTCCATGCTAATCTCTCCTTAATTGCTTGATCTAATTTAGGATTGAATTATATTTGATGTGTCAAATATATTTGATTTAAATTAGATTATTAGTTGTTGGTTTTTTACCAACAACAATCATGACCATTGGATTAGACATAAATCAATCTCATCCATTGATTTTATATGTCCCATGGATTGAGATCCATGGATCCCAAAACCCTATAAATAGAGAGGCATACCATGCTCTCAAGGGCTATGCTATTGGAGCACATCTCTCTCTCTCCCTCTCTTTCTCTCTACATGCCTACTCTCTCTCCCTCTCATATGTCCGTCCACAATGGATGCCCTAGAGGGAGTCTCCATCGCCGCAACGTCGTCGTTATGCTGCCCGATCGTCTGCTCGTGGATCTCCGTCTCCTTCGGTGCGCCTCACTTGTGAAGAAGACGTCGGATCTCGTGTGTCAAGATCAGGAGATCTGTCGCTTGGATCATCAACATGGATTGCGAGAAGCACGCGATTCATCCCCGCTCTCGCAAGCGTCTCCTCCATCGGATCGGACTTGAGACAGGATGTCTCTTTATTTAGAGACTTGATCGCAACCACGCTTCAAGAGGTAATACTATTACTTGTTTTTTAATTTAGATGAAACGATGTGAGAAGTGTTCTTGGATCATGTGGTTTAATCGCTTGAAATTTTTTTAAAATTCTGTTGCATAGAACAACTAGTGCAACTAGTCGTTCCTCGTCGTATTCGATACGACGCTCACGCTTCCATGATGCGCTTGAGGATTATCCCATATCCTTCAAGTGGTATCAGAACCAGGTTGAAGGTTTTGGATACGGTCCATAAAACCGAAGGCGACTTGGGTTCGTTAGGGTTGCGAAAGATTTATCTCATTTCATTTTCGCATCTCTGTTCAGTGATTATTTTCGACCGTATTTAAATTGTTTAAATATGAAAGAAAACTTGGATTTTGTTCCCCATTAATAGTGGAAATCATAGGATCTGAGTTTACGTAATTTGGATTCCATTTGCTCGAGATATGGTTGTTTTAATGAACATGTATTCACTGTTGCGGGAACTGCGAATCTTAACATGATTAATGAGTTAATTACTGTTTTGATCCACCTCGAAATGTGTGAAATATCACTTATATTCTGTTCTAAATCAAATTAGCAATCTTTGAAAATTAATTTTGTCTAATTTGGATCTAAATTGATTGAGTTATGTTAATTTTAGTAAGTAGGAGTCACTGCTGAAATTACAGTCCTAATCAAGAACCATGTGATTGTCAATTAGTGAATGTAATTGTTAATTTCATGAAATAATTATGGAAAATATTTGAGAAATATTGAATGATGATTATTTCATTAATTTACTTGGCCGCAATCAATAAATTGATTAGAGTTGATCTAGATCATAATTGGAATCACAATCATCAAACTCCTTGCTTGAATAGGATTGGGAATTTGTCTAGCAAATTTCCTCATAGTCAAAAATGTTTTGATTATTACTATATGGTATAATTTCGGTTGAAGAACCGATGATCATCTCAAGTACAAAGTGATTGACTCGGTATTATTTTTTCGCGAGGCGGATATGGTGTCTAGTCGGGGATCGCTGGGGTAGCGGATTGCACCAGATGCGGTCCGTCCCACTCCCGCCGGTACTGGCAATGATAGAGGATAGGGAATGAATGATGTCTGAGAGATCATGATGTATTTTCTAATTATTAAAATTCGAATTAATACGTACTTTGAGATAATACCATATATTCAAGTAAAATCAAGTTTGTTGATTGAATTGGATTGATAATTAATTTAATGTGATTAAGTTAATTATATCAAATTAAAAACACTCTATTATTATAGATGTGTTGTTTCCTTTGGAATAATTAATTATGTGAATATGATTCATGATAATTAATTAGAATTTGAATATGATATGGAGGATCACATAAGTGACATCCATGGTCTCCTGTCAAGGCGAAGGGTTCCGTCGCCAGGGATTGTATGTAGGAGACGCATGTCCGAAGTGACAGCTCCTATATACAAGCGCATCTAGATCGGGCTCTTTGTTTCTCGAAAGAATAAGGCCGTATGCGTAGTGACCCCAATATCGGATCCTCATATTATTGGGGTGATATTGGATTACGCATAGCGAGTACTATTCCTGTTGATGGTTGGTTCAATTAATGACGGGTCAGCATCATCTTAGGGGTGGTGGGTCGGGTGTTAAAGACCGAATTGGGAGATGCAAGTTGGACTTGCAAGGCAGAATGTGTTCCCGCTTCTTTTTATCCGAGTTACAGGTTCTCATATTATTGGGATGTAATAAAGATAAGGAACGAGATCCCAGATCTTGCTGAGATATAATGGTAACTATATCTCTTACATTGAAAGTGATTAAGGGAATGAACTTTCAATGTAGACAAGGCAAGACAACTTTGATATAAAATTCCTAAATCAAAGTAAAATGTTTATATATATTTATATATATTTATGTAAATTTCTTATTTCGGATAATCCTTCTTTAATCATACTCAATGTTATACTCAATAATAACTAGAGAATATCATGGATTGGACCTATGATCCAGATATTGTACTTGCAATTGGACACATAATGTATGTGGTTTCAATGTGTAAGTTTCCTCATAATAATGAGGAATGATAATTAAATAGACAATAGGACTAAAACCCTAGGGTTTGTATGTCTCTATAAGTCTTGATCTCATTGAATGTACTTTTGAAGTGACATGTCGATAATGATCGTAATTATCAAATAATACTTATAAAATCTAAGAAGATGTTCTGGCATATATATGTGCTCTCGACATATAATCATGAATGACATAGTTCTCTGCATTATGCAGAATGGTGGCGCTATAGGAGATGATGTATTCAAATTGTTTGAGTACCTACCTGAACCTAAGTTTTTAAGAGTTTAAATGGATGTAGATACGTGAGTGTCATTATATCTACTATATATACTCTAGTCATTCATGAAGCTTCATAATATTCATATTATATGAATTGAATGAAGCATGTACTCTTATATTGAAATTTTTGATTTTAACATAAGAGATCCTTGGTCTTGAGCAATTGTTGCTTATAGATAAAGTGAGCACAGTGGAAGCATGGGTTGGACCCAAGTAAGAAGTATAGTCAAAGAGTTGACTGTACTTCTGTGACTTCTATATGGCATCCAAAGAGTTGGATGAATGCCAATACTGCAATAAGTTGATGTGTTGATAGTATGACTATCAAATCTATCTAGAATCCTTAGAGAAGGAATCGTATAATACATCAGAATAATCTACATATAATCATTGATATTGACTTATTTATTTGATAAGGTAAAGTATAATAATTGTATCTCAATCTTCTAATGACACTTGCAATTGGTTGCATCTGTATTAGAATATTAGAAATTTGATCTTAAGGTTTAATTGTCATCCATATTGGAAGTGATAACAATTGTTGCAACAATTTCCATTGGATCAATAGACTTCATATTTTCAGTGAGAGCCCTTAGTCTTAGAGAATGTCTCTGTGACCTGGATATTAGAATACACTCATAGTTTATTTCTAAATGTTGGAAATAAACATGAATTCTGGAATAAACATATCATAGAGAGTTATGATGGGTATATTTCAAATAGTAATCTAACATCTAGTGGACTCTGCTAAATTAGAAAATTAATGAATGGTTAATTAAGATTTCTAATATTGAAAATTAATCTTTTAAAGATCAATAGGAGGATGAAGATCATTTGACAATGATCTGGCATCATGTTTTGGACATATGTCTGTTGATGAGATCAATTGACAAGTATGAGATGAAACTTTAGAATGTCTAAAATTTCAAAACTTGCATACTTATGAATATTGTATTCAAAGTAAAATGTCCAATACACCCTTCTTTGGGAAAGGTGTAAGATGTCAAGGTATTCAGGATCTCATACATATTGATGTATGTGAATCATCTATATCATAGTAAACATTATGAATATGTGATATCTATTGATGATTATGTATGATATGAGATTTCTTCTCTTCACCTAAGAAACCTTTGAAATGTTCAAAGATTTCATAATTTTGGTTTAGAACCAAAGTTTGAAGGAAGATGAAATGAATTTGATCTAACCAAGGTAGCTTGTACCTAATAGATGAATTCATGGAATACCTTATAGAGATATGAATATTATTTTTATCTCACTCCTCCTTATAAACCTAAACTCAATAAGAGTTGTGGGGAGATACAATTGGATCATGTGTGACATGATTTAATCAATGATGAATATTAGCATAATTATCTATTAGTTTCCAAGGTATATATGTAGTAGTGACTACAATATATATACTTAATAAGGTTCCATATAAGTAATCTGGAATCTGGCACTGGAGAGTGCTACTTCATTAGAAAAATAAAGGATGGCATTGGATACCTACTTTATGACCTTGAGATTCTTAAAAGAGCTCATCTTTAAGAATATGATTCTTATAGGATGACTCTCTTGAGAATCAAGATGAAACTGAAGTAAAGAAACTCATTTAATCTTGAGAAGATAATGAGGGTCCTGAAATCGAAAACTAAATAGACAATTAAAGATGAAACATTAATACCTCTTCAAATAAGTTTGAGGATGGATTTCATGTGTCAGTTGAATCTGACAATGATGTGACTTCATGTGATGAAGCTCCTGAGGATCATGACATGGAAAGATGGATGTTAGCAATAAAAGTCTTATGTAGATCTCATATACAAGTGTTGTATGTGGACCCTCGAGGATCCAATTATATGGGTAAGACCCATTATGGTGTAAATGGATCTTCAAGAGAAAGAGGGAACCTGATGAGAAGGTAGAGACCTTCAAAGCACGATTCATAGACATGAGCTACACACCGAAGAGAAGACATCGCTTGCGATGAGACTTGATCTCCAGTGACCTTGCTTTAACCCATCATAATATTGCTAACTATAGCTACACAACTTGACTATGACATCTTCATGATGTGAGTCAAGATTTCATTCCTCTATGAATACCTCTATGAGGATATTCATATGAAGTAGCCCCAGGACTTCATGGTTGAGGAAAGCAAGGTGTGCAAGCTAAAGAACTCCATCTTTGGACTCAAATAAGCTTCTTGTAATTGGAACATAAGATTTGATGAAATTATAAATGTTACGATTTCAGATAAAATCTTGATGAACCATGTGAAGCTTAGTAGAGTACCATTGTGTTCATCGTGATAAATGTAGATATTATTCTAATTATTTGGAATGATATAAAGATAATAATAAGTGTTTTATAATTTGGTTGTTCCATACCTTGAGATATGATCTCAAGGATACCACTTAGATCTTAGTTCTGAAGTCGTTCAGAAGCAAAGAGAAGAGGGTATTGGGACCGTCACATTAGTAGTACACCTTGGACTTATTCCATTTTCTGGAAAATTCCAAGAAAGGCTTCCTTCCCTTAAGATATGGTACTGACCTATCTAAAGGGATAGCATAGGAGACAGAGATCTCCATGAATAAAGGCATTCTGATAAGGATTATGGACATACTGGTTAAAATAATTATCGAGTTATAGTGTCAAGGACACTATAACAAAATTGAGTATTGGTTGCATAAGATGTAACATTCGCATTGGATGCAAGCACTGTTACTAGGGGATATGCAAGTGCCGTAAAAGGACTTCGCATAGTCTCTTGGGAACAGAGTGACTGATCAGCTTACCTAGCTATTTTCTAAATAGCCTATGATTGTCACATGAGTTTGGGTTTAAATGATTAGCCCATTAATGGCTCTTTGGGCTAGTGGGAGATTGTTGGACATGCGAGCCCACAGCGAGCCATTATGCAATAGATGTTATTGCAGATATCATTCCTTGATCTGAAATGAAGAATAAATAATTTGCATAATAGGTCCCTTAGTACAATTAGGGTCATGTACCTTGGCCATCTTGATGATCATACAACTGTTGATTCAATTATTGAATCATAGAGGCTGGTGCTTGGATGAATATCTAAAGAGTTAGATTGAGGACTCATCAAGCACCGTCAAATGATTGTTAAGAGATGATCTCCAGCCTGAGTAGGAGATGGCAATCCTTTCTCATCTAGGCTGATATCTAACCTACCTCTTGATACAGGTCCTCTACATAGGAATAGAGATTCAGAGGTGTTAGATAAGTTAGGTCAAAAAGTTGACATAACGAGATCAACATAACCAAAGTCCTATATCGTATGATGTCATGATATAGGCACGCATCCTCTGACCGGAGACAGATGTGTTACTATATGTCTGAGTATGTACATTTGGTAGACCAATAGGTTGATGACCTAATCAAGGTCTATAAATCGGCGTGCTGGTGTGCATATAAGGGCATATGAGTAATACGATCTCTCAAAGGGATCATACATGTTCATTTCTAAACCAGAAGACATTAGCTCACTCATGAGATATTGGGAAGATCAAATTCCGTGCACGATCGTCTTTCTTTGGAAGCTTGACTGAATTTGTAGGTTTGATATATATTTTTGGAAAGTATATGATCAACACGTGGGTATGATATATGCTTTTGGAAAGTATAAGCTTGATAACAACTCCCAATGATCGAATGAGAAACTTAATGATAAAACCATGAAGTAGACAACGTAAAAATGATCTTATACTTCTGGTTTATTCTGAGTCTTCCAGTATGCAAGATGTACATGTATTGGGAATACCTGAGGGTGATGTGATTATAAATGATTGTATAACCATGACGCTTCCATTCCTAGGGAGTGATGAAACGAGTCTGGATTTTAGTGACTCCTCTCAGTAGAGAAGTAATATGATCTTAGTCCAGATATTGGACATTTATTTGAATGTTATTCAGATTCAATAAGAAGATTAGATTTGTGGTCTTGATTTAATCAAGCATCTCTGGGAGGCCCGAGATCTGGATTTGGGATGTGATCTCAATATCCAAGTCACTATACATGGAACAATACAATCACCCTGTCCTTATCTCCAAGTATTCGCGGAGAAAGCGCATTATCCTTGAAAGAGTTCATGGATAATTCTATTATTGATATATGTATCCGAGCATTGAGAAAATGGATAATTAAATGTGATTTAATTACCATGAATAATATGAATTTAATTCATATTATAAGGAGAGTTATCTTAGATAATTAATTGTGATTTGATTATCAAAGATGTGAATAATGTGAATGTGATTCATATTATTTGGGCACGTGAGAATAGAGGTCCAAGATGATTAAATGTGATTTAATTATCATGGATATGAATAATGTGGATAGCACTATCCATATTATTCATAATATATTATAAATGTGATTTATAATGTATTAGAGAGAGCTAATTATAATTTATATTTGTTAATTAATTATTGGTGTGTATTGGAAGCACATTGTGTAATTAACTGAAAATGTAAAATATATTTTGTTTTGGGTTGTGAATGTGATTCAAAATTTTCCAATGGCAAGATTGCAATATTCTCAAAATTAATTATGAAATATTTTTGAAGAATAAATCACAACAAAAGTTGTTGGAAATTATGGGAGAAATCCATGGAGATATGCAATCTCATGATATTGCATGAGATTGCCTCCACAATAAGGAGATGGTGGAAGGCTATACATTCCCACAAGGAATGTGGTAGCCGTCCCCTCCTTTCCTTATTGGGAGTGATCTCCATGATAATCTCTCCTTAATTGCTTGATCTAATTTAGGATTGAATTATATCTGATATGTCAAATATATTTGATTTAAATTAGATTATTAGTTGTTGGTTTTTTACCAATAACAATCTTAACCATTGGATTAGACATAAATCAATTTCTTCCATTGATTGTATATGTCTCATGGATTAAGATCCATGTATCCCAAGACCCTATAAATAGAGAGGCATACCATGCTCTCAAGGGCTATGCTATTGGAGCACATCTCTCTCTCTCTCTCTACACGCCTACTCTCTCTCCCTCTCATATGGTCGTCCACCATGGATGCCCTAGAGGGAGTCTCCATCGCCGCATCGTCATCGTTATGCTGCCCAATCGTCTACTCTCGGATCTCCATCTCCTTCGGTGTGCCTCGCTCATGAAGAAGACGTCGGATCTCGTGTGTCGAGATTAGGAGAAGCGTCGCTTGGATCATCAACATGGATTGCGAGAAGCACGCGATTCATCCCCGCGCTCGCTAGCGTCTCCTCCGTCGGATCGGACTTGAGACATGAGGTCTCTTCATTTAGAGACTCGATCGCAACCACGCTTCAAGAGGTAATCCTATTACTTCTTTGTGGTTTAGACGAAACGATCCGAGAGGTGTTCTTGGATAATGTGGTTTCGTCGCATGGAAATTTTTTAAAATTCCGTTGCATAGAACAACTAGTGCGACTAGTCGTTCCTCGTCGTATTTGATACGACGCTCACGCTTCCGTGATGCGCTTGAGGATTATCCCATATCCTTCAGGTACAATCTGGTGTGACTACTGCAGGAATAGTCTGGGGTTTGCACATAGTAAACGTGATGAACTGTAGATGGTCCTCCGATACTCTGTTGTGCTGAAGTGAAAGAAGTCTTCTCACGAGTAGAAGTATCGATTGCAACACTCGCACTCTAACATGCACTAATCATACTGACAAGAAGCTCCAAATGCTTTGTGATTTCATCCTCCTTATCCCAGTTCTTTGTCCTTTGTTCGATCACATGTAGCTTCTTAAGCTCCTTGGATCATTTCTCTATTATGTCCAGTTTGGATAGATGATTTCTTGTGATGGTCAGATATGCACTGTCCACCCTATCTGCTTCATGTGATGTCATCATGTTGATAGCCTCATGGGGTACTGAAGGAGAAGTAACAGGATGCTTCTGAAAAGCACATGAAGAAGAAAGAGTAGCAGATCTCTCCGCCATCTCCTCAAAAATCTGATAAAGGTTGTCCTCATCCTTGTAGAAATGGGATGCAAACAAGCGGCTTCTACCTCCTTCTGGTTCTCAATGCTTAAACCTCCAAAGAAGTTATGCACAAGGTGTATCTTTGGAATATCGTGGTGGGGACACTTCTCCGTTAAATCCATGGGTATTTCCCATGCCTCGTGAATACGCTCATGGGACATTTGGGAGAAGTTCGCTATCAAAGATCGCATTTGGTTGAGACGTCGAAGTGGAAAATATTTTCTTAGAAAAGCGGACCTCAACTCTTCCCATGTTTTGACAATCTTTCCCAAATGGTTGATCTAATATAATGCTTTGTCCATGAGACTAAACGGGAAGGATGTCATCTTTACTATCTCCAATGGAACATTCGGGTAGTGTATTGTGCCACAAATGTGATTAAACTATTGGAGGTGTACATATGGTTCTTCATTGATGTCTCTATGGAATATTGGGAGGAGTGGTAAAATAGAGGGTTTTAGCTCAAAATGCCGATGAATCTCAAGGATCCTAATCCATGTGTTCATATGTCCCGCCCCTCGATTATAGGCATACATCAGTGTAATCTTAGCCATTGGCTCAATGAGTGGATCTCCTCCTCCAATACTCCCACCTCCATTTTCCTGTTCATCCTCCTCTCTCCTATCATGTCTATCACTCCTTAGCTCAAAGATCATGTCTCTCAATCCAGACTGAATGTCAGGTCGTTCGGTAAAATGTCTCAGAATGGCCTTAATAGAAGCTAACATCATATTATTGAACTCACTCTACTCAGCCATAGAACCTTTACCCTTTGGTGGAATCAAGTGCTCTATCTCGGTTTTTGAAAATGTATACTGCATTTCATTAGTCCTCAAAAATGATGGAGTCTCAAATGAAAGTTTGAGATAAGAGTCAATCTCAAACAATGAATTAGATGAGTAAATGGGTGATGTGGAGAAAGAGGGATATCCGGGAAGTGAGTCTTCATGTATAGAAGATAACTAAACTGGAGTGTGAAATGAGCTCGTAGAGTCCGAACATGAATTATCCAATACGACATCTTCGATGTCAATGGGGAAGATGTGAAAATACGAAGGTCAACACAAGAAGAAAAAGGAAGAGAAGGCGCAAATGGCACGGAAGGAAACAAATACAATGCAAACCCTCAATTCAATAACTGGTCAAAAATGGAGACCGTAAGAGTCCGGTCTTTTATCTTTTCAATTTTAAGTTTAGAGAATCTACATGAAGATACTTACTACCAAGAACACAAGGTGAGTCACCGCTATAGCCCATCATACATTCTCAATCCTCTCTAATCAATGGAACTATCTACGTGGGCTGTCGAGTTCAATATCAAGACCAAAGGGAGAAAGGAGAATGAGCACACCAAAAAGATATTCTAACATCTGAGGCAAGTGCTTGCATCTCAACCATATACCACATAGATGTGTACAGGAGCATAAGGCACAAGTCCAGGGATTTGAGCTCTATCCTTATGGCCACATCCTCACCCACTCTTTATGGAGGTAAGTACCTACAAACAATGTGGGGTTACTCTCACCAATGCAATTATTTTGTCCTTGAGTTTCTTTTAGTGTCGAGTTTTCTTTAGTAGTCACAGTTTTATACAGTTATAATTTTTTATTTTTTTTCAAGTAAGAGGTATAATGAATTTTCCAATTCCTTTTTAATTTTTGTGAGCGAAAATGGGGGAAGGAAATCGAAAAAGATGATACGTGAAGAAATCAATGATGCATACAAAGAAAGAGATGCGTACCATTCGCCGGCACTCTACACGCAAGGTGATCCACGCATAGAGTAAAGATAGAAATAAAACTAACCAAAATGATGCATGAGAACCACCCTAGCAGTAACTTCTATTAGCGGGCAAGAATTGGTTAATTTGATCAAGTCCAATCCTACGATCTAGCCTACAAGAACAGATATTCTTTTAGGCATTTTGGACCTAATTGATTACCTGGCTAAAGCTAATAAAACCTACTTCTAAGGGCTCAAGCACACAAAATCGCGATAAAATAAATAAAAATAAAATCGACGAAAACTAAAATTGGTGAGGACCCCCAAGAGCATCGGCACATGATGAAACAGACCCTGTACACACAACATATATATTGGACTTTTAGAAAACAGAAAAGCGGAAAATTTCAAATAGAAATTATTGCAAATTTTTACAAAAATAATGTGAAATAAAATGCTAAAAAGAAAATAAAAAAATGTGCTCCAAAAATCTGCTTCCTCCAAATCTTCTGCTCCTCCTCCTACGATCTCCTACAGCTCAGTGAAGAAACGAGTTGTCTCTGCTTCACTCAAGTATGTAGGTGCTCGCTCATTGGGCCCTCACAATAAAGAAGAAACACAAGAATATGTAAGAAACACAATTATTATAATATGAGCCAAAATGTAATATGAAAACATAATAGAGAATATAGACAAGCAATTAAGACACACAGAGGTGGATAAGAGGCAAAATGAGAAGAGTAGGTGAAATGGATCTCAAATGAATCCCTAAGTCTGATCTTGGGGTGCCTTTATTGTCCAACAAATCGGATCTTGCAAGAGTTGTGTAAGATCCCTCACGGCATGAGAAATTCGAAGTGAATGCTCATTACTCAACAAGATGCAATCCACACAAAAATTATATATAGGAAAATATAGATAAATAAAAAGAATAATTGAAAAAATAAAAGAGACAAAATATAAACAAATGACATAAAATATGAACATTAATTATGTGAAAAAAAGAAGATAAAAAATAAAAAGAAAAATAGCATGTATCTACAACCAATAATAGCATGCTACAAAGAAATATGTGAGGCGCACTGAAATGGACCAAAATGCAAATACTTTATTTTTAGCGCACAAATAATAACACATAAATATGCGAGATCTTATTGAAATTTTCACAAAAAGTCATGTACGATGCACATTGTTCAATTCAAGCAGGACTAAACAACAAATAAAAGAAATGACTGGGTACACAATGCAAATATTAAATTAACAACATGTAGACACGTGTCCCGAGAGGAACTTATTTGCGAACCAAATAAAGGCAGAGGCTGGAGGACAATTATACCCTTAATCCACGTGGCGCTTCTAACAATGGAGATGCGATGAGATGCAGATCAGATGGTTGATGACTAAACGTGCTTGAGAGGTGCAGATCTGATCTGGATGATTAGATCAACAGCGGAGTTTTGGGGCATTTTTCAATAGTCATGATCTGATCTAGCAATTGCGCTCTTGACCAGACGGATCTTAGAGCGGCTAGAAGAACTGGCTTGAAGGCGAACTCCGATAAAGTGAGATCAAGGGAGGCTTGCTCAATCTCCACTTGAATCACCTCCTGAAGATGTAGGCGCAATCCTACAATCTTCTTGCATCGACCGATGGTAAAAATGAAGGCTTGCGACGTCTACATAGGATATGGTGGTCTGGGTATTAGAAGCTGCAGTTCAACCTCCAGGTCATCTTCGTTTCCTCCTAATGCCCTTCTACAATCTGTGAAATACTCCACGCTCGGAGGCAATACTCTGGCGAGCTTATTGATGTAGAAGATAAAGGGAATGGAGGTGGAATGGGGACCTCCGGCGACGGCATCGGGATGGAAGTCGAACTCCATATCTGAAGTGATCTGGAGGTGATCCAGATGTGGGGGAGATGAACAAAGGAAAGGTGATCGTGATGGAGAGGTTGATTGTTCGTGAATGTGACCGGATGACTCCGAGCGATCATATCGTAGGGTGGTGAAGATGGATCCAATCTATGCTACTGGAGAGAAAATCAAAATAAAATTAAAGACAAAATTGAAGTACAACTACGTACGGTTACCCTACAGTGGTGGATGAAGGTGATAGATTGCCTCAATTCGATGCGACGGTCTAAGAAGCGGAACGTGGCGGAGCTCCGACAATGTTAGTGGATCATGAAATCCAAATATTCGTCGTGCTCCCAATTGAAGGGCATGAAGAGTTGTCACCTCCTCACCTCTCCTACGATCAAACTCGGGCGAAAAAAATCAAGGAAAATCGATCCAGCGACGGCGAGCGATGATCTAGAAGTATATATAGGCATAGGGTCCGGGTAGAATTTGAATTCTAAATGCGTTCTAATCGAGGCGAGAATGATGGAATAGTTGTGTTTGTGATGGAGGTAGTTGATTGGGATGGAATATTGGAGAAAAAGCAAAGATTGTTAATGACCAGAACACGTAGGAAAATGGGAATAAATAAGGGGCGGTGCATGAAAATTTAGGAGTTAGGCGTAAACAGGAGAGTGGACCTATGTCATCGAACCAAGGATTGACCAATCATGAGGCACACAGAATAAGGCAAAACAGACTATACGACAAAAAAAGATAGAAAATGGAAAAGAAAAGAAAATAAAATATGAAATGAATAAAAATTAAAAATATTGTACTTAAAAAATGTTAGTAAATTAATTAACTTAATTATGGTGATTTTTAATTAATTAAATAAGCTATATCGAGCGTATAAATAAATTGAAAGTGTTATTCACAGGTGTATAAAACTATATTTACAACACCTTAATTTTTAATTATTATTTTTATAAATATATACATAATTTAATAATTTATTAGTTTACAGTAATTTGCAAGGGTTTTAATGATATTTTCTTTGATTTTTAAGTTTTTTATTAGGTTAAATAAACAAGGGTATTTACAATATATACATAGTGCTACATATACAATACATACAAGATTTTATTTTTATTTATTTTTGGTTTTGTGGTTTCTATATGTATTTTATATTACTCGAGTACAATATTTACATATAATGAAAAATACAAAATATACAAAACACTAAGAGAATAAATGTACAATTATATGTAAAATGTATACATAGGTATAATATATAATAATACCCCAAAAGGTCACATTTCATACCTTATTTTATATTTTTATGAAACCACCTCCATTTTAA
This sequence comes from Ottelia alismoides, assembly GCA_037367405.1. Classification (NCBI taxonomy): domain Eukaryota; kingdom Viridiplantae; phylum Streptophyta; class Magnoliopsida; order Alismatales; family Hydrocharitaceae; genus Ottelia; species Ottelia alismoides. Next base: position 101,848 of record JAZKJV010009087.1, on the reverse strand, counting down.
AGATTATTTAATTTGGTATACACAGAACATGAATTTTGTTAATTTTGAGTTTTGGTGAAGAAGATATTGATCTTACAAGTTGCAAGCTAATAATCAACTAAGGTTCATTCTTGTGGCTATGGTTTGTGTCTCATGCTGGCAAATCCTATCCTCTACCACTTCAACTGAGGAGAGCAAAGTATAAGTGTAGGTTTGCAAGCTAGGTCATTATCAACAGGAATCATGAGTGTGTTCCAAAGTATTCTACTTAGGCTATCAAGACGACACTTAACTAAGTCTTGTGGTTCCCAAAGAACTAAATCTATAGACCTGAAGAATCTCAATTCCAGTTCCTATAAGTTCATGTGATTATGTAGATTAAGATCCAACGAAGCTCCATTCTTCGACTTTTTTCCAGACTAGTTTAAATGTCAATACCACTCTGAAAAATGCAAATGCATGAAATATATACAAAACATTTTCTTCTGAAAAAAAGAAAATAAAATAAAGACCAATCTTTATGAAAAATTTTCGAAGAATTTTACAAATTTTTATGGACTTTAAACATTTCTTTGAAGATGTAAAAAAGGTTAGGAGATTGAATGTGTTTACAAGGAATATATACAAGTATACATACAGGGATTATATAAATTTTATACATGATTCTACAAGAGGGTTTTATCCACATGTTTAGATACAAGTTTTATAAAAGAATTTTATATAAACATGGAATTTTTTTTCAGGAGGACAAGTTATTAAGGTTTTTATACACGTGGATTTTGCAAAGATATTTATACATCCCATAATTTATATCCCATTTGACAAAATAATTTTACAAAAATGTTACAGACGTTTTCAAAAAAATTTACAAAAGAGTTTACAAGCATTTTTCAAACATCTTTACAAAGATATTTCAAAAGTTTTTACAAACAATTTTTCAAACATTTTTACAAATTATTTTACAAACAATTTTACAAACATGATTTTGCAAACGTATTGCTTTCAAAAATTTTGCAAACATTTTGTACAATAATCATAGTTTTTATCCAGAAGATGCTTTACAAATATTTTAAAAACAAAATATTTTTACAATAATTTTATAAAGATTTATAAAAAATAGTTTTACAAAAAAAATAATAACAAATATTTTTATAAATAGTTTACAAACAATTTTACAAAAGTTTTTACAAAATATTTTACAAAAAAAATTTGGCAAACAATTTTATAAAAGATTTTTATGATTCATTTTACAGATCATTTTCCAAACAATTATTTTTTATTTTATTTTTTTAATATTTTAAGTAGGAGCCATATAAATAAAAATACAAGTTATTGCTATAGTATATATAAGATATATACGACACCCCCCTATACTTAGCTCAAACTATGTCTTCATAGTGACCAAAGAGCTACAAAAGAAGACATAACTCCTACTAAGTACAGAAAAGTGAAAAGAATCCTATACAACAATGACTCAAAGAATAGATGAAAAGAATAGATGTCGGTGATTAAGTAATCCTAAATGTAGAAGATTGTACAAATGGGGAAAACCGAGGAAAAGAATGAACAAACTCAACGACTCGACTTATCCTCCCCTATACTTAGGGTAAAAGATACATAAGTATAGAGAAAGAACATCAACAAGTTGAAGGGCAAGTGAGAAAGCAAAAGAAATAAAAGAAGATAAAAATATGAAAGAGAACAAATGAACGACATCACTCCTCCTATACTTAGGGCAAAGGATACCTAAGTATAAGCAACAACAAGAGTGATGAAATAGAACGAAAATGGAAAAACTCAAGTCATTCACCTTCCCTATACTTAGGATTAATTACATCCTAAATATAGCACGCACACACATGGAAAAGAGGTGAAAGATAAAAACGGAAGAAGAAATAAAAAAATGAAGGATATATACAAGAGAAAATAAGCTCATGTATTAGAAACAAAAGATGTCAAAAATCATCGTCTGATACCACAGATATGGAATCAACCACGGACAGGAATGTATCATGATCTAGATATGGCTTCAACAACTATCCTTTCACGATAAATGGTTGTGCATCAGATGACAATCCAGATATGACAATACTGCCATTGTCATGCACAGCTCTCGCAATGAACGGTCCTAGCCATTTTATTTTTAATTTGTCAAGTAACAACTTCAATTTCACACCAAACAACCAATCTTTCTGATCATGGAGAAAGTCTTCCTTCTAAAGTGTTTATCATGCCAACACTAGACTTTCTCCTTATATATGAGTGAGTTGTCATATGCAAAATCTCAAAATTCCAGCAATCTGTTCAGATCCAACCTCCTATTCTATCATACTTTCTCATAATCCAAATTACATACAAAGGGTACCCATAAAGATTTGTGAATTAACTCAACTGGCAAGTGGCAAGGCTTTTCGTAAACCAACCTATAGGGAGAAATACCCAATGAAAACTTATATGGCGTCCGATAAGACCATAGAACCGCATCAAGCATCTGGGACCAGTTCTTTCTATCTGAACGTACTAGTTTCTGCAATATCATCTTTATTTCCCTATTAAAAATCTCAGCCAAACCATTAGTCAGTTGGTGGTAAGGAGACACAACTCTATGATCAATGGCGTACTCCTTCACAAGCTTCTTAACCTCTCGATTAATAAAATAGCTTCCCCTATCTGAAATAAATATCTTGGAGATCCTGAACCCCACAATAATGTGGTCCTTGAAAAAGGAGCAAACCGTACGACTATCAGCGACTCAGGTGGCGTTAGCTTCGACCCAACGACTAACATAATCCATGGCAAGATGGATGTATTGAAATCCTTGACTGACAGGAAATGGGCACATGAAGTATATGCCCCAAGCATCAAAAACATCTGAAATATGGATATATCATAGGGGCATGGTATCTTTAGAATGAATGGTTCCTCCCATTTTCTGACAATCAGTACAACCCCAAACATAATCTATAGTATCCTTAAACTGAGTTGCTCACCATAGGCCACTCTGTAAAACCTTTGATGTCGTGTGCTTCACCGAATGATGCCCACCATACTCTAATTTGTGACCATGTGCAAGTACGTTGGTGTATTCCTCCTGAGGAATGCACCTTCTCAAGATACAACTACTACCGTTACGAAATAGGTACAGATCCTCCCACTGGTTAAATTGTATTTCGGAATGGAATCTATCAACCTTGTGCTTTGGCCAATCTTGTGGAACTTTCAGCATACCATGGGAGTGAGGCCACAGACAAGATTGTCTCATCTGGAAAGTCTCTGATATGGGAAGAATTGACTGCTTGGAAGTTTTTCCATCTCTGATTCGGGAAAGGTGATCTACCACAACATTCTTTACTTCATGTTTATCTCGAATATCTAAATCGAACTCCTGAAGAAGAATGATCCATCTGATAATATGCGATTTGGCATCCTTCTTTGTCTGTAGGTACCATATGGCTGTGTGATCCGTATATACAATAACATGTGAACCAATGAAGTAAGATATGAACTTCTCTAATGCAAACACGACTGCTAACACCTCCTTTTCCATGACTGTGTAATTATTTTCTGCCTCATTCAGAGTCTTTCTAGCATAGTGTATACCAAGTGGTATCCCATCGCATATCCCCCTTGAAACAACTCCAACTGCAAAATCTAACGCATCTGTCATGATCTCAAAGGGAGAGACCAATCAGATGGTTGTAGGACTGGAGCACTAGTAACCATGTCTTTCATCTAGTGAAATGTAAGGAGGACTTTCTCATCAATAATTAACTCACTCTCCTTGCACAGAAGCTTAGTCAAAAGTTTGGTGATCTTGTTGATGTCCTTATTAAATCGCATATAAAAACCAATATGTCCCAGAAATGACCTCAACATATCAAATTCTACAGTGGCTCTAGCTTGGAGATCACACCAATCTTAGTTAGGTCAGCCTCCATACCTGTTTGGAGATGATGTGTCCCAATACAATCTCATTAGTCACCATAAAGTGACTCTTCTCCCATGAGAGCACTAAGTTTACCTCGCAACAACGTTGAAGTACTCGGCCTAAATGAGCAAGACATTTACCAAAGCTATCCTTGTAGATCAAGAAATCGTCCACGAAGACCTCTAAAAAACTACCCACCATGTCAGCAAAAATATCCAACATACACCTTTGGAATGTAGCAGGGGCGTTACACAATCCAAATGGCATCCGACTAAAGGCATATGTGTCAAACAGATAAGTAAAAGTAGTTTTCTCCTTATCTTCTAGAGCGATAGAAACCTGGTTATACCCCAAGTACCCCTCCAAGAAACAAAAGAGCTCCTTCCCTGCCAACCTCTCACTAATCTAATCAATAAAGGGCAATGGAAAGTGATCTTTCTTATGTCTGAATTCAGGCGTCAGTAATCTACACATACATGCTATAAAGTAGGTACAAGTTGGAATCTCCTTACCATGGTCATTCTTTATGATAGTAATCTTGGTTTTCTTCAGAACAACATGTAAATGACTGGCCCACTTAGAATCCGAGATGGGATAAATAAAGCCAGCATCACTATTTTCTGATCTCTTTCATGATACATCCCGAAGGTTTGGATTGAGGCCGTGCGGGCACTAACGAAAGGGTTTTTATGTCATGCTCTAAATAGATATGATGCCATTACAAAGCTGGACTAATCCCACCGAGATCTGAAATATTTCATCCAATGGTCTTGCGGTTTCTCTCAAGAACCTCTAGCACATGAGATTCTTGTTTGTCGGTCAACTATGAACTGAGGATGATTGGAATCATCTGGGTGGGGACCTGCAAGGATGGCATACTTCAACATTGAGGGTAAAGCCTTAAGCTCAGGTTGTGTTTGAATCGACACTGTGGTGTAGAATAATAATCCACTACTAGTGTGTTCTCCTTTACGTCTGACTCGACATTGCATCTTTATTTATTCTATTTTTGGACTTTTCAGCATAATTCTGGTGAAGAAGATGATGGTGATGGTTAAGAAGAATATAGTGGAACTTTAAGATCTGGCTCTGCTACACATGATCGTTGCTAAACTAGTGAAGAAGATGATGAAGTCGATGAAACTCTCTCAATGGCTCTCTCCAATTGCAACTGATGTGTGAGAAGTTGCAATCTTCTACTGCTCCTAGGATGAATGGCATCAGATAAACATGTATAATCAAGGGCCATACCTATCTCGGGTGTGTATGGATCATGGTCTACCTACTCCTTGCATCTGAAATTGTCAGGATTGGCTTCAACCAGGGCTGGAATCAGTGTCTTGGTCGTGGTCAGGTCATCAAGACTTTGAGTCAGGTCATTCATACTTCATCAACAAAGCAATCTGATTTAGTAAGGGATCACCGAAGGTACCTTGAATGCTCAATTACTAGCTATCATTGAGATTGGAAGTGTGGAGGTTGTTGGTATCCAGAATACTGTTTCCAATAATGAGGAGGAGGATGATGTGAAAATTTTCCATAAGATATAGACTGATGCTTATAGTAAGGTTGGTGAGGATATGCAGGATGCATCTGTTGTTGTCCATGTCTCCAGTTCTGGAAGTATGGTGAAGACGAGAATTTAGGTTGTAATTGTTGGTGCTAGGGGGTGTGGCCTCCCTCCCTGAAAATGGTGGGTGGGTCTCTGACTCAATTGGGAACCCAACTGACCTTGCCCTGATGGACGGGGCTAGTTGTGCTCTCGGTCATACCAAATATCTTCCACCTCCTGAATAAGAGGTGGAGGTGGAGATTGTTGCTCAGGAATGTAAGGAAGCTCATGCTATACGGTACAATCTGTTGTGACTGTTGCTGGACCTAGTACGAGGTCTGCACATAGTAAACATTCTGAACTATAGATGGTCCTCTAATAATATGTTGTGCCGAAGTGAAAGAAGTCTGCTCACGAGTAGAAGTATCAACTGATGCACTCGCACTCTGACATGCACTAATCATACTTACAAGAAGCTCCAAATGCTTTGTGATTTCATCTAGCTTATCCAAGTTTTTTATCCTCTATTCGATCACAAGTAGCTTCTCAAGATCCTTGGATCGTTTCTCTATTATATCCACTTTGGATACGTGATTTCCTATGATGATCAGATCTGTACTATACACCCTATCCACATCATGTGATGCCGTCATGTTGACAGTCTTGTGGGGTACTGAAGGAGAGGTAACGTGAAGCTTCTGAAAAGTACATGAAGAAGAAAGAGCTGCAAATCTCTCTGCTATCTCCTCAAAATTTTGATAAAGGACATCCTCGTCCTTGTTGAAGTGGTACCCCACACAAGAGAAATCTACCAACTTCTATTTCTCAATGCTCAAACCCCCAAAGAAGTTCTGCATAAGTCTTATCATTGGAATATCATGATGGGAATACTTCTCCATTAAATTATGCAATCTTCCCATGCACCGTGAATAGGCTCATGGGACATTTGGGAGAAGTTAACTATCAAAGATCACAATTGCTTTAGACATCCAAGTGGATAATATTTACTTAGAAAAGTGGACCTCAACTCTTCTTAAGTTGTGACAATCTTTTCCAAATGGTTAATCCAATATAATGTTATGTCCATGAGAATGAACGGGAAGGTTGGGAACATTCGGGTAGTGTATTGTGCCAGTAATGCGATCAATCTGATGGAGGAGTACATGTGATTCTTCATTGATGTGTCCATGGAATATTGGGAGGAGTGAAAAAATTGTAAGCTTTAGCTCGAAATGCCCATGAATCGCAGGGATCCTAATCCATGTGTTCATATGTCCTGCCCACGATTATAGGCATCCTTCCGTGTAAGCTTAGCCATTAGCTCAATGAGTGGATCTCCTCCTCCTTTATTACCACCTCCATTTTCCTGCTCATCCTCCTCTCTCCTATCTTGTCTATCATTCCTTAGCTCGAAGATCATGTCTCTTAATCTGGATTGGATATCAACTTGTTTGGTTACCTATGACTGAATGGATTGAATAGAAGCTAACACCATACTATTGAACTTGCTCTACTCAGCCATAGAACCTTTGCCCTTTGGTGGCATCAAGTGCTCTGTCTCGATTTTAGAAAATGTATACAACACTTGATTAGTCCTAAAAAATGATGGAGTCTCAAATAAAAGTTTAAGATTAGAGTCAATCTCAAATAATGGATTAGATGAGTAGATGGGTGATGTGGAGAAAGATGGATATCCATGAAATGAGTCTTCCCGGATACAAGATGACCAAACTGGAGTGTGAAATGAGCTCGTGGAGTCCGAACATGAATTTCTCCAATCTGACATCTTCGATGTCAATAGGAAAGATGTGAGAACACGATGGTTAAAAAAAGAAGAAAAAGGAAGAGAAGGTGTGAAGGGCATGGAAGGATCTTTAGACTAACAAACAAATACAATACAAATGTGTGATTCCTCAACTGGACACAAGTGGAGACCATAAGAGTTTGATCTTTTATATATTCAATTAACTTTAATGAATCAACAAGAAGTTACTTACTACCAAGCACATAGGGTTAGTTGCCGCTATCACCCACCTTACATTCTCAATTCTTCCTAATCAATGGAACTATTTGCCCAGGCTAGTAGGTTCAATATCAAACCCGAAGGGAGAAAGGAGAATGAGCACACCAAAATGGTTTTCTGACATCTAAGGCAAGTGCTTACATCTCAACCATGCACTACAGAGATGTGTACCGTAGCATAGGGCACAAGTCCAGGGATTTGGGCTCTATCCTTATGGTTGTGTCCTCACCCACTCTATCTGGAGGTAAGAAATTGCAAACAAGAGGGGGTTACTCTCCCCAAAACAATGATTTTGTCCTTAGATTTCATTTAGGGTTGAGTTTTCTTTAGCAGCCCTAGTTTTATACACTTTCTTTGAGTTTTTTCTAGCAAGCAGTCTAACGAATTTTCCAATTCTTTTTTATTTATGTGAGTTCAAATAGGGAAGGAAATCGAAAAAAATCAATGCACGATGAAATCAAAGATGCATGCAAAGAGAGATGCATATCTTTTGCCATCACTCTACATGCAAGGTGATCCGCGCATAAAATAAAGATATAAATAAAACTAACCTAAAGGATACACGAGAAATGCCCTAGAAGTAACTTCTATTAGCGGGTAAGAACCAGCTGATTTGACTAATTCCAATCCTACAATCTAGGATATTGGAACAGTTATTCTTTTATGGGCTTTGGACCTAATCAATTACCTGGCTCAAGAAAGATAATAAAACCTACTTCTAAGGGTTCATGCACACAATACGATGAAAAAACAAATACATCGATGAAAATAAAAACTGGTGAGGTCCACAAAGTGAACCGACACTTGGCGAAATAGACCTCGCATACACAAGTTATATAATGGCCTTTTAGAAAATAGAAGAAGATGCAAATGACAAACAGAAATTATTACAAATTTTCACAAAAATAATGTGAAATAAAATGCCAAAAAGAAAATAAAAAAATGTTCTCCAAAAATCTGCTTCCTCCAAATCTTCTGCTCCTCCTCCTATGCTCTCCTACATCTTAGTGAAGAAATGAGTCGTATCTGCTTCGCTCGGGTGCGTCGGTGCTCCTAGTAATGTCCCCCTCGCTCGTCGAGCCCTTGAAAGAAAGAGAAAACACAGAATATGTAAGAAACATAGTTATGATAATACGAGCAAAAATGTAAGAAGAAAATATAACAGACAATATAGACAAACAATCAAGGCACACACTAAGGTGGATAAGAGGCAAAATGATAAGAGTAAGTGAAATGGATGTCAAATGAATCCCGAAGTCCAATATGGGGTGCCTTCAGTGTCTAACAAATCGGATCCAGAAAGAACTGTGTATGCTCCCTCATGGCACGTGGATTTTGAAGTAAGTGCTCACTCCTCGACAAGATGCATTCCACACAATAATTTTATACTGGAAAATATAGATAAATAAAAAGAATAAATGACAAAAAAGAGACAAAATATGAATAAATGACAAAAAATATGAACAAGAAATTGTGACTAACAAATAAGACAAAATGTAAAAAGAAAACAAATAGGTTTCTACAACTAAGAATAGCAGGCTACAAAGAAATATGTGAGGTATGCTAGATAGGACCAAAATGCAAATACTTTACTTTCAAGGCCCAAATATTAACATATAAATACACGGTCTTATTGCAATTTTCACAAAAAGTCATGTGCGATGCACGTTGTTCAATTCAAGCAACACTAAACATCAATTAAAATAAATGCTAGGGTACACAATGCAAACATTCAATTAGCTACATGCACACACGTGTCTCAGAGGGACTTATTTGTAAAACAAATAAAGGTAGTTGTAGGAGGACAATTATACCCTTAATCCATGTGTCTCTTTGAACAACAGAGATGCGATAAGTTGTTGATCAGACAGTTGTTGATGAAACGTGCTTGAGCGGTGCGGGTCTAATCAAGATGGTTGGATCAACGATGGAGTTTTGGGGATTTTTTCAATGGCTGTGATATGATCTGGTAGCTTGCTCTCTTGACCAGACAGATCTGGGAGTGTATGGAAGAACTGTCTTGAAGGTGAACTATGACAAAGTGAGATCAAACGAGGCTCGCTCAATCTCCACCCGAATCACCTCTTGAGATGTAGACACACTCCTGCAAGTTCCCTGCATCGACTGATGGTGAAAATGAAGTTTCATGTTGTCCGCATTAGGATTTGGAGGTCGGGGTGTTAGGAGTTGCAGGTCAACCTTCAGGTCCTCTCAGTTGCCTCCTAATGCCCTCTAGCAACCTGCAAAATACCCCATGCTCAGAGGAAATACTCCGATGAGCTTATTGAGGTAGAAGATAAATGATATGGTGGTGGAATGGCGACCTCCGGTGACGGCGATGGGATGGAAGTCGAACTCCATATCCGAAGTGATTTGGAGGGGATCAAGATATAGGGAGAGATGAAGAAAGCAAAGGCGATCGTAATGGAGATGTTGGATATTTGTGAATGTGATCGGATGACTCCGATAAATCAGATCGGAGGGTGATGAAGATGGATTTGATCTATGCTACTGAATAGAAAATCAAAATAAATTAAAGACAAAATTAAAGGACAACTACGTACGGTTACCCTATGATGGTAGATGAAGGAGATAGATCACCTCGATTCGATGCGACGGTCGAAGAAGCGGAACATGGTGAAGCTCCAAATACGTCAGTGGATCACAAAATCCAAAGACTACTTGCGCTCCCAATTGGGGGAATGAACAACTATCATCTCCTCGCCTCTCCTAAGATCAATCACGGGCAAAGAAAATGAAGGAAAATCAGGTCTAGCAGTGACATGCGGAGATCTGGAAGTATATATTAGCATAGGATTCAACCAGATTTTGAATTCTAAACATGCACCGATCAAGATGAGAATGATGGAATAGTTGTGTTGGTGATGGAGGTGATCGATTGGGTTGGATTATTGGAGAAGAAGGTAGAAATTGTTAATGACTAGAACTCATGGGGTAATTTGGAGAAGGAAGGGGAGGCACGCGGAAATTTCAGAGTTAGGCGTACACTAGAGAGTTGACCTGGGACAACGGACTCGGGATTGACCAATCAAGAGGCGTGATGAATAGGACAAAGCAGACTACACGACAAAAAAAGATAGAAAATGGAAAATAAAATAAAATGGGAATGAATTAAAAATAAAAAATAATGTAACAAAAAATGTTAGGAAATTAATTAACTTAATTATGGTGATTTTTCATTAAATACATAGGTTATATAAATGGTTACAAATAAATAAAAAGTGTTATTTACAGGTGTATATACCTATACTTATAACATCTTAATTTTTTCATTTATTATTTTTACAAATATTTACATAATTTAATAATTTATTAGTTTTTAATAATTTACAAGTATTTTACTAATATTTTTCTTTGATTTTTAAGAAGTGATTTATTATGTCAAATAAATAAGGGTATTTATTATATATACAAAGTGCTACATATACGATATATACAATTTTTTTATTTTTAGTTTTGTGATTTCTATTTATATTTTATATAAGTCGAGTACAATATTTACAATTAATAAAAAATACAAATTATACAAAAATACAATGAGAATAAATGTACAAATTATATACAAATAGTATACATAGGTATAATATACAATATACCCCAAAAGCCAAATTTCACACATTTACTCGGATTTTTATGAAACCACTCTATTTTAAAGATTATTTAATTTAGATTACAAATAATGTGATTTGATTAATTTTGAGTTTTGGTGAAGAAGATATTGATCTTACATGTCGAGCTTTGCGGCTTTTTCATAGTGTTGTAAATTACACAATGTACATTGATTATTCTTGCAATTATTTTTATTATTTTCGAAATATTTTTGTGTACAATTTTCATGATTAAAACAATTGTGTTTGAGTTGAATTAGGATATAAATAAATTAATGAAAAGATTGTATTATATACAGTAAGATACAAGTGGTGAATGTACACTGGTGGAACATGATTTTCGATTTTCTTGTATTTAGGCCTTATCTCTCCCTACTTTATTCATGGTCGATCATGTCAAGTCTTGACCTTCTCTCAGGGTCAGAGTCATATTGTACTTATTACATATATACAGTATTTGGTTTTCTTTATTTTTCTTTATTTCATTATTTATTTATTTTAGGTTAAAATTAGTGATAAATATATAATATTTAGACAAGAATTAAGGTTATTAAAAGAATATGTTTATTGATATTTACAGGTGTTTTATAAGAGATTTTAAGCTAAAATAAATGAATAAAGATGATGAAATGCATATTTAATAGGCCTTCATCTAGACAATCATTTTCTAATGGTCGCAGCATTGTTAAAATCGATCCCATTTGGATGGAGGTCATAAGAGTCTCTGCTTCACATGAAACATGAATGACATAATGTAGAGATATAGTAATGAAAATCCACTGAAGTTTTTTTTCAAAAAAATAGAAAAAATAAGGTGGGGGAGCCACCACCTGCCACATTTTTCATATTTTTTACTTTTTTTTATAAAATGAAGCATGAAAATTTATCACTATATCTCTATATTATATCACTCAAATTTCATGTGAAACAGAGACTCCTATAGCCTCCATCCAGATAGTCATTTTAAAACGATCGCTGAATTATTGAGATCGATCATGTATGAATGGAGTTCGTATGAGTCTCTGTTTCTCACGAAACATTAATTATATAATATAAAAATATAGTGATGAATTTTTCACGGTTTTTTAAAATTAAAAAAATTAAAAATAGAGTATGGGAGACAAATTAACTCTCCCAAGAGGCAACCCCATTTTACCCTCTATCTATAAGAGCCTACATGCTTGAAAATCGTCCACGTATGGGCATGCCATGGAGGAAGGACCCAGCCTCCCCGTTATTATAGTGTCCCCAATTTTAGGTGGAGATTAGCGGTATCGTCCTTCCTGTTAGTATTTCTTTCCTTTTTAAATTACAAAAATAAGATTTGATTACTCGGTATACTACTAATAAACAATAGAATGATTCTCAACATCCCCTTCCCTCATCCACCTCTTCCTCAATTAGTATGTTTTAGATGTCCAGTACGTGGGTTGCAGTAGACAGCAAATCAAAAGGGCATTCCAACTTTTTCTTGGAATTCAATTGAGTACATATTAACTTTTTCTTATCAATATTCCTACTTTTGTTTACCTTTCTAAATAAATAAATATAGGAGGTGAAATCTAAACTCCAATCTAATTATACTATAATATAAAAATCCAATCACCATGTCAAAAATTTTATTAAAAATAAGTATATTGTAGACATTACAACCAACATTAATATATTATTTCATTGCGAAGTTTACATACAGTGATAATTAGGTCAAGGGGCAATGAATAATTTAATATTCATCAATTTATCATACGTAATTAAGTTTGTAAAAATGATTGTTATTTGGTATAAAATCATATTTGATCTTTTTAATTTTACGAGGAATATCATATTTTTTATTAGTAGGATTATCATATTTGTTACCGATATATCTGCTGAGCAGCATTAATTATTAATAAGTATAACTAAAGGTCAATAAGAGAGTTCAATTTAAACAACTTAGTATAAAGTAGGTTCGACCTCTTTGATTTTAATATTTTTTCCAAAAATAATTCTGAATTACAAATAATAAAATATGTTGTTTAAACCCTTAAATTTTTTAATAAAAATATCGGTACTTAAGTTTTTCTTTTAAACTAATAAGTTTATTTTAATTTCATCACTCAAGTTTTTATCTTCATATTTTTTAAAGAATGATGCGACATGTTAAAAAAATTTCTTAACAACTTTAGAGAAGATATCGTACAAATTCAAAATAATTTCTTGCATAATTTTAAGTATTATCTATTTATTTGAAAAGAAAACATCTTTCTATTTTATTTATCCCCCAAGCAAGAATCAAGGGCATGAGTAAGTGATAATAAATGTATGTTGGACAAAATAAGAGAAGATTAACCCAAAGATATCAAGAATATAGGATATCTTAGGTAGAATGAGTGGTGGCCAAAGGAGTGGGTTGTAGACAATGTCATGATAGATGAAGTTATGATTATAGCCATGCAAATGAACTGCTACAATAAAGTAGTTAAATGGGACTAAGAATATCATATGTAGACTTTCGAATATACTTGATACTCTTAGTCACAAGTCGTAGATGGCTAGAGGCGTGCCTTTATGTACACTTTGTCCATGATTATATATTGAAGCATGTTGCTTAACCTTTTTCATGACTGGGTTTGAAAGGGAGGAGTCCCAAATTGAGTAACTAGTGGGGAATAAAGATTTGGATTATTTATCCCCAAGGAGAGATGGCATCATTAATATATGTATTCGTAATAGAGGTTAGATTTAAGTTACCTTTAATTGTATATTTTATTAATAATATGGATTTTGTTCCCAAAGAAAACCACACTACAAGGGGGTTGCGAGTATATGAACATAAGCATGCAAATGAACTGCTCTGGGGCTATGATTATAAGAATATGAGTAAGAAAATGAATTGTTTGTAGGTGGACCTCTCCCTGTAGTAGCCACTCTCATTCATGACTAGAAAATAGTTAGAGGCGTGCGTGTAAGTAGGCTTGGCAGGAGAACATGATTGTACATAGTTTCCTATTCACTATATGACTAAGATTGGACATGTATTTGTTAATATCATTAACCAAGATAAATAAAACAATTATTATTGTTTACCTAGTTAGAAGAGATCATGGTTTTTGTCATATTATACCATGCTTGTTGCTTGATTTTAGTCATATATTGTTTTCAATTGTCTTTCCAGAGATACAGATGCCCTATATTTCATTGCTTACACAGATATGGTCCGCAAAGAAAGTCCCAATTATGATTATATAAATATGAGCGTGCAAATAAACTCCTACTATAAGGTAGCTAGGTATGGAGCTATAACTATATTATTGGTAGACATGTCCTCTTAGTAGTAGCCATTCTCATTTACAAGCAACATCTAATTAGAGGTGCACATTAATGTATATTGAGCTTGCGGATATGATTGTACAAAGCTTCATATTCATTGCATGATTAAAATTGGACAAGTATTCAATGTATACCAGATAATAGTTTTGTTCATATTATTAATGATTTTTTCTTAACCTCGATTATATATTTCTTTCAATTCCATTCACTACATCGACATATCTACCTTATTTTTCATTTCATATAATAAGAAAGTGGATGCAACATAAATAACATGTTTATAACTCTTTCTTTGATGATTTCTAAACATGAAAGGGTATGTATATGTATGTACATGATTTTATGGTTGCAATTCGATTTGGATTATTTATCTTTCAAAGTCTTTCATCTTTTAGAAATCTGTATAATCTTTCTTAGATGTGCTTGTTGGACAAGCGATCCCACAATGAGCCATTATGCAATAAATGTTATTACAAATATCATTTTCTGGTATAAAATGAAGAATAATTAAGTTTCATAATAGGTCCCTTAGTACGCTAGAGTTATGTACCGTGTCCATCTTGATGATCATACAGTTGTTGATTCAACTATTGAATCATAGATCCTGGTGCTTGGATGGATATCTAAAGAGTTAGATTGAGGACTCATCAAGCATCGTCAAATGATTGTTAAGATAGGATCCCCAGCCTGAGTATGAGATGGCAATCCTTACTCTAATGGGATGATATCTAACAGACCTCTTGATGTAGGTCCTCTGCATAGGAATAGAGATTTGGAGGTGTTAGATAAGTTAGGTCAAAGAGTTGACTTAACGAGATTAGGATAACCAAAGTCCTATGGCATATGTTGTCACAATATATGCATGCATCCTTTGACCGGAGACAAATGTATTACCATATGTCTGAGTGTGTACACTTGGCAGACTCATAGGTTGATGGTTGTATCAAGGTCTATAAACTGGCGTGTTGGTGTGCATGCAAGGGAATATGAGTAATACGATCTCTCAAAGGGATCATACAGGTTCATTTACTGAAGCGGATGACATGAGCTCACTCATGAGATATTGGGAATCAAATTTTGTGCACGTTCGTCTCACTTTGGAAGCTTGACTAAATTTGTATGTTTGATATGCTTTTGAAAGGTATATGATCCATACCTAGGTATGATATATGCTTTTGGAAAGTATATGATCGATACCAACTCCCAATGATAAAATGAGAAACTTATGATAAAATCCTGAAGAAGCCAGTCTAAATAAGATCTAAAACTTCGGGTTTATTCTAGGTCTTCCAGTATGCAGGATGTACAGGTATTAGGAATACCTTAGGGTGAACTGATAGCTAACGATTGTGTAACCATGACGCTTCCATTCCGAGGGATTGATGAAACAAGTATGGATTTTAATGACTCCTCTTATTAGAGAAGTGATATGTCTTAGTACAAACGTCAGACATTGATCTGAATGTGAATCAGATGCAATGAGAGTATTAGATCTACAGCATTGATTTAATCAAACATCCATGAGAGGTCCTCGAGATTTGGATTTGAGATGTGATATGAATATCCAAGTCACTATATGTGGAACATAAAATCGTCTTGTCCTTATCTCCAAGTATCCACGGAGAAAGTGCATTTTTCTTGAAAGAGTTCAAGAATAATTCCATTGTTGAATTATGTATCTAAGCATTGAGATGTTAATAAGTAAATGTGGTTTAATTATCTGAATATTGTGAGTACGATTCATATTATTTGAATAAATGGCAATAATGATCCAGGATAATCAAATACGATTTAATTATCAATGATATGAATAATATGGATAGTACTATTGATATTATGTATATTACAAATGTGATTTATAATATATTAGAGAGATCTTGTTGTAAATGGTATCTTCCAATTAATTATTAATGTGAATTGGATTCACATTAGAAATTAACTGGAAATACAATTTGCATTTTATTGTGGGTTGTGAATATAATTCATAATTTTTAATGGCAAGATTGCAATATTCATAAAATTAATTTGGATATTTTTTTGTGAATTAATTTATAACAAAAGTTGTTGTAAATAAATATGAAGCATTGGAGAAGCCACCACCATCCATTTAATGGATGGTGGATGGCCACTCTTAACTTGGTCTCAAGATTGGTCGCCCCCCCTCGCGCCATTTTAGGGAGGTGGGTGGCCTCTTACCCAATCCTTTCATGCAAGTTAATTTATTTCAAATTAAATTATGTCGTTTGTTCAATATACATTTAATTTAATCTAAATAAATTATTGTGTTATTTTTACAATAAAATCATGACCATTGAATAGAAACACAAATAAATCTCAACCATTGATTTTGTGTTTCACATGGATTGTGATACATGGACTATGATCCATGGACTCCTAAAGTACTATAAAAGAAGAGGCAATCCTAGATCTTCTTTTACTCATAACAATTGAGTCGTCTCTCTTTCTCATTCTCATTATACATTCCCCATTTCTCTCTCTTAGTGGTTGTCCACCTTGTGCCCTAGAGAGAGTCACCGTCGATGCTAAATTATTGTGTTGATGCTTCGACCACTAGTGGATCTCCGTGAGGATTGCGAGGAGTACACATCTCATCAATGTGCTCGCAAGCGTCTCCTTCGTTAGATCAGACTTGAGACAGGAGGTCTCTTGGTTTAGATACTTGATCGCAACTATGCTTCAAGAGGTAATCCTACTAGTACTTGTGGTGAGATGAAACGATCAGAGAAGTGTTCTTGGATCATGTGATTTCATAAAATTTAAAAAATTTCAATTTTGTTGCACTAAGCAACTAGTGCGACTAGTCGCTCCGATCGCATACGATGCGATCATCACGCTTCTCTGATGCGCTTAAGGATCTTTCCATATCCTTTAATTTGTATCAGAGCCAGGTTGAGGTCTTGGACATGATCCAAAACCCTTAGTGAACAAGGTTAGTATTCGGATGCACGAAACTCATTGTTTGTTGCAATGGATGCAAGATTTGAAATCATTTTTTGTAAAATAAAAATCTATTGTTTATGTACTGTTTAGACATATTTTTTATTAATAAAATGTATTTAGAATGGTTAAATATATCCCAAAAATATTATCCTAATTTTGGTAGTAAAAGTGCATGAAAATGGTTCGAAGAGTTCTCGCTATGGAAAACTGTTTTGCATGTATTCACTGATCTGTAAGAAAACTAATTTTGCTTACTGTTTTTCCATCATTAAATATAAAATAAATACTTGGATTAAGTAGAGAATCAATCCAGCAAACCTCTCGAATTTATTTTGTGTGATTCCGACTATGTTTGCCCTAGATGTTCCATATTTAGTTGAGATGGGTTAGACGATGATTAGATCATCAAACCTCTTTACTTTATGTATTTATAATTCAATGGAAATCGTGGAAATTATGAATTTACCTTTATTGAATATGATGTGTAATAGTTACGAAAATAATTAATTAAACATCATAGGCTATTGAATGGATGTTTCATGAAAACCTTAGTTCATCCTACAATAGTTGTAGGATAATTTCTACATGCAAAACATTGTTACTTGAATAGGATAGAGGATTTATTTAGCAAATCTCCTAATAATATTAATCAAAATGTTTTGATAAATATTATATGATATAAATTCAATTTGAAGATCGATTATCATCTCAAATACAAAATGATCAAATCACATTATCCTAACCTGAGGTAGTTATGGTGTCTAATTGGGGATCGATGGGGTAGCAGGTTGCTCAATCAGTGGTTTGTCCCACATCCTTTACGTACTAGACTTGACAATAGGTATGGAAAGGATAATTCTTGAAGCGATCAAGATGTAATTATCTAAATATTAAAATTTGAATAATATGTATTTTTGATATTATATCATCCTTCAAGTAATTATCAAGATTGTTTGTTGGTTGATTAAATTGGATTCATAATTGATTTGATATGATTAAATTAATTGCATCTAATTAGTAACAATCTATTATGAATAGAGTAGTATTTCCCTTGAAAGAATTAATTATGTGAATATGATTCATAATAATTAATTATAAATTGAATGGGATATAGAGGATCACATAAGTGGCATCCATCATCTTCCGTCAAGTCGAATGGTTCCATCGTCGGGGATTCTATGTAGGAGACACATGTCCGAAGTGACAGCTCCTTCATATAAGCGCATCTGAATCGTTCTCTTTGTTCTCGAAAGAGTAAGGTTGTATGTGTAGTGACCCCAACATCGGTTGCTCATATCATTGGGGCGATATTGGATTGTGCATAACGAGTGATAATCCTGTTGATGGTTGGTTCAATTAACGGCATGTCAACATCGCCTTAGAGGTGGAGGGCCCGAGAGTTAAAGACTGAATTGGGAAATGCAAGTTGGACATGCAAGGCGAAATGAGTTCCTGCTTCTTTTTATCCACGGTACAGTTTCTCATATTATTGGGATGTAACAAAGGTAAGAAAGGAGATCTCAGATCTTGCTTGAGATATAATGTTAAGTAAACCTCCTACATTGAAAGTGATTAAGGGAATGAACTTTCGGTGTTGACAAGGCAAGACAACTTTGATATAAAAATTCCTAAATCAATGTAAAATATGTATATATATGCAAATTTCTTATTTCAAATAACCTTCAATAAATCCACTCAATAATATACTCTGTAATAAACAGTAAAAATATCATAAATTGCATTCATGATCTAAATATTGTTCTTGCAGTTGGACACATAATGTATGAGGTTGCAATGTGAAAGTTTCCTCATTATAATGAGAATGACAATTAAATAAACAATAGGACAACAACCTAGGGTTTGTGTGTCTATAGTCTTGATCTCTCATCGTGGGTGCTTTGGAAGTATCATGTCGATGATGATCGTAATTATCGAAAATCCTTATAAAATCTAAGAAGACGTTTTGGCATACATATGTGCTCTCGACATTTAATCATGAATGGCATGGTTCACTGTATTATGCAGACTGGTGGTTCGATAAGAGATGATGTACTCAAAAAATTTGAGTACCATCCTAAGCCAAAAGTCTTTAAGAGTTAAGATGGATGTAGATATGATGATTATCATCATTCTATTGTCTATACTCAAGTCATTCATGAAGCTTTGTAATATTCATATTGTACGAATTGAATTAAGCATGTATACATGTTGAAATGCTCTTATATTGAAATCTTTTGAGTTCAACATAAGAGATACTTTGTCTAAAGCAATGGTTGTTTATAATGAAGGGAGCACAGTGGAAGCATGGGTCTGATCCAAGTAAGAAGGAAAGTCAAAATGTTGATTGTACTTCTATGATTTCCATATAACATCCAAAGAGCTGGATGAATGCCAATACTGCAACAAGTCGATGTATTAATAGTATGGTTTCTTTACTATCTAAGATCCTTAGAGAAGGATCCGGATAGTGCATCGAAATATTATACATCTTGCATATAATCATTGAAATTAACTTGCTTATAGGATAAGATCAACATCTAAAATTGTATCTCATTCTTCAAATTATTTACTTACAATTGGTTGCATATGTTTTAGAAGACTGGAAAATTTTATCTTAAGGTTTAATAGTCATCCACATGGATGTTGATGCAATTGTTGCAAATCTCCATTGGAAACAACATGCTTTTCACGGCTTTTTTATTTAATTGAATTATGAACAAGTCATCGCAACCCAATCAAGCATCAACAAAAAAATTATTTTTTTCCTTCTCAAGATGAATTAATTACAAAAGAAATGTAGCAAGAGAAATTTTGCTATTTATTTAGCATGTATAGCAACAGGATCAGACTCAGGTAGGCTACAAATCCCGAGGGTTATTCAATTAATCAAAAAAATCAATTAATGGAAAATGGCATTCTAAAAATACACTGTGCTATGTTTTTGTTTTGATTTTTGTTTTTTAATTTTTTTCTTAATTTTTTTATTTCTATTTTTTATTTTAAGGATTTTTAGTTTTGTATTTTTTTAAATTTTCAAAAATATGATTTTCAAAACAAATTCATGCACAAAAGAAATGCAATTTTTTTCTTTTTGGATTTTCAAATATGTAAAATGCTAAAAATATCTAAAAAAAAACTTTATATGTTTTTAAGAGTTTTTTATTTTTTTGTAATTTTTAGTGATTTTTAGATTTTTTTTAGAAATCTAAAAATGAATAAAAATAAGGAAAAATGCAAACAGTGGACAAACATGATTATTTCAAAAATTAAAAATATGATATGAAGTCAAAAAATGCACCAATTATTTATCTTAAAAACTAGAGGAAATTACCTACAAACAAGAACTTAAATCACATTTTTTCTACAATTTTATATCATTTTTTTAAAGATTTTTAGTATTTTGCAACTTTTTGGGGTTTTCTAAATAATTAATGCACGAAAATTAGATAGAAAAAATGCACAAAAATAAAACTAATCTAATTTTTCTGCAAATGTTTTAAGCAATATTTGAATTTTTATGAATTCTCAAAGTTCAAATAGGAGAAAATGCTATTTCTTATTTTTTAATACCAGTAAATAAAAAAATGCAATGAAAGTTATACACAATGAAGATGCACACAACATGAGTCTAACTTGATTTTTAGGGAATTTATTGATTAATAAAAATATTTATTTCAATAAGAAATATCATTCAAATCAAGTCTGGAAAATAAATATATAATGTTTTTGCATTGAAATATAATAATAAATGAATACATGGAAAAATGTCGTTATTTACCGAATGAAAGTGTGGTAAGCACGTGATTGGCTCAGGCTGGGGATCTTTTTGCAAATGCTAAAAAATTGGGGGCACTTTACACAATTTGCCAAAAAATATTGCTTGAATAGAGAGATCTTCTTCGTTCTTATCTTCTCACGCCCAAAAAGGGGACACCATCCCTTCTTCTCTTACCTTGATCGAGGGCGACTGCGGTGAAACAGTGAGGACATCGGTGGTGCAGCATTGAGGTCTCAATGCAGAAGGAGCGGTGGCGCATCGCTCCTCGTGGAGGTGGTGGAGGATCCAGGTCGTGGTGGAGATCTGGGCGATGGGTGGTCGCGCTCACGAGCGGCTGGTCGCACGGCTGTGCGCGGCCCTAGAGTGACAATCGTGGGGACTTGCGACGATCAGTGGTGCGTGGCATCTTCTAGGGAGGATGAGCCCTAGGGGGCTGTGGGAGGAATGGATTGCACGGTTGGAGGGCGCTCGAGCTGCAATTGGCTGTGGTGGGGTTTCACTGCTCAGGGGAAGGAGCAGCGGGCGCCGCCTGCGATTGGAAGGTCAGCGCCAGCCGCGCAACTATTTTTTTTAAACAGAAACTGAACTGCATGTTTTTTGTATTTTTTTATTTTTGTTTATATTTTTTAAATAGAAATTGTAGAATTTTTTTAAATTTTATTTATTATAAAAAATAGAAACTACATGAATTTTTTATTCTTTTTTAAAGCAAATAATTTTTTTATGTAATTATTTTTTTGTTCCAGTAAATAAATAAAAGATAAAAAATGATATCCAACTCGAGCATGACAGCTCGATCCAAAGATCAAATGGAGATGTGAGTGGATGCGGATCCTTGCGATGTGGAAGATGGATCCGGCTCTTTGTTCACCATGCGTAATTGGAGTGGATAGGTTATGTGAGATAGAATAAGAACGTGAATAGATCGTGATGTGACGGTGAAAAATCAGATCAGGCGAATCAAATCGTGGTGATGGATTCTAAGATCTAGAAAAAAATGACAACAAAATAAAAATGCAAAAAATTAAACTACGATTAACCTAGGTTAAAAATAAGAGAAGAAAAATGTGGATCTCATCGTGAGAGCAGAAAATACCGTAATCTCCTCGATGAAGATCGACTCGCCGTCACAGGATGGCTCAAAGGCTAGGCACCTCTCTACAACAAGAAGACTCTTGGAGAATAGGCTCCTCTCACCAATGGAAATTCAAAATTTGAAATGAGATAAAGATATGGAAAAAATTTGAAATGAGATAGAGATAAGAAAGAAAATTAGTGTCAAATTATTTACATAATTAATTTCATTTATTTATTTCCATCACATTAAATGTTAATTTTTTTATTTTTTTGTGAGGGTTATTTAAGGGATATAACTATATAAATATACTGTATACATATGGTACATTATATAAATAGTTAAACAAAGAATTTAGTTTTTTGGTTTTAAATTTTTTTATTATTTTATAATTATTTATTTTTATATTAAATAATTATTAAAAATATTTATGAATATGATATGTATAGATAAATGGTAAAATCACACAAACCACCCCAGAAAATCGTCTTTCAAACCGTAATTCCGAAAATTATGAAACCACAACCATTTTAAAGATATTTTAATTTAGAATACAATATAAGTGAGTTTGATTCAATTTGAGTTCATATGGAGCCAGAATTGGTCTTTCAATTATCGTTTTATGGCTTTTTCCAGATGTGGTTACTTTTATTCTGTACTTGATTTTATTTTGCAAACATTTTTATTATTTAAGAAGCATTTTATTGACAACTTTTATTTTGAAAATTATTTAACTTGAGGTCAATTTATGTACAAATAAAATAGTGTAAGTATACAAATATACATAGAAAAGTATTTAGAAAATATTTTTTTGGATTTTCTGATTAAGGACCCTATCTCCCCTTACTTTATTCATGGTCGATCAAGTCAAGTCTTGACCTTCTCTCGGGGTTCGGATCAGCTTGTATCTATTACAAATATACAATCTTTTTTATTTTCTTTTTATTTATTTATTTATTTATTTATTTATTTTAGGTTAAAATAGTAATAAATGTACAATATTTACCCACATATGCAAGTTAGTAAGAATATGGAGTTAGTATTATATACAGTTATTTTATAAGGGATTTTAAGCTAAAATAAATGAATAAAGATGATGAAATGCAGATTCATCATCCCCCTATGTGTTAGCTTTGATAGTCCCTTAGCAAACACTATTTGAAAGAATAAGTGAATAAAAGAAAAAGAAAGGAAAAATAAAAAAAATAGGATAATATTGAGTATTAAACTTATCTTCATAAAATTGTATTATGGAGCTCTGTCAAACCTTTGGATTATTAGTGTGGCGGAACCTTAATGAGAAATGGATTTAAAACTTAACAGCCTCTAAGTTCCGCAAGACTCCTATTCAGGCCTCCTCAATAGTCAGGTCAGAACAAGTCTAGATACACAAATTCTTATGACTATGAATCTTTACTTGTACGGTGTAAGTGAAATATAGATCCCCAACTCAAGAGTAGTAAATAAACAACCTCCCTCATCAAGGTAACTCTAGTCCCCTGGTCTAGCAACTCTTTCCTCGAGGAACGGGGATATTCCCTTCTAAGTTCAATTACAACCAGCTCAAGAAGAGGATATGGAGAAAAGAATGGACGGTAACCAGTGTAGCTACCTATACTTAGATGTATGACCAGTGTAGCCAAGTCATCCATCTGCAAGCCTACAAAATTTGACTTTGAAGCTCTTATTGCATTTTTTCTTTATCCTTGTATATATGTACTCCGATAGGCATTTTACTTTTCTATCAGGCATGTCTACCTTTGGAGATTCTGTATTTTTCTCTTTTTTTAAAAAAAATATATAGAAGGTGCGGCATGTACATAAGGAGTTTTTCCTCTTGAGCTAGTAGACTATCCCTCTTTTGATGCATTATTACAACCCCACAACATCTTGTCTTTAGACCTCAATGATACTAGATCATGTTGAGATGCACAACCCTCCCTAGAGGAAGAAGAGAGGTCTCTCCTAGATGTACTACCCTCGTATGCTACTCCAAGACAAAAGATTCTGCCTCCTCACTACCCCCTCCATGAAGAGCTACGTGTAGAGTGCCTGTCCAAGATAAGCCATGGTCTTATAGAATCATGTGTGTGTTGTTAAATATTCTAATTAGACTAATCAAGATGACATGTGAACATAGTCTTATGGACTCAAAGTATTAAGTCACTAGAACCTGAAAAGTCTTAATTCCATTTCTTATAAGGTTCCTCTGAAATTAAGTGGATTAAGATCCAACTAAGCTCCATTCTTCAACTTTATTCCAAACTTAGATTAAATGTAAATACTATCCTGAAAAATGCACATGCAAATGCAAGAAAATATGTAAAAAGAAAGAAAAATCACCTTTTTAAACAATTTTCTAATTTTGAACTTTGTAGGGTTTTTTCGAAAGAAAAAAATGATGCACATGTAAAGATAGTTTTTTTTGAAATTATGTAAATTTTTATAGACATTTGGTTTTATAGTTTTCAGGGATTTTTTTAAAGGGAAAAGGGTTAGTAAAATATATACAAGTATAAATAAGAGATTTTTTTTTCTTTTGTTTTGTTGTTGGTTATATTTTTGTTTTGTTGTGTTTTTGTTTTTTTTGTGTTTGTTGTTTTTGTTGTTTTTTTTCATTTTGTTAGGTTTCTTTTATGACCTACTATTCTTGGTTGTAAATATTTGTTTATATTTTCCCTTTTTTCTATATTCATTCCATTATTTATATTCATTGTATTTATTTCATTTTTCTTCCTCATATTTTTATATATATTTTTTCTTACACATTCGTTTTTTCTTGCGAGGGCCCGACGAGCGAGAGTGGAGTTCTTAGGAGCATAAGATCACCCCAAGCGAAGCGGAAGCGGCTTGATTCTTCACCGAGCCGCAGGAGAGCGTGAGAGGAGGAGATGTTTTTAGGAGACCAACACTTAGAGCATTAGAATAGTGTACATATAGCATTTATTTCTTTATTGGAACTCTTGTAAGAGGACATTATATGCTAAGTGCCCGTACACTTGTGGGACCTCATCGGTTTTGATTTTTCATCGCTTTATTGTTTCATACAGATTTCATGAGCTACTTATTGATTGCTTTAATTACTTTGCTTTAACCAGGTAATTTATAAGGTCTAAAGCCCTAAACAAGATGTTCTGCACCTATAGAATAAAGCTTAATTTGGTATTAGTCAAATTAACATGTTCTTGCCCGCTAATAGAAATTATTGTTAGGACGGTTCACGTGCAGCATATAGGTTAGTTTTTCTGTATTTAAATTCTACGCCGATCATTTTGCATGTAGGGTGCTGGCAACAAGGTACACATCTCTAACCCCTGCATGCATTATTGTATTTAATTGTGCATTGGCATTTCCGATCTCCTTCCTTATTTTCAATCACATAAATTATAAAGGAAATTAGACACTCGGTAGGCCATTTATTGAAAATATTCAAACTATGTGACAACTGCCTAACATTCAGGACTGCTAAAGAAAACTTGATCCTAAAATAAATGTAAGGAAAAATCATTGTTTTGGGGGCGAGTCACCCCCTCCTTGTTTGATTTATCTGTAGGGAGAGAGCGACCCGCACAATAGGGTAGAGCCACGCCTGAACTCTCTTCAGACTACTGGTCTTGTGACTAGTTGTTCTCCAGTGAGGACTTCACTGGGTAGCTGATAATCGGTCCGGGACTTCCTTAGCAGAGTGGGCATATCAGGTAGTCGGTAAACGGTCTGCACCCATACTAGCTGGAAAAACTAGTTGTGAGATTGGGACAGTCTCTTGGGAGCATTGGGTTCCTAACAGCTCGCTTAACCGCTCTGATAGTTTGATTTCCCACCAAACGCTAAAAATTGACAAGATAATTGACCGAACCTTCATGATCTTTACATTGCATTGAGTTGGTGAAGTGGGGGTTTGTATTGTGTTTGATTGCTAGTGCTAGAGATCCTTTCACGTAATTTGCACCTTCACTCATCTTCACTCTTGCATTGACTTCTGTGCTCTCGTATCCTACCTATTGATTTCGAAGATGTCGGTCCGGAGTATTTATCGTTCGGACTTTGCGAACTCATTATACACTCTGACCCATTCACGTTCTATTCGGGGAGACCCACTTCCCGAATATTCCGCATCTCCACATCACCCTTCACATCATATGTCATCCCATTGTTTGAGATTGGCTCTAATCTTGAACTAGTATCTGAGACACCATCATTTTTGAGGACTAATCGAGTGTCATGCACATTTTCAGAGTAAGACACCGGAAACTTGATGCCACCAAGGGAAAAAGGAACCATGTCAGAGCAGAACGAGATCATCAGCTCCATGTTAGCCTCTATTCAGTCAATTCAAGCCCAATTAAAAGAGCAGGCTAATTTTCAGACCACATTGAGAGACATGATTCTCGAGCTGAGATAAGATATGAGAGAGAAGGATAGAAACAATGGTGGAGCTAGGAATGGGGGAGAAGACCCTAACATAGAACCTGTGGCTAAGCTTACATTAAAGGATGCTTATAATTCAGGGGCAGGACAGAGAAATTCTTGTATACAAACCCCCATGATTCATGGGCATTTTGATCTTAATCCCACTATTTTACCTCTTCTCCCAATATTCCATGGAAATTTTCATGAAGAACCTTAAGTACACCTCCAGTAGTTTGATCGCATTTGTGGAACAGTACACTACCCAAATGTCCCATTAGAGGTGTTGAAGATGGCTGCCTTCCCACTCATTCTGATGGACAAAGCATTATATTGGTTAAATCACTTGGGGAAGGTTGTCACTACTTGGGAAGACTTGAAGTATGCATTCTAAACAAATATTACCCGCTCGGACGACTCAACCAAATGCGGTCCTTGATTGCTCATTTCTCCCATATGCCCCAAGAGCCTATTCATGAGGCATGGGTGATGAATCTCAAATTCATCACTCTAAAAGTCATTAATTAAGCTCAAATCCCTAAAATTCATTGGAATTTCTTCATTTATATTGCATAATTAGCATTCATGTATGTTTTGATAATAATTGCATTTTATCACTCATTATTGCACAAAATAAGAAGCCAAAAATCTCATCCTGATTGACCTGTAAAATAGCCTAATTGATTTTTAACTAATTCATGATAACTCCAATTGACCTGAAACCACCTCATTTGTGTACATATTATTAAGAAGAATAAATGAATAATACAAAAAATCACTAACCTAAATAAGTGGGCCAAAAACCCAAAACCTAGTTCTTGGATTTTCAGACTAAAACGTCGATATCTTCCCCCATCCAGTGTCCGATTTGATCCTACTCACTTTTGAACTAATATACATTCAAATACCTTCAAAACAAGACTAAGTTCAAGTGTGAAAGTTTGGTTTTGGGCCTCTTTTGTACATTTTGTATTTTAGCGATTTCTTAAGCTATTATTTTATGTACATAATTAATTCATTTTATTTTATTTCTTTTTTAATTTATTTCCTTCGATAAAAATTTTATTAAAATACGCAAAAGTCCAAATTCAAAATGAGCATGAAATCAAAGAAACTACCTGAGTTTGAGTCATCACTAACTATCTGTACAAAAATTATCTTTTTCATGTTTTATTTTATTTCTTATTTTTCTTAATTAATAAAAATCCAATAAACTTGATTAATGTGTAAATAATTGTCTTCGATTTTATCATATTTTTCCAGATTTTCATCTGGTTTAAAAATGACAAAAAAATTACAAAACCCAAAAATCAAGGTATTCTAAGTACATGGGATACCCCAAAAACATCACTTTGCACAAATGATCGATTTTGATTTTGTTCCTTTCATGAAAGTTGTAGATCTCATTGAGACTAGCAAAAATTTTTCGATCCAAGGTCATTTACTATTTTTTACGTATTTATTATTGTATTTATTTCTTGATTTTTGTGGGGCTGACACGTGGCCGCTCCTGGAGCTGTCACGTATCACCCATTTTTGCATGTATTTTCGTTTAGTTTATATAAAAATTTTAGAAAAAATAATTAAAAAATTAAAAAATTAAAAGGGACCTACACGTGTAGAGCACGTGCCTCCCGCGCACGTGCACTGCATCTGCCATCCCCTCCCCCACTTTCCCAATCTGGGCGGAGGACCGCCGCCTTCCCCGACCACCGCGAATCTCACTGCCGCCTCTAATCGCTGACCTCCTCCCTTCTTTGGCCAGCATCCTCTATATCCGTGCTTGTATCCCATCTCTAATCCCCATCCCATATCGCACCCTCTCTGATCATCAAACCTCGTTAGAATCTATCGAATCCCCCTCCATTGGCCAAACCTTCCTTCTCTTCTCCTATTTAAGTGAGTACACTGCCCTGCGTCCTCTTCATTCGTTGTTAGACTCATCATCGAGGAGGAGCCGGTGGTGACATTGCCCCTTTTCCTCCTCCAAACCGGCAAGGTCCGAGGTTCTTCTAAACTTATTTCAACACAGCGAGGTCCCTTCATCGCTACTGCCTAGCTCCGTCCACTCCCAACGTCGCCGAGCCCCAACCATTACTTTAACATCCCAGTTCGCTTCTTGCTCTCCATTCCGTCTCAGGGTATTTCGACTTCACCAACGATCTGTGATTTCCACTACCCCGCCACTTCGCTCACTCTTCCTCCGCATCGTTGTCTTCAGCTCCCTTCAGGCGTAGTACCTCCATACCAGTCCAGCTCCTCTGCTGCGACCCAACTAATTGCATTGACAGCTAAATCTTTGCCAACGATGTCCTCTGCGACCGCCTCCACCACAAACATCGGTTGCACTCCAGCCGTCCCCTCCATGCCTGACCACGACCATCCATGAGCTTCGACCATGCATCTCCTGCTCCAGCCGTGGGGTGTATAGCCCCGTTACCGCCCTCGTCGCCCCTCTGCCGGTCGCTGCCCCACTCTGCCTGGACTTTGCCTTCACCAGGCCACCATCGGACGACCTCCTCGACTCCAGCAACGTTTCCATCGCTAGAGTCGGGCTTGAAACCCGAGGCCCCCATGCACGTGCGAGGCACGTGCATTGGAGGAACTTTGCAATCAACCCCCTCTAGCTCTGCCTTATTAACCATTGCCACAAATTCTTTTTTAATTAACCATTGCCAAAAAATTTGCCAAAGATTTTCTGATTGTATAATTAGTTGTATTAACATTATGCCCAAAAAGAATTGAATTTACATACATAATTTGCCTTATAAAACCATTTTGCATATTTCAATCTTTAATTTTTAACAGGTATTAAATCTAATATTTTTGAGGTTTAGGATTTTTTGATTTCAATCACCTAGTAATAAATCTTAGATAATTTTATTCCTTGAAAATTGTTAGTTTAATATTTATTATAATTAAATATTAAAATTCACTTTGTTTGCATTCTTAAATTCATAAAATATATATTTTGCATCCAAAAATTCCAAAAAAATTATAATGCATTCATTTCATCATAATTGTCATCTTGGCCAAATTTCGTAATTTTTGGACATTGTTTGATTGATCTTCATTTTCTAGTCCTTAAAATTGGCCACATTTGCAGTTTGCGTCCCAAAATTGCATTAAAAATACAAAAAATACTGCATCAAAAATCGTGCACGAACTTTGACAGACAAATTTCTAAGTTGTTCCTTTGCCTCCTTGAGTTCGACCTTAGGACTTGACCAAGTAAAATAAACATAAAACCATGCCGAATAAAATTGATTAATTTCTTGTGGTTATTTCTTGATCGATTCCGAAATTCCTGACATAATTACAACAACAAATCAAAGATTAATTCACGATAATAAAATAGGTGAATCTCGGACTCATCAGATGGCGTCGTTGCTGGGAGGCAAACGGCTTAGTATTTTTATAGAAAAAAATTGTGTTCAGTTTTCCACATTCGGGTAGTCTTTCCCCTGAATCTTCACTGTATACTTTCCATAATTTTTTTCTACATTTAGTTTATTTCCTGCATTTATTTCTTTATTTTATTTTTGATTAATTTTGTGTCACTCTCTTACACAATCTCTCTTTTTTTCTTGCAAGGTACCCAGCGTATGTGGAGTGGTTTCTCACAAAACTGACGCATCTTCATCGACGCCCGAAAAACCGTAATTAAATTAAGATCGAGATGAGTCGTGAGAGAGCATAGAGTCTAGGATTTTATTTTCTACAAATTTAATTTTTGTAATTAATTACTCATTTATAGTGGTGTTCGTTCGAACTCTCGTGTGTGTAAAAAAGTCCTTGAACTTTTTCTGTGGTGTGTTGTGGCATGTTTCACTCTCCGATGAGGGTGGGGCCCGACTTGAGTGGTTCGTAGGTTAGACCTGCACATACGACTATTAGAGCTTTAAAATTTATTGTTTGTGCTCGTAGAATCTAGGACCACATAGCACTTTAATTGAGACACACATTAGATCGTTGAACTTAGTCAAAAATTTAACTCATTTCTTCCCGCCTAATAGAACTTTCTGTTAGGTGTGGTTTTCATCGGTTACATTCATATAGATTAATTTTTCAATTCCTGTATTGCATCCCAAATGGAGATTGCGGGGAATCACTATAAGTCTTCTATTTGAGCATATATCGTTATTTCACGTGCATCAGCTTTTCTCAAATTCCTCCCTCATGTTTTATCACACAATTTCAAAGGAAATTGGGACTGGACGGTAGACGTGTATTTGTGTTCACCTAATTTTTCAGTGATCGCTGAATTAAAATTGGGACTGCTAAATAAAGCCGATTAAAATAACTCATAAAATCAAGAATTTTTGCGAGGGAGCAACTCTGACCTTGGATGAATTTATCTGTCTGAGTAAGCGAGAGACGACATTTAAGGTTAGAGGCCAGCTTTAAAATTTTCGTTCAGATTACTGATTTTAAAAATGATTAGCTACTTCTCAGTGAGGAAATAACGGGTAGCCAGTATACGGTCCAGATTTCCTTAGTAGAGTGGATGGTTTAAAGGACATTGTGTAGGGCTCCAACCTTAAGTAACACGAGTAGTTGTTTTACAGTCCGTACTTACACCCATATTGGCTGAAAGTTGGTGCAACTAGTCATAAGAATTCGGGTCGGGCTTTAAGGAAATTTTCGGCACCTAACAACTCGCTAAATTTTTTCAAGATTGAATTTATCACCAACTAAAATTGAAAAGATATTTTGTCGAACTCTTGCGGCTACATTATGTGATTTGCTGAAACTAGGGTTTGTATTGTGTTTGCATTGGTGTGCGTGAACCGATTTCGAAGATAAAAAATTGCACACTTGTGCCATCACCCTCCTTGCTAAAAAATATTTCTTCTGTATATCCTG
Organism: Ottelia alismoides; assembly: GCA_037367405.1. Lineage (NCBI taxonomy): Eukaryota > Viridiplantae > Streptophyta > Magnoliopsida > Alismatales > Hydrocharitaceae > Ottelia > Ottelia alismoides. The sequence goes on along the minus strand of JAZKJV010009087.1, from coordinate 70,341 downwards.
TGCACTTGCACCGAGATCAACCATGTCGATTCATCATCAACCTCCTTTGACAAAGATAGTATAATGGTCTGAGTACCCATCTGATCTGTATTATAAAAATGAATTTGTCCCGATTAGACCCAAATCATCTAAACCTTCTTCTATCAAGAATCCTCCAACATTCCCTAGAAACTTTGACCCTAGAATAAATCCAGTCCAATCTACAATTCCTAATCATCCGATTGAATTCAATACACCATATTTGCCACCTTCCCCAGCTTTTGTACACTTGATCACTTGCCATCCTGGACTGAACCATCTTATTCTTGATTTCTCACCGAAACTAATGAACCATTTCAATATCAAATCACTTTTGAGACTCATGATTGGCCGAGAGACCAAACCCAACTACCTTCATTCTTTCCTCACAATCCTATTGTGACAGGTCTACAATTCACAGAAATGCATCCAGACTAGACCTTAGGGAATAATATGATGGCCCGATCAAACCACAAGGAGAGGTCCGCACCTAATGATCATCAGCGTTGGATTAACCGTGACGATCACATCCACATTGACCAACCTAAATACCACTCTTTTGGACAACCATCACATACAGAGAACCAAACTCATAATATAGACACATATGAACCCTGTATAACTCCATTGTCTAGGGATACGATCAATCATGAAGATGGAAGTAGACTCTAGTGAAATCAGCATTGCATGCCTGAGTCACGGCATGACGAGTATGAGACCTACAGATTCCCTCAAAATCCTTCCACTGAGCAGACCCCTTCCATAATTTTTGAGGACAAGCTTTCAGAAAATGACAATCATATATTGGATATTCCAAGAGAATCTCCTCTCAGCTCATATAGGAAAATGGAAGATGAAATTATTGAATCTCAAAAACAAGAACATTCACCGACTGCTCCCATGATTGATCATGAAAAGATTTTTGAGGATGACATTTCGAGGATTACTATGGATTAATGGAGGATAAATTTAGAAAGTTCACCGACCGACTAATTTCATTCTATGGTATCTCGGATATAAAATTGGACGATGAAAAGATTGGATCAAATTTTGAAAATTCTGAGGATATTCAGAAACCCAAAGACTATGATCACCCTAGGGACGACCCTGACAGCAACACATCTGCCTATTAATTCCCTAGAGACAATTCTGAAACTGGCTCGACATATCTAAGCTCATCCTCATATGGGGAACACACAACATCACCACACCACACAGAAAATACCAACAAAATTGAAATATTAAAAAACACCCAAAAATTTGAAAATACAGATAAATACATAAAAATGAAACTGAAGAAGATTTGAAGTATTTGTATCTTGTTGTATGGGAAGCAATGGAGAAAAGATTGTTTTTTTAACTTCCCTTGATACAGGCCATTGGACACTTTCCCGACCTTAAAGGATTTGTAATGAGAAAATTAATGATGAATAGTTGGTCAGGATAAGAATAAAGACTGAAAGACATATCTTGTCAATGGCTACCAACTCGGTGTTGAGGAGAAAAATCAAGAGCTACATACTGAAGCGGTTGCCCAGATTTGACTGTGGAATTAAAGATACAATTTTTACCCATGCTCAAATTGATGACGACTCACCAATCAATATCCTCCCGACCTCTGTATTCGACATGCTCAAACTTGTACCTATCAGAAAGATAAGAGAGATCATTCAATTGGCCGATCAATCCATAAAGCGGTTGAGAGGAACAATTTCCGTCATCATTACATTCCAAGGTGCTCTGCTCAAAGTAGACTTCATGATCATTGATATTGAGCATCAAGAAGAATTCACCCAGTCTCGAGAAATCAATTTTATAGCATTAGGAGCACTTCAATCTCAACTAGTCTTTGAGGAGCCACGATTTTCTGAGGTAACCCACGAAGCCGTCAACAGCCGTATCCACCAAATGGTATATGAGCCCTACCCCGTTGCTACACTTGAGATAATAGTTGTTGAAGAGTCCAATGGTTTAGAAACTCACCCCCTATTCCCGCTTCTCTCACCATGGGAAATGACTTCTCATATGATCCTAAGACATATGCATGGGCGCATCCTGAGTCGGCCGAGATCTCCTCTGACCACATTGATGAAATCAACCTGACACAAGAATGCACCAACATCAAGTCAATTGAGAATGAATATGCAGAGACTCTCCCCACTATTCCATTTCTCGTTGCACTCAGCATGGAAAAGTGTTTCTTATATGATCATGAGACATATGCATGGGTGCATCCTGAGTTGGCCGAGATCTCCTCTGACCACATTGATCAAATCAACCTGACACAGGAATGCACCAACATCAAGTCAATTGAGAATGAACATGAAGAAACTCTCCCCACTATTCCATTTCCCGTTGCTATCACCATGGAAAAGTGTTTCTTGTATGATCCTAAGACATATGCATGGGCTCACCCTGAATCAGCCAAACCTTCTCTGACTACCTTGACCATTCATTCCAACTCAAGAGTGTACCAACATTAAGAAAACTAAGAATAAATATGCGGGACGTGCACTGACCAAGGAGAAAAATTTCAACGGTTATTCATCTGGAGACTCAAGTGTCAACACCTCAATCCCAAGACCAACACCTTCACAAAACAAAATGGTTGCTCCTTCATCTAAAAAGAAAGTCGCCTTCGACCTTTCAGAAGAGAATCGTCTGATGATTCCTCATCATGTCTGGAAAAGGTAATATACATGATTGAGGTCTCTTCAGCGGTCCTAAAACCCTATCCTTGCAAGGATCCAAACTTTGATTCCCGTTGGATGACTCTCGTTCTGCACTATTATTCATCCAAAGCCGATTCTCCTAATCTCATTAAATATACTGAAATAATTTCTTATGAGCTAACTGAGACTTGTGCTTCAGAGTATTCGTCATCTGAGGATGAATCACTTGATCCCAAGAAGGAACGAATTCTGAGAAAACAACTGAAGAAACAAAAGAAAAAGAATATCTGGAGTGCCTTCACTTTCAAATACTATTCCTCTGAGGATAACTCCGACGATGGTTATCTTTCATCCGATTCATACACTTCATCTACTACCCAACATGATTTCTCTGAGGATAACACTGATAATGGTTGGGAATCATATGCTTCATCTCCTTCTTATCACTACGATCTCCCACCACAAGCTCATAAAAAGATCGTCCTAAAACCACCTTAGTCATCGGCTACCCTCCCTCCCTCCTGACCCCATCGGTCTCCTTATACATCTTCTTCCTCTACTTAGGCCAAGGCCTAAGTATAGTGGAGGCAAGATTTTTTCCTTTTTCACTCTCTTACACCTAGCCCGAGCTATGTCTTCTCTATGCTTCTTGTGCTCTGAGGACACAGCTAAGTATTGGGAGGGGTGTATACTGTGTATATATTTTACCCATATCACGTACTTTCACGTAAGTCTATATGTATTTACGTGGTGGGTAACTAACTTGAAAAAAAAAAGAAAGAAAGAAAGTTTTGGTACTAACATTGACTGTGTCCAACCAAATATTTTGAAAAAAATTGCTTCTTATTGATTCTTGCATTAAAAAATAATCGAAAAAATTGTATCTGCATTTCACTCACCTGCACTTCATCCAGCATTATATGCATTTGCAATTGTGAAAAGTCCTTGGGTTCTGAACCGAGTTATGAGCATAAATTGAGAGTGGTCTAGACTTAACCTTAATCCACCTAATTTTCAGAGAAACTTCACCGAGAAATAGGATTTTAGAAACTTCAGGTCTATGACTTAATTCTTCGAGTTCCACATGATAATGTGCAGCATTTGACTCTTAGTGTCTAACTTGGTCTCTTCATTCAGGGTACGACTCTGGAATAGGGAATTAATTTGTATACTCGCACTATGCACTTAGCTCAACTCAGACCGGGTGTTGGAAGACTGTGTGAGTTTCTTTTCTGGTAGCGTGGACATCTAAAGATCAGAGTATAGGTTGAAATAAAGCTTCAGAAAAGGGATGGACGGGTGGGCACAAATTTCTCTAAGACCCCAAAACATGTACGGAAAAAAGATTCTATATTCGTAGTGGCACAACAAGATCTATGCAGAACCACCAAAAATCCAAATATAATGAAGCCACTACCAAATAAACATTTGACCAAAAAGGTCCAAGCTTCAAGAAAACCTGCAGATCTTGGTGGAGAGTTGGCTAAACTGGTCGGCTTCACAAGGAGAGGTGACTACACTTGCCACCCTCTAGTTCTTTTCTCCTTCTTCTAATTTCTCCCTCTATTCGATTGTGAACACATGGCGATAGACCTTAGAAGGAAATACCTGATCCCCGATGACGAGTTATTGGAGAGGAGGTTTTCATGGTAGTCCGACATTCTAGATGGGAAGAGCTAAAACCTTTCACACACATGAGTTGATTGTTCAATATTTATGGGGTATGCTTTGGGAGGAGGATTCATCTAAGATGACTTCTGAGCTGAAATTCTGACAATGATGTATAGAATTTGAAGGCCATTGATTTTAAAACCCTAAGACTCACAGAAGTTCTGCCAAACTAATAATCCAATGGTCGGGTTTAGTTTCATTTTCACATTATGCTCATGATCTTGGTATGGAATCCAATCTCATTTCACCTCATTGCATTTCTTTTGATGCCCATGGACGAGCATGGTTTAAGTATAGGAGGATGGTGAATCTCTGATTCATCACTCTAAATGTCATGAATTAAGCTCAAATCCCTAAAATTCATAGTCATTTCTTCATTATATTGCATAATTAGCATTCATGCATATATTGATATAATTGCATTTTATCACTCATTATTACACAAAATAAGAAGCCAAAATTCTCAGCCCAATTGACCTAAAAAATAGCTTAACTTCCATGATTTTTATCTATTCATGTTAACTCCAATTAACCTGAAACCAACCTCCATTGTGTACATATTACTAACAAAGATAACTGAAAAATACAAACACTAACCTAAATTAGTGGACCAATACCCAAACCATAGTTTTAGGATTTTTGGAATAAATCCTCGATATCTTCCTCATCCAGTGTCTGGTTTGATCCTACTCACTTTTGAACTAATATGCATTCAAATACCTTCAAAAAAAGACCAAGTTCAAGTGTGAAAGTTAGATTTTGGGCTTCTTTTGTACATTTAGTAATTTAGCAGTTTCTTGACCTATTATTTTATGTACATAATAAACTCATTTTATTTTATTTATATTTCATTTATTTTCTTTGATAAAAGTTTTATTAAAATATGCAAAAGTCTAAATTCAAAATTAGCTTGAAATCGAAGTAACTAACTAAGTCTGATTCTTCACTAACTGTCTGTACAAAAATTATCTTTCTCATGTTTTATTTTATTTCTTTTTTTCTTAATTAATAAAAATACAAAAAATAGATTAATGTGTAAATTGTTGTCTTTGATTTTATGATATTTTTCCGTATTTTTATCTGGTCTAAAAATGACAAAAATATTTAAAACCCAAAAATGAAGGTATTATATGTACATGGGATACCCCAAAAATATCACTATGCACAAATGATTGATTTTAATTTTGATCCCATGAAAGTTGTATATCTCATCGAGACGAGCAACTTTTGTGAAGAAAATTTTTCGATCTGAGGTCATTGACTATTTTTTACATATTTATTATTGTATTTATTTTTCAATTTTTGTGGGGCTGACACGTGGACGCTCCTGGAGCTGCTACGTGTCACACATTTTTGCATTTATTTTCGTTTATTTTATATAAAATTTTAAAATAAATAATTAAAAAAAGAAAATCAAAATAAAAGGGACCTGCACGTGCAGAGCACGTGCCTCCCCTGTACGTGCACTGCACGTGCCATCCCCTCCCCCACTTTCGCAATCTGGGTGGACGACCACCACCTTCCCAGACCGTCGCAAATCTCGTTGCTGCCTCCGATCACCGACGTCCTTCCTTATTTGGCCAACAGCTGCCATATCTGCGCCTGTATCCAACTCTGATCCCCATCCCATATTGCACCCTCTTCAGAGATCAAACCTCGTCAGCCTTCATCGAATCCCCCAACGTTCGCCAAACACTCCTTCTCCTCGCCTATTTAAGTGACTACACCGCCCTGCTTCCACTTTATCTGTCGTTAGACAAATCATCAAGGAGGAGCGGGTGGTGACAGCGCCCCTCTTCCTCCTTCAAACCGGTGTGGTCCGAGGTTCTCCTAACCTCGTTGCAACACGACGAGCCTCCTCCACCGATACTGCCTAGCTCCGGCCACTCCTAACGCCGTCGAGCCCCTACTGTTACTCCGACATCCCAGTTCGCTTCTTGCTCTCCGTTCCATCTCTGTGCATTTCGACTTCACCGACAATCTGCAATTTCCACTCCCCCGCCACTTCGCTCACTCTGCCTCCGCGTCGTTGTCCTCAGCACCCTTCAGGTGTAGCACCTCCATACCAGCCCAGCTCCTCCGCTGCGGCCCAACTAATTTCATCGACGTCCAAAACTTCGCCAATGACGTCCTTTGCGACCACCTCCACCACAAACACAGGCGTACTCCATTCGTCCCTGCCACGCCTGACCACGACCATCCAGGATCTTTGACCATACATCTCCTGCTCCTGTCGTGGGGTGCACAGCCCCGCCACCACCCTCGTCGCCCCTCAGCCGGTCACTGCCCCACTCCGCCTGGACTCCGCCTTCGCCAGGCCATCATCGGATGACCTCCCCGACTCCAGTACTGTTTCCACCGCTAGAGCCGGGCTCGAAACCCGAGGCCCCCATGCACGTGCGAGGCACGTGCATTAGGGGAACTTTGCAATCAGCCCCCTCTAGCTCTACCTTATTACAAAAGCACCCCCGCCACTCCAGGGTCACGTGTCACGTATGTGACCACTAGAAATTTTGTAGGAAAGATCCTTGAGATCTAGGTAATTATACAAAAGTCCCTTAGCTGCTTTTCTTTTTTATTGTAATATTACAGACAGAACCCTGTGTTCCCCTTTTATTTTGAACATCTTTATTGCACCAATTATTATTTAAAAATTAGCATGATGTTCTTCAAATAATTCTTGATATTGTGGCATATGCTAGATATTTTGGTCTGCAGTTAAGTATTAATAATTTTTCTTGCGAAAACAGTATATTTTGCCCAATCTGTTCTCACAAATTCTTATTAAATTAACCATTGCTCGAAAAATTGTCGAAAATTCATTGATTGAATAATTAGTTGTATGTACATTGTGCCCAAAAAGAATTGTATTTGCAAACATAATTTGCCTTATAAAAAATTTTTTGCATATTTCAATCTTTAATTTTTAGTAGGTATTTAAGACAGGTATTTTTGAGGTTTAGGATCTTTTTGAGATCAATCACCAAGTGATAGATCTTAGATAATTTTATTCCTTGAAAATTATTAGGTTTAATATTTGTTATAAGTAAATATTTAAATTCACTTTGTTTGCATTCATAAATTCATAAAATATTTAATCTGCATCCAAAACTTTCAAAAGAAATACAGTGCATTGATTTCATCATAACTGTCATCTTGGCCAAATTTCATAAATTTTAGACATCGTTTGATTGATCTTTATTTTCTAGTCCTTAAAATTGGCCATATTTGCAATTTGCATCCCAAAAATGCATTAAAAATACAAAAAACATACTGCATTGAAAATCGTGCGAACTTTGATAGGAAAATTTCTAAGTTGTTCATTTGCCTCCTTGAGTTCAACCTTGGGACTTGCCCAAGTAAAATAAACATAAAACCACGCCGAATAAAATTGATTAATTTCTTGTGGTTATTTCTTGATCGATTTTGAACTCCCTACGTAATTACAATGACAAATTAAAGATTAATTCACGAAAATTAAATAGGTGAATCTCGGACTCATCGATGGGAAGATTCAAAGATCTGACGGAGAAGTGCCCCATCATGATATTCTACAGACAAGCCTTGTGCAAAATTTCTTTGGGGGTTCATATATTGAGAATCAGACGTTGGTAGATGTTGCTTGTAGGGGGAGCCACTTCAACAAGTACGAGGACATCCTTTATCAAATTTTTGAGGAGATGGTAGAGTGATCTGTAGCTCTTTCTTCTTCACGTGCTTTTCAGAAGCAGTCCATCACCTCCTTTCTAGTACCCCATAAGGCTTTCAATATGAAGGCATCACATGAAGTGAATAGGGTGGACAGCTTTTACCTGACCATCATTGGAAACCACCTATCCAATGTGGAAATTATTGAGAAACGATCCAAGGATCTTGAGAAGCTTCAAGTGATCGGACAGAGGACGAAGAACCTGGAGCTTCTTGTGAGTTAGATAAGTGCAGTTCATAATGCGAGTGCACCAACCAATACCTCTACTAGGGAGCAAACTTCTTCCACCCAGCAGAGTAGCAGAGGACCAGCCACAGTTCATCATGTCTACTACGTGCAGACACCTGATCAGGTCCAGCAGCACTCATATCAGATAGTTCTGTACCAACAGGAAGTAGCCTACATTCCTAAGCAATGGTCTCCACCTCCACCTGTCATTCAAGAGGTGAACGGCATTTGGTTCGACTGTGAGAGAAACCAGCCCATCTGTCAGGGTAAGGCCAGTTGGGTTCACAGCAGGGTCAGAGACCTGCCCACTAGTTTCAGGGAGGCAAACAACAACAGTACCAACACCAACAGTTCCAGCCTCACTATTAGTCTCCACCACAGTTACAAAACTGGAGACAAGGCTAGCCAATAGCAGTCTATGTATTTTCCTCATCCTAACCAGCAACGGACTGCATATTGTGGATAGTATCCTCCTCCTCCTCCTCATTATCACAATTTGTATGGTTACCAACAGCCTCCGCATTTTCAGTCTCAGCGACAACTGGTCATTGAGCACCCTGAGGCCCCTTCAGTCAACCCAACACTGGACCAACTTGTATTACTTATGAAGAACATCAACGAACTAACTCAACGGATCGATGACCTGACCTCCACCAAGACACTGATTCAAACACAGGTCGAAGCCAACTCCAACAACTTCAGACGTAAGGAGAAGGTAGCTAATAGCCCACCCCCACCCGAGACAGGTATGGCCCTTTATTTTACATGTTTATCGAATGCCATTCATCTCAGAAATGATAGGAGATTGCATCTGCCTACGCACCAGTTGGAGAAGTTAAGAGATCGAACCATTGAGAGAACATCATCTTCCAAATCATCTCCTTCACCAGTAGTTGAGAGGACTAGGGTAGTAGCACCCAAGTCGGGTGTTTTACTGCCTTCACCACCACCTTTACCAGGAAGAAGTAGGTCACCATCAACTAGAGAGAATTTACCAGTCGTGGATTCTTTCTCTTCACCAGCAACAACATCCCGTTCTATTTTAGATTAAGTTTTTCCTTTATCTAATTTAGGCAACACTATATAGACTGATTCTAGTTATCCTTTTGTACATGAGGATTCTACTTTGAATAATGTAAATGAATGTTTGAACGTTTGTTCTGATTCAGTGCCATTTCCTTCTTCTCTTAAATCTAAAAGAAATCTAAAATAAAAAACATCTCTATCTGATCCTTGAGTGGTTGAGATCTTACTGAAGATCTTTTTAAAGATGCCACTTCTTAAGGCCATGAAATACATGGCTACAGTAAAAAAGAGAATGAAAGAGGCATGTAGACAAAAGTGTCAACCAAGGCAGAACAGACGAAAGGAAAAAGAGAAACACATCTTGACCGTGGCCACAGTTCATGCCATTAGTAACCTCCCGCCTAAAAAAAGACAAGGGAGCACCTCATATCTGTTGCCATATCTTTGATCCTTAAATTTGTTGATAGATCGATTAAGAGGCCAAGAGGCATTTTAGAGGACGTTGTTGTAACGGTGGAGTGAATGAAATTTCCTGTTGATTTTGTTGTCATGGATATGGAAACACCTGCACTGCTACTCCATATCCCGATCATATTAGGTTGACCGTTTCTCTGAATGGTCAAAGCAGCAGTTGATTATGGTACCGGAGAGATCATCTTTCACTCTCGCAGTAACAAGGTGAAAATTGAGATGATCTCTGATCCTAGACCATCACCGCCACCAGCAACAGATGAGACATAGAAAGTTATATTAGAGTCAGATAACTGTGATTTTCTTGCTGAATTCCAAGAGACATATCTTTTCACTGATTTTATAAATACCGAGGAGTTCCTTTCCCAAAAGGACTCTATGGAAAGCAAAATCGACATCTGTTTCCTTGGTGGTCCAATTGAGCTAGTTGATGATGGGCAGTCTGAGCTAACTTTTGAGGATCAATCTTAGTCTTTAGAGGCACCTTCTGATATTCCTTTGACACACTTTTCTGAGACTACTGATGTTATGCCTCCTTCTGAGAGTTCTGAGGTACAAATATTTGAGCCATTCGTTGAATTTCATGAGTTATGCATAGATGAGAGACATCTTTCTTAGATTATTGCTGATATATCTGAACTACTAATTGATAAGAATGCTGAACACTCTGATGAGATCCTCCTTTCTGAGCAGAGATCATTCATTGCAGATCTATCATATATTGTACTTGTCGAGTCATTAGTAGCCGAGGTAGACAGTCCACAGAGTATAGATCACATAACGTCTACCAATACAGTAGTAGAGGTTATTGTAGAGCCGATTCAGACCCCACCTAAGCTCAAGGTTTTACCATCAACATTGAAATATGCCTTCCTTGCGAGTCCCCCCAAATGTTTTCGATCACCCTCAGCTTGTAGTTGATCGTTGAATAAGAATCTCATATACTAGAGGTTCTTGAGAGAAACCACAAGGCCAAGATGACTGTAAACCCTCCGTGAATGTCAGCACCATCTAAATCCAAATCTAAGGGAGGTATTCATGAAGGAGATTACAAAATGGTGTGATGTTGGCTTTATATATCCAATTTTTGATTCCAAGTGGGTCGGCCCTTTACATGTGGTACCGAAGAAATCCGAGATTACTAAAATAAAGAATGACCGTGGTGAGGAGATTTCGATCTGGGTACCTACTTCATGGTGTGTCTGTATAGATTATCGACGCTTGAACTCAGCTACCAACAAGGATCACTTTCCGCTGTCCTTTATTGATCATATTATTGGGAGTTTGGTAGGGAAAGAGTTCTTTTGCTTCTTAGATGGGTATTCGAGATACAACCAAGTAGCTATCGCTCCCGAGGATCAGAATAAAATACATTCACTTGTCCGTTTGGCACCTACACCTTTATACAGATGCCCTTTGGATTGTGTAACACTCCTCCTACATTCCAAAGGTGTATATTGGTCGTTTTTGCCGACATGGTGGGGAGTTTACTTGAGGTCTTCATGGACTATTTCTCGGTCTACGGAGATAGTTTTGACACATGTCTTGCTCATTTAGATCGAGTTCTTCAACGTTGCTGTGAGGTAAACCTAGTGCTCTCGTGGGAGAAGAGGCCATTTATGGTGACAAATGAGATTTTAATTGGCCATGTCATCTCCAATCATGGTATGGAGGTTGACCCGACTAAGATTGATGTGATTTCCAAGTTAGAGCCACCATAGAATTTGAAGCAGTTGAGGTCATTTCTGGGACACATAGGATTCTATAGGCGATTCATAAAGGACTTCAGCAAGATTGCCAGACTTTTGACTGATCTTATGTGTAAGGAGAGTGATTTTGTTGTCAATGAGAAAGTCCTTCTTGCATTCAATCATATGAAAGAAATGGTTACTAGTTCTCCTATCTTACAGCCACCATATTGGTCTCTTCCTTTTGAGATTATGACGGACGCCTCAGATTTCACAGTTGGAGCTATTTTAGGACGTAGAAGGGATGGGATATCATTTGCTATACACTATGCTAGCAAGACTCTTGATGAAGCACAACAAAATTATACAGTTACAGAGAAGGAGATGTTAGCAACTGTGTCTGGATTAGAGAAGTTCAGATCTTACCTCATCAGTTCCCACGTTGTTGTATACACGGATCACACTGGCATACGATACTTGCAGGAAAAAAAGGATGCCAAACCACGCCTTATCAGATGGATCCTTCTTCTCCAGGAATTTGATTTAGAGATTCAATATAACCTGGAGTGAAAAATATTGTGGCAGATCACCTTTACCGTATCACAGATGCAGGGACCTATGAGCAGAACATGATCCCTATTTCTGAAACCTTTCCATATGAGGGCATTTTGTCTGTGGACTCATTCCCATTGTATGCTGATATTGTAAACTATCTTATCTCTAAGAAAGTTCCACATGATTGGCTAAAGTAACAGGTACACAGATTTTTGTCAGAGATTCATTATTACCAGTGGGAGGATCTGTACCTATTTTGCGAGGGTGTTGATTATATCTGGGGAAGGTGCATTCATCAGGAGGAACACAACAGTGTACTTGAGCACTGTCACAAATTAGAATACGGTGGGCATCATCCGGGGAAATGCATGACAACAAAGGTTTTACAGAGTGGCCTATGGTCGCCCACATTATTTAAGGATGCTACAGAGTATGTTCGAGGTTGTATTGACTGTCAAAAATGGGAGGAACTATTGGTTCCAAAGATACCATGCCCCTAAGATACATACAGTTCTGATATTTTTTATGCTTGGGGCATAGACTTCATGCGCCCATTTCCTGTCAGTCAGGGATTTTAGTACATCATGCTAGTCGTGGATTATGTTAGTCAATGGGTGGAAGTTATCCCCACCCGAGCTACAGATAGTCGTATAGTGTGTTCCTTTCTCAAGGTCCACATTATTGCATGGTTCGAGATTCCCAAAATACTGATTTCAGATGGGGGAAGCCATTTCATTAATAAAGAAGTAAAGAATCTTGTGAAGGAGTACGCCATTGAGCACAGAGTTGTGTCTCCTTACCACCCTCAAACAAATGACTTGGTAGAAATTCAAATAGGGAGATCAAGACGATATTGCAAAAATGGGTGCGTCTAGATAATAAGAATTGGTCACGGATGCTTGATTCAGTTCTATGGGCTTATCAGATGACGTACAAGTCTCCTTTGGGTATGTCTCCCTACAAATCGATGTATGGAAAGCCTTGCCACCTACCAATGGAATTAATTCACAAATCTTTATGGGCACTCCGTGTATGGAATCTTGATTATGAGAAGGTGGGAAAGAACAGGAAGTTGGATTTGAATAGATTACTGGAATTTCGAATTCTACATATGATAACTCACTCATGTATAAGGAGGTCAAGAGTTGGCATGATAAACACATTCGAATGAAGACTTTCTATCCTGATCAAATAGTGTGGTTATTTGATGCTAAGTTGAAGTTGTTTCCAGGAAAATTGAAAAGCAAATGGTTAGGACCGTTCATCATGAGAGTTGTGCATGACAATGGGAGTATTGTCATATCTGGGTTGTCATCTGACGCACAGCCATTTGTTGTGAACGGATAGTTGCCGAAGCCATATCTACATCATGATACATTCTTGTCCGTCGTTGATTCTATATCCGTGGTATCAGATGATGATCTTTTTACTCCATCTTCTACGTCTGATACATGAAGTGACAACCTCTTGTATATCCTATTGTTGCATTCTTTCTTCTCCCATTTTATCGTTCACCCCTTTCTGTGTGTATATATGTTATACTTAGGATGTTCTTTATCCAAAGTATAGGGGGTGAATGATTTATGTTGTTCATGTTCGTCCTATTCATCACTCTTGTTGTTGCTTATACTTAGCGATACTCTACCCTGAATATAGGGGGAGTGATGTTGTTCATATCGTCTCTTTTGTCTTTTTATTTTTCTGTTCTCTCGATTGTACCCCAACTTGATGATATTCTATACTTAAGGTTATTCCACCCTAAGTATAGGGGGCAAGTTGAGTTGTTGAGTCCGTATCTCTTCATCGATTTTTCCCTTTGTACAATCTTCTATACTTAGGATTACTTGATCCTAAGTATAGAAGGGAACACTAACTTCTATTCTTTTCATCTTTTCTTTTAGTCGTTGTAGCATAGGAGTCATTTCAGTTTTCTATACTTGGCATGAGTTATGTCTTCCATTGCCGCTCTATGATCACTATGAGGACATTGTTAGAGCTAAGTATAGGGTGGTGTCGTATATATTGTATATATAATTTAGACATAACTAGTACTTTTAGATATGATTATTTTGGGGATGTATATACATTTTATTAAAAAAACAAACAAAAAACCTGTAGTTCAGATTCTGTTTATATATATATAATGGTTGCGCGCTAGGCACCACCCTTCCAACCACAAGCGATGCTCGCCGCTCCTTCCCCTGAGCATTGAAGCCCCGTCGTAGCCACCAGCGACTCGGCTTCTCTGCCTCACCGCGCGCACTCTAGCCGCACAATCCATTTTGCCCGCAGTCACCTGTGGCTTGTCCTCCCTGGGAGCCGCCGAGCACCATCGACCGCCACAAGCCCCCATGGTCGCAGCTCAAGAGCCGTCCATAGTTGTGCAACTAACCGCTCCCAGCAACGGTGCCATTTTGTTAACACGCTTTTCATGGGCTTTTATTTAATTGAATTATGAACAAGTCGTCGCAATCAAGCGTCAACAACAAAAAATACTTCTCAAGCTAAATTAATTACAAAAGAAATGTAGGAAGAGAAATTTTGCTACTTATTTAACTTGTATAGCAACAGGATTGAACTCAAGGAGGCTACAAATCCCTAGGGTTATTCAATTAATCGAAAAAAATCAATCAAAAGAAAACGGAATTCTCAATGTACACTGTACTAGGTTTTTGTTTTGATTTTTATCTTTTTATTTTTTAAAAAATTTTTATTTCTATTTCCTTATTTTTAGGATTTTCAAAATTTTAAGGATTCTTAGTTTTGCAATTTTTTAAATTTCAAAAATATGATTTTCAAAATAATATCATGCACAAAAGAAATGCAATTCTTCCTTTTTGGATTTTTCAAATATGATTAAAATGCTCAAAAATATCTAAAGAAATTTTTTGTGTTCTTTAATGATTTATTTACTATTTTTGTAATTTTTAGAGATTTTAAAATTATTTTAGGATATTCAAAATGAATAAAAATAGGGAAAATGCAAATAATGGGCAAATATGATTATTTTATAAATTAAAATTATGAAATGAAGTCAAAAATTGCAATAAATATTTTTCTTAAAAACTAGAGAAAAATATACACAAATAGGACTTAAATCACATTTTTATTTTTTCTACAATTTTATAATATTTTTTAAAGATTTTTAGTATTTTATAATTTTTAGGGTTTTCGAAATAATTAATGAATGAAAATTAGACAAAAAATAAAATGCACAGAAATAAAGCTAATGTAATTTTTTTGAATTTTTTTTGCAATATTTGAATATTTATGAATTTTCAAATTTCAAATATGGGAAAATGCTTTGTTTTTTTTAATAATAACAAAAAATAAAATGCAATGAAATTTATTCACAATGAAGATCCACACAACATGAGTCAAACTTGATTTTTTGGGAATTTATTGAGCAACAAAAATATTTATTTCAACAAGAAATATAATGAAATTCAAGTCTAGAAATTAAGGAAAGGAAAATAAATATTTAATTTTTTTGCATTAAAATATAATAATAAATAAATATAGGGAAATGTTGCAATTTACCTACAGAAAGTGTGGTAAGCATGTGATTGGCTCTCACTGGAGATCTTTTTTCAAATGCCAAAAAATTAGGGGTGATTTACGCAATTTGCCCAAAATTAGGGCTTGAATGGAGAGCTCTTCTTTGTTCTATTCTTTTCACGCCCAAAAAAGGGGGTATGGCCCCTTCTACTCTTTCCTCGATCGAGGGTGATGATAGTGGAATGATGATGACTATGGTGGGGCAGTATTGAGGTCTAACACAGAAGGAGCGGTGGCATGTCACTCCTCGTGGAGGTGGTGGAGGATCCAGGCCGTGATGGAGATCTGGGTGATGGGCGACCGCGCTCAGGAGAGGCTAGTCGTACGGATATGTGCAGCCCTGGAGCAACATTTGTGGGGGCGTGCGAAGGTCGGTGGTGCCTGGCGTCTTCCAGGGAGGACGAGTCGCACGTGTCTATAGGCAGAATGGATTGCGCGGCTGGAGGGAGGGGGGCAAGGTAGAGAAGCCGAGCCGCAAGTGGATGCGGTGGGGCTTTAGTGTTCAGGGGAAGGAGCGGCGGGCGCCGCCTGCGGTTGGAAGGGTGGCGCCTGTCATGTAGCCGTTTTTTTATTATTTTATTTTTTATATTTTTTAAAATAGAAACTGAACTATAGGTTTTTGTGATAATTTTTTACTTTTTTTATATTTTTTAAACATAAATGTAGAATTTTTAAATTTTTTACTTATTGTAAAAAAAATAAAAACTGCAAGAATTTTTTATTCTTTTTAAAGCAGATGATTTTTTTATGTAATTATTTTTTTTATTCTTGCAAATAAAATATTGATGAAAAAAGATATACGTCTCGAGCACGACGGCTTGGTCCAAAAATCAAACGGAGTTGTGAGGGATCTGGATCCTTGTGATGTGGAAGATGGATCCTGGTCTCCGTTCATCGTGCCTAATTGGAGTTGACAGATTATGTGAGATTGAATAAGAACATGAATAGATTGAGATGTGAAGGTGAAATATTGGATCAAGTGAATCAAATCGTGGTGATGGACTCTAAGATCTAGAAAAAAATGACAACGAAATAAAAATGCAAAAAAATAATTTACGATTAAACTAGGCTAAAAATAAGACAAGAAAAATGTGGATCTCATCATGGGAGCGGAAAATACCGTAATCGCCTCGACGAAGGTCGGCTCGCTGTCACCAGATGGCTTGGAGGCTAGGCACCTCTTTGCAACAAGAAGACTCTTGGAGAATAGGCTCCTCTAACCAAAGATTGATCAAATTGAAATGAGGGAGGAGAAGCCATATAAATAGAAAAGAAAAGAAAATGAAATTCAAAATTTGAAATGAGATAAAGACAAGGAAAAAAATTTGAAATGAGATAGAGATAAGAAAGGAAATTAGTCTCGAATTATTTACATAATTAAATTTTTTATTTATTTTGTCACTTTATTAAATTAAATAAGAAATGTTATTTTTTTAATTTTTGTGAGGGTTATTTAAGGGATTTATGTATATACATATATTATATACATATGATACATTACATAAATAGTTAAATAAAGAAATTAGTTTTTTTTTGTTTTAAAATTTTTTATTATTTTTATTATTTTCTTTTTATTTTTAAATAATTTTTAAAAATATTTAGAAATATTTACAAATAAAATATGTACAAATCTTGTTAAAATTGCACAAACCACCCTAGAAAATCGTCTTTCAAATCGTAACTCCAAAAGTTATGAAACAATAGCCATTTTGAAGATAATTTAATTTAGAATACAATGAAAGTGAGTTTGATTCAATTTGAGTTCATATGGAGTTGGAATTGGTTTTTCACTTATCTCTTTATGGCTTTTTCCGGATGTGGTTATTTTTATTCTGACATGATTTTATTTTGCATGCATTTTTATTATTTAGGAAACATTTTTATCTACAACTTTTGTTTTGAAAATTATTAAATTTGAGGTCAATTTTGTATACAAATAAAATAGTGTAAGTATACAAATATACATAGAAAGGTATTTACAAAATATTTTTTTGGATTTTCTGATTAAGGACCCTATCTCCACCTACTTTATTCCTGGTCGATCAGGTCAAGTCTTGACCTTCTCTTGGGGTTTGGGTCGGCCTGTATCTATTACATATATACAGTCTTTTATTTATTTTCTTTTCTTTATTTTTCCTTTCTTTTTTTATTTATTAATTTAAGGTTAAAATAGTAATAAATGTACAATATTTACCCAAAGATCCAAGTTAGTAAGAATATGGAGTTAGTATTATATATAGGTGTATTATAAGGGATTTTAAGCTAAAATAAATAAATAAAGATGATGAAATGCAGATTCATCATATACATAGACTACATATTTCCAGTGCGAGAGCCCTTAGTCTTAGAGAATGTCTTAATGATCTAGATATTACAATACAATCATTGTTTATTTCTAAATGTTGTAAATGAACATGAATTCTGGAATAGACGTACCATAAAGAATTATGATGGACATATTTCAGATAGTAATCTAACATGTAGAGGACTTTACTTAATTAGAAAATTAATGAGTGGTTCATTAACATTTCTAAATACTAGAAAAATTAAACCTTAAAAGATCAATAGGAGGATGAAGATCATTTAGAAATGTTCTAGCATCAAACCTTGGACATATGTCTATTGATGAGATCGATAGAATAGTATGAGATGAAGCTTTAAAATGTTCGAAATTTCACATCTTACATACTTGAGAATATTGTATTCAAAGTAGATTTGTCCAATGCACCCTTCTCTGAGAATGGTGTAAGATGTCAAGGTATTAGAGATCTTATACATGTTGATGTATGAGGATCATCTATATCATAATAAACGTTAGTGACATGTAATATTAGTTAATGATTATTTGTGATATGAGATTTCTTCCCTTCACATTAGAAACCTTTGAAATCTTAAAAGATTTCACTTTTTGGTTTAAAACAAAAGTTAGGAGGAAGATGAAAGAATTTGATTTAGTCAATAAAGCAAGTACCTATTAGATGAATTCAACGAATAACTTATGGAGAAAGAAATATCATTCCTATCTCATTCCTCCTAATACACCTAAACTCAATATCGTTGTAGGGAGATACACTTGGGTCATGTGTGACATGACTTTATCAATGATGAATATTAGTATTATTATATCTTAGTTTCCGAGTACATAGTAGAGACTACAATATATATTTATCTTTAATAAGATTCCATGCAAATCTAAACCCGAAAACCCTCATAAGCTATTGTTTAGAACCTAAACTAGAGTTGGACACTTGAGGATTTAGGTTTGCTTGGTCCATGACCATGTCAGAATACGAGTAAGCTGGAATCTAGCACCAGAGAGTGCTACTTCATTAGCAAAATAAAGGATGGTACTGGATACCTACTTTATGACCATTATATTCTTAAAAGATTTCTTCTTAAGGATATGATTTTTAGAGGATGACTTTCTTGAGAATGAAGATGAAGATGAAGTGAAGGAACTCATTTAATCTTGAGAAGATAATGAGGCCCTTGAAATCGGAAACTAAAAGGAAAATTAAAGAAGAAACACACATATCTCTTCAAATAAGTTTGAGGGTGGTAAGACCATGTAGAAGGTATGGATTCCATGTGCTAGAGAAATCTAACATTGATCTGAGTTCATATGATGAAGCTTCCAAGGATCATGACATGGAAAGATGGATGTTAGCAATAAAATCTGAAGTAGACTTCACATACAAGTGTTGTATATGGACCCTCGATGATCCACCTAAAAGGGTAAGACCTGTTTAGATGTAAATAGATCCTCAAGAGAAAGTGGAAACTTGATTAGAAGGTTGAGACCTTCAAAGCATGGCTCGTATCCACAAGATACACATGAAGAGAAGACATTGCATGCAGTGAGACTTGCTCTTCAGTGACCTTGCTTAAACCTGTCAGAATATTGCTAACTATAGCTATACAACTTGACTATGACATCTACAAGATGGAAGTTAAGATTGCATTCCTATATGAGTTCCCCACCGAGGATATTCATCAGAAGTAGCCCCAGGGCTTTATTGTTGAGGAAGGCAAGGTGTGCAATCTAAAGAACTCCATCTATGGACTCAAATAAGATTCTAGTTGTTGGAATATCTGATTTGATGAAATTATAAATGTTATCATTTCAGATACAAAATCTTGATGAACCATGTGAAGATTAGTAGGAGTTCCATTATGTTCATTGTGCTAAATGTAGATAATATCCTCATAATTTGGAATGATATAAGGAGGATAATAAGTGTTCTATAATCTAGTTGTTCCATACCTTGAGATATGATCTCAAGTATACCTCTTATATCTTTGTTCTGAAGATGTTCAGAAGCAAAGAGAAGATGGTATTGGTACCTTCACATTAAGTGGTACACCTTAGACATGTTCTATTCTTGGAAAACCCCAAGGATGGATTCCTTCCCTTAAGATATGGTACTGACCTATATGCAGGGATAGCACCTCAAAGAGTTGAGGAAGTGAATGCTAAAATTGCTTGTCCATGCGCATCAGTAATGACAAGCCTGGTGTATGCTAAATGTGTACCAAAATCTAGATATATGTCATGCAGTGGGAGTAGTAAACTGTTACTAATCCTACTATGGAAATAAAACACTTGATTGCAGTATAACAATTTCTTCAATGATGACAAGAATTTTGAGATAATCATCTCAAAGTCTTATCTTCAAGAACTTAAGACTTTATAGATAGTGATCTAAATGGGTCTTAACGACAGATGCCTTAGGAGATAGAGATCTCCAGGAATAAGGGTATTCTTATAAGGATAATAGAAATTACATACTGGTTATAATTATTATTGAGTTGTAGTGTCAAAGACACTATAACTGGTTTAACAATATTGAGTATTGGTTGCTTAACATGTAATATTTGCATTGGATGTGAGGACTGTTACTAGGAGATATGCAAGTATCGTAAAAGAACTTGGTGTAATCTCTTGGAAACAGAGTGACTGGCCAGTTACCTATCTATATTAAATAACTTATGATTGTCATATGAGTGTGGGTTTAAAGATTAGCCCACTAATGGCTCTTTGGGCTAGTGGGAGATTGTTGGACATGCGAGCCCGCAGCGAGCCATAATGCAATAAATATTATTGCAAATATCATTCCTTAAACTAAAATGAAGAATAATTAATTTGCATAATAGGTCTCGTAGTACAATTAGGGTTACGTACAAGGCCATCTTGATGATCATACAATTGTTATTCAATTGTTGAATCATAGAGGCAGGTGCTTTGATGAATATCTAAATAGTTAGATTGAGGACTCATCAAGAACCGTTAAATGATTGTTAAGAGAGGATCTCCAGCTTGAGTAGGACATGGTATTCCTTTCTTTATTGGGTTGATATCTAACCGACCTCTTGATGCAGGTCCTCTGCATAGGAATATAGATTCGGAGGTGTTAGATAAGGTAGGTAAAAGAGTTGATCTAACGAGATCGAGATAACCAAAGTTCTATGTCGTATGTTGTCACGATATAGGCACGCATCCCCTGGCTAGAGACATATGTATTACTATATGTCTGAGAGTGTACATTTGGCAAACCAATAGGTTGATGGCCTAATCAAGGTCTATACACCAGCTTGTCAGTGTGCATAAAAGGGCATGTGAGTAATAAGATCTCTCAAAGGGATCATAAAGGTTCATTTACTGAACCAGAAGATATGAGCTCACTCATGAGATATTGAGAATCAAATTCCGTGCACAGTCATCTCGTTTTGGAATCTTGATTGAATTTGTAGGTTTGATATATGCTTTTGGAAATTATATGATCAATACCTGGGTATGATATATATTTTTGGAAAGTATATGATCGATACCAACTCCCAATGATCAAATGAGAAACATAGTAACAAAACCTGAAGAAGATAGTCTAAATAAGATCTAAAACTTCAAGTTTATTCTACGTCTTCCAGTATGTAGGATGTACATGTATTAGGAATGCCTAAGGGTGATGTAATCATTAAATATTATATAACCATGACACTTCCATTCCGAGGGAGTAATGATAAAGGTCTGGATTTTAGTGACTCCTCTTATTAGAGAAGTGATCTAATCTTAGTCCAAGTGTTGGACATTGAACTGAATGTGATTTAGATGCAATGAGAATATTAGATCTACGATCTTGATTTAATCAAGCATCTATGAGAGGTCCCTGAGAACTGGATTTGAGATGTGATCTCAATATCCAAGTCTCTATACATGGAACGTACAATAGTCCGGTCCTTATCTCCAAGTATCTGCTGAGAAAGCGCATTGTTCTTGAAAGAGTTCAAGAATAATTCCATTGTTGAATTATGTATCTAAGCATTGAGATATTGACAATTAAATGTTATTTAATTATCATGGATAATGTTAATACAATTCACATTATCTGAATACATGAGAATAATGATCCAAGATAATTAAATATGATTTAATTATAAATGATATGAATAATGTGGATAGTACTATCGATATTATATATATATATATATATATTATAAATATGATTTATAATATATTAGAGAGAGCTTGTTGTAAATGGTATCTTCAAATTAATTACTGATGTGAAGTGGATTCACTTGGGAAATTAATTGGAAATAGAATTTACATCTTATTTTGGGTTGTGAATATGATTCACAATTATTTAGTGGTAAGATTGCAATATTCACTAAATTAATTTGGCATTATTTTTTGTGAATTAATTTACAACAAAGGTTGTTGTAAATAAATATGAAGCATTGGAGAAGTCATCACCATCCATTCAATGTATGGTGGACGGCCACCCTTGACTTGGTCTCAAGGTTGGTCGTCCACCCTTTTTTAGGGAGGTGGGTGGACTCCCTCATAATCCTTTCACTCAATTTAATTTAGTTCAAATTAAATTATTTTTATTATTCGATATATATTTAATTTAATCTTAATTAATTATTGTTGCGACAAAATCATGGCCATTGAATAGAAATACAAATCAATATCAACCATTGATTTTGTGTTTCACATGGATTGTGATCCATGGACTCCCAAAGTACTATAAAAGAAGATGCACCACTAGCTCTTCCTTTACACACAACAATTGAGTCATCTATATTTCTCATACTCACTGTACACTCCCCATTTCTCTCTCTCTTAGTGGTCGTCCACCTTGTGCCCTAGAGAGAGTAGTCGTCGACATCACGCCATTATGCCACAGCTTCGACTGCTGGTGGATCGCTGTCTCCTTCAGTGTGCCTCGTTCGTGAAAAAGACATCGGATCTCATATGACGAGATCAGGAGATTCGTCGCTTAGATCTTAAACTTCGATTACGAGGAGTATGCATCTCATCAATGAGCTCGCAAGCGTCTCCTCCATCAGATCGAACTGGAGACAGGAGGTCTCTTGGTTTAGAGACTTGATCGCAACCATGCTTCAAGAGGTAATCCTACATATTACTTGTGGTTAGATGAAATGATCCGAGAAGTGTTCTTGAATCATGTGGTTTCATCACATTTAAAAATTTTAAATTCATGTTGCATCGAGAAATTTTAAATCTAGGGAACCAAAATCTCTACAAATGAGCCTACATTGTACCGCTCTTGTATGGTGGCTCCAGCATTTGTGGTGTTTTTTTTTATCACTTATGGTTCCTACCTCCAAGTGATTGATGTTCTATTAACTCATGAACAATAACTCAAGAAGAGTTAAATTGATTACATGGTCATGGTGTAAGATGGAGATAGTTTATATGGGTTGTGGAGTAAATATGAAGCACAAAGGGAATGACAGGACATTGGAAAATTTCATCGGGATCATGTTGTAAAAAAATCCTTTTTTTTATAAGAAGGAAAAGTAATTTTACTCGATTTATTAATTTGGATTGTGTACTATTCTTAGGGTAATTAGATCTTTATTTCTTTCGAAAGGCACCTGATGAATCTCCATTTCATCACCTTTATTTTATCATTTTGGCCTTAACTGTGGCTAATGCATGTATATAGCATTATTTTGTATAAATTAACATTCATTATTTGTTCCACTTATTGTGTATAAATTATAGCTTCAATGCTAAAATTATAGAATAAAGAAAAAAAAAGAAAAGAAAAGAAAAGGAATAAAATGCCAAAGGTATTTTATGACCCTAAACCATGAGACCTAGGCGTCTTGATGATAGGGTCGACAAGGAATAAAGTAGGGGGAGATAAGAGCCAAAAACATCCATAAATTCTCATTCTTTTATTCATCAATATTGCATTTTTGGGTCCTATTTTATTTTCATCTTTTATACCTCAAATAAAGGAACTTTGTACATGAAAGTTGTAGATAATAATATATAGAAAATTACAAAATTGAGTTTGCACAAAAGTAAACTCAGTGTACTTTTTATAATCTGAATAAAGAGTCAAAATCCAAACATCCCAAACCCATATCTCCTAAATAAAATTCAAAATATATGAAAATCACCTTTAATTGTATAACTTTTAATAAGCTATTTAATGAAGGTGCTTTCATTTAGTTTGGAGTTAAGGTGAGAAAGTCAGGTTTTGGAACCCTATTGTACAATATACCTGAATAAAATATCTTTATTATTTTATAATTTTATATTTTTATAGTTTTGTAAATATTTTTTATAGTATTTATGCATAATAAAAAACAATAAATATAATATTAAAATAAAGTAATATACGAAAATACATAGAAGAAATACGTATACTTATACCTATAAAATATATACCCATATTTATTTAATTATTCATATTATATCAGGAAAATAAAATAAAAATATATTTTTGTGTATAAAAAAAATTTATAAAAATATATATTAACAAAATAAATTAATAAAATCAAAAATACAAAATAAAATAAACTTCAAACATAGAGGAATATACCTATAAATATACAACCCAAAAAGTAACTTATAATAAATAAGCCTGCAAAAATAAATAAAAATCATAATAAAATACTATAGAAAAAATAAACATTTTTATAACTATAATCAATAAATTTATTAAATAATTATTATTGATTTTATAATAATTTTTGGGCCAGGTTTTTCCTAGTTGGTCCACGTGGACCAACCATGGTAGGGTCTTTGTTGACTACAGTCAACTCCACTTCCCCCTACTCCTGCACCTGAAAGAACATTGCACCCCTTGCTTCTCGATTTTCCCCGACTGGTATGAGCCCCAAGGACCTTTGACTCCTTCGTGTAATCTATTGACAACTCACTGATCATTCACGTGAATTGATCCCCTTCGTCATACCATCCTTCATTTCGCATGAAACCCTAGGTCAATGACCCCCCGTTCATATCCTATAAATAAGACCATCTTCACCATTTTTATTTTTGCTTCGGTCTCCCCCTCTTTAGACCCCTTGGAGTGCACCATGGTCAAGCTCCTTGTGATCGGAGGAACTTCCCTCTCTTCGCAGTGAGGAAGGAGCTCGGTGGAGGCTGTTACCAGCCATCTCCACCGTTCGCCGGCGTGAGGTAGCCAACTTGCGGCCCAGCGTCGCTCGAGGTTTTTTTTTTGCTTGTTAGTCAAATTTTAGTCTTAGGTTTTATTTTATGCAATTAGTTTAACATTTCATCCATTGCCTAGCTTAAATTAGTGAATTCGTAGTTGGTCGAAGACTAACTCTTGTGAACATTCCACTGTACTTCGCATGTTTCGACTGTCGTTGTCCATCTCACCATCTTCCTTTTTTGCTTCTTCACTATTCCCTATGCTCCAACCACTCAGATCGACCCTCGATCTGAAAATTGAGGTCCAATGACCATCACCTCGTCGAACATTGATGAATCTCATATACATCATATTAAAATCCATTTATTATTCTCCCAGCTTAAATAATTCAATAAAAACCACAATTAATTCATTATTATTAACTTTTACTAACCCTGTATATATTCTGTGTATAATTAACACTATGACACTAACCCTATTTTATGTATTCGATTACTAATATTTTCTTTATTTTCTCTTTTTAAAAATACCTAAAACTTAAATTAAATATTGTACATATTTATTTTGGCCTTAAGAAGAAATTAAAAATACAAAAAAAACAAAACCTTTAAAACACCGTATTTTTACTTATTAAAAATACTTGCAAAAACTATCCTTTATATAGAAGACCTCTTTTGACTTTTTGTTCAACATGAAACTTGTAGATCTCATCGAGATCTACAACTTTTATGTTTGGACTTTTTGCTGATTCTTCTTCCTTTTATTTCTTTATTAATTTTAATTCTTTGAATAATATGATTAATCCACGTTGCGCCCTCTAGGACGCCTACGTGGCCCCTTCTCATCTTGACACCTGGCCACTTCCAGAACCATTTCATGCATCTGGACCCGCCTTAATCTCCACCGTCCATCTCCAGATCTAGCTGTAGCCCTCTGATCTCTTCTGATCTCATCATAGCCACACGCTTCCACCTTCTTCTCAGTTGCAGGATCCACATCCATCTAACATTCACACAACCTCCATGTTACCCTTAATCCCGTAGCCATTGGAAGAATCTCCATATTGCATCACAACCTTCCCCAAGCATCACCCCCATAGCCGAGCGATCAGATCATCTGATATAATATATGCCCTTTATCTGCGCTTCAGTCTTAGTCGTTGGATCACTCGTTCCAATGGCGGAGCTACGTCCTTTTTCTCTTGTCTCAACCCCACACCTCGTCGTTACACCTCAAACCCCTCTCCCCCTTCCAATAATATCCTCCACCTCCGTTCAACTTACTCCAATACAAATGCTCCCCCTCCATAGTTGTTACCTCCACCACCCTCTCACAATCATCAACTCCTCCCGACTAAGCCCTAGCACCTTCATCCTGTTGTTGCAAACCTCCAACTCCACCAGTGTAACGGTTGACCTCCTCCACCTTATAAAATTGTTGCCTCCGCCTCCATTTTACTCCGTCCACAGATTCCAGGCATTAGCCCAGCTTCCCACCCCTTCGGTGATAGCGGAGGGGTGGTTCATCAAGGTGGTGATGAATATACCCCTCCGGTGTTGACCCATGGTCATCACCGACCATGTCAAGGCAGATCCGCTACCGTTGAGCCCCTTAGACCAGTCGGTCAGGTTGAGCGATGATCGTAGGGTCAATTCGATCCTCATCCAGACCAATTCCTCCACCATTCTTCTTCTTGATCTTTCAGGTAATTCTCTGTTTTTCTTCTCTAATTTAATTCGCACCTCATCAGACACCTCACACCAATCAGACCCCACCTTCACCTTTGCCATGCATCGTCGACCTTCGTGCCACCTTCTCCCTTCTCTAGAACCCCTCTCCGCTCCGACCCATCTCCTCACTCATCAAGGCAGAGGAAGCTTCAGGCCTCCACATCCTCCACCCCCAAAGGCCTCCACTCACCTCACTTCACACGCACGTAACTCGCTTCGTCTACTCTAACCCCTGCAAGTCCTTCTCCCTTCACTAATCGGACGACGTAAGGAAGCTCTGGTCCCCAGCTCCTCCTTCGACGACACTACACTGTCCCGCCTCTTAAGTCATCACCGTACCTCTACCTTGCTTCCTTATGCTTCACCCGCACATCAAGGACCTCCTATAATCTTCGGAGGAGCTTGGGAAGCAAGGAGGAGCCAGCACAGCTTCATCGGAGCATGAAGATAGAGATGTCGTCCAATCATCAAGATCGAATTGTCGAAATGAAGCCATGTCGCCTGCACCAAACCACCAAGCTCGGGCGAGACCAGGACACCCACCGGAGCACCAGAACCAGCCACGTGGCCCGAGCCTTCGCCCACCCTTGAGCATAGCTCATGTGTGTGCCAGGCGCATGTGGGCTGGGATATTTAATGATCTACCCTTCAGAGTCCTCAAAATTGTCTACAGGTCCTCCAAGCGCATGCCTCACGTGTGTGCCTGGGGTTTTTACATAGGAGCCCCACCGTCTTCTGAAAATGGTAGAAAGTTCCACCTAGGCGCATGCCTCATGTGCATGCTTGGATATTTTGCAAAAGGACCCCTCTAATTTTTATTTACAGCAAAAATACCCCTCTAGGGGCATTTTGTGATTATTTATCCATTTATTTTTGCATTTTATTACAATTATGCCATTGCACTTTTTTATTCATAACTTGAGCATACGAACACTATTTTTATTGATTTCAGTGTCATTTTGAAGCTTGTTTCATCCTCTATCTAATGGCTTACTCAATTCCATAGTTTGACATTCATTTCAGTATGATAATTGTGTCTCCTGCTCATTATTTAGAGTGCCATTATTTATCCTTGTTGCTCATTTTACCTCTGAAATTGACCCTTAACTTGTTGCTCAATGATTTGACAATTTTAGAACATCTTTGTACATTATTTTCTGCATCTATTTCATATTCTACCATGCGTCTCATTTTAAGTGCATTTAAAATCAAATAAAAATTACATGCATCATGTTAATTTGACTCTGTGTCATGTTGTTTGCATATGCATATCATTCTATATTGTGCATCACCTCTGCATATGAAGACATAGGTTTATAATTTAATCGCTCGTTATTTAATCAGTAGCTTTTGATGAATAGACTAGGAGGCTCATGTCCCTGTGTTTGACCTTGGTATACTTACCAAGTGAAATAATTGCCACATATCCGAAGTTGTGGTCCTTGTTGAATCGAAATCTATCTCCTACACTACAATAATACGACCTTATTAAACAAGCATTTCCGTGGTCATCAAATGGCACCGTTGGAAGGGATACGACACATCCTATTTGTTTATTGAATTTTATTGCATTATTTTGATGTGATTATTTTCAAAATCGTAGATCTTCACATCATGTCTTTTTTTACATCATTTCTAGTTTAATTTCTTGATATTTTTACCAACAATTTCCTTTGTGGTAGGGCCCGTGAAGATGGAGCACGCTCGATCTACATGGAGGGATGGAGTTGGGAACTCCCACTGCGAGGAGCCACGGAGGAAATTCAGGAGAATTCGAGGACTTGAACCATCATTTTGTTCATGCGCTTAGTGTAAAAAATTAGAAAAATGTAACCATTGCATTTCTAGCAGTCCTCGTTTGAGGGCTCGCATATGTTAAAAAAGTGTGGTGTGTGAAGCACATCTGTCACATGGGTGATGCTTTACTGGAGTGTCGACGTAGGACCAGGCACACAGCTCTCTGAGCTGACTTTATTCTTCACATTATTTATGCTTGATCGTAGGTAGGACATACATTAAGAATATGGGAGATCCACCTCATCTCAGTGATTCATGAGATGCATTAGACATCGATCTACTTAGCCATCAACTCATTTCTTCATCGACAATAGTATCATGTTTTAGGATGTGGTTTTCATCGACTTGCATGCATTTGGCGATAAATTTAAATTTAGTCATGCATATGCATGAAGAAGGTTGGAGGCATTGTACGTATCTCTCTCAAGCATGCATCATGGTTATCATGAATGCATTGGCTTTCCTCGATCTTCCCCCGATTTGTCACATAATGAAATTAAAGGAAATTGGGAATGGTCGAGTAGACGATGCTTGCTTGACTTGGGCTCACATTAACACAATAATAACCTAAAGCTAAAACTGGGATCGATAATGCAAGCTGATGAAATTAATTGGAATAAAAATCTCTCTTGGATTATGGGAGAGCAAACCATGTCATTATATGCAGGCTGCTTTGAATGTTGAGAGGTGAGGGCATATCCCTAGGATAGTGCCTAAAACCAAGCCCTAAAACCTTGCGTAATGAACTTCAAACTTGTACGATCACCAATAAAACTGACAAGATAAATGACCATGACTTGTTGGTATAAAACTTGTATGATCACCAATACAACTGACAAGATAAATGAGCATGGCTTGTTGGTCTTCATGCTTGTGTCGGTGAAACATGGGGTATTGTTTGCTTGGATGAGATTGATTGTGTCTTCTCCCATTCCTCTCGTAACCCAAGATGACCAACCCCCCCCCCCCCACACACACACCTCTCCCCATCTCCATCCAACCATTTGTGTAAATCCACTCCACCCTCTAACCCTAACAGATCTCCAGTTCCCAAGCCTGAAATCCAAATCCAAATACTTAGGCTACTTTTTAGCCTAAGTATAGGGGGAACCTTGTACATAATTGTGATTATTCACCTAGTGTCTCCCCATCCTCATTGAATATACAATACTTAGGCTATTTTCAACCTATGTATAGGGGGCCCGACTTATTCTTCTCTCTTCTTCTCTTTGTACTTAGGTCATTTTGACCTAAGTCTTCTATTTGACTTGAGCTATGGCTTCATATTACTTTGTGCTATGAGGACATAACAAAGGCTAAGTATAGGAGATGTACAGTATATATTGTATATAATCTTTAGCCATGGCTCGAATTTAAAAAATTTTGAAACTTTAAAGCTAGGATTTAAATATTCTTGTGAACTGACTTTTGTAAAATTGTTTAAAAATCTTTTTTAAAAAATAAGGGACCAACAGTTTTGTAAATTCAATTAATCCCATCAAAAACTCCAAAAAAGTCTGAAAAATTAAAATCTTTTCTTGAGCAGTGATTTTGACTACGAAGCTTAGAAATGAGTAGCCATTTCTCAGTGAGGGAACTACAGTCTCCCTTAGCAGTGTGTGGGATGGGGTATTTGCATATCTAGCCTCCAGAGGTCACAAAATTGCCTACAGGTCCTCCAGGCATGTGCCTCACGTGCACGCCAGGGGTATTTTACACTGGAGCCCTGCCGCCTTATGAAAATTACCGAAAGATCCACCCAGGCGCGTATCTATCGTGTGCGCGTGGTTATTTTGCAAAATTCCCCCTCCAACTTTTATTTATTGTAAAAATACTCCTCTAGGGGCATTTTTATGATTAATTATCCTTTTATTTCTATGTACTCTATTACAATTATGCCCTTGCACTGTTTTCTTCATAACTTGAGCATACATCCATTTTTATTGATTTCATTGTTGTTTTAAAGCTTGCTTCATCCTCTATCTAATGGAATATTTAATTTCATAATTTGACACTCATTTTAATACAATAATTTTTGATGATATATAGTGTCCCATGCTCATTATTTACAATTCCATTATTTATCCTTGTTGCTCAATTTGCCTCTTAAATTGACCCTTAATTTGGTGCTTAATGATTTGAAAATTTTAGGAAATCTTTCTACATTATTTTCGTGATCATCTATTGCGCACTATACACCATGCATGTCATTTTAATTGCATTTAAAAGCAAATAAAAATTTCATGCATCATGTTTTTTATCTCTGCATCATGTTGTTTGCATCTACATATCATTTTGTATTGTGCATCACCTCTGTATATGAAGACCTAGGTTTAGAATTTAATTACGCATTATTTAACCAGTAATTTCCAATGAATATACTAGGAGGCTTGTGTCCCTGTGTTTGACCTTGGTACACTTACCAAGTAAAATAATTGCCACATATTTGAAGTTGTGGTCTTTGTTGAATCTAAATCTATTTCCTGTACTACAATAATACGACCTTGTTAAAGAGGCATTTTCACAATTCATCAGACTTCACCCATTTCCTCTACTCCACCCTTGACACCTCACTAATAACATACCAAACGTTCCCCCATGCTCTCTTGTTTTCAACGTGCAAGAACCACATTTAAGGAGGCATCTGAGCCTTGGATTCTATCAACGAAGCTTCTCTTGGTTGGCTGAAGAATCTTGATCTTCACGGGCTCGATCAACAGCCCCTGGACATTTTTGTGCTACCTTGACATTCGTCGGATCAGCAAGAACGATCTGAGCCAAGCAGGAATGCGAGGAGGCCGTCGACATGTATTGCGCCTCATCAAAACTCGCCCAGTGTGAGCTTCTGTTTTCTTCCAGCCATTCCATGAGTTGTCCGATCGAGTAGAGATGCCATATCATTCAACCGTCGTTGGATCATCCGCACCTCGACCGTAGACTTCAGTCATGGGATCTAATCCCTGCCCTTCAAGCCGAAGCGGTATCGTGCATCCCAGGGACGCCATGTGTCAATCAAATTAGCAGGAGTCGTTCGATGGAGCATGTTGATGAATCCTCATTCATCACTCTTTATTCTTTTATTTTAGCTAAAAATCTCTGCAAAACACCATGTATATTTGTGTAAATAAAATAAATTGACAAAAAACATGCATTATGTAAATATTAATAAATAGCATGTTTTTATGCAAAAATAAAAGAATAAAGAAATAAAGAAAAAGAGGGAAATATTTAGAATGAATATTGAGTGACCTGAACCCAAGGGAGGGCTCCACAAGGACCTGACCGCAAAATAAAATAAGTAGAGAGAGATAGGGTGACTCAACATGGTGTACATATCCCTCTATATGTAAATATTTTATTTTCTAAAAATAAAAATATATTTGTGTTACTTATATTTTGCACATATCAAAACTAAAATAAAAATGGAAAAATAAAAGAAAAATAAAATAAATAAAATCTCTCTCATCAGTGTACATATACCATGTATATAGAATAAAAGACTTATTTATTTCTCCTTGTAAATAATTAATAAAAATCCAACAAAAATTAATTTATATTCCATATTTTATAGTGTAAATAAATAAAATATAAAATTGGAATAAATGTACATAAATAAAAAAAATAAAAATAAAAAATATATAGGTATACATACCTATATATAATAATAATATAATGTAAATACGTATTTTATTTTTCAAAAAAATAAATAAAAATCACTAAAAATTCTTTGAAAATAAATAAAAAAATTTTATTTTGTAAATATTTTAAAATAAGGTCATTTCCTATTTTATTTTGATTTTTCAAAATAATTACCAATGGAATTTTTCCATTGGTCCATGGGGGATTGTTGACCTCCGGTCAACTCTCCCCCTGGACCACTTTGAGCGGATCCATGCGCTGACCTGATTATCTCCCATTTTCTTGGCATGATCCGATCGTCTTCAACCCAAAACCTCGGGCCCCGATTACCATGCTCACATCCATGATCCACGCCCGCCTTCTTGCCTAGGGATCTGAGCTCCGATGCACTCGCCCGACCCCCATCTTTCAGGACCCCTACTAGTATATATCATCTTCTTCTCCCTCCATTAGCGGCATCTTTGGCCATCCCCTTCCAGTCCCATGACCTCCCTTCCTCCTCCTTGAGTGACAGCAAGCGAGCGGGATCGATTGCAACGAGGACCTAGGTCAGAAGCCTAAGATCCGATGGTTTCGTCGCCGTGCTCCGCCCAAAGGAGCTCGAGCCTCTGGAGACGTCTCTCCATTGAGGCGAGGATCCCAGGAGGTCACCCACCTCCAGCCTATACATCCTCGACCATCAGGTACCCATTTTAGCCTCTACCCGCACTTTAATTCGGATTATTAGGTTTTGCGTTGCCGGCCTCCGCCAACCATCTCCCGACGATCCGATCATCCATCTGATCATCTGACCCGACCATCACCTCCACGAGACCCCTCTCCAACTTCTCCACCCATTCATTTACCTTGGTTCGCCCCGAAACCAAGGAATAGGTCTCCTCCGTCGTTGCCTCGCCGGAGACTTTCGCTCCGCCTCACCAGACCACCTTCTCCGCTCGTGACCGGGTCGAGGCATTTTGCCCTCGACCCAGGGTTCGTTCTATGCAGCTTGCAGGTCAAAGCGACCTCATCTGGAGGTCAAACCACTCAGGCGTAGGACCCCAGGTCGTTGAAGTCGTCGAAGCACCCTAGACGCTCCTTGCCTCATCGGAGACTGCCACCAGTTGCGGACCATCATGGGCGTTCTTTTCCCCATCTCAGCAGCTTCAGAGGAGCCCTCCACCGCGCGTACTGGGCCGGCGAAACTCGTCGGCGTCTTGTTCTTGCTGGACCCCCCATCGCCGTCAAATAGAGCTCCTCGCTCCAGGTCTTCATCGAGTTGTTCATCTGTGAAGAGCTCACAGCCGTCCGATCATTTGAGGAGCTCCATCAGGGCCGCTGATCGCTGAAGAGGTACCCGCACACCACAGCCGTTTGATCTCCACGTGTCGCCTCTTCCACCATTGATCGTTAATAAAGGGGTAATTTTTCTTAGGCCCCTGTCCTTTTTGTATTTGTCGTTTAGTCCTGTAAATAGTTTTAATAGTTCTTTTTATTTTGGAACATTTGCATCTAGGACCTTAGGTTTATAGTATTTACAAAATAGTCCCTGTTTGTGTGAGACATGTGCATCGACAGTTGAGTCTGTGGGTTATTTGCTTTTTTAGTCCTGAACTTTCTTCTTGTCATTGTTTACATCTTTTTAAATAAGATTTACATTTATACCCCTCTTTGTGCCAGTCACGTGTGTTGCTCGTGCTTGATTAGGCTATTTGCATTCCAGGCCCTGGGCTTTTTAGGCTTGTTACTTTTTGGCCCTCAAACTATGTTTTCTTGCACTTAGGTCCTTGCTTGCTGTGTGCCTTGTTTGTATTGAATAAAATATCAAATCAAACCCAAATCGAGTAAAATTTGTACACGTGGCTCCTGCCACTGTGTAAAAAATTCACTATTTTTTGGTACATTTTTTAGGCTTTTTGATTTTTTTTAAGAAAATCAAAAACCTTGATTTTCGCTACTGTCTAACATAGATTATCAAAGAAAAATATAAAATTTCATTTAAAATTTCTAAAAGAATTTGTGTTTGTTTTGTTGTTTTCCAGCTCCTGTCCATTTTTTCTCATTTGGACTTTTAAAACTCATAAAAATTAAAAAACACTAAAAACCTTACAAAAATTCTTTAAAATTCTATAAAATTCAAAAAATGCAAACTCTTTTTTTGTAGCTTAGTTTTTGTATTTACTTTTCATAAAAATTACCATCTGATTTTTAGAGGCTAATTAGTTATTTTTAATTAGCCTATCAAATCTGACTGTACATTTTGTCACTGTTTTCCCCTTTTCTCAATTTTTATAAAATCATTTAAAAATAATAAAATTCTCAGAAAATCACCAAAAACACTAAAAAATATTTAAAAAATACCAAAACTATATTTATTTGATTTTTTTTGACCTTATTTGGAGTGTTTTATAAATATTTGTTTGTTAGCCTTTTCACTTGTCTATATATTTTCCTTATTATTTAAAATACAAAAAAATTTAAAAAGATTTAAAAAACCACCAAAAATACCTTTGTTTATTTTATTTGCATTTTTGACTTCTTCGTAGGCCGTCTCGACCATTTCGTGCTCCTTGTTTTCGAACCTTCTAGCTATACCAGGTAAAAGAAAATAGCGAGACCGCTATTTGTTTGACTTGTATGATTTTTATAATTGGTGGTCTTGATTTTTCTTGATTGAGTCCGGCCCGAGAGGTTGAGGTCGCAACGACCACTGACACCTTCTTGCCTTAGTCGCTTGGGTCGCTTATCAGAATGGCGCCGTTGCCGGGGAGCATGGCTTAATAGTCTTTGTTTTTTGTTTTGTTCAGTTTTGTTTTTCGTGGCTTTTTCCTCAGCTTTTCTTTCGTCCTCGGCTTTCCGCGGCTTTATGATTTTCTCTATTTTCTTTTTATTTTTATTTTCTTTTTTTTTATTTTATTTTGTTTTTGTTTGTTTTGTTTTGTGTGTTTATTTTCTATTTTTGCATATAGCTTGTTTTATTTTATTTTGTCTTGCTTATTTTTATAATAAACTACGTCTTACATACATTTCTGTTTGATTTCTTGCGAGGGACCGAGGACCGAGGCGGCTTTTTCGGAAGTCGAAGCAACCGCGGGAGTCGGAGGCGGTTCTTTTCTGCATAGAGCCGTAGGAGGACACGGGGAACCAAGCAAGAGTGCGGGAGCTACGGGATAGCCGCGTAGATAGCCGTAGAGTAGCTTAGATTTATTTTTTGCAGACCATTATTAATTGTAATAATACAGGAACTCAGACACTTGGACTTTCTTGGATTGAGGGGTCTGTTTCGCCGAGCACCCGTGTGCTCGGGGGACCTCACCGCATTTTCATCGGTTTTTATTTTTCTCGATTTTATTTTATTTGTAACTGCTTGTCTGATTTACGCGGTTTTGGCCTTAGATTAGGATTTTCTTTTGATTGTATCGGAACTGATTAGGATCCAAACACCTAACTATCTGCATATTCCTATTAGATCGTAATTGGACCTAATTAAAATAAATAAAGAAAAGGCTAACCTGGTCACCCGAGGGGTCACGCACCGCTAGAGGTCGTATACAGCACTGGCAGGACCCGTTGTGGCGGGCACCGATCGACATCCGAGACCGGACACCGACCCCTCCTGTTGACACGTTAGTCATCGGTTCTTCTTGTGTAGAAACTGCTTCGCTTAAAGCCGATTTCCTCGTGCATCATATAGGTAGTTTATTTTCAGTCTTTACTTTATGCGCAGATCACCCTGCATGTAGAGTGCTGGAGTCAGGTACGCCTTTCTTACTCAGCATGCATCATTGATTTTATCGCGCATCGGCTTTTTCGTCTTCTCCCCCTGTTTTCTGGACTTAAAATAATCAGGAGAACCTGAAAAATTCGTTAGGCGTTGTTTGCTTGAAAAACACCTAAAAAAAGAAAAACTATAAAATTGGGATTGCTAAACACACATGACCATAAAAGACACCTCACATAAACATTTGTCATGGGGAGAGCAAACCCCTCAATGTCTGGTTTGGATGAGAGAGAGAGCGACTCGAACACTAGGCTAAAGCCATATCCGAACCCTGATCAGACTACCTGCCTTTTATACATAATAGTCTGGTAGGCGAATTGGATTCCTATCAGCTCGTGTAACCGCTCTGATATTCTGACTTGATCACCTAAATAAAAATTGACAAGATAAATTGATCGAACCCTTACGGTCTTCAGCTCTGTGTTGAGTAGGTGAACCTGGGGGTTTGTTTGCTCATCTTGTGTGTTTCCAAATCTCATCTACCCAACTCGCCAGATCAGGATGATGGGCAGGAGGCCTCTTAGGCAGCCTCTAGCTGTACTGCTTTTTAGCACTCCAACCCATTCATCTAGGTTGGTTCATGAGAGCCGAGACCCGCTCTCCGAACCCGAGTTCGATTCCGCCATGTTCCCCATTGACCACCCTTCTACCAGTCCTGAGATACCAGTTCTAGATGAGAGACAACAGACAGATGATTTATCACCACCTGAGCTTAGGTCTTTTGCCTTTGCAGAGACCATGGCCGGCAGCAGCGATGACCGCATTGGAGGTCCCCGACCAGAGCAGACTTATGTCCTGGACCATAGTGCGATCAACACCACTCTGATAGCCTCCCTCAAGACGATGCAACAGCAGATTAGGGATTAGGGGGCTTTCATGATCGAGATGATAGGAGAGATGGAGAGGATGAGAGCAGACAGAGAGCAGCAGAGAGCCGCAGGAGACGGTCCAGAGATTACCCGATCAGCCCAATCAGCCAGTCCAGCTGGCAGCAGCAGCAGGAGGAGCCAGACCTATGCGGGAGTTACACAACCCTGGATCGATGCTTACTCACCGGTGGATTGTGCTTCCGGCAATCGTGGGGACTTCAAGTTCCCCCCCACAAACCATCTAGCTTCTACCCCACTTCCACGGGCTCAAACTGAGGAGCCCCATCTCCATCTCCAGGAGTTTGAGATGATCTGCAGCACCATCCACGATTGGCAGGTGGACGAGGACACCATTAGGATGATTGCCTTCCCCTTCTCACTGGTAGACAGAGCAGCCAACTAGCTGAAGCACTTGGGGAGGTTTATCCACACCTGGGAGCAGCTCCGCAAGTACTATCCACTCAGGCGGACCAATGCAGCGAGGGCCCTGATCAGCAACTTCTCCATGCTCCCCAACGAGCAGTTTCACGAGGCATGGAAGAGGTTCCGAGAGCTTACAGACAGATGCCCGTACCACGACATTTCGAAGCCAAACCTAGTTCAGAGCTTCTTCTGCGGGTTGACACCAGAGCTACAGGGCCTGGTGAACGCTTCTTATGGTGGTTCCTACTTCGCCAAGGATGAGGATCAAGTATGGGCCATCTATGAGGAGATGGACGAGAACTATACAGTGATGTCCCAGACCCGACTCTACACCTAGGGACGCCCACAGCCACAGACCGTGCAGTTTCAGAGGATAGCACGGGTCGATGCCGGTCCTTCCACTTCTTCCGTGATAGCAGCACAGGCCGAGTCCACAGCCGCAGACATGGGCATCATCAGCGAGAAGCTGACCGGATCGAGTTGATAGAGAAGAAGCAGTGCCAGGGCATGACGCAGATTGATCAGATGGCACAGACGATGAGTGACATGAAGACGCAGATCATGTGCCTCCAGGAGGCACAAATGGCTTCTCATCCCCGTCTCAGGTCACGAGGAGATCCGAGCAGCAGTGGTAGCTCGTCCCAGCACTCCAGTCAGCCTAGACAGATTCACCATGTCCAGGTGGAGCCGTACCAGCAGCCACAACAGCATTACTAGTCACCACCATCCCCAAACACTCAGATGGTGGTTTACCAGCCGGATCAGCCTCTGGCAGTACTTCCCCCGCCCTCGTACGAGCAAGAGTCGTTGATGGATGTCAACGGGATTTAGTACGATCGACCCCAGCCCGGTATCTGACGAGACCATCCCGGATTCCGCTGGTCGGCCGGTAGTTCCCAGCAACAGCCTCCAGCCCATGGTGTCCAGTATGGCCAGCAACGTGAGTAGCACCAGCAGCAGCAGCCCCCAGTTCAGCAGCACTAGTATGGTCCTCGTCCCTATCACCAGGGACAACCTTGGAGGTGAGAGCAGCCTCATCAACAACAGTATCATCAGCAGCAGTACCCCTCTCACCCTCACCAGCAGCAACAGCCTCACTACCAGCGAAGCTACCCGTCAGGTTCTCATGGGTCGACCTATGAGAACCCCACCTTGGATGATCTAGCCCGCCTCATGTCCGAGCAGCATGCTACCTTTCGACGGGAGTTGGATGAGTTCCGCCAGGAGATGCGGGAGATCGTGAGAGGAAAGGTCGCCATCCCTGCCCAGATTGAGCCGAACCCCAACAGTCTGAAGAGGAAATCTGAGCAGGTAGAGTTCACTGAGATTACCACTCCTAATGCTTCACTTGGTGATATGTCTGCATACATGTTTGATGTTGATTTTGTTACACTTGGGAGCGATAGGATGCCAGCAGGCGGCGCCTCGTCTGAGAGACGACTCGATGCCACTTTAGGAGCGCCAGGTGAGGAGAGGAGTGGTGCTGAGGCCGCCAGAGATGATGACGGTGGTATCAATACCACCAGGGATGTTGATCCAGCCAACGGTATTGAGGTCGTCGTTTCACCTGATGAAGGAGGTGGTACTGATGCCACCAGATGTGATGCCGATCTAGAGCGCGGTACTGAGTCCGCACAGCCAGATGCCGAGGGTGGTGCTGAGGCCACCAACACTTCTACTACTAGTCCTGTTGTTTTTCCATCTGTTCATGTACCTCAGGACATTTCTGTGAATAATGGAAAGGGTTTGTTTTATTCTAATCCACCTGTGGTGATTGATGATGTATGCGTGGATTCTGTCGTGCTTGAGCAGCCCAGACCCTCTCCTTGTCCTTCATATGAGAAGGACCATGTAGTCCCCTTTCCCAGAGCACTCCATTTGTCTAAGGGGCAGAAAAAAGAAAATCCCAAAAAGAACCATCAGATAGAGTTCAGCCAGCAGATGATAGATTGATTCCACATACAGCTGACTCTATAGGAGGCCTTGGAGCACATACCTCAACTCTAGAGATCACTCAGAGACAAGACTATTGTTAGGAGGA
Organism: Ottelia alismoides; assembly: GCA_037367405.1. Classification (NCBI taxonomy): domain Eukaryota; kingdom Viridiplantae; phylum Streptophyta; class Magnoliopsida; order Alismatales; family Hydrocharitaceae; genus Ottelia; species Ottelia alismoides. Next base: position 31,049 of record JAZKJV010009087.1, on the reverse strand, counting down.
AGAGGAGGAACCACCAGTCAGAGATCCATGTTCTCACTCGTGCCACTTGTTTCGCGATCCAGAACCGTCTGCCAGCCAAGAGGCCAGATGCAGGAGCCCCGTATGTCAGATGCCACATTCAGGAGCAGAGGTTCGATCGTACTCTATTAGACAGTGGGTCTTCGATCAACCGACTTCCGGCAGCCCAACTCGACCGCTTCGAGTTGGTCCCTCTACGACAGAGCAGGACGGTCCTTCAGTTTGTTGATCAATCTGTCAAGAGGTCGAAGGGGTTGCTGAAGGACGTTGTCGTCACGATTCAGGGCATGAAATTCCCCGTGGACTTCGTTGTGTTGGACATGGAGATCCCTGAGTCTGTGACCGATATCCCCATCATTTTAGGACGTCCGTTCTTGGCCACAGCCAAGGCGATATCTGATCATGATAGCGGGAAGGTATACTTTCGCGTCAAGGGAGAAAGTGTACAAATAAAGACGATCGAGGAGACTAGAGCCCAAGATTTAGCTCGCTCCGATCAGACTTCCTATTCAGAGCAGATGACAGATGCAGGGCGAGACATCCACCAGGACTACGACTTTGTGATCACAGATGATGAGGTAGTTTGGGCAGACCCAGTAGCACAGGCCATCCTCTCACCTTCAGAGTTTGCTAATGCATAGATGACAATAGAGGAGAGCTTGGATAGCGCACCCTTGGTCCAGGATACATTCCAGGCAGCAGAGCCGGTCCCCGATCGTGAGGCAGATTTTGTTAGTGATTCTGATAGAGATCCCTCAGAGTCAGATTTTGACTGGGCAGAGTTTGATGACTTGATACCGTGTCTGACTTCTACAGAGCCGACAGCTAGGGAGGAGGCAGATGCCACATCGAGCAGAGACATAGCAGCAGAGCAGCCTTCTCCTAATTCAGATTGCGAGAGAGAGTTTCCATTCTCCCATACAGATTTGGTCGCATTCACTCAGACCTTTCAGAGGCCAGATCCACCAGCACAGTGTTGTCTAGAGCTGAAGCCGCTTCCTTCATCGTTGAAGTATAGGTTCCTTGCGGGCGAGCATGAGATGTACCCAGTCATTATCTCAGCAGATTTGACTGGAGAGTAGGAATCCCGTCTGATGGCGGTTCTTGAAAAGAACCGCAAGGCGATAGGATGGAGTGTATCCGATCTCCAGGGGATAAGTACGTCCTTGTGCTCCCACCATATCTATCTCGAGGAGGATGCGAAGCCGTCGTGTGAGTTCCAGCGGTGGCTGAACTCGAACCTTCAAGATGTTATCATGAAGGAGATCTCAAAATGGTGGAGCACCGATTTTATCTACTCCATCTCCGACTCCAAGTGGGTCAGTCCGTTGCATGTGGTGCCCAAGAAGACGGGCATCACTACAGTTGTCAGCGAGTCTAGAGAGGAGATCGCTACCTGGGTACCCACTTCTTGGCGGGTCTGCGTGGATTATAGACGACTCAACCAGGCCACCAAGAAGGATCATTTCCCACTACCCTTTATTGATCAGATCATTGAAAGACTGGTAGGGAAGAGCCATTAATATTTCTTGGATGGGTACTCCAGATACAACCAGGTGGCGATTGCACCAGAGGACCAGGACAAGACTACTTTTACCTGTCCCTTTGGGACATATGCTTTCAGACGGATGCCCTTTGGATTGTGCAACGCTCCGGCGACCTTCCAGATGTGCATGTTGTCCATATTTTCAGACATGGTAGGGGAGTGCTTGGAGGTCTTCATGGATGACTTTTCGGTCTACGACGACGGATTCGACTCCTGTCTTGACTGCCTAGACCGCGTCCTCCAGCGATGTATTGAGGTGCACCTGGTGCTTTCTTGGGAGAAGAGTCACTTCATGGTGACTCAAGGGATGATGCTTGGCCATATCATCTCCAACAGGGGCATGGAGGTTGATCCGGCCAAGGTGGATATTATTAGGAAACTCAATCCACCGTCCAACTTGCGACAGTTACGGTCTTTTCTGGGGCACGTCGATTTCTACCGACGATTCATTCATGATTTCAACTGGATTGCCCGACCGTTGACTGATCTGCTGATGAATGACACCGAGTTCATTGTGGATGATAAGCTTCTAGCATCATTTAAGACTCTCAAGAGTCTAGTTGTCGAGGCTCCTGTCCTGCAGCCGCATGATTGGTCTCTCCCATTCGAGATCATGACGGATGCCTCCGATTTTGTCGTAGGTGCCGTGTTGGGATAGAGGAGGGATGGAGTCCCTTTTTCTATTAACTACGCTAGCCGGACTTTAGATGCAGCTCAGAGGAACTACACAGTCATTGAGAAGGAGATGCTAGCCGTAGTGTTCGCCCTAGATAAGTTCAGATCGTACATCATTGGATCTAGAGTGACCATCTTCACTGATCATACCGACATCCGATACCTCATGGCAAAGAAGGATGACAAAGCCATATTGACCATATGGATCCTTCTACTCCATGAGTTTGATATAGAGATTAAGGACAAGCTTGGAGTCGAGAATGTGGTGGCGGATCATCTCTCCCGATTGGAGTATCTTGAGGATTCCGAGCAGATTGAGCATATTTATGAGGCCTTCCCAGATGAGGCGATCGTTGCTATCGCCTCTCTCCTGTGGTATGCCGATATTGTGAACTTTATTTTTGCCAAGAAAGTCCCACAAGATTGGACCAGGAAGATACTTGAGACCTTCCTCGCGAAGGCCAAGTTCTACCATTGGGAGGATCCCATCCTTTATCATGAAGGAGGGGATAGCGTCTGGCGTAGGTGCATTCCTCAGGAGGAGCACCATAGCATCCTCACATACTGCCACAAGCTTGAGGCAGGGGGACATCACTCTGGGAGGAGAACGTCACAGAAAGTGCTCCAATCTGGCCTATGGTGACCTACCCTCTTCAAGGACTCTGATGAGTTCGTGAAGAGGTGTACTCACTGTGAGAGGATGGGCACTTGTGGACAGCGTGATATGATGCAGATGCAGCCCATTCACTTCTGTGAGGTTTTTGACGCATGGGGCATCGATTTCATGGGTCCATTCCCTAGGAGTCAGGGATTTGAGTACATTTTGTTGGCCATTGATTATGTTAGTCGTTGGGTTGAGGCAATCCCCGCCCGAACTGCAGATGCTAGGACTGTTTGCAGATTTTTGAGGAAGCATATCATTTCACGGTTCAGGGTACCTCGAGTGTTGATATCTGAAGGGGGGTCTCATTTCATCAACGACAAGGTAAAGGCCCTTTCTAGCGAATTCAGCATAGACCATCGAGTAGCCACACCGTACCATCCTCAGACCAATAATCCTGCTGAAGTGTCGAACAGGGAGATTAAGACTATATTGTAGAAGGTCGTCCGCCCTGACCGAAAGGATTGGTCACAGCTTTTGGACTCGGTCTTTTGGCCATATCGTACGTCCTTCAATACACCGTTGGGTACGTCTCCCTTTCACTTCGTTTATTGCAAGCCCTGTCATTTACCTGTTGAGCTTAGACATAGGTCACTCTGGGAAGTTACAGAGATCATCATGGATCCAGTGAGTGTAGGAGACCAGAGGAGGGCAGAGTTAGCAGCCCTGGAGGAGCTTCATGATACAGCCTTTTCGAGCAACCTACAGTATAAGGAGAGAGTAAAGGAGTGGCATGATTCTCATATCAGCCACAAGCAGTTTGAGCCAGGAAAGCGAGTATGGTTGTTTGATGCCAGGTTGAGATTATTTCCAGGGAAGCTACAGAGCAAATAGAAGGGACCTTACTTGGTTAGAAAGGTACACGACAATGGGAGTATTGATATATCTGAGTTGTCTTCTGAGAGTACCTTTCCTGTTAACGGGCAGCGGCTCAAGCCATATCTAGATCACGAGCTGATGGTCGTTGACGTTGCCCCGATTCTTTTTGTGTGAGATGTGGTCTCTTGACTCACATCTATTGCATCTCACGCCTGATTATCACTGTTCTCCCGACTTGTATAGATCCAATTGTCCATATCACACTATTCTTCAGTCTAACACCCCATTCACATCTTCGACGTTGCTATACTTAGGGTGCACTTTACCCTAAGTATAGGGGGGTGTGACACTTTTGAGTTTCTTTTATTTAATTTATACCTCTATTTTGTTGCCTATACTTAGAGATATTTTACCCTAAGTATAGGGGAGATAGACCCTGTACATTCTCACTCGGATTTCCCTTTGTGTACAGCCTGCTATACTTAGGATTGTTTGATCCTAAGTATAGGGGGAAACCCCGAAAGCCTCTTGCATTTCTATTCTTTCATTCGTCTTTGTATATAGCCTTCCTTTTTACATCCCTATACTAAGCACGAGCTATGTCTTCTTCATCGTTCTTGACTCTGAGGACATGGTTCGAGCTAAGTATAGGGGGGTGTATATATTCCATATATACTGTAGCCATAACTCGTACTTTGTGTGAGTGTGTTAATAAATAAAAATGGCTAAAATCCATAAAATTAAAAAAAAACTTGTAAATAAAATTCTTTTATTTCACATACATAGCTAGTTGTACAAATTATTTTTTGCAAAAATGTTTGTAAAAATCTTTTGTGTAAATAGCTTGTAAATATTTTCATATCAAAATTATGTATATAGTACAAAATCTTTTGTAAAATGTTTTGAAAATCAAAAGTTTGCAAAAACCTTGTCTAAATTTGTGTACATATTTTGCAAAACTTGCATTCATGCATACATCCATGTTTTCAAAACATTTTTCCAAAAATTTTGCACATGTGTAAATATTTTGTAAATAGCATCTTTGTAAATATATGTATAGTTTTTCCTAGATCATAGTTGACATTTAAACTAGCCTAAAATTAAATTGAAAAATGGAGCTTGGTTAAGATCTTAATCCACCTAATTATTAGAGGAACCTTATAGAGCTTAGGGTTGAGAATTTTCAGGTCCATGGTGACTTAATTCTTTGAGTCCACTAGGCTATGATCATATGTCATCTCGATGAGCCTATGTAGAGCACTTAACAACACACACATGACTCATATAGACAATGGCTTTACTTGGACCTGCACTTTACACTGAGCTCTCTACGGATGAGGTGGTGAGGAGGCAGTCTTTCTTAACTTGGGGTAGCATATGAGGGTAGTACTTCTAGGCGGAACCTCTCTTCTTCTTATAGTGAAGGAAGTGCATCTCAACTTGGTCTGGTTGCCATGAGGTCTAACGATAGGAGTTTTGGGTTGCAATAATGCTTCAAAAGATGGATAGACTACTGGCTCAAGAGGAAAAACTCCTTATGTATATATGTTGCACCTTGTAGATATGTTGTACAGATGCACAGCAAAAAAATTGCAAAAAGAAAAGAATAACTCCAAAAAAGTGGTGGGTCTGATAGAAAATGATAATCCCACCGGAGTGTATATAGTGCAATAAGCAAAGCTTGAGACTCATGTTCCATCTTATGTAGCTTGCAGCAGGGAGACTTAGCTACACTGGTTGAGCTCCCAGGGATACATGGCTACACTGGTCATGGTCCATTCTCTTCTTCCCCCCTCTTCTTGAGCCGGTTGAACTTGAACATAGAAGGGAATACCCCGCTCCTCGAGGAAAGAGTGGCCAGACTAGGGTCATAGAGTTACCTTGTTGGGAGGGTTGTCATTTTGCTACTTCTGAGGTGGAGAGCTATACCTCACTTACACTGTACAAGGAAAGATTCATGGTCTTCAGGGTTTGTGTATGTAGACTTGTTTTAATCCGGATTATTGAGGAGTCTTGACTATAGATTAGTGGATCTTAGAGGCTGTTAAGTTTTAAACCTAAGTCCAAATAAGGTTCCAACACATTAATAATCCAAAGATCTAATCGAGCTCTATACTTTAATTTAATGAAGGCAAGTTTAATAATCCGCATTGATCCATGCATTTTCCCCTCTTTTTCTTTTTCCTTTCTTTTTCACTTCTTTTTCAAATAAGTGTTTGCTAAGGGACTAGCAAAGTTAAGTATAGGGGGTGATGAATCCTCATTCATCACTTTTTATTCTTTATTTTAGCTAAAAACCTTTGCAAAACACAATGTATATTTGTGTAAATAAAATAAATTGACAAAAAGCATGCATTGTGTAAATGATAATAAATAGCATGTTTTTGTGCAAAAATAAAAGAATAAAGAAATAAAAAAAGGGGGAAATATTTAGAATAAATACTGAGTGACCTGAACCCAAGGGAGGGCTCTACAAGGGCCTGACCGCAAAATAAAATAAGTAGAGAGAGATTGGGTGACTCAACATGGTGTACATATCCCTCTATATGTAAATATTTTATTTTCTAAAAATAAAAATATATTTGTGTTCTTTATATTTTGTACATATTAAAACTAAAATAAAAATGGAAAAATAAAAGAAAAATAAAATAAGTAAAATCTCTCTTATCAGTGTACATATACCATGTATATATAAATAAAAGACCTATTTATTTCTCCTTAAAAGACCTATTTATTTCTCCTTGTAAATAATTAATAAAAATCCAATAAAAATTAATTTATATTCCATATTTTATAATGTAAATAAATAAAATATAAAATTGTAATAAATTATATAAATAAAAAATTAAAAATAAAAATAAAAAATACATAGGTATACATACCTATATATAATAATAATATAATGTAAATACGTATTTTACTTTTCAAAAAAATAAATAAAAATCACTAAAAAGTTCTTTGAAATTAAAAAAATAATTTTTATTTTGTAAATATTTTGAAATAAGGTCATTTCCTATTTTATTTCAATTTTTCAAAATAGTTACCAATGGAATTTTTCCATTGGTCCACGGGGGATTGTTGACCTCCGATCAACTCTCCCCCTTGGACCACTTTGCACGGATCCATGCACCGACCCAATTTTCTCCCATTTTCTTGGCATGATCTGATCATCTTCAACCTAAAACCCCGGGCCCCGATTACCATGCTCACATCCATGATCCATGCCTACCTTCTTGCCTAGGGATCCGAGCTCCGATACACTCGCCCGACCCCCATCTTTCCAGACCCCTACTAGTATATATCATCTTCTCCCCCCTCCATTAGTCGCATCTTTGGACATCCCCTTCCAGTCCCAGGACCTCCCTTCCTCCTCCCTGAGTGATAGCAAGCGAGCGGGATCGATTGCAGCGAGGACCAAGGTCGGAAGCCTCGGATCCGGTGGTTTCGCTGTCGTGCTCCACCCAAAGGAGCTCGAGCCTCTGGAGACGTCGCTCCATTCATGCAAGGATCCCAGGAGGTCACCCACTTCCAGCCTAGACGTCCTCGACCATCAGGTACCCATTTTAGCCTCTATCCGTGCTTTAATTCGAATTATTAGGTTTTGCGTCGCCGGCCTCCGCTGGCCATCTCCCGACGATCCGATCATCCGAACCGACCACCACCTCCACGAGACCCCTCTCCACCTACTCCGCCCATTCATTCACCTTGGTTTGCCCCGGAACCAAGGAATAGGTCTCCTCAGCCGTCGCCTCGCCGGAGACTTTCGCTTTGCCTCACCAGACCACCTTCTACACTCGTGACCGGGTCGAGGCATTTTGCCCTCTACCTAGGGTTCGTTCTGTGCAGCTTGCAGGTCAAAGCGACCTCATCTGGAGGTCGAACCACTCACGCGCAGGACCCCCAGGTCCTCGAAGTCGTCGGAGCACCCTGGACGCTCCTGGCCTCATCGGAGACCGCCACCAGCTGCGGACCATCGTAGGCATTCTTTTCCCCATCTCAGTAGCTCCGGAGGAGCCCTCCACCGCGCGTACTGGGCCGGCGAAACTCGTCGGCGTCTTGTTCTTGCTGGACCCTCCATCGCCGTCAGATAGAGCTCCTCGCTCCAGGTCTTCATCGAGCTGTTCATCTGTGGAGAGCTCACAGTCGTCCAATCATTTGAGGAGCTCCATCAGGGCCGCTGATCGCTGAAGAGGTACCCGTGCACCACAGTCGTTCGATCTCCACGTATCGCCTCTTCCGCCGTTGATCGTTAATAAAGGGGTAATTTCTCTTAGGCCCCTGTCCTTTTTTTATTAGTCGTTTAGTTCTGTAAATAGTTTTAATAGTTCTTTTTATTTTGGAACATTTGCATCTAGGACCTTAGATTTATAGTATTTGCAAAATAGTCCCTGTTTGTGTGAGACACGTGCATCAATACGTGAGTCTGTGGGTAATTTGCATTTTTAGTCCTGAATTTTCTGCTTGTTACTGTTTACATCTTTTTAAATAAGATTTGCATTTATACCCCTCTGTGTGCTAGTCACATGTGTTGCTCGTGCTTGATCGGGCTATTTGCATTCCAGGCCCTGGGCTTTTTAGGCTAGTTACTGTTTGGCCCTCAAACTATGTTTTCTTGTACTTAGGTCCTTGCTTGCTATGTGCCTTGTTTGTATTAAATAAAATATGAAATCAAACCCAAATCGAGTGAAATTTGGACACGTGACTCCTGCTAATGTGCAAAAATTTCACTATTTTTTGGTACATTTTTAGGCTTTTTGTTATTTTTAAAAAATCAAAAACTTTGATTTTTCCTACTGTCTAACATCGAAAATCAAAAAAAATATAAAAATTCTAAAAAAAATTGTATTTATTTATTTTTTTGCTTTCCAGCTCTTGTCCATTTTTTATCTCATTTGGACTTTTAAAACTCATAAAATTTAAAAACACTAAAAACCTTACAAAAATTCTTAAAAATTCTATAAAATTCAAAAAAATGCAAACTCTTTTTTTGTAGCTTAGTTTTTGTATTTACTTTTCATAAAAATTACCATCAGATTTTTAGAGGCTAAATCTGACTATACATTTTGTCATTGTTCCCCCTTTTTCAATTTTTATAAAATCGTATAAAAATAATAAAATTCTCAGAAAATCACCAAAAACATTAAAAAGATAAAAAAACACAAAAACAATTTTTAATTTATTTTTTTGACTTTATTTGGAGTGTTTTATAAATATTTGTTTATTGTCCTTTTCACTTGTCTTTATATTTTCCTTATTATTTAAAATACAAAAAAATTAAAAAGATTTAAAAATCCACCAAAAGTACCATTGTTTATTTTATTTTCATTTTTGACTACTTCGTAGGCTGTCTCGGCCATTTCGTGCTCCTTGTGTTCGACCCTGGTAGCTATACCAGGTAAAATAAAATAGCGAGACTTCTATTTATTTGACTTGTGTTATTTTTATATTTAGTGGTCTTTATTTTTCTTGATTGAGTCCGGCCCGAGAGGTTGAGGTCGCAACGACCATTGACACCTTCTTGCCATAGTCCCTCGAGTCGCTCATCACGTGTTAAGGGGGTAAATTATATTCTATGCCTTAATTTTTGTCTCATTTCCCTTTACTCCTTTAATATTTAAGTAACTCAATAATATTAGTGTAAAAGTTGCGTGTGAACCCCTGTACTTAATTCATATTGCACTTTATCCCCGTCCATGTCACCTTATGTTCCATCCCATGTGAGGTGACATTTAGCACTGAGGCCCTCATAACTTTTTATATTTAAGTTTAGTCCAAGAACTTCCATTGGAGATTATAATATTTTGGGATATTTGCACATTAGCCCTCGTATTAATTTTATTTGCATTTATTCCATTGCTAGTTTAGTAATTTTGTGCATGTTTTCTATTTATTAAAAATATCATTCGTGCTCCACAAATTATCAAAAAATAGGCTCAAGTGTGTGCTTGCTTGTAGATTCACGTTATAGTTTTGCATTTCAAATATTAAAAATCAAAAGAGCACGTTTTTGTCCCTGCTTGATTTAAAAATTACCAAAAATTGTAAAAATGCTTTGAAATATTCCCAAAAAAATTACATTTTGTTTATTTTAGTACCTTGAGACTTCAGACCAATAATTACTAAAAATAGAAAGAGAAAACTCATAAAAATTAAAAAGCTCCAAAATCCTTAAAAAATATAAAAAATTCCTAAAAATCCAAAAATATTTATTTTTATCTCTAAATTTTGTTTTTATTACATATTAATAACTAAATACTTATGGAAAATTTTGACTTTATTTCCTATTTTTAATTTCCAATACAATTCGACCTATTTATTTAATCCTTGATTTGGGATATTTTTTATTTTAAAAATATATATAACGCACAAAAATTAACTACAAAATCGCAAAAAATAGTAAAAAAATATTTAAAACTCAAATCATCTTATTTTTTGTATTTTGATTATTTTTTAGTACTTATAATTGTATTACATTATAGTGTACATATAGGCTTATATATTCCTATATACTTTATATTTTTAAAACAAAAAGAAAAAGAAAAAATCTGAAAAATAAAAAGAAAAAATTATAAAATAAAAAATATAAAAATTTAAATTTTAAAATCCAAAAAAATCAAAATCCCACACAAAAATAAAAAGACAAGAGGAACATAAATTTTATGCATTTATTATCCGATCTATCTTGTTTGCTCCCTGTGTTTGACACTCTACACATACTTGCACCTATACACACATTTGTAGAGTTCTAGTAAATTTTAACTCCACATATTTTGCTTTTAATTGCTTTACATAAGTTGTGGATTAAATGTTGATTGACACGAGGTTTGTTAGCGGTTGCCTCAGTGACACTTTATCTTCGCTTTTTGGTAAATATATTTTAGACCCTCCTATAACCTCTATTTGATAATGACGTTATTGTCGGTGGGAAATGTCGCATAGATTGGCTTTCTTTGTTTGTGCTTCCTTGTCTCTTTTGTTTATATTTTTCCCATTATTTATTTTTCATTTTATTTGATTTAATTTTTGAACTGTCTAATCTCCTTCTTGTTTGACTTTATTGCAAGGATCGTTGATCGAGGGAGGCTCTTCTAGGAGTGCATGAGCACCCACGTGAAGCTGAGCCGCTCTCCTGCCCTAGTTAATAGAAGAAAGCGACGAAGAAGGAGTTGGAGGATTTTTTAGGATATCACACCTTGTCTTATATTTTATTTATTTTATTTGTAATTTAAGTGAGAGAGAGACATTATTTGTAATAATTTAGGACTCTCCAGGACACTTTCACACTTCACAAGGTGCACTGCCCAAGGGATTGTTCCCTTAGGGACCTCATCGGTTTTTGTTGTGTTTTCTCGCTTTTCTTTTTATTTGTTTCATGATTTTATGTTCCTTTGTTTTATGTGATTAAGCCCTAGCTTAGGACTTGCTTGCTTGATAGATTAAGGTCCAAAACCCTAATATATTTGCATGCATCTATAGTGTCGCTTTTGGACTTGGTCAAATCGTAATTGGTGATCATTTGGAATTGAGGCCGCATGTTGAGAGTGGTCGCGTACAATTCTTGCAGGACTCGTTGTGGCGGGCACCGAGTGGCACCGAACCTTGGTCTCATTTCTGAGTAGTTAGTATCTAGTGCTTCACGCTAATAGCAAGTACTATTTTAGTGTGATTTCATTGGACTGCTTTTGCTTATAGATAGGTTTAAATTATGATTATCATCCTTGCATGAAGAAAGCTAGAGGCAAGGTGAGCATTTCTACTTAGCATTCATCCTCTATTAAGCTTGCATTGCTTTTCTAACTCTCTCCCTATGATTTTGATAACTTAGGAGCTAAAGAATTGATCCCTCGTTAGGTTCGTGCATTCTCACTAAAAATAAAAACTATGATTACCAATAAATTGGGACTGCTAAGTTTACTCGATCCTAAAACCAAAAGAAAAGTATTCTAGTCTTAGGGAGAGTAATCCCCTCATTATTTGTGCATTTTATTCATACGTACACACTAAGGACCAGTGCCCCAATCCCAAGCCTTCCTACGTGATTGTACAACTTTGCATTTATCACCTAACTCTAAAATTTGAAAAGATAAAATTATTGAACTTTCACGGTCAGCACAGTGTTAAGAAGGTGAATTGAGGGTTTTGATTTGTGTATATTTGTTTGCGTTTGTGCATACTTTATCTTCTCTACGCATTTGTAGCTTTTTCTCTCATATATCTTGATTTGACCTTCGTGCTCTCTCGATCCCTTCCTTTTGCTTCGGAGATGGCCGATTGGAGTGATTTTTATCCGGACTTTGTGGATCCCTCATACCCTCCAGTCAGTCCACCTCCATTTTATCAGGAGGAATTCGCTCCATATTTTTCTTTTTGTACATATCCTTCTAATCCATTATTTCAGTCATCGGATTTTGAGTTTGACCCACCTACACCACCCTTACATTTCGGTAACCCACTTTTCCAAGAGGACTTTACTCTAGATTATGATTTTTGCCTACACCTACCACCCTCATTCCCCTCACCCGATACTGAAATTTTGGAGTCACCTCTCATGAAGACCGCTGATGAATACTCATTCATCACTCTTTATTCTTATATTTTAACTATAAAAACCTTTGCAAATGCATGTATATATTTGTAAATATAAATAATTACCAAAAGCATGCATGGTGTAAAAAGTAATAATTAGCATTTTTTGTGCAAAAAAAAGAATAAAGATTAAAAAAAAAGAGGAAATATTTAGAATGAATATTGAGCAACCTAACCCAAGGGAGGGCTCAGCATGGGCCTGACCGCATAAAAGCCAAAGTAGAGGGAGATAGGGGCTCATGTGTGTAAATAGACCTGAAATACATAAGTATATATTTTCCTCTAAAAATAGAATAAAATGGGCTTGTAAATACTTGTATATATTTATAAATATAAAAATCAAAATAAAAATATAAAAATACAAAGAAAACAAAAACCTTCACCTTGTAGATATTCATCATGTACATACTACCACATCCTTATTTATTTCACCTTCTAAATAAATAGATTAAAATTCCAAAAAATTTGTAAATATTTTATCTTTTATGTTGTAAATAAATAAATTAAAAACCATTAAAACAAAAACAAAATAAAAAGAACAAAATCAAAAATTAAAAATCACCTTGTAAATATACCATGTAGATACATGTACATATGTATTTATTTAACCCTTGTATATAAATAATAAAAATAAAATAAAAATACCCTTTTATTCTTAATTTTATACTATAAATAAATAAAATATAAAATAGGAATAAAAATGCACAAAAATAACAAATTAAAAATCAAAAAAATTAAAAGACATATTGTATATATACCTATATATAGCTATATTATGTAAATACCTTATTTTTATTTTGAAAAATTAATTAAAAATCACTAAAAATAGAAAAAAAATAAAACAAAAATATTTCATGTTTTGAGTTTAACTAAATCGGCCATTTGCTATTTTTAATTTAATTTCTAAATCTTTTCCAGGTGGCAGCCTCCCATTGGTCCAGGGGGGTTGTTGACCGCCCGGTCAACTCCCCCCCAGGACCACCTCTCACGGGTATTAGGCGCCCGACCCGACTTCTCCTCATTTTTGCACCTAAACCCGACCACCTCGCACCTAAACCCAGGGTCCTAATCATTCTCCTATGATCCGGGAACCTCGCCCGATCTTTAGCCTAGGGATCCGTGCTCCATCGAGCCGGACCCAAGCCATCTTTCCCGGACCTGCACCCATATAAAGGCTGAGCTCCGCCACTTCATTCCGCATCTTTGGCTCATTTGTTCACCACCCAGTGACCTCCACCGTCTTGGCGAGAGTGACAGCTTGCTCCAGAGGGTGTCGCAGCGAGGAGGGAGGAAGGAACCACTGATCCGACGAGTTTGCTCCACCGTGCGCCGTCAGGAGGTAGCGCCAGAGCCTCGGGCCACGACGACCCGCGAGGCTAGGACCTAGAGCACCAGTTGTTTGCCCACAGTCGATTCCTTCACCCAGGTAGCTTAGATTCTTTCCCCTTTTCTTTAATTTTCGATTAGCCCCAATTTTCGCCGTCGCCGTCCACCTCTGATTCCGGTCACTGATGAAACTCGATTTCATCATCTTTATTTCTCATTTTTAACCCCTTGCTTAAGCTGAGTGTCAATAAAACCCAGTTAAAGTTTTGTAATTAACAGAGTCCTAAATAAATTAAAAACCACAAAAAAATGGCAAAACAAAAATTCGTGGTATTTTTAGACTTAAAAATACCCTCAAAAATATTTCGGGCCTTTGTTTGATTTCAACTCCAGTTTTGGCCAACATAAACTTGTAGATCTCATCAAGATCTACAACTTTCATGTTTTGAGTTTTCTCAAATTCGGCCATCTAGGCCTTCAAACATCAACTGGAAGTTCGCAATAATTTGATTGGGCCACGTGGCCCAATCTGGGTGAGCCACGTGGCCCGCCTATCTTGTCTCATCCGCCACCACCCCTGGCCGTTGGATCTCGCTTCAGATCCAACGGCCCCGCTGTGTCCACGCACGCCTATGTCCTCATCCATCAGATCTTCCCCCGCCTTCAATCCGCACCGTTCGTTTTGCCTGGGAGCGTTAATCTCTACCGCTCAATCCGATCTCGGTTCCCAACCGCCCGATCAAAACCCTCATCCAATCACCACCGTCCGCTAATGCGCACGCTACAGATCGACACGTGGCCGCTCCGTATCCCTTTGATTACTTCGCCCTTGATCTCATCATGGCCGTCTCTTCGCGCATAGCCCTCCACCGTTGGATCTCCAGATCCAACGGCCATGCATCGTCGTCTACTTCCGATAGCCCTTCTCTCACACGATCTCCAGTTCGCACACACCTCGCCCCCCTTCCATTTTCTCGCCCTCACCATCCACTATCTCCATGCGCCAACTATCCCACGGTCTTCTCCGCTCAACCACGACCCTCGCCAGCGACTAAGCTATCCCTGACTTCCCTCCAGTCGCTCCACGATCACGGTAGGAACCCACGTCCTCGCCAACAAACCGCCGAGCTCGATCTTTAAAGAACGCCGCCTCTCCCTCCGTACACCGGGTCCACCTTTATGCGGGGAGGGGCCCAGCCCTCCTCCGCCTCCCTGTGACAGGGGCAGGCGAGAAGATCGAGCGAAGACGACCCCATCCTCCGGTGAGACCCTCTACCACTCACGGCGGTGTCGCGACGCCTTGCAGCAACCGCCCGAGCTGCACGGAGCGGCTGGCCGTGTCCAGCGAAGACCTGGGGCTCAATCCGAGCCCCTGCCTAAGCCCCTCGCTTCATCGCCGATCAGGTAAACCTCTTTCCTCTCTTCTTGTATTTTTCTTGAATTTTGCTCGATTTAATCAGGCCTCTCCGACCGTTTTCACCCTCCGATGACCACTTCCTTAGCTTTGCCTTCATATCCCCTTCACCGCGCATCGCTCCGCTCACCTTTTCCCTCTCCAAACCCTATATCGCCTCCGACCCATCTCCTCCGCCATCCCCGGCGGAGGAGCTCCGAGCTTCCATCTTCTCCGCTCGCATAGCTCCCATCTCGCTCACTCACCTTCGCATGCACATTACACTCGCTCGCATTGGATATGTACTAACGCTGCAGGGAGCTGACTCGATCAATGGCCGGAGCCTCGCCGGACCCACCTTCGTGACTGTCGTCCTCGACATTAGAGCCCCGACGACCTGAACTGAGATGTTAGACACCTTTGCCGAGCTTCCCTCTTCAACAACACCAGTCCATGAGGCTTCAGGGAGGACGCCAATAGCCGAGGGAGAGCGGCGGAGCTGGATCTCCCTCGCTGGAGCTCCAAACTCGCTGCCAACCTTCGGTGGAGGAGAAAGCACAGGAGCCATACGATCTCTGGGATCGGATGGTTTAGACGCAGCCACGTCGACACTTATCCATGGAGCCGGCACCGTTGGATCTTCAACATCCAACGGCTCAGAGGAGACCACACCATCGGTGTCAGCTTCCATTGGATCTGCTAGATCCAACGGCCTACATTCTGCCACGTGGCGACATCAGAGCACTCCCGAGCCTACACCGAACCTCCTGGAGCTTCGGCCAGCATCGAACCAAGCCAAAGCAGCTCCGAACCTGCAGCAGCCCGAGCCTAACATACGAGCCAAGCCGAAGCGTCCCCGAGCCTCTGCCGAGCCTAAATCCGAGCCTGGATAGCACGTGCTTCGCACGTGTTATTCTGGGAAATTTGCAGAGCAGCCCACGAACTTCTTCAAATTTGCAAAAAGGTCCCCGCGCGTTTGGTAAATTTAGAGGGAAGGACTCGCGCCTTATTTTTATTACGTTTTAGTCCCTCTCAGGGATCTTTTTGTAGTTATCATTTCATGTTTTATTTCAATTATGCCCTTAGCTTCTTTGTTGCATATCTTGAGCTACGTAGCTCCAATCAAGTTGATTTCAGTTTCATTTTGATGCTCTTCTCATCATCTTTATTATGGCATGCTTTAATTTGAGAGTTGACACTATGATCAGTGGTGTATTATTTTATTATCTAAGTGTCATGAATTTTTCGTTTATCATGCCTACTTGCTTTATAAATGTAGATGCTTCTTTATTTCAACTCAGTTTGACTCGCAATTTTCTTATGGCTCAAGTGACTATCATTTTGGGCATATCATTCGCTTTGCATGTATATTTATTTGCATGATAAAAGTTTATATAAAAAATGCATGTTTACTTTCTTGTTATTGCATTGTTGTCTCCTTGCATCATTTGACCTATATGACTTCAACTTAACACATAGTTAAATAAATAAAAATCTGATTAATACGAGAGAGGCTCGTGTCCCTGAGTTCGACCTTGGTTTCTTGCCAAGTAAAAAAAATAATCATGATCATCTCATTTTGATCCATCATATACATATTTAAAATGAGATGATCATTTTGATGACCCGAATTGGCCCGACTGCTACGATGATCATTCCAAGTGCTAAAAACACTCTATTAAAGGGCCGATTTTGCGGTTCATCAAATGGCGCCGTTGCCGGGGACACGGCTCATTTCTTATATTTTTTGGATTTTTGTTTGTTTAATTTAGTGTTCCTTTTTATAGGTCAAATGATCACATATTTTGCACATAAAATTTTTTTCTTTCTTATTTGATATCTAACCATTGTTTTTGTGGCAGGGCCCTTGATGGATCAAGGAGGCGAGGAGCAGGACGCTTCCCGCTGCGAGGAGCCGCAGGAGCATGCTTAGAGCAAATAAGGAAGAAAGGAAAAAAAATGTCGCATTTTATTTTTTTTGCTTGTAATAATTCATCTTTTACAGCGGTCTTCGATTGAAGACTCGCAAGTGTAATCGAACGAATGTGGTTGTGTGGGGATCGTCCCCACTTGAGTGTCGACCTAGGACTAGGCACGCGGCTCTCTGAGCTCATTTTATTTTTCATATTTTTACGTGCTTGATCGTAGGTAGGACACACTAAATTCTATACGCACATAATCTCGCATCACTTAGCTAAAATTAATGAAAATCAATCACCGCTAATAGATGCATGATTAGGTGCGGCTTTTTCGACTTGCATACATGTTGGATTTGGTTTTCAAAACGGCCCCAGTTTTTCACGTGTTTTTGTCAAATCACTGCATGATTTCTCGCTTAGCCTAGATCACGGTTTTTATCGAATACATGTTTTTCTCGGTTTCGTTTTCCTAGCTTGATCACCTAGGTTAAATGGAAAAAGGGAATGAACGGTAGACGATGACTTCTTGATTTTGTGCTAACCATAATCAGTGATAACCTAAAATAAAATTGGGACTGTTAATTGCAAGTCAACCTAAAATGGAGTAAAACTTTGGTTTTGGGAGAGCAATACCCTCGCTTACGCAATGATTTTCACTTCACATCTTTTCTTTGCGTAAAAATTTTAATGTTTTATCACCAATAAAATCGACAAGATAATAAACCAACCTTGGTTGGTTTCATGTGTGAGTTGGTGAAATTGAGAGTATTGCTTGTTTGATTGAGCCATGTTTGTTGCGACACACTTCCCCGAGCCTTAGTCACTCCATTTCATCTCCGAAGATTCAACCGCTCACTTGTAGATCCATTCCTCTTCTTCGTTCACCTTGGGTCCCTCCCAACATCAATTCCCATCTTTATACTTAGGCTAATCTCAACCTAAGTATATGGGGGACCCGAATCCCTGTGATTTCTCTACTCTCCTTTTCTTGCCTTTATACTTAGGTTATTTCTAACCTAAGTATAGGGGGAGCCCCTCTTAGCTCCCGTATATCCCTATATACTTAAATGGACCTATGTACTTGTAACATCTAGTGCTATGAGGACATAGCAAAGTTTAAGTATAGGGGGGTATACCGTATATACCGTATATTTACATTAGCTATAATCTGAAAAATTTGAAATATTTAAAACTTTTTGGCTAAGGTAAAATTCGTTGGACTAAGAGAACTCAAATGATTTCACGGCTTTTCGATATTATGTTACGCTATTTTTTCTAAAAATATTTTCGAAAATAATTTTTCCTTGTTTGAAAAATTCTTTTGAAAATATTTTGAAAAAACTTTTTATTTGTGTGACATGGTTTTTAAAAATCGCCATCTCTTTTCAAGGAAAGTTGAGTTTAACTCATGTTTTAACCTTTATTAAAATCCATAAAAATGAGAAAAACCGCAAAACCCTTTAGAAGCCGTTAGTGACTACTAAGCCCAATTAAGTAAACCGCATTCAGTGAGGGTTCGCCCTTAGCAGATTGGATGGTTTAGAGGACATCGCGTAAGGCCCTGTCCTCAAGCAACGGGCTTTGGCCTGTACTTACATCCATACTGGCTGAATTGCAGATGCTCAATTGAGTTTAGGTAGTTCTAATATCTCTTGAAGTTCAAAAAAAAAACTCTTGTTTTTGAATGAAGAAGTTGGATTAATCCTCTACACCTACACTTTCACCCAGGATCTGAAATGATCAAGAAAACTTAACTTTTTCAGGTCTTTGAGATTTTAGGATTAACCAGCCTTAGCCATCAGGGTCATTGACTTAATCGTCCATATTCCCCTATGTTTCCAGATTTGCATGCTATATTCCATGCTTAGTCTCAGACATAAAGAATATGATCAGCACAACACATGCACGACTGCGGTTTTTTATGAGATGAGTTGATTTTTCACTTGAGGAATTGGGATGAGGAAGTCAAGTTTGGATTTGATCTAATGATGCTCGAGGATGGGATAAAATCTTTGGAGGCTTCATGAAACCTGAGTGTCAGCATTATTAGCCAGTATGAGAACTTGATTCTTATACTAATCTCTTGATATTGACCTAAGTGCCAGGGTGTGAATAAATAAAAAAATCGGCTATCAGTGTGCGCCAACTCTTGGTAAAAGCAGTGGAGCTAGCCACAAATTATACAAGTCAATGAAATTCAAAGAAAAGCTCTCATTCCACAAAGTCAAATATCAAAGAGCTTCCACCAAAGGCGAGCGCTCCCAAACTTTTCAAAGTGTCCACTTGGACCACCGCTATTAGGACCAGGAATCGGGCTTGCACCAAAAAAGGGCTCTGCATCGTAAATGCTACAAGTATGGTTGTCGAAGGTACGATAGGTACTCAAAAGAGACACACCCCGGTGTACTCCCAGGAAAACAAGTGCAGACGGCTCCAACTTCTCTTGACGGACGCACTGATCAACACCAAAAAAATTGTGTTGCGTAAAAGGCACTAGAGAGAATCCTTGTTCCAATGAGAGGGAGAGAAGAATTGACACAATCCCATGCCCTCCATTTCTGGCGTGGGATCTACATTTTCTAAGTCTGACAACTAAGGAGACGGTGGACTAAATGCAAGATTGGATTTATTCCCTAGTGTTGAGGATTGGGTCCTTATGAGATTTTCTCGGACTAAGACTTTGGGTGAAGACTTGACTCTACTCTCGAAATTGCAGTCAACACTAAACTTCATATCCTTTAGCTTATATGTACATCAGAGAGAGTCTAGAGAAGTAGAGGAATTGGAAGCCTCTTGATTAAGGCTGGGTTGAACTCTAGAATTTTGGATCTTTAAAGTCGAGTCAACTTGATCAGATTGGATCCTGTATTCACATGCACAAGGGGGTTAATCCAACTTAGTCATTCTTTTTGATGCTCGAGGACGAGCATAGTTTAAGTATAGGGGGGTGATGAAACTCGATTTCATCATCTTTATTTCTCATTTTTAACCCCCTTGCTTAAACTGAGTGTCAATAAAACCCAGTTAAAGTGTTGTAATTAACAGAGTCCTAAATAAATTAAAAACCACAAAAAATGGCAAAACAAAAATTCGTGGTATTTTTATACTTAAAAATACCCTCAAAAATATTTCGGGCCTTTGTTTGATTTCATCTCCAGTTTTGGCCAACATAAAACTTGTAGATCTTATCAAGATCTACAACTTTCATGTTTTGAGTTTTCTCAAATTCGGCCATCTAGGCCTTCAAACATTAATTGGAAGTTCGCAATAATTTGATTGGGCCACGTGGCCCAATCTGGGTGAGCCACGTGGCCCGCCTATCTTGTCTCATCCGCCACCACCCCTGGCCGTTGGATCTCGCTTCAGATCTAACGGCCCCGTTGTGTCCACGCACGCCTATGTCCTCATCCATGAGATCTTCCCCCGCCTTCAATCCGCACCGTTCGTTTTGCCTGGGAGCGTTAATCTCTACCGCTCAATCCGATCTCGGTTCCCAACCGCCCGATCAAAACCCTCATCCAATCACCCCCATCCGCTAACGCGCACGCTCCAGATCGACACGTGGCCGCTCCGTATCCCTTTAATTACTTCGCCCTTGATCTCATCATGGTCGTCTCTTCGCGCATAGCCCTCCACTGTTGGATCTCCAGATCCAACGGCCATGCATCGTCGTCTACCTCCGATAGCCCTTCTCTCACACGATCTCCAGTTCGCACACACCTCGCCCCCCTTCCCTTTTCTCGCCCTCACCATCCACTATCTCCATGCGCCAACTATCCCACGGTCTTCTCCACTCAACCACGACCCTCGCCAGCGACTAAGCTATCCCTGACTTCCCTCCAGTCGCTCCACGATCACGGTAGGAACTCACGTCCTCGCCAACAAACCGCCGAGCTCAATCTTTAAAGAACGCCGCCTCTCCCTCCGTACACCAGGTCCACCTTTACGCGGGGAGGGACCCAGCCCTCCTCTGCCTCCTTTTGACAGGGGGAGGCGAGAAGATCGAGCGAAGATGACCCCATCCTCCGGTGAGACCCTCTGCCACTCACGGCGGAGTCGCGGCGCCTTGCAGCGACCGCCCGAGCTGCACGGAGCGGCTGGCCGTATCCAGCGAAGACCCGGGGCTCAATCCGAGCCCCAGCCCAAGCCCCTCGCTTCATCGCCGATCAGGTAAACCTCTTTCCTCTCTTCTTGTATTTTTCTGGAATTTTGCTCGATTTAATCAGGCCTCTCCGGCCGTTTTCACCCTCCGATGACCACTCCCTTAGCTTTGCCTTCATCTCCCCTTCACCGCGCATCGCTCCGCTCACCTTTTCCCTCCTACAAACCCTATATCGCCTCCGACCCATCTCCTCCGCCATCCCCGGCGGAGGAGCTCCGAGCTTCCATCTTCTCCGCTCGCATAGCTCCCATCTCGCTCACTCACCTTCGCACGCACATTGCACTCGCTCGCATTGGATATGTACTAACGCTGCAGAGAGATGACTCGATCAATGGCCGGAGCCTCACCGGACCCACCTTCGTGACTGTCGTCCTCGACATTAGAGCCCCGGCGACCTGAACTGAGATGTCAGACACCTTCGCCGAGCTTCCCTCTTCAACAACACCAGTCCATGAAGCTTCAGGGAGGACGCCAATAGCCGAGGGAGAGCGGCGGAGCTGGAGCTCCCTCGCCGGAGCTCCAAACTCGCCGCCAACCTTCGGTGGAGGAGAAAGCACAGGAGCCATACGATCTCTGGGATCGGATGGTTTAGACGCAGCCACATCGACACTTATCCATGGAGCCGGCACCGTTGGATCTTCATCATCCAATGGCTCAGAGGATACCACACCATCGGTGTCAGCTTCCATTGGATCTGCTAGATCCAACGGCCTACATTCTGCCACGTGGCGACATCAGAGCACTCCCGAGCCTACACCGAACCTCCTGGAGCTTCGGCCAGCATCGAACCAAGCCAAAGCAGCTCCGAACCTGCAGCAGCCCGAGCCTAACATACGAGCCAAGCCGAAGCGTCCCCGAGCCTCTGCCGAGCCTAAATCCGAGCCTGGATAGCACGTGCTTCGCACGTGTTATTCTGGGAAATTTGCAGAGCAGCCCACGAACTTCTTCAAATTTGCAAAAAGGTCCCCGCGCGTTTGGTAAATTTAGAGGGAAGGACTCGCGCCTTATTTTTATTACGTTTTAGTCTCTCTCAGGGACCTTTTTGTAGTTATCATTTCATGTTTTATTTCAGTTATGCCCTTAGCTTCTTTGTTGCATATCTTGAGCTACGTAGCTCCAATCGAGTTGATTTCAGTTTCATTTTGATGCTCTTCTCATCATCTTTATTATGGAATGCTTCAATTTGAGAGTTGACACTATGATCAGTGGTGTATTATTTTATTATCTAAGTGTCATGAATTTTTCGTTTATCATGTCTACTTGCTTTATAAATGTAGAGTGCTTCTTTATTTCAACTCAGTTTGACTCGCAATTTTCTTATGGCTCAAGTGACTATCATTTTGGGCATATCATTCGCTTTGCATGTATATTTATTTGCATGATAAAAATTTATATAAAAAATGCATGTTTACTTTCTTGTTATTGCATTGTTGTCTCCTTGCATCATTTGACCTATATGACTTCAACTTAACACTTAGTTAAATAAATAGAAATCTGATTAATACGAGAGAGGCTCGTGTCCCTGAGTTCGACCTTGGTTTCTTGCCAAGTAAAAAAAATAATCATGATCATCTCATTTTGATCCATCATATACATATTTAAAATAAGATGATCATTTTGATGACCCGAATTGGCCTGACTGCTAAGATGATGATTCCAAGTGCTAAAAACACTCTATTAAAGGGCCGATTTTGCGGTTCATCAGTCACGTCACCCATCACCTCGATTATCGGAACGCACCATCATCATCGCCTTCCTCCCGCGCACGTTCTTCGCCCCTCCACTCAACCCAGCTCGCACAGGAGCTGGGGTTTCGAGCTCCTCCGTCCACCCCTCGCCGGAGCTCGACCGCTCCGCCTCACCAGTCACCTTCACCCCCTCTCACAGGGTCGAGGCACTTTGCCCTCGACCCGCGAGCGTTTTGTTGTGCTTTGCAGGTACCGTCGAGCCCATCGGAGGGTCCGACCATCCAGGAGCAGGCGCTTGACCTCCGCCGACCTCGCTGGAGCTCCCCAGGGCTCCGTTGAGTCATCGGAGGCTACCATTCGACGCGGAGGGCCCCCCGCTATCTTCTCCGATCATCAGAGGCCTTCGAGGAGGAGTACAGCGCCTGCATGAGCCCGGTGAAGTTCGCCGGAGCCCAGTTCTTCCTTCATCCTCCAGGACCGTCAGATCGACTCCCAGCTCCAGTTATCATCACAGCCGTTCATCTGAGGAGCGATTAGCATCGTCAGATCCATCTGAGGAGCGATCTCCACCGTCCAATGGTCGAGGTTTAGCCACCGCACTTCTCCACCGTTCGATCTCCACGTGGTGAAGCCTGGGCCGATTGATCCGCCTGAGGGATATCAGCGTTGGGCACCACCCATTCCCAGCCGTCCATCTGCACACGTGGCACCCATCCGTCGGTCGACTTAATGAAGGGTAATACCCTTAGGCCCTTCTCTTTTTAGTAGTTTGTTTTTAGTCCTGTAAATATTTTTAGGATTTTATTTACGTTAGGTAAATTGCATGTTGGACCCTGTCTTGTTTGCTTCTTGCATATATACCCCTGTGTGTGGCGTAGCACGTGCATCGACACGTGCCTTTTTGGGATATTTTCATAGTTAGCCCTGTAGTTCATGGAAGTTATGAAATGAATGAATACTTTTCGATATTTGCATATATGCCCCTGTGAGTAGTTTTTATGCGCACGTGCGTTTTATTTGTGGGTAATTTACAAACAGGTCCTCTGACTTTTGGTACCTGTTACCAAATAGTCCCAAAACCTTGTTTTCTTTGCATATAGGTCCCTGTGTGCCCCAGACACGCGCCGCGCGCGTGATTTCGTGGGAAAATTACACCGGACCCCCCAGAACTTTGGATATTTACGTACAGGTCCCTTTGCATTGTACCTAAGTTTCATTTTTGAAGAAAATAGCAAATCAACTCCAAATTCAATGGAAATTGGACACATTGCTCCTGCCATGTTGTAAAATTTTCTAGAATTTTTGGAGACATTTTTGTTGTTATTTGATATTTTAAAAAATCAAAAACAGCCATTTTCGTTACTGTTGATTCAAAAATTCAAAAAAAATAAACTCATCTAAAAATTAAAAAAAAATTAGTTACTGTTTCTTGTGTTGTGTTTGATTTTCTGACCAATTTTGGTCGTTTTTCATTTTATAAAACTCCTAAAAATTACAAAACACTAAAAATCTCATAAAAATTCTAATAAATAATCTAAAAATCCAAAAATAATAACTGTAGTGCCTAAATTTTCCTTGTTTCTTTCCTTATAAAGGAAAATTACCTCCAGGCTTATTGGGAATTTCTAGATATTTTATCTAAGTCCCTTAAGCTCGGCTGGACAGTGCCTTCATTTTCTTATGTTGTTTTATTTTCAGAAAATTAAATAAAAATAAGAAAAATACCAAAAATTCACTAAAAACAAAATCATAAAAAGTATAAAAACTTTTTTATTTGAATTTTTGGTTGATTTTTAATGCATTAAATAAATTGTTGTGTTGGCTTGTTTTCTTGTTTTCCTTATTTTCTTAATTAATTAAAAATCCAAAAAAATATAAAAATACTAAAAATCCACCAAAATTACCTTTTATTTTATTTTATTTTATTTTTGACTACTTCGTAGGATGCAAGGCCATCACGTGCTCCTTGTGTTTGACCCTGGTCGCTATACAAGGTTAAAATAATAGCAGGACCGCTATTTGATTTTGATTGAGTTTATTCGATTTTGGTGGTCTCTTTTTCTTTATTGACACCCGAGCGATTGAGGTCGCAATGACTATTTGAGACATACCTGATCTACCTCGCTTGCTCGAGTTTTTCGTGTCATCAAAATGGCGTCGTTGCCAGGGAGCATGGCTTAGAAGTTTTTGATTTTTCTTTTTTCATTTTCTCTTTGTTCTATTTTTCGCGGCTTTCTGCGGCTCTTTAAGAGTCCGTGGCTTTTCGCGGCTTTTTGTTTTTCTTTTATTTTTGATTTATTTTGTTTTACTTTATTTTCTCTTATTTTTGTTTTTGCTTGATTTTGAGTGTTTATTTTATTTGGCATTTTTGCACATATACCGTGTTTTATTTTCTTGTTATTATTTGATTATTTTATTGGTCTGACCACTTGTTTCTTTCTTGCGAGGGCCCGAGGACTGAGGCGGCAACTTTCGAGAAGCCAGCGCAACCGCGAGACTCGGAGATGGCTCCCTTCTGCACGGAGCCGCAGGAGAGCATGAGAGAGAGGCTGAGTGGGAGAGGATTAGAGTAGGATTAGTTTAGACTTTATTTTTATTTTTATTTGATTATTGTAATAATACAGGGACAGACTCAGACACGTTGGACTTGACTTGATTAGCGGGTCTGTTTCGCCGAGCACCGGTGTACTCGGGGGACCCTTAGGATTTTTCGCGGCTTTTCGCGGCTTTTGTTTTCTTAGCTGCCTTTTACGGTTTTACGCGGATTTTCTCGAGCCCCTAGACTTAGGATTTTCTGCTTGACTGTGCCGTACTTAGTAGAATCCCCACACTTAATTGATTGCATGTTCCTATAGAGCGATTAATTGGACCTACTAATAAATCACTAATAAAAATAACTGACTCACTCCCTTCGTAGCCTACGTGTCGTAGCCTGCCCTGCCAAGCGCTGCTCCTGAACTCGATGTGTCGGAAGGAGGAGGGGTAAACCGAGACCGGACCTTTGGCTTGAAGGACCGGTGACCAGTTAGACGATTCTTCGAGTAGAGATTGCTTGTTTAGGACTCGGTTTTCATCGTTGCACCATATAGGTAGTTTCTTTCTTGTCTTTCAATTCTGCGCGGATCACTTGCATGTAGAGTGCTGGAGACAGGTACGCATTTCTATCTCTGCATGCATCATTGATTTCATCGCGCATCGGCTTTTTCGTCTTCTCCCCATGTTTTTGACTTAATAATCAGGAGAACCAAAAAATTCATTAGGCCTTTGTTTTTATTGAAAAATATTAAAAAGAAAAACCATAAAATTGGGACTGTTTAAGCTATTGACCCTAAAAGACACTTGATATAAAATTTTGTCTTGGGGAGAGCAATTCCCTCATTGATTGGTTTGCTTGCGTGAGAGAGTGACTCGTTCACTAGGTAGAGCCCTCCGGTGCTATTCCCGACTGATTACTGACTCATTCGTGCGGGACAGTCGGTTGGGGTAGCATCGGGTATCCCAGCAGGTCACGTAATCGCTCTGATATTCTATTTGTTCACCAAAATAAAATTGGACAAGATAATCCGACCGAGCCTTTACAGTCTTCAGATCGCGTTGCGTTGGTGAACTGAGGGGTTTGTATTCTGATCATAGTTTCTCCAGATCCCATCCGCCTTACTCTCCAGATCACGATGATGGGTAGACGATCTCTTAGGCAGCCTCTGGCTGCACTGCTTTCAGGACGTCTACCCATTCATCTAGGTTGGCTCGCGAGAGCCGAGACCCGCTCTCCGAGCCCGAGTATGATTCTGCCCTGTTCCCCCTCGACCCCCTTTCTTTCAGTTCCGAGAGACATGAGCCAGAGGAGAGATTGGCAGATTTATCAGCACCTGAGTTTGGCTCATTTGATTTTGCAGATGCCATGGCCGACAGTTCAGAGGATCGCTCCCGAGGTCCACAGCCTGAGCACTTTGTGTTGGACCAGGGTGCGATCAACTCCACCCTGATCGCCTCCCTAGAGACCGTTCAGCAGCAGTTGAGGGATCAGGGAGCATTCATGCTTGATATGAGGAGAGAGATGGAGCAGATGAGAGCTGAGTGTGAGGAGCGCAGAGAGGGGCCGAGGATCCCAGAGGATGCAGATGCAGCAGCTGCAGCAGCAGCCGCAGCAGCCGCCGCAGCAGCAGCAGCCGCCGCAGCCGCGGTAGGAGGACCACCGAGACCGATGCGGGAGTTGCACAACCCTGGATCGACGTTGATGCACCACTGGGTCGTACTTCCAGCTATCGTGGGGGACTTCAAGTTCCCCCCGAACACCCTGCAGTTACTCCCCCGCTTCCACGGGCTCGCCACTGAGGAGCCCCATCTCCACCTCCAGGAGTTCCTCATGATCTGCAGTACTGTCCACGATCGTCAGGTGGACCAGGACACGATTCGGATGATTGCCTTCCCCTTTTCCTTGGCAGACAGAGCAGCCACTTGGCTGAAGCACTTGGGGAAGTTTGTATACACTTGGGAGCAGCTCCGCACCGAGTACTTACACAAGTACTATCCACTCGGGCGGACCAATGCAGTGAGAGCCCTCATCAGCAACTTCTCCATGCTCCCCAACGAGCAATTCCATGAGGCATGGAAGAGGTTCCGTGAGCTGACTGATCGATGCCCGCACCATGATATTTCGAAGCCCAACCTTGTGCAGAGCATCTTCAGCGGGCTGACACCAGAGCCCCAGGGCGTGGTGAACGCTTCTTGTGGCGGGTCTTACTTCGCCAAGGATCACGACCAGGTCTGGGCCATCTACGAGGAGATGGCCGAGAACTATATGGTGATTTCCCAGAAAAGGATGTACACTCAGGGCAGACCCCAGCAGCAGCCAGGACTTGTGTAGTACCAGAGGATAGCACGGGTCGACGCCGGTCCATCCAGTTCATCCACAGTAGCAGCAGCACATGCAGATTCATCCGCTACGGATATGGGTATCATTAGCGAGAAGTTGGATCGGATGGAGCTGATAGAGAAGAAGCAGTGTCAGGGCATCACTCAGATGGAGCAGATGGCACAAACTCTGAGCGACATGAAGACCCAGCTCATGTGTCTTCAGGAGGCACAGACGGCTCCACAGCCCTGTCTTCAGTCGCGAGGCGATCACGGCAGCAGCAGCAGCTCGTCCCAGCGCTCCAGCTCACACCAGCAGCCTAGACAGGTTCATCTAGTACAGGCGGAGCCGTACCAGCAGCAGCAACCCTCCTACCAGTCACCACCATCTCCAGACTTGCAGATGGTGGTATACCAGCCGGATCAGCCTCTGGCAGTGCTACCGCCACCCCAGTACGATGCAGAGCCGTTGATGGATGTTAACGGGATTTAGTATGACTGATGACCACAAAAATGCAAGCGAGCGAGGTAATCAGGTATGTCTCAAGTGGTCGTTGCGACCTCAATCGCCCGGGTGTGTCAATCAAGAAAAAGAGAACACCAATAAAAGATAAAATCAACTCGAAATCAATAGCGGTCTTGCTATTTTATTAACCTGGTATAGCGACCAGGGTCGAACTCAGGGAGCACGTAATGGCCTCGCGGCCTACGAAGTAGTCAAAAAGAAAACACAAGAAAAGAAAAAGATATTTTTGGTGGTTTTTAATTCTTTTTATATTTTTTGGATTTTTAATTAATTAAAAAACTAAATAAAACAAGAACACGAGGCAATTCAACTATTTATTTAATGCACTAAAAATCAACCAAAAATTCAAATAAAAATACTTTTGTGTATTTTATAATTTTTACTGTTTTTAGTGAATTTTTGGGATTTTTCTTATTTTTATTTAATTTTCTAAAAATCAAATAGTGCAAAAAGATAAAAGCAATGTCCAACCAAGATTAAGGGGTTTAGATAAAATATCTAAATACCCCCAAAAAGCCTAGAGGTAATTTTCCTGTATAGTAAACACTACAAAGAAAATTTAGCCACTGGATTTATGATTTTTGGGTTTTTAAATTATTTATTAGAATTTTTATAACATTTTAGGTGTTTTTCAATTTTTATGAGCTTTATGAAATGAAAAATAGCCAAAAGTGGGTAGAAAATCAAGCAAGCCAAAACAAAGAGTAGCTAAATTTTTTTGTAATTTTTATATAGATTTTAATATTTTTTGTGATTTTTAAAGTGAAACAGTAACGAAAATGGAGGTTTTTGAATTTTTAAAAATATCAAAACAAAACAAAAATATCTCAAAAAATTCCAGAAATATTTACACTATGGCAGGAGCCATGTACCCAATTTTCATTAGATTTGGAGTTGGTTTGCTATTTTATACAAAAATAAAATCTAGGTATTGTGCATAGGGACCTGAGTGCAAATACCAAGAGTTCTGGGGGGTCCGGTGCAAAATACCCAGGAAAACACGCGCGTAGCGCGTGCCTGAGGCACTCGGGGACCCAAATGTAACGAAAACAAGTTCCGGGGGCTATTTGGTAACAGGTACCAAAAGTCCGAGGGCTTGTTTGCAATTTACCCACAAATAAATGCACATGCACAATTAATTCACGCACAGGGGTATAAATGCAATTATATAAAACTAATCATTCATTTCATAACAAACCAGAACTACAGGGCTAATAACGCAAAATACCCAACAAAGCACGTGTCGATGCACGTGCTACACCATACACAGGGGTATATAAGCAAATAAAATAAAGCGCAGGGTCCTCAGTGCAATTGTACCAAAAATAAAACAACTATCTAACTTATTTACAGGACTAAATGCTAAATAAAATAAAAGGCAGGGCCTAAGGGTAAATTACCCTTTATTAATGAAGACGGCCGGATGGGCGCCACGTGGTGGATGGACGGTTGAGATGCGGGTAGCGCCCAACGAAGGAAGCCCTCGTCCTGATCGAGCGGTCCAGGTGCAGCCACGTGGAAGATCGAGTGGCTCTGAAGCAGTGTGGGAAGGCGCCTCTGATCGGATGGTGTGGATCATCTCTCCAAAGATCTGACGGTGATGGGACCTCCTCAGATGGACGACCGAGATGTGGACTGGAGGTCGAAGGGGATCCAACGGCTGCTGAAGGTCCTGGAAGAACTGTCGACCGGCGAACTTCGTCGGCCCAATGCGCGCGCTCCTGGCCTCCTCGCGGGGCTCTGCTGATCGGAGAAGGGTCGTCGTGGGCCTCCGCGTCAGATGGGATTCTCCGATGGAGCAACGGAGCTCACAGGAGCTCGGTCAGCTCCGGCGGAGAAGCGGCTCCTGGCTCGAGTCAGAGGGCCTCAGATGGCCCTCGTTGTACCTGCAAAAGGGGTCCAGAAGACTCGCGGGTCGAGGGCAAAGTGCCTCGACCCCGTTAGGTGTGGTGAAAGTGGTCGGGGAGTCGGTGCGGGCGAGCTCCGGCGAAGGGTGGATGGGGGAGCTCGAACCCCAACTCCTGTGCGAGCTGGGTTGAATGGAAGTGCGGAGAATGTGCATGGGAGGAAGGCGGAGGCTATGGTGCAGCCCGATGGTCGAATGGGAGGCGGACGTGATCGGAATCGACGGTGGTCGGCGATGGAGCGAATTGGGGATAATTGGAAATTGGAGAACTAGAGAAGAAATCGAAGCTACCTGGGTTGATGGTTCGACTGTGGGTGAGCAGGGGATGCTCTGGGTCCTCGCCTCGAGGAGCGTCGACGTCCGAGGCTCTGGCTCC
The DNA here is from genome assembly GCA_037367405.1 of Ottelia alismoides. Lineage (NCBI taxonomy): Eukaryota > Viridiplantae > Streptophyta > Magnoliopsida > Alismatales > Hydrocharitaceae > Ottelia > Ottelia alismoides. The sequence goes on along the minus strand of JAZKJV010009087.1, from coordinate 594 downwards.
GGCTCTGGGCGGAGCACGGCGGTGGTGGCTCGCCGGATCAGTGGTTCTCTACCCCTCTCCTCGCTGCGACAGCACCTGGAGCAAGGTGTCACTCTCACTCGAGCACTGGAGGTCACTGGTGGTGGAGCAAATGATCCAAAGATGGAGAATTAGGGTGGCGGAGCTCGTCTTAAGTATGGGTGCAGGTCCGACTAGAAGAGGTCGGGTAGGGCAATGTGGAGCGCGGATCTCGAGGCGGATACCCCGGCGAGGGTGTCGGATGTGACGTGATCAAAACAGACCCGGGTTTAGGGGGATGATGATCGGTTTGGACGCAAAAAAGTCGAGAAATCGGGTCGGGTGTCAAAACCCGTGGGAAGTGGTCCTGGGGGGGAAGTTGACCGGGCGGTCAACAACCCCCTGGACCAATGGGAGGCTGCCACCTGGAAAATATTTGGAAAGTAGATTAAAAATAGCAAATGGCTTATTTAATTAAAACTCAAAACATGAAATATTTTTGTTTTAATATTTTCTATTTTTTTGTGATTTTTAATTAATTTTTCAAAGTAAAAATAAGGTATTTACATTATATAGCTATATATAGGTATTTGTATA